>OX457026.1:31272410-31879910 GCA_949752745.1 Protula sp. h YS-2021 | reverse complement strand
GCATTATTCTTATCTCGCACGCACTGTTGTTTCCCGGTAAATCTGTACAAATGTCGTTCAGATCTTGTCCTTGACACTGTGCACAGGACTCGAAAAAATATCTATAAAATTCTGCCATGCGACGAAATGTATGAGGAACTCATGACGTCAATAACAGCGGGAAAGTACCTTGCTGACGTTGCTATCCAATCCAAGTGCTTTTGCCGCCACTGCCGGTCCGGAGGTGGCGCCCGCCGCCATGGCGGCCCGCCTGCCCGCGTTGCCGGCTTCCGTGCACAGGATATCGGCCACGCCCAGTGTGAAGCCCCGCCTCTGCAGGAAGCACGTGAACAGTCTGGCCAATGACGTGAGCAGCTGGCCTGCGACCCCGCCTCCATACAGCTGTAACCATGACAACAAAAAATATACCTTGCAAACGGCTTCGTCCCCACATAGACATAACCAAATTGACAAAGAAAACAATCTGCAAACGAGCAAAGATGTGATTAGCCGGATAAACATTTATGCGGGGCGTTGGACTGACTAAGCTCTCGACAAGCACAGTGTCAGTGATTCATAAAGTACACATGCTCTTTGTACTAAGTTTCGGTGAATTCTTGTTAAACAGAACGTGAGGTAAGATGAGGGAAACATTGGACGCAAGTCCCGACACAAACACAATTCCACATATAAACAATTGGCATTAGTTACGGCAAGGATAGCCATATTAGAAACACTTTTAATTCCATTCTGTATTCAAAATGATTACACTACCAAATTTAGTATGGAATTTGTTATTTATCACTGGAATGCAAAACAATCAAAGGAAGTTATAGAGGAAAATTCCTCTTGAACACGCGACTGATACGACGCCCTCTTCCGCGCGCTCACCTCGTAGCAGGCGTGCACGAGGCCGTAGGGGGTGTTGCCGTAGTGGGCCTTGTCCAGCACGCCTACGAGTAGTTCGCCGCGGTGGATCACCACCTCACTCTCCGTCATCTGCTCCTCGCTTAGTGCGGTCCCGCCTGCCTTCCACTGCCGCGGTGTGTCGTTTACCCAGTTCTACAAGCGATACGAGCTCCATGTGGCGTAAGTACGCAATACGGGTGTTTATTTAAGCACGGATCATTATCCTACCCCCCACTCAGGAACCACTTGCAGCGGGAGGGAGGTAATGGAGTAATTACCTATTTCATAACAAAATTTAAGGTGGGCATAAAAAATAGGACCAAGTCAGCACTCAAAACGGTTCAAAATCAATAGCTTTTACGGTGGGGCGGAACAGGCAGGCTTACAGCGCCACCTGAACCCCAGGTAGGTATTAAGACTTCGACTGCACGCCCCCCCCCCCCCCTTCCCTCATCCTACCGAAAATGAAAACTGCGATATCACCTGGTGACTATAACATAAGCACACCCACATCCTTAGATAATGAATCCGGGACAGAAGGGTCTTGGACAAAAGGGCCTTGGACATAAAGGCCTGTCCCAAAACGGCCTTTTCCAAAACGGCCTTTCCCAAAACGGCCCTAAATGAAAAGTTGGACAAAAGGGCCTTGAGAAATGGTTATCGAAATTATTTTTATTTTTTGTGTGATAAAATAACAACTCCAAAAACAAAGTTTATTGATTTTATTGCCTGATTCATCGAGACAAATTTTTGGCTGTCCTTTATTACTTTGTCTTATATCCATTGCTGTTTGTCACAGTTCAAATAAAGACCTGAAATTCAGAACTCGTATATCGGCAAGACACTGACACGCCAACGGTATCCCGACAATTTATCTAATCTAGATGAATTGTCGTACCCCCTCATTTAGATGAATTGTCGATAGATGAACTGTCGCTGGATGAATTGTCGCTAGATGAATTGTCGTGAATTCCACGCCAGCATCATCCGACTTAGCGCGTGTGTTTAAACAGCACATTGCAGAGGAACGAAACAAAGGACAGAGATTATCTTATGTGGCACAATGACTCCGAAATCTGGCATCTAAAGACAGTGATGGGAAGTAATTGAAAGAGTCTTTACAATGAGTAAAATATCAAGGCAGTGATTGGTACAAACAGGGATTAACCTGTGGCACAGTGCTTCGGAAATCTCAAGAGAGTGATGGGGAGTAATTGAAACAAAACATCAAGGCAGTTATCTTTAAAAACACAATGATGTTTGTATTTTTTTACTTGTTATTTTATTACATATTTTACTAAATAATAAAAACTCAAAATCCTAGAAAAAAATTCTCAAGGCCCTTTTGTCCAACTTTTCATTTAGGCCCGTTTTGGGAAAGGCCTTTCTGGGAAAGGCCGTTTTGGGAAAGGCCCTTATGTCCAAGGCCCTTTTGTCCAAGGCCCTTCTGTCTGGATACCTTAGATAATACATTAACGAAAAATTCCTATCTCGTTGATTTTATTTCTTGAATTGCATACAGCTTCCATCAAGGGACATCTCACCTTATGCGATATCTTGGCTTTACCAGATATATTCAATGGAGCTTTGCCTTCAGGTATAATATTGAGGAGAATTGTTGACAAAACCTGAAACAAAATAGTATTTATTTACAGGAAGTCCTCATGACTTGTTGAATTATTGGAAATTCCGGAAGATTCTCTTTTTCACCTTTGTATTTATTAGCCTTTGGCTTGCAAGGCTTATATGACTTTGTGCGAGCAAAATTCGCCCTTTTTTTTTCTTCTTGACACTTTTTCCGATTTTTTGTGTCTTCTTCTCCTCTGACACTATGGGCCCTACGACCATGAAACTTGGGACTTATGAAGAGCTTGACCTGAACATGTGCATGTCACTTTTTATTTTCGTCTTTGATTTCGTTTTCTTTGTTAAAACGCCATGTGAAAAGAGTGTATTTTTTGCAAGTAAATGCGTAGCATTTAACCCACATCACACACAGTTGCACAGTGAGCTTTGTGCGAGCTCTCACTGCGTAAATAGCTAACACGGCGTATGCTAGATCACTCAATAAAACCTTAAGTCAACAGAAACCAAACACTACTCGGCTTATAAGAAATATTCAAGCTGTGTTGTTTGCAATATATTATTCAAGAAATAACCCACTGAAGGAAGTATTTTTGCGTTTTAATTTTTGTCAAGTGTTTAACATTTCGCCAGCGAAGTGAGGTTCTAGTTTACAGATAAATTTAAATATATCAGAAACGGTTACGGTAAAATACGTCAAAAGACTAATTTTTCGCAAACAATTATTTGGTGACTGATTTTTTAAGCTGTGGCGTCAATATGGCATTATTTTATCGATACTTGGGCACTTATGATGCTTGTTCATCTCATATGTAAAATTTGAAATTACAAGGATTAAAGATGATTTTTAAAAAATATTTTTCAACACCGGTCATGCAACGGGCATGATAACATTATTTTTAGCAAAGCTCTGTATTACTACGCTTTCAGATGAATATTTTGACCTTTGTTACTCTTTAGCGAAATCGGTCTAGTTTTGGCTGATTTTGTGCACTCCACCAGCTTGACAGTTACATAGTACGAATTGGCATTCAGGTATCGAGCTGTTTTTTTTTTTGTTTTTTTTTATTTATTTATTGTTTGTGAGGGCACGAATTAGTAACAAAAGGGTATCACTTGGCTGGCTGCTCGTTCTGGTGTGTATTAAACCTGTTTATCCCGCCGACACACTGCGCACTCCGCAGAAACAGTGCTCGTGTTTAAAGGGCGGAATTAGCACGGGTACGAACTGACCGAATTCCCTGCTAATCTATGCCTATTCACATTAACCCATTTTTTCAGCAAATTATTGCATAAATACTGAAATATAAAACCTTATCTTTATTTCTGGAATAAAATACGTCGCATTTGGTTTAATATTATTTAAAAGGTCACATGATTAAGTTTAACGTTTCACAAACCACGATTCAACATCAGACCTGTTTTCCTGACCACAACAGCTTGGGTTTGATGATTGACGGCGGTAAGGTCTTCACTGGCCCCGCCTTATCTGTCAGGCCCGAATACACCAGCTCCTGGTAATCATCGCGGGTAAAGAACCGCCCTCGAATGGTCAAGGTCACTCCGCCGATCATGTGATCTTGAATAAGGCCAGCGAGAGGGGCGCCATCTTTTGGTACGAGGTAGTTCTGCTCAGTACTAGCTGCAACAAACACACACAAGACATTGGTTTTATAATCCTGACTTTCAACCCAAAGAGAGATATCGTGCAGAAAACAAATTCCGTTCTTTTCTTTCTTTTTCGTATTGACAGAAACTACAGCTAAATCTATAAGCAAAGAATCTACAGTGGAAAAAATCTAACAGCAAGCTTCTGCCTCTATTCTATGTCTGACCTTTTTTTTTGGGGGGGGGGGAGATATCATTCGAACGATTCCTCCAGGCAGTTAACTGCTTATCACGTGACCTGTCGACGTACCTATAGTGTAGGCCTCCGCTCGGCCTATTTCGTTCTGCGGGAAGTGCGCATTCATCTCGTCGCCGTCGAAGTCAGCGTTATACGCCTTGCAGTTGGCGTAATGAAGCCTCAGTGTTTTCTCGCCGGGTAATATCCTCGCCTGCAACATGCGCCAGCGTGTGAAAGGAAGGAAAATGTGTACTACTGTCCGAGCCATAAAGCGTAGCCGGAAGTAGCACACATTTGTGTGTGCTTGTGGGAGTTAGTTTTTAAAGGTTGCACGTAATCAGGTCACCTTTTCAGATTGTATAATCAATCAGGTTTGGTTAAAAAAAAATGAACACATGCATTAATCTGGCTCACGCATTTCGCAATGACAATCAAATAACACAAAATCGCATATTTTAACTATTTTAATTATTTAAAGATGACACTTCTTCGAATAAAATTTCAATCCTGCGGTTTTAAGAAAAGCGCAATGCTATGTTTTTTTACAAAGTATAACAATATTGCACACTTACCCTGTGCGCCTGTATACTTGGTTTGTGCAGTGTCGGCTGCCGGTTTAAAAGCAACACGTCACCATTGCGCAAGTGCCTCAAAACCTAAAGAAACAAAAACACAAGCACTTATTCACATGTGGCGCTAATATTCACATCAAGCGGGCACCGTCAAAAACAGAAAGATAAATTTAGATGTTGGAGCTGTGGCCCAGCACAGCGCGGTCACTCTGCCATTCAACAATCAATTACTGAGGCTTTGACTTAGATCATCAGATGCTAACTTTTCTCACTTCTGTGCAGATATCGTCTACCTTTCAGAAATAAACTTTCCACGCAAACTGTCTAGAATTTCTAACCAACAAGGTGACATTTACAGTGTACGTACATACGGAGGGGGGGGGGGGGGGGGGGTGGGGGATCCGGGCTCTGGGTACGCTTATGTTACATTCAATGGGTGCCGTCACAAATTTTGGATAGGGAGGGAAAGGACACAACTTTCTGCTTATTTATTTTTTGGATGACCCCTAAGTATCCGTAACTATTACTCATGGCCTTGAAGAATCACCTTTTTATTGGGCGCGTTTCCCGGGGCGTTGGCGCTAGGAGTTAGCAGCTGCTTGGCGATACTTTCACGCTGTAGCTTGTCGGTCGGGCTCAGGCGAACTGTAAACCCGTCTTCCATCTCCACGAAACATGCCCTAAAATGTACCCAAGTAAGGTTTTTACCGATACCTCGCTTAATCACGCACGTCACGATGTACAGTTCTTGTGGACTCTATAAATTACACTGATGCCAGACCAGCCATGATGTGAAAGTTCAAATTGTGAGCATGGTTTTTTTATGCTTATGCTGTTCAATGCTAAACTACATAAAAAGAATTTTAAACAGAGAAAGAATTATAAACACGGGTTTTAACCAAAAAAAATCGCGACTTTTTTTAAACCACATCACAGCATAAAGTCCAATAACATCCGTTGCTTCAAATAAAGGTACAATTCAAAGATACTTTTACAACTAACCCAGGATGAACCAAAGGGCCATTGAGAACCGCTTGCTTCAGTTCTTTGAAGTTCCAGGGTGTCACAGGTTCAGGGTAAGTCAATGCAGTCGCGAAAATATGCGGGATTCCAATCTCATTCGTATTAATAAAGGGATCTGGAGAGATGACAGAACGAGCGGCAAAATTGACACGCTTTCCCATCATGTGCTTTCGAAATAAGCCTTCTTTTTTCTCCAGAATCTGAAAACAATCACCAGGTTTGTTGTTATCCTAATTTATAAGATGTCACCCAAATTTTAAAAATCTAGGAGCTTTATCGTTATTCGATGACACAACTTTCTGACCGATAAAAATCGATACGCTATTTCACTCGGTAATGTCTTCGAGACCATTCAAAACGTTTAGTTCTTACTGAAAGTGGAGGAAGCGAAACAGACGGTACTTTTTCGTACCAAAATTGGCGGGTGGGGGAGGGGTGGCAGAGCAAGAGGACGCAGTTGAAGCCATTTAGCCTAGAACGGTCACGGCCACAAAATTCCGCCAGGAGATAGAATACCATTCGTCGATACTCTACATGATACTTGTACCGACAGACCATCACGTGGACTATCAGCACGAGGACTAACAGCTGCGCTGCACCTCACCTGCTTGATGCCTTGGGTCTTCTCCGAGCTCATCTTATCCAAGTCGCTGTCCACCACGCAGTTGACGTGCATCTGGAGCTGTATCCAGGCATTGTACAGCTTCTCCTCGTCGCTCTTGCCAGGGATGTTCTTTAACATGTCGTCCTGCTCCGCAAACAACACCCAGTGAGGAGAGCGGTGGGGGGGGGGGGAGGGAGTGATTCATGAAGTACAAGCGTGCTGAGGGACCGTCCTTAAAGTACGTACACAGCGAGGAGTTGCGTTATTAAGTCGTGTACTCACCGAGGAGGGAGCATTACGTGCCGGGAAGTGGTGGCTGGGAGGGGGGGGTGTTTAAAAAAAACGTCATTTTTGTACACGTACTTAATGGATGTCCTCCCGTTCATCTTCTCTATTCCCTATTCATTCCGCTCAAGTATCAAGTGTTGCTGACAACACTGCGAACCACACTCTTTTTAAAACAAAATATAAGAGTCTTAAAATATCATGAGCATCTACAAAACTTATATGTTACGAACATCTACAAAACACATTTGCTTGGAATGATTTCTTTACGTCACGCCTTCACTTACATCAGGCAACTCCGCGTCTTTGTTCTTTTTCCGCATCAGAATCTGTTTGATGACGTGGCAATCAGCAACTACTTTAGATAAGTTAGCTGTCTGTGGGTTCTCGTATTTCATCCCTCTCATATGCGACACCTAACACAGCACGTCAACAGTTACACGTAACTTGTCGTTTGTGTACCGTACATCAAGTCATAGGAAAAGAACTACACAGTTTTGATATCTTCAACCTAAATTTCAAAATCTCTACTTTTGACCTTTACGAACTCGCAGAAAACTAGAGCAGTGTGCAAGCCCACATATTCCCCACAGGCCCCCCATCAGTTAAACACGGCCATCACTAGTTGAAATTTTCCAAGTCCAGCTGGTCCATTTTCCTTGGACGAATCTGGCCCATTTACAATACCGATCTGTGTTTGTTCCCATAAAAGCTACATACCAAATTTCATGAAAATCCTTGCAGGAGTTTTTAAGTTATCGTGTTAAGAAGCTCACACAATAGTCAATCAAGAGCTGAAATTTGCCAAGTACAGCTGATCCATTTTCCTTGGACGAACCTGGCCCATTTACAATACTGATCTGTGTTTGTTCCCATAGAAGCCACATACCAAGTTTCATGAAAATCCTTGCAGAAGTTTTTAAGTTATCGTGTTAACAAGCTCTTGATGAAAGACCGACAGACCGACCGACAAACCGACACGCGGTCGATCGCATATATTCCCCCTGTGAGAAATAAATAATAGCCCTTACAGTGACTCTGTTTACACAAAAAACAACACAATACAGAACAAGTTAAAAATATACGGAAGACCAGACCAGAGTTTTGTTCTTTAGAAGTTCTTTAGAAGTCTAAAGGTGTGGTCTCCCGTAAAAATATGAGTGAATTTGTTTTCTGAAAAAGAGGTTCGCGATCGCACTTAACCTAAGTTGCAAATGCATCGACAGCTCCCCTCTCCCCCAACACAAGTGAAAAAAAAGTTCTCTCCCCGGAGGTGTGCAGATTTCCAGGAAAAAAAAAATCCTGCCATCGATACTAACCGGCCGAAACTTGGACGCTTGCACGGGCATGGTGTCGATGAAGAAGACATCGGTGGGTACGTCGCACTGCTCGTGGCTGAAGTTGAGGGCGCCCATGACGTGGCGCAGCAGGGTGCTGTCGTTGCGCCAGATGCGCCGCAAGTGCTCCTTGGCCTGGATGGGCGTCAGATATGCCTGGTCCATGAGGGCCGCTAGCGAGTACACGTAAACAATCAACAATTTATACAAGTACTGTTAAGCTAAACTTCCCTGCATTGCATTTTTTTTTATTTTTATGTCTTATACTATAATTTTATTTTAAATCTTTCTATCACTACTGCTGAAGTCTCATAGACGCAGCCTCTTCTGTGGCTATGACTCACTCATAAATCACTCAATAAAGCTGTAAAATCGGTCACATGAAGCTACAATTCACTCCGATACACAAATCACTCACATATTATCCACGACACAACGGACACTGTAAATCCAATCACATGACGTGACACTTCACTCACATATTTCCTTTTCCATGCGCTCCTGTGACATGGGTTCCGCACCATCTTCTTCCATCTCAACGATTTCCGCTTCCTCCAATCTGATAAACATCAAACATCACCAATATCATTGATATATTATAGCAACACGTCACATCTACTACACTGGTTTATTTCTTAAGAAAAACCATTTGCGAGTCATTTACACAATCTACGTGTCAATTATCAGCCACACCATTAACAAATTTTACCCTTTAAATTTTTACTTTTTAAAAATTAAAAAAATTTAAAAATTCAAAATTAAAAAAAATTAAACGCTCCGTAAACAGAAGTTTTTTCCCGAAACAAAGAGGTTCCATAAAACGGACATAGAAGAGTTCTATGACTCGTTGCTTATTGAGTTATGTGTTTACTTGTTTAACTCCCTCTTGACGGCCCTGTCTTTGTATTTCTGGTTCACCAGCTTGGCGGCGGCATTCCTTTTGAGACCCTTGGAGAAGTACACCTTACTGTTGTGCTCCGCCCTCAGTGGTCTCACTGGCATGCGGCAGTGCGGGCAGGCGAACTTGCTGGACATAGATCCTGACAGGAATTCCTTCAAGATCGCCTGCTTCTGTGCGTTCACGTGCTTGATGTTTTGGGTCTTTTGCACGCTTGTTTTATCTGGGGGGAAAAAGTATATCAACAGAAGTTCAGATGGCATAAAAACCTGTATACTTTGGGTGTCCGTGGAAAGCTACATGGCAAGCCACTGGCAAAGTACTCATCACATCAAGTCTTTTTAAGTAATGGCTATATTCGGTTTCTTACGATAACTCCTTATACAGCGAACAACAAGATAACAAAAAGAAATCGAAGAACATTCCGGGGCAGAGAATGCCTCTTTGACGTTGTCGCACGAAATGAAAATGTTGAATTTAACAGTGACATTGGCACAGGCAGACCTTGCAAACAGTCTTCCATGACGTCATCCAAATGCTGCTTCAACTCCTCGACGATGCTGTCGTCATCCTTGCCGCCCACCGTCATAAGCAGCTGCGTGTACGCGTCTTGCAGCTGTCCGACGACCGTCAGGTAGCCGCGCTCCAGCAGCTGCATCTGGCGTTCCAGCAGCAGCCGCATGCCGCTACGGCACAGCATCATGTGACACTCGAAGCAACTGTTGCGCAGGATCTGTGCCAAAAACATACATGCCCGAAAGCGAACACATTAATGCAACCATGAGAGCAACTATATTTAAGAAACTGGGATGAATTCACAGCATTTTGAAACAAACCAATCGGAACACGAGCCAATCCTGTACTTTAGTAGCGCTCTAATTTTAACCATAACTATTATTACGGAGCGAAAAACTGCTGGAAGCTCGTCAAAATTAGATTCCCTTACCTTAATGAGTGTAACGAAAAGCACAGGGTTGTAAACCGGCATGGGTAAGGAAATATGTCCCATGTGACCGGGGCAGTGTGCTGCCTTTTGTCCACATGTTGTACATATGTCATGAATATCCGTAGGACCTGCATCAGAAGTAATGCAATAACACAATGTTCATGAAGGTTAAATAGAAAATATTACACGCAACCTATATATAACTTTTAAGACAAGTTAGTATTCAAAATCATGGTATAAACTGACATAGAAAAATTCACTTACAGCCTATATATAGCTGTATACGCATTTATGTAATTTAATGAAAGGCGCCAGTCGTCATTGTCATGAATCTGACGGAGATTTGCTGTCACTTACCAAGTGCTGGGTCGTACAGGCCTCCATGCGTGCAGTGTGCAAGAGTATCAAATGTCTGCGGGTTGGTGATTTCCTTCACGCTTAGCTTCTTGATCTCTTCGGAACTGTACAAGCCGAATGACAGACCGTAAAGTCTGTGGGACACTATTTCTTCTTTCATGTTACTGCGATAGCAATTCACTAATTGTTCTGCCGATTCAATTCGGCATTTGTCTCAACCTTAAACAACAAAAAAGAAAACTACAAAATGTGTTCATATGATTACATACAAAAATGTCACACCCCTGATGTTTTTTTTTTTCAAATTAAGAGCTATCAGTAACTGCCTATTCCGCTAACTTCAAAATATCCCGAAAACAACGCGACTGTGTTCCAGAAATGATACTTTTCCCCTACTTTTCTTACTGACTGCAGACTGTCTGGAACCGCCTGAGCAGGCCACAATTTGTCATAAAAAATAACAAAAGCTTAGGAACGGCATTTAATAAGCAATTCTCTCGACATCACTGCAAAAAAAGGAAAAACTTATTTGCACTATCGCTGCTCCTATATAATGACTCTCGGGATAATAGAAAGTGACGTATAAATATATACAACAAAGAATTATGTCCAAAACAATAATTGTATTTTGTTATCGATCAGATTAGGGCAAGCCCCAGATGTATAATAGCTATTAAGGTGTCTCAAGTCTGAGGCGAATTTAAGAACAAACTCAAGATTGATAGGCAAGATATAGAAACAATCTGCAGATTGCGGCGAACTAGCTTGGAACAGAGAAAATACGTTGTCAGTAAATGAAATTTTCTCCAGCATTATGGAATTTTACTTGCCGCTTCTTTGACATGTTTATTCTATTTCAGTCAAAATATCAAATGTTTTGCGGATATCTGAAATTGTGAATTGGCTTATTACAGGTTATGGAAGCGAACCACAATAAAATTATTCCCTGGTTGCTCATAAACAGGAAGTGTATTTGAAAACATAGGGCTATTGGAATTTTGTTGTGATGGTAGTTCCTATAGCACGAGACACTAAAAAATGTGCAAAAGCACGGGGAAGAGATTAGAGTATGATTTCATATTAATTTATTCGCCTCATGTTTCTACCTTTTGAAATACAGCTTCCAGTTTAAAGTCTTTGAAGCCACGCCACACCCAGATTTATGAAGTGTTATGGAGTGCCCTCAAAGAAAATGTGTTTTTGAAAACTGTACATATCTTGCTATTTTCATAACGGAACAAATTTGAGAAATAACCAAAAATTCCCAAAGGCAGACATCTTTTTTTATTTTCCCCTCATGCGCCTGCCTAAATTTTTGCGACACTTCTGCAACAACAAAGCGTTGTTATAAAACAGATGACCTCTGAGAGGATCTATTTGTTATGCATAAACACAGAGCAGATAAATATGTTAAAAAGTAGTTTCCCCTTACTGGGTATTTTTTCGCGGAATCCCCAGTGGGTCTGAGGAGTAAAATGGTATTATACACAACCGATCGAACCTCCGTAGATCCAATAGAACGAATGTTATTTTCAAAAATAAAAGAAAATGATATATTACACACTAAAAATGTATTTCCAAAATGACATTTCGCGTTTTATCGATTGAAGAATTTTCATCCCGAACGTTTTTTTTAAATATTACAAATATTTTCGCATATAACTACTTTGCATAGCCTCACACAGTTCTTTGTTATTATCGCCTTTTCTTATTTGAAACGGAAAACACCCGAACAGCTTTACTTCTTTCGAATAATGGTTTGCCATTTCTGTACTAGATAGATATGAAAGAAAAGCAAGGTTACGCAGAATTTCTATTCTTACTTTGACGAAAATCATTGTTTCTGTTCCAGTTCTATTTGATGATGGTTAAAGATACGGATAACTACTGTGTTCACGCACAATGCAATAGATCAATTTATGTGGAATCTGTATGAAATATAATTCACAAGTGTAATGTGACATTTTTTGCTTTGCTTTGCTTCCCCACCAACTGCCCCCCCCCCCCGGCCCCTCTACCATCTCCTATCGATATAGTGACAAGTCTCTATAAAAATGTCACTCCGGCTCCGGCAAACCAAAACTTCCAAAATAACACCGCGTGGCCAATTTTTGGCAGATTACCAAAAACGAAAAACAAGTATGTCAGCAAAACTGACTAAGTCCCCCAGAGGCGTGCAATCGTAGGATTTCAATACGACAAACACCAATTGAATAGGTCAATTGTGCTGTATTTTCAAAGTTTTTCCATTTTCCCAATTTTTGCGAAAATCTCAAAATACCCCTCGTTGCACAGCTCCACTATATAGTCTTTGCATTTGCAACAGAACAATTGAATCAGTTCAGTGGTTACGGAGATATAGTGCCAAAAAAAGGTGTCGACGGACGGACCCGAATCCTATAGTCCCCCGCTTCGCGCCAAGCGGCGGCGGTTGACTAATAATGAAGAGCTCACTTGGAGCTATGTCATGGCAGAGAAAATCAACTTCCAGTGTTTTTTTTTTTTTTTTCATTTATTTTTGTTTTTCCCACTGAAACCCTGCGAATCTACTGGGCATGCGCACTCGAAAAAAAAAGTTTGGACATCTTATATATACACCATCGCAGAGAACATAAACTTTTAGCGAGTTTCCGCTGCTGAGTCAGCGCACTCGAAACCGTGAACTCGCACCCTAGGTCCAAGAAGCGGTCCGCTACTGAGGTTCTGCATACCCGCTTGAAATCTTCGCTATATACCCAGATGCAAGAAAATCACGCTCGCTCTCAGACACCTCTGTGGCCGTGTTGTGCAAAATTCAACGACCCACAAATGTTTATTGGCATTCGCTGAAGACCCTCAAAGTACTACGGCAATGATACATAATTTTTATGTTACGCTTTCTTTAAAAGAAGAAAACACGGAAATAACCACAAATCTCCCGCAACAACTGACATTTGTTTACATCCAGGTGACAGTAAATTTTGTAATTATCCGCCAAAAACTTTTTGAATTGCTATTTCAAAAAGCATGAAAAAAAAACTAAAGGTTAAATATCATGGATGCACAACATAAATTTATACCTAATTCTGCATCTACCAAATTTTTGTAGTATATATTTTACACATACTCTGCAACCCCTTCATTTAAATCTCTGTAACTTTACTTTAGTCACGCAACATTTAATGGCCGGAACGTTAACAAACATTTGACAGGTGAGTGCGGAAGCTAACTTTTGTGCACTTTAACGACGAAATTAAAGATATGCAGTCCATTAAAAATTGTCTGGTTTGCAAAAAGAGTATTTTGTGCATGAACTTGCAGTAAATGTTTCAATAATAGGGCTGCAGGATTCGTGCCTCAGATCAAATTAAGTTGACCCCTATTAGCGGCACAATGTAAGGCTTCGTAGCTCTGACAGGGAGATGCACGAAATTATTTAAGTCTGAGCTGACTCAGCTACGTTAAACCCTATTTTGGACCTCATTTTTAATCGTCTAAAGGGTTAATTTCGTTGAGAGAACCCGACCCCGGAGAGAACTCGGCCTCGACGAATAAAACACACTGAGCAAACTCTCATTACTTTTATTTGATAACCCATCACCGACGACATTTATAAATGCCTTCCATCAGCTTCTTTCATTAGTAAAACCAGATCTTAATACCAACACAACAAATTATGTACAACTAGATGCTCGAGAAGCATGAATCCGCCGGGTTCGCGCAAATTGTATACCTGATTATGATGTTCCTGTGAACAACTGTTCCAAAGAACACCATACAGCCTTGTGGTCAGTGAAGTAGAGGTTTGTAGAGCCAGTGGTACATGGTTGATTTGCTTAGGAGCAGCCCTTGGTAAAATCTTAAATCAATCCAACCTCTAATGCGGGCTGTAGGCGCGTGAGACCGATATGTGTAAAGCTCATTCCTAATTCAGTTTCTTCAAATTTTAAAGTTTTTTCATTTTGACAATTTTGCTCGGATCCGGTCAAATCCTGGTCACTGCACTGCGGGATGCTTAGGGGCAGCCATGGGTAAAATCTTAAATCAATCCACCCACTAATGCGGCCTGTAGGCGCGTGAGACCGATATGTGTAAAGCTCATTCCTAATTCAGTTTCTTCAAATTTTAAAGTTTTTTCATTTTGACAATTTTGCTCGGATTCGGTCGAATCCTGGTCACTGCACTGCGGGATGCTCAGGAGCAGCCATGGGTAAAATCTTAAATCAATCCACTCACTAATGCGGCCTGTAGGCGCGTGAGACCGATATGTGTTATGCTCATTCCTAATTCATTTCTTCCATTTTTTTAAGTTTTGCCATTTTGGCAATTTTGCTCGGATCCGGTCGAATCCTGGTCACTGCACTGCGGGATGCTTAGGAGCAGCCATGGGTAAAATCTTAAATCAATCCACCCACTAATGCGGGCTGTAGGCGCGTGAGACTGATGTGTGTTATTCAAAGTCCTTATTCAGTTTCTGCAATGTTTTAAAGTTTTGCCATTTTGGCAATTTTGCTCGGATCCGGTCGAATCCTGGTCACTGCACTGCGGGATGCTTAGGAGCAGCCATGGGTAAAATCTTAAATCAATCCACCCACTAATGCGGGCTGTAGGCGCGTGAGACTGATGTGTGTTATGCAAAGTCCTTATTCAGTTTCTGCAATGTTTTAAAGTTTTGCCATTTTGGCAATTTTGCTCGGATCCGGTCGAATCCTGGTCACTGCACTGCGGGATGCTTAGGAGCAGCCATGGGTAAAATCTTAAATCAATCCACCCACTAATGCGGGCTGTAGGCGCGTGAGACTGATGTGTGTTATGCAAAGTCCTTATTCAGTTTCTGCAATGTTTTAAAGTTTTGCCATTTTGGCAATTTTGCTCGGATCCGGTCGATTCCTGGTCACTGCACTGCGGGATGCTTAGAAGCAGCCATGGGTAAAATCTTAAATCAATCCACCCACTAATGCGGGCTGTAGGCGCGTGAGACTGATGTGTGTTATGCAAAGTCCTTATTCAGTTTCTGCAATGTTTTAAAGTTTTGCCATTTTGGCAATTTTGCTCGGATCCGGTCGAATCCTGGTCACTGCACTGCGGGATGCTTAGGAGCAGCCATGGGTAAAATCTTAAATCAATCCACCCACTAATGCGGGCTGTGGGCGCGTGAGACTGATGTGTGTTATGCAAAGTCCTTATTCAGTTTCTGCAATGTTTTAAAGTTTTGCCATTTTGGCAATTTTGCTCGGATCCGGTCGAATCCTGGTCACTGCACTGCGGGATGCTTAGGAGCAGCCATGGGTAAAATCTTAAATCAATCCACCCACTAATGCGGGCTGTAGGCGCGTGAGACTGATGTGTGTTATGCAAAGTCCTTATTCAGTTTCTGCAATGTTTTAAAGTTTTGCCATTTTGGCAATTTTGCTCGGATCCGGTCGAATCCTGGTCACTGCACTGCGGGATGCTTAGAAGCAGCCATGGGTAAAATCTTAAATCAATCCACCCACTAATGCGGGCTGTAGGCGCGTGAGACTGATGTGTGTTATGCAAAGTCCTTATTCAGTTTCTGCAATGTTTTAAAGTTTTGCCATTTTGGCAATTTTGCTCGGATCCGGTCGAATCCTGGTCACTGCACTGCGGGATGCTTAGGAGCAGCCATGGGTAAAATCTTAAATCAATCCACCCACTAATGCGGGCTGTAGGCGCGTGAGACTGATGTGTGTTATGCAAAGTCCTTATTCAGTTTCTGCAATGTTTTAAAGTTTTGCCATTTTGGCAATTTTGCTCGGATCCGGTCGAATCCTGGTCACTGCACTGCGGGATGCTTAGGAGCAGCCATGGGTAAAATCTTAAATCAATCCACCCACTAATGCGGGCTGTAGGCGCGTGAGACTGATGTGTGTTATGCAAAGTCCTTATTCAGTTTCTGCAATGTTTTAAAGTTTTGCCATTTTGGCAATTTTGCTCGGATCCGGTCGAATCCTGGTCACTGCACTGCGGGATGCTTAGGAGCAGCCATGGGTAAAATCTTAAATCAATCCAGTCACTAATGCGGGCTGTAGGCGCGTGAGACTGAAATTGCACAGACGGACAGACGGACAGACGGTCAGACGGACAGACGGACAGGCCAACGAGAGGTATCTTATGTGGTGGCTGCATTATGTGGTAGCATTTGATATGCCTGAAATGCATTTAAGTGGTAGGTCACGGACAAGATTATTTGAGAATAAAAAATACTTATGTGGTGGTTTATATTTGCCCGTGCCCTTGTGTGGTTCCCAGCAGGCGTCATGTCAATGTCAATAATGTTTATGCTTTGTGTGTGTCATTTGTAAATAAACGGAATTATATATGTGGCACTTTACTGTATAAGGATATTTTACAACTTATCTTTCAGAACTGCGCATATTTATTTAACTTGCGTTAATGCGTGGTTCGCCTTTGGAAAAACTGCGCATATTTTTTTTACTTGCGTTGATGCGCGGTTCACATTTCGGATCACGGCGCATGTCAACTTTACTTGCGTCGATGTGTGATTCACATTTCGGACCAGCGCGCATGTTTGGTTAACGTGCATTGATGTGCGGTTTGTATTTCGGACCAGTGCGCACGTTCATTTAACTTGCGTCGATGCCCGGTTCGCATTTCGGACCACTGCGCATGTTTACGCAACTTACGTTGATGCGCGGTTCACAATTCGGACCAGTGCGCATGTTTATTAAACTTGCGTCGATGCGCGGTTCGCATTTCGAACCAGTGCGCATGTTTATTTAACTTGCGTCCATGCCCGGTTCACATTTCGGACTAGTGCGCATGTTTATTCAACTTCGCTGATGAGCATTTCGCATTTCGGACTAGTGCACATGTTCATTTCGCTTGCGTTAGTGCGTGATTCACATTTCGGACAACTGCGCATGTTTATTTAACTTCAGTTGATGCCCGGTTCGCATTTCGGACTAGTGCTCATGTTTATTTAACTTGCATTGATGCGCGGTTCACATTTCGGACCAGTGCGCATGATTACTTAACTTGCATCGATGCGTGGTTCATTGTTCGGACCAGTGCAAATATATTTATTTAACTTGCGTCGATGCGCGGTTCGCATTTCGAACCAGAGCGCATGTTTATTTACCTTGCGTCCATGTCCGGTTGCGCATTTCGAACCAGTGCGCATGTTTATTCAACTTCCGTTGATGAGCGGTTCGCATTTCGGACTAGTGCGCATGTTCATTTAGCTTGCGTTGATGCGCATTTCTTATTTTAGACCAGTGCACATGTTTATTTAACTTGCGTTGATGCCCGGTTCGCATTTCGGACCAGTGCGCATGTTTATTTCAGTTGTGTTAATGCGCGGTTCGCATTTGGAACCAGTGCGCATGTTTGTTTGACTTGCGTTGATGTGCGGTTCACTTTTCGGACCAGTGCGCATGATTATTTATCTTGCATCGATGCGTGGTTCTTTGTTCGGACCAGTGCACATATTTATTTAACTTGCGTCGATGCGCGGTTCGCATTTCGAACCAATGCGCATGTTTATTTACCTTGCGTCCATGTCCGGTTGCGCATTTCGAACCAGTGCGTGGTTCACATTTCGGACAACTGCGCATGTTTATTCAGCTTGCGTTGATGCGCGTTTCTTATTTTAGACCAGTGCACATGTTTATTTAACTTGTGTTGATGCCCGGTTCGCATTTCGGACCAGTGCGCAAGATTATTTCACTTGCGTTAATGCGCGGTTCGCATTTGGAACCAGTGCGCATGTTTGTTTAACTTGCGCTGATGCGCGGTTCACATTTCGGATCACGGCGCATGTTAACTTAAATTGCGTCGATGTGCGGTTCATATTTCGGACCAGTGTGCATGTTTAAATAATAACCACACATTAACACAAGATAAATAAACGGATAAAACTGTAGGATAAGATTCATTTTTTTAGGTATTTTCTTCAAAATTTTCCCCTAAAATCAAAATTCAAGATCGAGTCAAAAAGCACAAGCCGTATGCCCGACCCATCTAGGGCTGCCTCATACTAGATACCAAAAATAAATGAAATCGGATAAAAACTGTAGGAGGAAACGCACTTTGAAGTTTATTCTTCAAAAAATCCCCCAAAATACAAACATTGTCCGCAGTGGGTGTATTCTTAAGATTCTCCCCACCCCACAGCAGGATTTAAACAAATGCTGCTCTCCTTATTTGCTTTAGAAATTAGCTTTATAGTTGCATTATTTTCCAACAGATGGTGTTACAGGACAGTTGATCAACGGACTTTGACGGACTCCCTTATGTGGTTTGTTTTGTGCTCAATGGGTGCTTATGTGGCTACCTCATAAGAACCACCACATAAGGAAGAAAAACCACATAAGTGACGGATGTACCGAAAATCCACCACATAGCATAATCATTGTGGGCACGGACGGACAGACAGACGGACAGAATGAAAACTATATCCGTCCGGTTCCCGGCGGATAATAACTTGACTAATTGCAATGGAAAGCTTGTTAAGAGTACAAATTACTCTCGACTAAATTGCAATTACTACCAACACAATGAAGCTTGAGGCAACAAATTTAAACTAATTGCAAGCGAAGAATGTTGAGTGCACCTGAAACAGTGCAATCATTATGCTTTTCTCTCGATTTAACTGCAATTAGACACAAGTGTCTTTTGTCTTTTGATTTCTTTTCGCCACGCAAGTGGCATGGTGTACTCGTGCAAGACAGAGGCCGCCAAGTGGGAGAATTTCCTCAACAACTGACTCGTGGATAGTTCACGGTCCTTATAGGCCTCCCACAACTTGAACAACCGACTTTGTATGATTCCGGTTGCTTTTCGTTTGTAACGGCGTCGTTTGTTTTCGTTCCCGAGCCGCTGCTGAACTGGTACAATAAAGCAGTACCTCACCGTGGAGGAGTGTCACGAGGAGGTAGAACTGCAGATTTCTGCTTTTCGGTTGAGGCGGTTATGCCACCCTCCACGTCGTTGTTTGTTCTCACAGCATGCTTGTGAAAACACCATGTCGTAGAATGTGGTAGAATCTAGAATTGTTGATCCATGTGGACTCTATGTCGCTAACGAGGGGTTTCAGCTGCTCATTTGCAGGCGATGACGTGCGCCTCTGGTCATGAATTGGTAAATATATTTTTAAGTCTTCTATTTTTGTAAGTTAAAAAGTTGGGAATTTTTTGCGCGGCCGACTTAAGAAGCGGGGCAGGGTTATCCTAAAATGCAGGGCCGAGTACGTTGCGGGGCCGAGTTCTCTTGTTAAAAACACCACTGCTCCATGGTGCATGAGAAATAAGCCAAATCACACTTTGGGGGTTTTGAATAAAATGCCTAAGAATTTTGAATTTCGACTGCGAGGGACCCGGGTAAAAAACAAAAAAAATGATAGACAAATATAGAAGAAATATCGAAAAAAAAAAACAGTTCATACATAGAACATAAAAGAAATTGAAACTTTAAACTATTTGTTAAAACTTTCAATTAATTTTTGGAATAGCAAACGGGTTGTTAAAAACCCGATTTCCCTTTGGTGCAAGAGAAATTTGATATTTACGCAAGAGAAATCTTCCTATCATTTCTTTCATTTTTTACCCGGTTATTTTTATTCGAAACTCAGAATCTTTGCGCATTTTTATTGGGAACGCCCAAAGTATGATTTGGCTTATTTGACATTTAGGCGAAATCTGTATAATTTCTTCCATTTATTACCGGGTTAGTTTGTATTCGAAACGCAGAATTTTTGCGCATTTTATTTGGAAGGCCCAAAGTGTAATTTGGCTTATCCCCGGCGAAAACACATGTCCATCTGGAGTTAGCGATAAAGTAAGATTATCTTATATGAACTTTTCTTCAGAACTTATTTTTAAACCACAACATTTTGATTAATATGACGTTATCAAAACATAATCATTTTTTATTTCATTTATTTCAAGAAGTTACGAGACGACAAGCAAACCTGTTTTTTTTTTTTTTTTTTACATATGGCTACGAGTATTTGCATCACTGTGGTGTAAACACAACCAGAAACTCTTGCACCATGGCATTTGACACGACACTTCACTACTCTGCAGTGTATCCATCACGCCGAACCCCCATTAAGTCAGACGTCCCTTTGAGGAGTTAAAAAGGTGTCAAGTTCAACACAATGCCAAGCAAACCAACGCCGTCGGGCAACTATTATCAATCGCATTATTGTTCACAGATTGTCGAGATTTCTATGTCGGCTATGTCGTACCAGTCCCATGTGTTCTTCCAACTTTTCTTATCAAATATGTACAGCAGCAAATATTTTTAACTTTCACACTTCTGTTCCAGAATAGACAAACAGTTATTTGTCTATATGGCCTTAATTATTTCGTTAGAACCACAATACATCAATGCTTATCTGCTTTATAATTCTTATTTTAAGTAATGGCATATTTAAAGGTTTATTAAGTGGTCCTTAGCATTATTTTGCTATGTTTTTTTTTTAAAGTGGAACAATAAAAATCGTTCTCTGTGCGGTGTTGATTTTGAAATAAAATAGTCTTCGGAAAGTGGTTCTGCAATATTAAGAGATAAATTATGACCGTATACTTACAAAATTTCACCAGTGGTGAATAGTCACACCTTTTGATTTCGGTAAAAACATTATCGTTTGTAAATATTCATTAATAATGTCATACGGCGTGCATCATTGCAACGTATGTAAGAGGGACTGTTATTTTTAAATGAAGGCCTTGATGGTGTATTCGGTACCCGATTTTAACATAACAAGACGAATTTGTTATTATCGCCCACCCCAAGTGACCATGACCAAAATAAACCAATTCGCACTTTCGGATTTTTCCGGTGGAGGTGTTGTTTCGAATGAAAATGTTGGGGGATAAATTATAAAGAAATGATAAGGGGAGAACTTCAAAGTTCTAATTTTCTTTCAACATCCACACTTTAGAATTTATAAAGCCATCATATGAGCTTTTAAAAACTATTTTACATATTATTCAGTCCCTTTAATAACCAACATGTGACTATGTTTCTGGCAAAATGGAATTTTGTTGATTTTTGCCGTTTTTCCCCTATCATTTCTTTATATCCTTATCCCACCTGAATTCAGCCGAAACGCAAAAACTTTTCGGCAAAAGTCAAAAGTGCGAATTGGCTTATTACATCTCCTGGTTGAGCATAAACACGCAAGGAGTAAAAACAAAAGTACCTGTATTATTATGTAATACAGGTGCAGTCAATAAATAAAAGTAGTTGTGAAATAATCATAATAGATTGGATAGTTCTAGAAAAAAATCATTCATTCATTATTCATTATTGGCACAGGCGTTGGTCGTCCCTTGTCCCACTACCTATGTATGCAGCTCGCTCGCCTCCAGCCTTTCCTATCAGCTGCCCTCAATTCAGCTATTGCGATGGGTATGCCTGTATCTTGCCTCATTTGGTCTATCCTACGTTTAGCTGGTCTTCCGCGGGGTCTTGAATTAGGGAAGTCTTGTCGGTACACTCTTGAGACATAATTATGTGGGGGACGTCTAGTTACGTGATCGAACCATCGCAATCGCCTTTTCGTAATTTCTTCCGTTATGGTTGGTCCGGAATTAAGTTTCTGTCGTATGGTTTCATTTGATAATTTGTCTTTTAAGGTGACACCGAGGATTGCACGAAGATATCTCATTTCAAATACTTCTGATTTTCTTGTATCTTCAACTTTTAATGTCCATGTTTCGGAAACAGAAAAAAAATGCTGTGAAATAATTATTGTTTTATGCGTAACAAGATTTTAAAAAATGAAAGAAAAAATCGTCCGAAACTGGGGAATCCTGCATTTGCTGCTTTGCAGTCAGCATAGTAAAAAATCCGGTCGAAAGACCCCCATTTTTAGTTATTTCTCTTCTTCTAAAGATCCATTACATCTGATTTTGTGACTGTTTTAGATCGTGCAATGTTGTGGAGAGTCCCAGATTTCAAAATGTTATGCAAAAAGTCGGTGTAAAATTAATTGTGATCCGCGGTTCATGCAAGGGATATTAGAAAAAAAATTGGTTGCAGTTAATCATGATGGGTGACAACATAATTTTTACATTCCAACTCAGCCAAGTAAACCAAATGAAAATGTGGCAGCCCTTTCGACTCAGATAGTGATCAGTTGCGATGTGAGCCATTTCACGGTTTCGAGTGTGCATGCTCTGCAACGGACTCTCACAGGATTCCATTGGAGAAAAAAACATAAGGAAGAATAACTAAAAGTTTATTTTTTTCTGCCTTGGTGTATCTGTAAGGTGTCCAGGGCTGAACAAATCCGATTTAAACAAAAAATTATTTAAATCGAACTCGAAAAATGAAAGAAAAAAGCAATAAAATATCAAGCTTTTAACAATTTATTGCAGACGCAGTTTTGTAGGATATTTCCAAGCACATTTGCATTTGATAGTTATCTCCGATAATTATCCGCAAAATGAGTATTTCAGATAACCGTCCGCAAGTTCAATTGTACAGATTCCTTTTGGATTTTTGCTGTTTGAAATGTCCCTATCAAAGCATCTCCACACAGGAGCAAGATGGCTCCCAGACATTTTGGAGTTTGCAGTGATTTTTTTTTCTGTCAACTGAAGCAGCAGTCATCTGAGGGGATTTTAATACAAACTTGTTCTACGCGTAACACTACTACTTGTTTCCAAGCACACTTGGTAGAGATATGTTTGACCAACAACGGAGTAGTTGCATGCAGCTAGCGGAATTTGCTCTGTTGTAACCTGCTGCTCACTGCTAATACCTCCACCTCCGAAGCTCATGTGCACTGATAAGCATAAGATTTGAAATGCTTTGTTGAGAAAAAAGTGTTGTAAACGAGTACTGAGTGTCTTTACTGCACACAATGGCTTAATGACAAACAACTTTTTAAAAAAATTAAAAAAGAATAAAAATCACGATTTTTTTACATTGATTTAAATCAATTGATTTAAATCATACCAGCTCTGAAGGTGTCAAAACTTTATAAGAATGTGGGAAAATGTATTCATGACTTTATTATAAAGGATTTCCAACACAAAAAGAGCGCTATATTTATTTCTAAGTAATTCTACGTATTTCCCCATTGACTTGTATGTTGCAAAGTCTCTCTGCTTCTATGTTTATTCCCCCAAAACTGGAGTGCTGTTATTGCTTAAGGATAGACGACACTGTAAATCCGCTTATCTGACAAGTCAAAATTCTTTGAACCCCGAGTCAATTCTTCCTTAAACTACATCGTATGTTTCTCTGTCAGAGCTAGGGGTCAGTTTCATAATTATGTTCTGAGGGAATCCACGACATTTTGTCGAGAGACATTTTGTTGAGAGACAGTTTGTCGAAGACATTTTGTCGGGAGACACTTTGTCGAGGGACATTTTGTCGAAAGTGATATTCGAGGCATTTTGTCGAAATTTATAGTTTCTTTATAGCCGATTGTTTTGGAAGGTGGTTCGAGTCTTTTCTTAATAAAAATAAAATTCAGTACATTTTTTCATTAAAACATTAAAATTTGGCTGAAATCGAAGCTCTTTACTAAGTACTGTTTTTGGCAGTAAATTTCAATGAAACAGATGAAAGAATTCTTCACAAATATCTCTGGAAACCAGAGTCATTCCTTTAAATTGTTTTCAAGTACAATTCTTAAGTTTGATCCCATCACAGACCAGAGTAATTCTTACAATTATTATCAATTTGTACTTGTTAGTTTCAATTACTACTTAAAAGAAATGAAGCTTGATCCCATCACAGACCAGAGTCATTCTCACAACTGTTAATAATTTCTACTTGTCAATTGCAATGCAGTACTTGAAAGGAAAGAGTTTAATCCCTTCACTGACTAGAGTTGTTGCATCTGTTTTTGAAATACAATTCTTGATTGCAATTACACCTGAAAATAATACATTTCGGAATTACACAATGGGGTAATTGTGAGTATTCAATCTTCTCGACAATATTGTAATAAACATTGTCAACGACGAACAAACTTCATATTTGACTTGTGAAATTCGACGAGTTTGCCATAGGCATTGTTTGTAAATTTTGATGTTCATGTGTGAAGGGGACTGTGAACTAAAAAGTTTTTACTAGTTTTGTTTTTAATTGTTTCAACAACCCCACTCAATTTTTTTTTAATTAGTTTCAACATCCCCTCATAAATTTCGACAAAATGTCTCGAATATCACTTTCGACAAAATGTCTCTCGACAAAGAGTCCCTCGACAAAATGTCTTCAACAAAATGTCTCTCGACAAAATCTCTCAACAAAATGTCTGGATACCGTTCTGAAGTACGAATCTTGTATACCAGTCCCTATTATTGAAAGCTTTACTGAAAGTTTGTGTACAATACACCCTTTTTTTTGCAAAACAAGCACAATTTCAATGGGCTGCACCCGCGTACCAGCTAGTTACCATGCGTGTCCATGACTTCTAAAACGACCCCCAAACACGGAGTGCTGATTTTGAAATAACACCATCTTTTTGTGGGAAACGCGTACTTAATGAAAATAACCCCGTCCCTTTTTTTAAGGAAATTGGCACTCCGTGGTATTATGTCCGGTGGTATTTTGTCCGGTTCCCCAATTTTCCTGCTTAATCTCAGTTTCCAAATCGATCACATAAATATATGGGAGATAAAATTGTGTCGTATTTCCTTATTTTCTAACAGGGCAGGTACACATGAAATGGCCGACAATTATTATGCGGTGTATCTGTGCCACACTGTTGGCAATGATAAGGTTTATAAATCGTTATGACATGTTCGTACCAAATTTCATGAAGGAAACCGGTCTGAAGGGTTTTTTTTTTTTTTTTTTTTTTTTTTTTTGCTGCTGTTCGGTTTTCGTTGTGAAAACCCTTTTTTCGGCGTTTTTTTTTCTCCATAAATATCTCCTTGGCTATTTACTTTCACACACTTTTTTTCTTTGCTGCGATTAAAAAACGAATAAAGCCTGATATACGTAATTTATAAATTATAAACCATTTACAATCTTGTAAGTTACAAAACAATCTGCAGTATAACAATGTATATTTATTGGGTAGTTATTAGTTTTTGATAGGAGTAATAAAACCAGTTTGTATCGCGTTTGTTAAACCGGCTTTTTCACGATCGGTGTGCAACCCTGTCGGTAAAATAAATATTCCACACGCGATCATCGATCATTGATCTGGCTATATATAAGATATAAGCCAGGGGGTAGGGGTTTGACCCATCCCCGCCCTTGGAAGGGGTGGTCCGCCCAATGTTGTATGGCATTACTCACGTATTACTCGTATAACGACTTAGTTTTGAAATGTTTTCACTACGTAAATCTTATTTCCTAAAAGAATATAAAGACCATCGCCAATTTAAAGGTAATATCCTTGTTTTTAAGTACCCTAATTTTCTGATACTTTCAGTCTAGTTATTTCACAAAACAAAGCAAAAAAAAATTAAAAATAGAAAAAGCCAACAAAAAAAAAACAAAGGTAAAAAAACCTTTGGGATTTCTTTGGAAGAGAAGGTAAAAAATCGAGTTGTAAACTCTCTGAGATTTTCGGGCACCATTTCATTTCCGTACTGGACGTTACTCGTCTTTCACACTTTCGTGTAGTGTTCCATGTCCGCGGATCCTGAGCCCTCGCGTACACGTGACCGCAGATCCTGAGCCCTCGTGTACACGTGTCCGCACATCCTGAGCACTCGTGTGCACGGGTACACGAATCCTGAGCCATCGTGTGCACGTGTATACGGGTCCTGAGCCATCGTGTACACGTGTACACGGATCCTGAGCCCTCGTGTACACGTGTACACGGATCCTGAGCCCTCGTGTACTGATTTTAACATCCGTTTCAGCGCTAGTAATAAGCAGTATATGATTCGAATAACTGTAGTATAAGTAACAAGATAATTTTCTTATGCAAACAAGTGATATTAATAACACAAGTGATTACTCATTCAAACCACTTTGGTGTGATTAAAGATCCTCCCTTTATACTTTTGTTGCATGCCTTGTTTTCGCCCACGAGATTTTAATTACGTAACTCTGACCATTGTTTTTAAGTGGCATATGTACTTTCTCATTAACTTAGTATTTCATGCTTGAACTGTTGAATAACTTGCATTTGATCTGAAAGTTGTATGCACATTGTTTCTCGTTTTGTAACTACCGTTTGAACCCACTGTTATCGCGTGACACTGGTGTTATTTTGATATCACGAGGAACAGATTTAGGGTTAGCTTTATCTAGAACGATGTGGTATATGTGCGTTTAATGTCCAAGATGTTATTCATCTGGTTCGGGTATAAAATTGACAGCAGTAGTCCTGACGGACAGTTATTTGTTGAATTAACTTTGGAAAGATTTTAGATTTACGGTAGCAGTGTTGAGTTTTTAGAGTTGTTTGAGTCTTAAAGTACGAGTTGAGTTGAATTGAGATTATAACACGCACCCATTGAGTAATGCACTCCCGTAAAAAGAAATGAGAAGAAACCGTCAGCGTTTTCTAACCGTGTACAAAAGTCACAAAGCCAGTTCCCAGAAAAACAACGGGCATGACTCAGAGATACTATGACGATGGCTTTGTGAAGTAAAACGTTTTCTTTGCATTGCGCAAGTTGCTATGCGATACTCGTGTCGCAGGACAATACCGTGAAAATTTTTCGAGAAAAAGCTCGATTTTTTTCCTTTTTTTCGCTATGTATGAAGTCATTTTGCTTGTTTGTGTTATAATGGGGATATATCCTGGTGCAGTCGTACTTTGTATGGGATTCGAACACTTGTGGAAGGCTACGCGGTTCGTTCAAAGGCCTTCCACGCGTGGTCGAATCCCATACAAAGCACTCAGCCCCATGATTTGATATACAATGCATAATTTTGAATATTATTTACAATAAAATGCTGTTAAGAGAAGTTGGTTTTAACACACTGAAAAGTGGTAGTAGTTTTGAGATTTCGTTTTATTTCTGACGAAGGGAACTAAATCCCGAAACCGGTATGGTGAAAAAGAAATAAATAATGTACAGAAACGACTTCAGGAGGGGAAAATGGAGAAAAATAGCAATGAAACTGTGAACAGTTTAAGTGCTCAGTAATGGGATTTTTCTAAGAAATAATAACCCGAGCAACAGTGGCGGCTGTTGTGTCCTTGTAAAACCGCGGTATGAGGATGTTAAAGAACTGAAACCATGCCTAAGCAACCTATTCCCCCCCCCCCAACAAAAAAAAATAATAATACAATGTATAAATAATACGCGGCACGTGAAAATAGATAAAATGTCAAGCCACTTATCTCTCTTATCTATAGCAGCCTGTTTGACATTTATGTGTGGTAAATGTACTGTATATTTGGAACAGCATTGTGCTGGTTGTCAGCTATTCCTATCAGACAGTTTTCCCCAAACACACGGGTGGGGGGAGGGGGTACCGTCACTGTCACTGACATTTAATAGAGTCAGCAGGAATATTTTGGTTAACTTGGTTTTCTACAAACATACAAAATGGCAGTATACAAAATTCTATGACATTCAATCCATTCAATAGAAACGACTGCTTTTAATCAATACACTTGTAGGAAAAGCTCGGCCAGAGAAAGTATTCATTTGAAGTTTTTACAAGCTGCAGAAAACTATCGAGGCGCATGTCTGACCCCTCAGTGACGCTCTCACAGTCGTAAAGGAAGGTCATATTTTTTTTTTTTTTTTTTGCATTTCTGTATATTTCAGTTACAGAACAAGCAACATGGCCTTGAAATTTTCTGCCAATGTGACAATGATGTTCAGGGAGTTCCAAGCAACTGCTAAGCGCATCGAGCAAGCAAAGGCCTGTGGTTTCAAGTATGTGGAAATCACATTGCCGTACGATGAAAGCAAAGATGACATATCGCGTGCGCTGAAGCAGAGTGACGTCACATGTTCTCTTATCAACGCCTGGCCAGGTTATACAATTATCTTCAAATACCTAAGTTTTGCTTGTGAACTGAAAGTTAAAAATTCGAATGTTTTGTCTTTTTTAAAAAAATGGTAACTGCATGTTAGGGGTTTCCCCACACCTACTTATGTAACTTTATGCTCAGTATATTGAAGTTTTGCGAGTTTTTTTTTTCGATCAAATAGCAACCATACAGATATTACCTGACATTAGTGCGTGTTTTGACATTTAGGGCGAGGAGATTTGGGTATAACGGTGTCCCCGTCAAAAGTGGACGAGTTTCAAGAAAAAATGAAGTTGTCCATAGAATATGCAAAGGCTTTTAATTGCAAAAGGTATGATAACAAAACGTGTGTCTTCAAACAGTCACTGCTGAAATGTTCAGCATTGGATTTATAATTTTTTTGTAGTAATAACATTATTTTATAAGGTTAAGACTCAATCTTCTTGTTTGCTGAATGTGGGAGAATTGTGTGAAGAATCAGTCCCATGTTGATTGGTTGTGATAATTGGCTGACACGAGCACGCAACGGCTATTGTGACGTTGCGTGATCGTTTTGTCATGCGCATGCGTGTGTTTTGCGTTTGTGTGTTGTTTACGTCTTTCGAAGAATAATAAAAAGGATTTGGTGTGGACAAACTGAAAGCAAGACGTGTTTTTCTAATCGCCGCATCGGGTGAGCTCTGAAACACTTTTTGTCCGTTCGTCCGTCCGTCTAAATCCCTTAACTAAATACACACAATTGTTGTCACAATTGGTACTTCAGACTTACACTGTGTGTGGCCATTGAAACACAGTTGTTCATTTATGATATCAATGATGGTGCGCTCATTCAAAATAACACTTATTGTTTCAACAAATAGAGTGGAAGATTATTGACCCCTTGAAAGCCATAATTAGTTTACATAGCAATTTTTAGATTGAACTGATAGTGGTTTAAGGGCTTTGGCATTATTGTGCTAGCACAGCTATCCTTTCTCTTTCAGAATTCATGTTGTCGCTGGTTGTAGCGATGATAAGTTTAAAAAGCAAGAAATAGAAGAAACCTACGTGCGAAATGTCCAGTATGCAGCGGGCCTAGCTGCTAAGGTACTGCAAAAATCTTCTGTCAGTTTTTTTGGGGAGTAATGGGGAGTAATGGGGACAAGTTCAGTGGAAATTTTCAGTCTTTTTGCTGGCGTATTGTATGCGGAGTGGTATATGTGTAGGATCTACGCCTGGCGTTCGAACCAGTGTGCCACCTCGTTTTTAGGCATATCGTTAAATCTGAGCAACTCGTATCGAAATAAAAGCGGAAGTGTAGAAATTTTGAACGTTTTTATAAGAGAATTGTGCAGATCCAATGTGCGATATGTTCTATACTCCGATGCTGTTACCGAAAGATACAATGACCAAAAGCACCCATACCCTCCCACAACCTCTAGCACTGGTAGTACGAGCCTAAAAGGCAATGGAAATGTCGCGCAAGGCTGAGGGAAGGTTTTCGGATGAGCCTAAACACTGTGTCGGTTTCGTTATTTCATGATTTATTATGTAGTTATAGTAAGTTGTAATTTAATGTTTTTTTTTGTTGTTTTTTTTGCACCCCTCTCTCTTCTTATCGGTCGACCAGTTGCAAACAACTATAAATTGAAATAAATAAATAAAAATGAAACAGTAACACATTTATAGTAACAGTAACACATTTATAGTAACAGTAACAGTAACGTTAAATAATTCGTTGCTTGCTGTCCGTTTCATTTTAGGAAAACATGACGGTTTTACTGGAAGCTGTGAATTCTGTCGTCACATGTCGCGGATACTTTGTTGACACGCCTGACAAAGGTATTGCAGATATTTGTGGGCCTTGACCTTTAAAAAACTAGGCCTCATTTCGAAACCGGGTCTTCGTGGCATAATCCGTGCAATGTTATGGGGTTACCTTGGAAATATTTGGTGTATATTTACCCGCCTAGAAGTGAAAGGCAAGCGTTGAAAATGTCCCCTATTCCTGCAGCTACAACACAAGGTTGAACAAGGGACAGGCATGGAAGGATGTTAGTGTACAATCCCAGTTTTGTGGATTAAGGCGTTGGAAGAAACACACCCCCTCGTGGAGGAAACTTTGCGCTCCACACTGATTGTTGAAGTGAGAAGCAATATACCGGCTGGGGTGTAAAAGGTGATCTGAAAGGCAGGAAAATGCCCCACATTAGTCTTTCAAGGGCAAGTCATTCTGTTATTTTAGTAAAATATTTAGGTTCACCGCTTCTTTGCTAGCGCTTGCCTGAAAACAAAACCGTAGGTGGCCTCATGATACAAATGTATAACTAAAAAGATATACCACAGATGCTTACATTTAAGGCAATATTATGTACAGCTAAAATAAAGTAAGTCTTCAGCCTGGGTGTTCATTTTTTCCGCGGAAATTTTTCTCTGCCTTGCCTTTCTCAGCCCTGCCTGTTTTTGTATGTTGGTCGGGCCCTGCGCAGAATCTGGCAGTTTCGGGCCAGCAACGCGGCGTTATTTCGAGGACTTGGAATGCCCGGCTGTCTCATTGTTGCCTTTTTGTATCCAGTATCGATATGTATTTTGTATAAACTGTAGTTTTAAACTTAAGGGGTCCATGCATAAACTTGATAACTTCACTTATCGGGAAAATGCACTATTACCGCCACGGTATTTCTTGGCTTCTGTTCTATCACACATGTAAGTCTTACACCTCAAAACCGATTAGAGGTGGGTATTTTTTAGGAAAATGTGATGGGAAAAACCTATGTTTTTGTTACTAAAATTTCAAACTTTAAAAGCGTTTTTCTCCACTGCTGATAACTGCAGTTATCAGGTTTATGCATGGACCCCTTCAATTGTTGTTACTTAATGAAGTTAATGAAACCTTCAAAACCATTTGTTTAAATATTAGTTACTCTTTACTGTAAACACGTCGCAAAGTATCAGTTTCTGTTTAAAATGAAGCGTGATTTACATCAGCAAACTGACGCAGTTTCAAAAAATCGTTTGTTTATAATCCGAACCTTAAAACTTTTTCAGCTTAGGTCTCTTTAATTTTTTGTTTCAGCTTTGGATTTGATTAAGAAAATTAATTGCCCGAATGTGAAATTTCAGTTGGTAAGCTTTTAAATTCACAGAAATTTTAGTTTTTTCAAAAATAAATATTGATTAATTGTACCAGAGAATATAAATGCAAACTTGTACAGTTTTTAAGGGAGAAAAATAAAACATAGATTAAGATTAGTGTTTTTTTAACTATAAAGTATTTATTCAGCTGTTTCATATTTATTTATGTATCTGTTTACTTTTATTTAATTATTTATCATTATTTTTGTTTATTTGCAGGATATATTTCATTTGCAAATTGCATTGGGGAATCTTACGAAAAACATAGAGAAATATCTGCCCCATGCAGGTCTGCCATTTTAACTTTCAATTTTCTTTTCATTTGTTCATTTTGCTGAAGAAACTACCATTAACCTTATCCAACATATGTTAAAAAAAGAAACAAAAGTTCCAGCGTTTAAAACCCTGAAGGAAGAAAATGTAGCTACTGTCTAAGTTCTTTTTCAAATAGACTTTAAAACTTTTTTTTTTAAATTTCAGATTATATTCAGATTTCACAAGTGCCGGATCGAGGTGAACCCGGATCTCCAGGTGAAATCAATTACAAGTACGTTCTGGATCGCCTCGTTAAGGCAGGCTTCCAAGGATATATCGGGCTTGAATATTTACCTGCAGGTGTGTGCAATAATCATTGACATACTATTCCTTAAACGTTTTGATTTCAAAGTGTTCAGAACGGTAGAAGTTGAGGAGCTGTACTGCAATTACTGCTTTGTGTGAAATCATTCTGATATTTTCTATTCATTTAAAACTAAAGCGTCCTGTTAGAATCTGCCAGAAATTAAACGGCTGTTCCAGTAAATCCAACCTAGTAAGGGTTATTCTTAACAAAACTAATTACCGAAGCTAATGTTTTTCAGATTAATCCCATGCTTAGGGCCATTAATAGACATGGATATCCCTCTCATCCCTACCTCCGTCCCCCGAGTAGCCATGCTTTGTTATGGTAAATCCCGCGGTTAAAGGCCACGAGATGATTGTCTTTCTTAAGGTGCCGACGTGTCAGGATGTGTGCTGTCCGGTTATCAATGACGTATGGCCCACGAAAACATTAGCGTCAATTAAATTATGAACAACCTTCCAGAGTACTGATTCAATACTTATACGTCTGATTTTTGTGTTTAGGTAATACTGTAGAAGGACTGAAATGGATTGAAGAATTGGGCTTTAAGTTATGAATGGTTTCCAGCCAGACGCTTTGAAAAATACCTGGTCTATCAAGACAATTGCAGATACCAGGCATGGTAAATTGAGTGGTCCATCGCGGCCCTTTGTTATTAGACGATAACTGTGTGTTCTAGCGTAGTCATAGATCTACATCCTCTCTTTTTGGAAATGAAAACCACGAAATGAGCCAGGCCGACAATTATATGACAAGTATTGACTTTCAGTGACTGGGAAAATGTATAAAAAATTGGCACAAAAATGATGAGGGCGACACATTCGAGTTTGTCAAAAACAAGAGACAATGTCGTCAGTAATCGATTCAGAAGCATTCAGGAAGATGCACCACAGATGATGTGATGCAGAGATGTCAAGTGCCAGCTAAAAATCAAATGGTCGTCGCTAATTAAAAATATTGTGGCCACAGTAGATATGTGCCCACGGGACATGTTTTAAAGAACAGATAGTGTCGAAGCCAGACGTGTGTTTAACCAAGGTTTCGAAACACCCGTAGAGAGATTTATCGTAACCACGTAAGTGTGACTGGCGACATTTTTGGCTCATTCCATTTCTCAGTTCTGTGGCGCCTGACGTCATGTCATTCCGACTATTAACGTTATAAGTTATTTGTATTTTTGGTGTGTTGTACCAATAAAGTGTATCATGAACATATCAGTGCATAAACACAAATATCTTTCTGTGGACACTGTATATGGAACCTTCTTTTGGAGGACTTGGTAGGAAATTACAGCTTGACGCATTTTTTTCATAGCTCAAAGCCAAGCGTTTACTATACATGCAGTACACTCGCAATTTAATCTTATGCACTGTGCAGTTATTCTTTAGACCAGTACCGGGGGTTTCCGAAAAAAGCCCAGGGCTTCTATTTGGAAACTGACCAATTTCAGGCGCTCATTTAGAAACCAAATAGAAGCCCCGGGGCTTCTATAAGGAAACAGTTTCCTAATTAGAGCCCCGGGGCTTCTATTTTTTAGATGGGGATGGGGGGGGGGGGGTTGTCGATAAGTTTTTATTGGAAAAAAAGAAAATTTGCCATCAATCTGTTGGTAAGCGCTACATGCTGCAGATATCCGCACAAAAAAATAACAAAACACACAAAAACAACAGTAACCAAAAATGTCTGGTAAAGTGGGGAGGGTGTTGTCTTGTGCGAAGCACAGGAGTAAGCAACGACACAGAACGTGTCTAGGGCTTTGCCTCACATCAAAGGATTAAGTGCACCCTGTCTGCATTGCGAGTAAGCACGAGTTCTAAAAAGACTTGCAGGGAAGGAGGGGCAGCATCACGCCGCCCGTTTCAGTACTCGCCCCGTTATATTTCCAGTAATACTCCGGAGTAAAGGGCACCAGTGGGGAGGGGGGGGGGGGGGAGTGTCTGTTCGCCTTGTGCAAAGCACAGGATTAAGCAACCACGCACAACATGTCTAGGGGCTACCTCATATCAAAGGATTAAGTGCACCTTGTCTTAATGCGAGTAAACACGAGTTCTAAAAAGACTTGCACGGAAGGATGGGGGCTTTTATTAGGAAACGATTTTTTCAGGTCTTTATTTTAACTCCAAATAGAAGCCCAGGGGCTTCTATTGGGAAACAGTTTCCTAATAAGAGCCCCGGGGCTTTTATATGGGGGGAGCTTCTTTTCGGAAACTCCCGGTAGTCTTGGTCTGGCGCATTATTTCGGAATCGTTCTGAAGCCATGGCAAGGTTATAACTGTGTTAGTTTTGGCTCTGGTCTTGTCAAGCTGTAGGATATGTTGTAGACCCGATGCCCAGTGGTATAATGGAAGTTGGATGCCTTTTTTTTTATTTCGCCACTCTTTGTGATTTACGAAAAAGTCAATTAACACAATTGATTCGCAAATATTATGTGGTTTCTTTACCTCGATGGCGCAAACTAAACAGAATTAAACTGTGTTCCCTTGGGTAACACGCAGGCCTCGGATGTTGTATACTCGTGATAGGTCAGATACAATACAAAGAGTATTTTACTAAGTATACAGACTATGACTTGAGTTATCCAAAAATGCACTCATTACGCAAAGCGTATCTTGTGCTCATGTTACTTAGCTATTCTTTATACGCTTGTTATTTCATCTTTTACGGCAAAGTGTACTTTTTGTATTTGTTTTAGATGTGAGGAATAAAAAAAAAGCGAAAAGTTAATATTGCCTGTTTGTTCTCATCACTAAACTAGAGCAGTGTGCATAGCCCACATATTCCCCACAGGCCCCCCATCAGTTAAAGACGGCCATCAATAGTCAATAAAGAGCTGAAATTTTCCAAGTTCAGCTGGTCCATTTTCCTTGGACGAACCTGGCCCATTTACAATACCGATCTGTGTTTATACCAAGTTTTATTAAAATCCTTGCAGCAGTTTTTAAGTTATCGTGTTAACAAGCTCTTGATGACAGACAGACCGACAGACACACGCCGTCGATCACATATATTCCATATGGGGAATGAAAAAGAAGTCAGTCCACAAATCCACAAAATTGTTGAAAGGGTTCGTCTCACGTGTGCATATCATCAAGTGGTGCTTTTAGTTTACGTAACTTGGAACAACTTTTTTTTACAAGTAGTTTTTAGCCAAGCTTCATCAGAAGCAGAGGCTGTAGCAGTCGTTAAAAGTATGTGAAAAATTGGCAGGAATATTGGCCAAAAACCAATTTTCTTAAACCGTATCTCTGCCTTCGGTTTTAATGGAAACGTTCTAATATTTTGGAGGAAGATTGGGGGCATAACTGCCCACCTTGCTGTTAGTTTACATTTTACTTTTTTGGCGATAAACCAAAAATTGGCGAAAAACCCAGTTTATTCTTAAAATCTTAACCAAGTCCACAAAAAGAGCTAAACCACTTAAAATTTTAAGTAAAGGTAGCAGGCATTATTCTTACTCTATTGAAATTTTATTGAAACGATAACGGTTATTTGTACTTACCTGGCTATTACTGCTTTGTGTAATTCGGAAAAAAGTGGTGGAAATATTCGCGATTAACTCACTTCTTAAAATCTAAATGAGGGAAGCTCACATTAAGTGCTTCATGCTTTTTGTGATTCGCCAAAAATAGGCGGAAATATTGCAAAAAATAGTCAATAATATCTTAACTCGCATCAGAGAAATAGCCTTCCTGTCTTGACCTTTTAGTTTAAGGTAACGGTGATTCATACTTACCTCGCTGTTACTGTCATTTATACTTACCCGCTGTTACTATTTTTCGAAAAAATCATCAGTTTCCTACCAAAATCTAACGCGATTGATGTAAAAATAACGTCTTAAATTTCCAAAGAGAAAAGCAAACATTAATACCTACTTGTCTATATTTCTTATTCAGTGACTCGCAAAACAATTTGAGGAAATATTGGCGAAAATAAATATAAATTTTTCAGTAATATCTGAACTCGCACCAGGGAAATGGCCATCCTGTCTTAAAGCTTTAGTTAAACATAGCGGTCATTGGTATTTGGTTGTTACTGTTTTTCGTAATTCGAAAAAAATGGCGGAAATATTTTTTCGAAAAAAGATTTTTTTTACTAAAATGATAACTGACGCCTGGGATAAAATTTTACCCTTTCAATTTTTGCATGAAGAAAGTAGGAGTAAGGTGGGGAAACTGGATGGTCAAACACCCTCCTACCCCATGAGGGTTCTGGATGCTGTTGGTATAAATTATAGCTATTATAGAAAAACTCCTATTATGGCTCACCGGAAGTCATGTCATGATGACGTCATATATTCGTTCTGTACTATACTCGTTCGGTTCTTCTCGCGACAAAATTTGAAAGAATCTTTCGGACCTCCCAACAATTACACCAAATTGGAACTTTCTCCGATGTTTATGGCTGAAATTTTTTGAATACACGTCATACGCCTTCCTTAATAGGGTAACACGCGTCAAAAAGTGGGCAGAACGTTCCGACCTATCAAAGAAATAAACAAGTTTGAAGTCGATCCGACCTTACGTTATCTTGCACACAACATTTTGTTCACAACAGACTGACACACACATACACACACACAGGACGAAAAAAACGTCTCCTGTCGATCGGGGAGACAGAATTAGTCAAAAACCAATTTTCTTTGGGAAAAAAAACGTATTTCTTCCTAGAATTTAAATGGAAAAGTCAATTTTGAAGGAAGGTAGGGGACATACGTGTCTACCTGGCTTTTTATTTTATTTATTTATTTATTGCGAAAGGTGGAAATATTGGTGAAAAAACTTGTTTTTGGTAAAATTTTAACCGACACTAGGGAAATAGCCCTGCTGTCTTGAGATGTTACGTAAAGTTATCAAAACCTTCCCGAAATGTTCACGTAAAAAGTGTTTTAGTAAAATCTCACCTGACGCCAGAGAAACAGCCTTATCTGGAAATTTTAGTCACAGCTGGCGGTCATTATTTGTATTTTTTTTTTTTTTTTTGTAATTGGAAAGTTTTTGAATAAGAAAAATGTTGGCGAAAATTAGTTTCTTATTGAAATCTAAAGTGATACCAGGCATGTAGCTTTACCGTGTTGAAATTTTTATTTAAGGTAGCCGGCATTGGTACCTTTTTGGCTGTAATTTTTTTTTGATTCGCCAGAAAATTGCGGAAGAATATTAAGTGAAGAATATGGGTGAAGAATAGAGGAAAAAAAATAAATTTTTAGTAACATCTTAACTGACCCCAGGATTTAGTGGAAATGATGGTTAAAGGTAGCAGACTTTGATACCTGCCTGTCTTGTACTTTTGTTTGATGATTTACCAAAACTGTTGGAATTATTAGCCTAAACAAAATTTTCCTAAAAAAATCTCCTCCTAAGATCTTTGTGGGAACGTCATAAAATTTTGATATAACGTAGATGGTGGGGGATGGGGGAGGGGGCGGTTATAAGGGGTACAATCAAAAAGCATTTTTATTAAAATTTAAACCTGCGCCATAGAAGTGTAATGTAATCTTGCATTTACTTTTTGGTGAATCGCCAAAAATTAGCAATAAATATTGACTGAAATCCCCTTTCTAAAAATGTACCTCCTTCTGGGAATTTGTTAAAACTCTTAAAAATTTGATTAACGATAGGGAGCGTTTTATTTATTTATTTTTATTTATTTTATTTTTTGTCGAATCGATAAATACTAGCGAAAATATTGACCGAAAACCAAGTTTTTTAAAAACATGAAAACGTTTTCTTAGGATTTAGTGAAAACATCATAAAATGTTAATTAAATGTAGGGGAAGGAGTGCCCACCTGGCTAGTATTATTTTTTTGGCAGATTACAAAAAACATAAAGGATATATGGTCTTATTGTCTTGACATTTTGTCTAAAGGGAGCGGACATTAGTACCAAGTGGCTATTACTTTTTGGAGATTCGCCAAAACGTTTTAGCGGAAATATCTAGCGGAAGAATATAGCGGAAATATCTTTGTGTTAAAATCTTCACTGACGCCCGGTACATAGCCTTACTTCTTGAAATTTTGGTTAACGGTTACACTTATATGTCACAAATCTTAGCATTCGTCAGCTGGAGCATCGTCCATGGACAATCTTGTTGTCGTCTGGTTTAAATTAGACTGAGTTTATGATTGGTTGAAATCATGTGCAGGGTCGGGGAGGGGCGAGGCGTCCTTTGTCTATAGATCTGCCCTATTTGTCTTTATTATTAAGTTGAAAAATTCCTTATTTGTTGGTCGCAAAATAAATCCTAAACTAGAATCTCATTTCGCTATGCGAATGTTAAACACTTGACAAAAATTAAAACGCAAAAATACTTCCTTCAATGGGTTATTTCTTGAATAATATATTGCAAACAACACAGCTTGAATACGTCTTATAAGCCAAGTAGTGTTTGGGTTTTTGTGGACTTAAGGTTTTATTGACTGATCAGGCATACGCCGTGTTATCTATTTACGCAGTGAGAGCTGGCACATAGCTGACCCACTGTGTGTTCTGTGCTTTGCGTTAAATGCTCCCCATTTACTTGCAAAAAATACACTCTTTTCACATGGTGTTTTAACAAAGAAAACGAAATCGAAGACGAAAATAAAAAGTGACATGCACATGTTCAGATCGAGCTCTTCATAATTTCCAAGTTTCATGGTCCTGGGGCCCATAGTCTCAGAGAAGAAGACACAAAAAATTGGAAAACTGTCAAGAAGAAAAAAAAAAGGACGAACGGCTGCTCGCACAAATTCATATGACCCTTGCAAGCCACAGGCTTGTCAAGTGTTAATAATTCTATTGTGCCTGTGCAAAAGTAAACTATCTGTGACTGTGAAGTGCCTGTTCGCTATGCAGGAAAAGAATTGTTAATGCAAATGCATCAGCCGCGAACCGTCGCTTAGGTTAATGTATAAGCGACAACACAGAAAGAAAATCCTTGTTCGTGAAGGTGATGACTTTATTGGAAATCTTATATTTAATAAATCTGTACAAAAATATATATCTCATCTTTAACATCATTTATAAAAATAAAAGTTTTGGGGAAGTCTGTGTTTTTGTGATCAGCTTTAAAATCAGGTACATGGTAGTGTGGTTGAATATTCTGGGCAGATTGTAATGTGACTGGGTTTAAAAGGCAATGTGCAATCTGCTTGAAAATTTCAGCCACGTTGCATGTGGATGATTTGACAGTAGAGGCTGTAACATTTTTAAAATATTACTTCCCCCAAATGGGAATTCACTGACGACGTGTCACACTCAACACTTCCTTCAAATTGTTTGTGGTTTTCAACCAGGCAAACAATGGGGTGGATTTATGGCTATCTTCTAAAAATAACCATTTACCATTAAAATATCGGGACGTTAAACAGAGAACTGAACGAAAGCCAGCATAAGTGACTGTAAACGAAATTTTTGATACATCCTCAAGCTTCTGCTTATGTGGTGTTTAGTCCCCCCCCCCCCCCCCACCACCCCGAACATTTTCATACAAAACTTGAGAATAACATCAAAAAGCTAATACTGCCATGTACAAGTGTGACAAATTTGATCGGACTACCAGCTCAACCTAATTTCTTACCTAGACATCTACACAGCAAACGATCTGATAAGACCATTGTGCTTTCACTAACCTCACACTTTCTCTACAACTAATTACAGCAGACCCAAGAATTAGAAACACCCATAGGACCAGGGGCATTGTGTCGTATAAAAGTGTTGTTACATCCCAGAGCTCACCATGCAACAGGAGGAGTGTCAAAGACAATTTTTAATCAATTTAGGATTTTATCTGCTGTGCTAAGATGCTCGGGCCAAGAAGTCTCATTTTTGTCCCCAATTTTAAAGAGAACTAGATTGGGTGGCGATCATTTTTTAAATTTTTCTCGAATAAACTTGACCCGGCTAAATCAAACTTTCTTTGTTGAAAATTTTCGCTTCAAAATTCTTTGAAATTATTATGAGCTCAAAATCTTGTCGAAATTTCGTCATGGGGTGGTTAAAACACATTAAAATACACCGGACTCTTTAAAAGTGCATAAGGGAGATATTCGACTCTGATATACACGAAGCACACTGTAAACCAGGAAGTCGATATGTGCGTACATTACAGTTTTCTTTGTTGCCGTTTGTTTTTTTGTTCACGGGGTCAGCAACAATTCTGAACATGCTACATATAATGAAACTGAACTGAGTTTATAACACTTACAGGTTTTGAAAAGTAGACGGTTTTTACCACATTCCCTCAAATGATTTGCGTAGCGTTGCGAAGTCAAAAAAATTCAAGTTTAAACTTAAAATTACATATTCTATAGTCTATATATTGTGTCAATCATAGCGCTTTCCAATTTATAACTACATTTATGTACATGATAAATTCTGTAAGCTCGTTTTTCAAATATAACATAAAAATTGAACCTTCTATGTAAGATAAACAACCAAATGTAACCAAGATAAAAAAACTCCAAAAAAAATTACTATGTACCATTGCAGGCAAAATAAAACCTTAAAGGGAAATGCGGCTATCTCCCATAATTTTAATCTGCAACAATTTTGTTTTAATGCTTTGCATGTGCAACCATGTGACACAGTGCTATAATAATAGGATATAAAAAGCAATGGTCACCGGACTTTTTATGAGAAATAAAACAGAACTAAAACGACTCAGGATTTCTTTCGGTTTGTATTGCTAAGAATGGCAAATAAACAAATTTTGAGACTAATTCCAATACAGAACGAAAACCTGCATCATTTTTCCTCTCATCTTGTACATAATTACGCACTGATCAGTCATTCAACATTTGAGATAGTAAAATATGGGGGGTCACCGCGGTTCTTTTGTCACTACAAGTTTCTTTGCGAACCTGCCCCCCCCCCCCCCTCCCACTCATTTTTTACACTTTTTTCAGTGATTACATATACAACCATTTCCCGCCCAAATTTCAAGAAAAATCAATAGACACTTTCAAGCTACTGTACTCCAGGCTTACAGGCAACAGGGTTCGAAAAAAAACATCATTTGGTGGAAAAGTCCACAAATTGTTGCCCTGATCCACCCTTTTTCGCATTACTGAACCGAGCACACCGTTGTCTGACATTGGCGCTGCTTTGTGATCCAGTCAGTTCTAATGTTGTCAGACAAATTGGGTGGCCAGTGTCGTGTAAAATGATTTTCGAACCCCGATTACCCAATAACTTTGCAAAGGATATAATTCCGGCGCCCCACGACTGATAGCACAAAAGTTAACATTTCAGTTTATACACAATTTGAAAATTCTGATCCTGATTCTAAATTCACTCACTAGATGGCTCAGAGATAGCCGCATTCCTCTTTAATACGGAACTAAAAATGAAAACTGTTTTGCAGCGGACAAGGAAACTGTGTTAGAAATTATCAAGTTATCAATAGAAGCAGAAAAAGATACGACATGAAAAAAAAACATAAATAAGAATTAATTTCGACATAAAGTTCAGTGTGTTTCTTCAAACTGACTAAAATTTACCTGCATATTCTGAAAAAATTTTGGCAACATTAAATCTAGATGACTCCGGAAAGAAAGAAATACACTTGCTTGTCCAGTTATTTTCAAGCACCGGGATGTATTAATGTCGTTTGGCTTAAGTATCACGTAGCCCCACTATGCATGTTGATAAAAACAAATTTCACTCCCTGTGTGACAAAGAAAATTTGATGTCACGGGTCAATAAAAGTCAGTAAAAATAATCAAACGGAACTTTCATGATGATAAAACTTCGGCGAAAGATGCACAGAATCGTAATACAATCAAAACCTTTCTATACATCAATATGGCACGAGATGCCTTGAAACCTTTTGGACATGGCGTAGCAAAAACATTGTTATACAACTCACCATTCATTGACTAAAACACGATAAAAGGTGTACTTGTAGCAAGCAACAAGCCAGGCGCATGACACTGCCCTGCGTCACATGCACACGCCACGTGACTTTTCGTCACTAGGGAACCGCCACCCCCCTTCCCTGGTCAGTTTGTCTTGAAATCGAAGCTTTACAGCTACATCCAGTAGCCTTGATGTAAAACAACCAGCAAAATATATGCCAAGATAACAGTCACAGTGGTTGCTAGCCTTCAGCATTATAAAACAATGGAAACATCCTTACATATAACTTGTTCTTGAGATTTTTTGTGATTCACATTATTTTACGTACCACACAATTCTTGGTATAAATTTCCGCCAGGCCCCTTCCCGAAAAAAGTGTACGTAATACGACCTGGCAAGCGGCCTGTATAAATGCTTTTGTTCATGCTAATTATCATCGAAATACTAATTTCCATGGAGTCCCCCGCCCGTTTGGTCACAGAATACTGGTTATATCAGCTGAAAGGGTAGTTCCGGAGATACGACGGTACAAAATATCTAAGTGATTTTTTTTTTATTTTAAAGAAACGCGGAGAAACCGGATATCGCACAGTCTTAATCTATGAGCTTTCTTTGTGGAAAAAAAGACAAGGAATCCATTGAATACTTTGTGAAGATTACAAATGTACAGATGTACAAAATACAGAAGTCAACATCGATAATGGCATTTTGTTTTCAAAATTATTTCAAATTTTTAATAAAAACGATAAAATAACCGTACATCACACAGCTCCCAAATATGGTCTTTCTTTGTGGAAGAACGAAACGGAATCCGTGGGATACTTATACTGAGATACATAGGTCCGCCACTCTGCGCCAAGCACCGTGGCGGGGAACTCATAACATGAGAAAATGACATAATGGCGAAGCTGATTCTCACCGGTCCAAAACGGCATTTTAAGGCGTGTTTTGGTATAGCACGTCATTTTGGCCAATTATGTCTGCTTTTCACATTTGAAGCAGGCCTTTCACGCCTTAACTTATTTGTGTAAAGATATAAGATCGAATTTATTTATGTACGTATGATTTTGACAGTGATGATTTGATTTAACTTCAAAGTTCGGGAGTAAATACTATTTTAAACGTAAGATTTAAAAACAAAAACTGCTCACTGCCAAAGCCGACTAACCTATGCAACGCTGTGATTATTTCTCTTCGTTTTGTTTTTTATAACAATAAACAAACTAAAATAAAACAGTGAAGTAAACGGTCATAATCTCATGCAAGACAATACAGCTAGTAAATACACGATGTCGGGACTATCCAGATAAGACACTTATAAATGTCGTACTTGTAGTTTGAAGTACACATCTACTTGGCCAAATAACAGCGCAATATTTCAACTTCTTTATGTTACTTTGCAGTTATAAAAGATGTTATATACATAACAAAATGTTCCCGAACATCCGCAAACGTAGAGCCCCACAGTGGCAGTTTCTTTGACCTGCCACACTGTAGCAAGTTCCTGTCCACTTCTTTCAAATCGACCTACAATCTGAAAGGAGGAACATACACATTAAACACTGAGCTCAACAGCAACTGAGTAATCTGGAGCTTGAAGTGTCACTTTCACCACCGCACCGTAACAAATTATATAATATCTATAATTTTTGTTAAAATCTTGAAAAATAGAGATAGTCTTCCTACGGAACTATATAATTGGTAACATTTGCAATTTGTTGATTATCTCGAACATACGACAAAAATGCTGATGTTTAATTCTTGTCGAAAGAAACTAACCCACAACTCCTCCTGAAAGGTTTGCATATAGCAACGATGCCCTTGGTGCTAGAATTACCAAACAAGAATATTTAAGTACCGCAGTATTTTGCAACCAAGGCAAAGGTACCTTGAGAAGCCGTGACTTGTGAGGTGGGCGATACTTAATTATGCGTCTAATTTTCAAACAAGGGAAAGCTTACTTGACATCGCCGTCTGCGACGTCATCAAACGTCTCATAGATGTCGCTTTCGGTGCTCATAATACTTATCGATTTGTTCTTTCTCTGAAAAAAAAACAAGCAGGGATTTGCAAGTGCAGCTGTATCACTGCACATGAAGTGCATTATCGTTAAAAATTAAATATAAGTAATTTGAACCCACACACGAGTTCATACCAACTCCTCATTCAACAGCAAATAAATCAACCACAACAGAATGCGAGAACTTACGCCTTCGATTATGTTGCTTCATGCCCAAAATTATTTTGGTATTATTGGTGTTCTTCACTGAAGCAGTCAAGGCTAAATCACTTTTCTATATTATGGTGTTAGAAATGCCCTAATCGATCTGTCGCCAACAGCAGAACAGTGAAAAAACAGCGGGACCTTTCACTAGAGCTGAAAGCGAATCCTCGTGTACATGATACCGTGTCGATTGCTATCATTTTATCGACCCGAAACCATTACACGGTACACCAAATGCCCTGCATGTACGAGCAGAAACGGAACTCGGGTGATGCTCTGTGGCTGCTTCAATGTGCCATGTTGATTTATGTTCCGACGTGACTATATTGAACTGTAAGGTTCATCGAGTGCAAAACGTCACAGATACAGTTGCTTATCTTCACGTTTCTTGGTCGTACGATCAGTTTAAAAAACAGCAGAAAGAAATCAGAGCAGATAAAGTTTTGAACAAAAACCTTCAAGCATCGTCAGCGATTTCACAAACCAAGCCTGCTAAAAGAGCAAAATGAGGTGAAAATATCTTTGGATATCACTGGACTACACTGGACAATACTCGTGCTTTCACAGTTTCGTGTAATGTTTTTAGTGTGCTGATTTCAGCCCAGCCTTTCGCCTTGTAGTTCTTAGTCACGGTCATAATAAACAAAATAAAACTAGATCCTCATTTCGCTAGCGAAATGTTAAACGCTTGACAAAAAATTAAAACGCAATAATACTTCCTTCAATGCGTTATTTCTTGAATAATATATTGCAAACAACACAGCTTGAATACGTCTTATAAACCGAGTAGTGTTTGGTTTTTGTCGACTTAAGGTTTCATTGACTGATCAGGCATACGCCGTGTTATCTATTTACGCAGTGAGAGCTGGCACATACGCTGACCAATTGTGTTTCTGTGTTGTGTGTTAAATGCTCCGCATTTACTTGAAAAAAATACACTCCTTTCACATGGCGTTTTAAACAAGAAAACGAAATCGAAGGCGAAAATAAAAAGTGTCATGCACACGTTCATATCAAGCTCTACCCAAGTCCCAAGTTTCGTGGACATAGGGCCCGTAGTGCCAGGGGAGATGACACCGGCAATCCGATCACTGTCAAAAAAAAGAGATACCAACGGCTGCTCGCACAAATTCAAAAAGCCCTTGCAAGCCAAAGGCTTGTCAAGTGTTAATAAACCTTATGTCAAACCGTGCAGCTTTTGAGTTCGAAAAAGGCTTTCGGACACATAAATCACTACATACACAAAAGAAGTCATATACTTCTGTTTATTTATTATTTTGGGGGAATGGGTGGAGGGGTGGGGCGGGGATAGGTGTGGCTGGCTGCGATCCCTGACTTCTTAACCTTCTGGCATCCACGCTCTTGCCTCGAATGCTTCCACCCTATACCCAACAGATTCAAGGTCAGATGTCAGATATTGCCTTATCGTATGAGTTCAGTGCAGATTTTCTTGATCAATTCACTTTGTAAAAGTGCATTACTTACGTCAGAACTGCTTACTCTGACGTCATCATATTCTTCTTGTTCGAATTCTTCAGGTTTCGGGTTATTTTTCTTGTTCAGCCTGGCTAATTCCTTCTCCTCCGCTTCAGTGAATTCAGGGCTAAACAAACACAGGACAGTCTACCTGAAGCTTCCAGTGAACATCACATACACACTACCGGTAATCTGTTTTTTTTTCTCCGAGAAGATGCGTTCGGACACATCTATTACAGCCTGTATATTTTGATGCCATTTGAGAAGAAAACGACTGTAACTAAAGTATATTTACTTAGAACTGGCAAACACAAGAGCAAGAGATACTCATATGACAAGAGCAGGAGATACTCACATGACAGACACTCTGTTATTGGGGTCCTCGGCTACTACATCGTCATACAAGTCATCGTCTTCTGCATATTGTTCTATAAAATCAGCGTTTGACTCTTTTTTTTTATTTAGGAATATATGGAACTTCTGTGACTTAAAAAATGTTGCTTTTCATTCCAAAATAATCGGAATTACTTCTTAGGGATTTCTAAGACCTATGATGGCAGTGTTCGCCTGGTTTTATAACTCAATTTAACAATATTATAATATTATAACAGGTAGCGAAAACACAGGGTATTGTATAACACGACTGCTTCAAATACACAAAACCTAAACTACACAACACTACTTTTTAATAAACCTCTAATTACTTAACACCATTTTCATTTTGTAACTTATTAACTATCACGTTTCTCGGTGACACAAAATTAAAAGTTATTGTAAATATTCAAATTTGGAAAATATGCGAGTTTAAACAGAAAAAACGCCCCTTTTTTAAAGTCTTGTGTAAAATTTGTGATTCCCATATTCTTGAAAAAAAATAACATTATGTCAATTGAACATTTTAAAGCCAACATTATGTCCCCTGCTGCACTAAATAGCCTTTCCATACAGCTGTTCCAGATTATTTTCCCTTGGACTGCCATATAAAAATTCATCTTACCCGATAATCGGTCAGTGCGAAGTGATTTTAGCCGAAAAAAATTATCAAACAAAGAGGTTTTCCTCAAAACTCGAGAGCAAAGTATTGTTTTCCTTTGTTCATTTAATGCTTCTCACTTCGATTAAGCACTATATTATCTTTTTATAACTAATTTTCATGCAAACGTCAACTAAAAAAATGAACATGTACACAGACACACACATTATATATATATATATATATATATATATATATATATATATATATATATATATATATATATATATATATATAGCACCAAAAACAAAAATATGTGTTTCTTATTTGCTTCAGAATTCTTAAATAATATGGTGTTGTAATATATGTATGTAGGTACGTATATATAAACAAACAAACACATCTAACAAAACTTACGTAGAATGTCTAGAATATCAATTTTTCGTGGAAGCGGTTGTTTAGCAGGAGCCGGATCAGGTGACGGAGCAAACTTCAACAATCGGTACTTTTCCCCATTAGGGGTATTGATGACCTCACCCTCGAACTCTTCAACTGTCTCGCCAAACTGAACTTTTCCTGGGCTAGTCTCTTTCTCGCCGGGCTTTACTTCGACTGTATTGTCTGTATTCTTATTCTCACTGCTTGAATTTAATGACTGATTCGCTGATAGTTTTGCAGTACTGGAATCTCCATCTCTCGGTGACAATTTAGGTTTTTCCTTTAGGACCGGAGGTACCGGTTTATTAGTTTTAACTTGACCTTTTTTAGGTAAAGAAGGAGGTCCTTCAATCTTCCGCACTATGTCGCCGTTAATGTCGATTGATAAACGTTTATCTTTCTTTGGCAAAACCGGGGCATTTGAAATTTGCTTCTGCTTGCTTTGCAATTCACTTTGAAAGCCTTGTGGCATTACAATCTTTCCGGGTTTTGGTTTAAGGGCCGGGGCATTTCTGTTGGGTTGTGTACTTGCAGTTTGTAGTTGCTTCGCAATCTGGCCCGGTTTGCCTGGAGTGTACACAGGCATTGGTTTCTGCTCAAACATACTCCTCAGTTTGCCAAGATCCGACACAGTTCTGTCTACTGCTGGGGCAACATCGTAAATGTCTTGGTCGTCGTCCTAAAGAAAGATGGCGCAAAACGATTCTGTTTTTATTCGAACAGGATCGCCTATTCGTTCTTCACCACCCCTACGTCAAATCTGTGCCGCTTAGATAAAAGTACCTAGCGACAACTGCCGTCAAATAGCGTTAAAATAAACAAGCTATCATCGGCAGCACAGCCCCCAACCGGAGACGGCGATGAGTAGATTTAAAAATGATTCGATATAGTACAAAGAGACGGAAAGACAGACGGACAGAGCCCAAGAAAACTCCGGTCGGGGGCCAATGTTTTTGCTAACACAAAAACTGATATGTCCCCTCCCCCCTACCCCAATCAGTCACCTCATACAGACCCAGTACTTCCGTGATCATCTACACTATAGGGTCTTTCTTCCTGCTAGATTTGATCAAAAGTGAATTGGCTGTCTCTGAGATGCCGTGTGCACAGTAAAAAGGTAAAAACACACCAAAGTGAAAATTAAAAAAAAAATCGACCAAACTATAATTTTTAATCAGAATGAACCTTCGTGATGATGCGCACTATCTGGTCTTCTAACTCCACGGTTTGGTGAAGATCCGATAAACTGTTTCAGATATATCGGGTAAACAAAGTCCAAAAAGCTAAAAACACACAAACCAAAGTGAAAATATCAGAAGTTCGTCAAAAATAAAAAAATAACCATTTAGTGATGATCGTCACTGTATCGTTTTCTTTCTAGAAGGTTTGATGTCTTTCCGCATAAAATATGGACGTTTTCTATCTATCCAAATAATTGGATTATTGCCCATTTTTCTCAAAATATTCACTCTCGCACATAAACTGTCACTGTTTACCTACACAGTTAACTGCTCACATTTACTGCCACTGTTCAGTATTCTATTATTTATATCAATGTGTTTTTCTTCATGAAACATAAAGGAATTATAATCGGGCGGCAACTGCCTGCTAGCGGCAAATTGCCAAGGTGGGAGGTTAAGTCCATCGGCACTTCCTGGGCGTACTATCCAGAGTGGTTCCTGTTCATCGGGCCTACGCCCCTCCAGGCCTACGCGACAAATTTTGTGTGCTCACTAGGCCTACGCCTCACTAGGCCTACGCGGGGATTTTTCGATGTACGGACAACTGACCAACTTTCCTACCACAAATTTTTAGAGCCCAAAAACTTCCTCTCCTGAGTTACATCAGACAAAACGAAAGCAAAGAAGTGCAGTCTCACATCACAAAGCTAGTCCTATAATCCCTTCTGTGTCATCGAGTGTCAGCAATTGCGTGGCAAGGATAATCCCGTAATCCCTTCCCTGTCACCTAGTGTGTGTTGTACCGAGTTTTCAGTGTCCCGCTTATATCTCCGAAATGTGCAATACCATAAAAACGCAGACATGGTCGGGCCATGGTGTCATCTCCGAAAGTCGTCCCAGGTAGGGGATTTTTGCTATAAATAGCAGTCCTTTTTCAGTACAATCAAACCAGTTTTGATTGCTATTTGAACTGCGTCATTTGAATTGCAATTATAAGAGCAAAGGGGTGGTCAAAAACTGTGTCTAGATGGCCACATGTATGTGAAGCAAATTTCAAAACCGCAATACAAGATTCATGTTTGTGGCCCTCTGCAAAGACGCAGCAAATCGTCGCGACCAAGATTTTGCAAGGCGCCGTTGGCCTACGGCCGAAGAAGCGCACGAAGCGCGACTACGCGGAATTTCACGAGTGCACCAAGTTCTGCTTAGGCAGCTCATCGAAGGCCGCAAAACACTCGAGGAATTCCTTCGCGGAATTGGGCACAGCGTTCGATTCGGACATTAGTAGTTTTTTGGCATGGTACAGTTATCAGTAGTGGTATATAATCTTAGCTGCTTTTGATATGGTGGTTAATAGAAAATATTTTTTCTACAAGTTGGTCAGTTGTACGTTTTTTTTATTAAGACGTTGGTCAGTTTGTATGTCAGCCATAGCGATACATCATACACTGTACAGTGCAACTGTAACATAGCCATGAGGGTGACATGCAGTTTTATTCACCGAAGGGGAGTAAACGGTCATCTGCCCCCCGGTCAACTGCCCCCCTTTTTGCAACCCGGTCGACTGCCCCCCCCCCCCCTGCAATTTGACGGGGTCGTCAGCTGCCCTAATCATTTTTTTAGTGGAAAAAAATTCTTTAAAAAATTAGGTAATTGTGATGTCCCCGTCTACTTCGTCTCTGAAACAATTGATCTTCATTGATCTGTTCTCCAATATTGATCTTAGGAGGGACTGATCCTTAAACTAATTGCAATTCTAATTGCAATTAGTTCCCTATTGGTGAATTGCAATTTACCGAGGTGCAATACATTCAATAAAATAAATATAATTTTATTTATTGTGTCTTTGTAAGCCAATAACCCAAGAAAAAATAGTATATGGCGGGGGCAAGCGACCACCCCTCCACTTTGAAGGGGGGGGGGGGGGCAGTCGACCGGGTTGAAAAAAGGGGGGCCGATGACAGTGGGGGCAGTTGACCGGGGGGGGGCAGATGACTGGGATTCCCGAAGGGGTCATATAAATGTGTTGATAAGGCGACGCCGAGTGTAACAACCAAACCCAGCAAAATAGCCAAAAATTTAAAATTGAAGAATTTGTCACATTACAGAGTGAGAAGAACAAAATAGGTTCGCTTGTATTAATCAGGATCAAACGATTTGCAGGATCTGCTGTCTTCTAAACCAATATCTATACTTACGTCCATGCTCATTGCGACACAGAAGTTGTACGTTCGCAGCTTTCAGTCTTGAATTCCCTATAAACATAAACAGTACGAACAAGATAAAGGCCTAATAGTGACGTCATGCGGTCTGCATCAACCAATAATTTAGCTGGCTACGTTGTCGCTCAGCGCACATGAATGCCACCCATTTTCTTCCATTTGCTATAACCTGACTAGCTCCAAGAAGCGGCTCCCCAACATACCATGACATATTGGCATAAGTTGGAACAGTTGGCAGTTGCTGCGTCAATGTTGGGCCAAGGTCAGGTAAAACTAAGTTGACCAACCACTGTACAGCAATGTTGGGTCTATGTTGGCAAAATAACGTTGGACCAAAGGTAGAAAAAGAAACATCGGGTCAACGCTGTTTGACAACGAATTCATTATGCCGGTAAAGTGACGTCGACAAATAACGTTGGCCCAGTGTTGACACTTGGTCAACGTTACATCAAAACATTCGAACATCTGATAGCGTTCTGTTTTCGTTTTAGTTGTTTCTTTTTCAGGTTTTGTTAAGTTCACTTACACTTTGCCCGTTTGTACAATTTGTATGTAAATAATCAAACTCGGACAATACATAAAATGTCCCCTTGAACATGTTGGACCTAGTTCTCAAGAAGGTCCACCGCCTTCAGATGCCGTGGTGTTTACATGCGCCGCGTTGTTTCAAAACAACGCCCACAAAATTGCCCGTAATGTTCAAATATTGAGCAAATAACGATAGCTCCCCCATGCCGTTTGAATCAGATAGGTCACACCACCAATTGTCCAGCAATGGAGTACGTTTTCCTTTGCCAATGAAACAGGTGAGCATGATGCTGGAGTAACACCACCCATGGTATTGACTGATTGGATAGCATCACATTTAATTGTCACGATCAGGATCATAGAACATAAATTGTTTTGGTTAAAAAAAGACAAAATGAAAGGTCAATATTTGGCTAGAAAGGCTAGAAAATGGAAATGGCCTTACGTACACAGCAGGAAACGATATTACGGCAGCAGAATCAGTGGTCGAACCAAACTTCAATTAAATGTCGTTTTATCTGAATTACGGTTAATCTGAACAGACGGTGGTGGTCGCGACCTGTTCGGATGAATGAGAATGAACTTTTTCAAACAAGTGCATTTGAAATTTCTCGTTGAAGATCTGGGTTCTAACTTGAACCATTATACTGCAAAAAAACATTTCACGTCCCAAACGAAAGAAAAACGCATAAATAGAGACTGTAATTTGGGATTACATGATCTGGTATTCAACAGCCTTTATTCTCTAAATTCGATTTTAATCTGAGACTGCTAAAAAATGTCAAATATGTGATACTTTAAGATTAATTTCCAAGACTACCACCGCAACTTAGTCTTGAATTGCAGCATCGATTAAAAATGTATATGAGGATATACAGCCGCAATTTCAGATTAATTGAAGTCCATGTCGACCCACAGTCGCTCATACAAGTACTACAGTAGATCCTCGTTAATTCGTACCACGCGGGACCGGCGAATTTGGTACGAATTAACCGGGGGAAAACTGGTATGAAATAGAGAAACTGGGACCTAAATATGAGTACGAATAAAGCGGGGAAACGAATTAACCGGGGACGAATTAACGAGGGTCTCCTGTATTCGACTTAAACGCTGTTTAACTTCTGGCGCATCCGTGTGCCCTAGCTTGGACACAGTGCCTTCTTCCAGTATGAAGGACGAAGGGGTGAACATTGTACTACCTGTTTTGCAGTATACTTGGAACCAGCATCTAAGTAGTTTCCTCAGTTCCTGCTGTGCAGAACTTGCCATTTCTACATGTCTGCGTGGTTTTCCAGCAATAAATGAGGCCCTACTACCAGCACTACGAAATTTCCCTGCGCGATGTCGAGACATGAATTCTTTCAGGTGGCGGATTGTGGGGGGGGGGCGACTTGGAGACGATAAGCAACTAGGCCTATTTCGCCAACGAGCAGCGAAATATATACTTGGGAGCCCAAAATCACTATCCTGAAGGCTTTAAAATATAAGTTCCGGATGGAACTTTCTTAAAAAGTAATGTTAGGATGTCAATTGCATGAAAACTTTAAAATATCAAGACCTGGGTTAGCTTCAATAAAACTTCAAATAAATTTAAAAAAAACTGTAAGATGAGGTAGCGTTGAAGTAAAACCGAAGCGCCATTCGCCAAATTGGTGAAAAATGGCGAATCACCCAAATCAAATATTGCAGTGGACAATATTTCCATAAAATTTTATTGCAATTCAACACAGAATGTAGACCTTAATTTCCAACAATAACGAGTAAACATACAACCACCATACCTGAGGTCAATGCATTATGTTACTACAGTATTCAGCACTGCAATTATGACGTCAAAAAGTACAAGCTTTGAAGGGTACTCATTTTCAGTACAGCTACACTCCTTTTGCTTTAGCGTTACACTTGGGCTTTGTCATACCATGTGCAAGGCGGGTTGAGAGCGTGTTAGAAAGGCACTAGAACACTTAAAAATCATCTTTTTTATTTCTCGTATTTAATCTCCAAAGTTTTCTCTATACACTGAGCTAGAACCATAAACCGTACAAAAATGAACAAAATGACGTCATTTGTGATGTCACAGTTCAAAATGTAGGTCGCTAATATGTTCCTTACAGAAAAGAAGTCCCATTACTCATTTGCTCTAAAGCCGTAGGTGTAACCGTTTTCGACATATTTCCCTTTGAGAATTTCATGACATCATAAGGCCGCGATTATGACGTCATAGGTGAACCATTTTTCACCTGGATGCATATCTCATAAGCCACTATATGTGTTCCAAGTTTCAAATTCCTATCCATCACATTTTCCGATTAGATACGTGGAAATCAAAAGGTGACGAGGAAAGCGAAAAAAAAAAAGAAAACACGAAAGAAAAACAAGAATGGCATTGTGACCAGCCGAAAGCTGATGAATCAAGTAGCAAAAGGTTTGCATAGTCGCCAAAAAAGTGGTACGCATTGTTTAAACACCGGTTACTGAATCTTTTTAAAGACTAGCATTTGCCTAATCTCTGGAGGATTTCAAAAAAGTAAATTTCACAGAGCCCTAACGTTGAACCAAGCCTAAAAAATGAAAGCAATCTGACTAAAATTACTGGCAGAAGAACTATTTTGAAAAACTTGATCCCAAAACCATTCAAACGGCGGTGTGAGGCAAATTTTTGGAGGTGCGCAAAAAAAGTATTAGAGAAAATAGTACATGAGGAGTAATATGCCAAAAGATGAATAAATCCAATCAAACTGCAGCAGGCGACGCATTTTGAAAAATAAAAAGATTTAAAATACCACCAATTGGCCATGTTTTAGAGAATTACCAAAAAATAAATTTATTTTAAGGGACACATCTAGGGAACGTTCGTATAAAATTTTAGGGGACCCGGTCCTAATTGTGGGAGAAGCTTTTGAAAACTGGCTACTAAGGTTTTTTAAATGCCCCTATTTAGCTAATGTTTTCGGATAGCCAAAAATGTAACTTTTTAAAAGCAGACCGACTGGTGAACACTTATACAAAATTTGAAGGCCATCCTATCAAAATTATGGGAGAAAATACTTTTGGAAAAAGCTGGTAACAAAAACTTTTAAAATGTCCTCCGTTGGCTAATTTTTTGGCGGATCGCCAAAAAAGTAACTTTTCAAAAGCGGACCGCCTGGTGAACATTATACAAAATTTGAAAGCAAATCAATTAAAATTGTAGGAGAAGAAGCATTTTGAGAATTGACTACCGGAAAACGCCCCCAATTCAGCCAATTATTGCTGGATGGCCAAAAAAGTCACTTCTCCAGAGAGAACAGACTCGTGAAAATTGATGCAAAATTTGAAGGTTATCCGATCAAACATGTAGAAGAAGCATTTTGAAAACTGGCTACGAAAAAATGTCCCCCATTTAGCCAATATTTGGTGGATCTCCAAAAATGTCACTTCTCAAGAGAGGACAGACTAGTGAAGATTTTGACACATCGCCAGGAAAGTAACTTTTCAAAAGTGGACCACCTAGTGAAAATTTATGAAAAATTTGAAGGCAATCCGATCAAAATTGTGGAAGAATAAGCCTTAGGCAAATTGGGTGCCAAAAACTTGTTAAAATGTCCCCCCATTTGGTCAATTTTTGGCGCATCGCCAAAAAATATCAAGAGGGGCCTCTTAGTAAACATTCGTGCAAAATATGAAAGGAATCCGATCAAAATCGTGCAAGTAGAAGCATTTTGAAAACTGGCTACCAAAAAAACATAATGCCCCCCATTTAGTTAGTTTTCGGCTGATCGTCAAAAAATATATTTCTCCAAAGAGAACCATCTAGGGAACAATCTCACAAAAGTAGACAGGAATCCGATCCAAATTGTGGGAGAAAAACCATTTTAAAAACTGGCTACCGAAAAATCATAAATGCCCCCGATTTGGGCAATTTTTGGCTTTTTCGCGGACCACCAAAACAAAAGTAATTTTTCAAAAGAGAATCATCAAGAGAACAACTTACAAAATTGGAAAGGAATACGATAGAAATTGTGGCAGAAGAAGCATTTTAAAAATTTGCTACCCATAAATTTAAAAAATGACCTCCATTTGGCCAATTTCGCCAATTTTTTGCGGATGGCCAAAAAAGTAATTTTTCAAGACAGGCCTACCTAGAAAACATTCGTACAAAATTTAAAGAAAATCTGATCAAAAGTGTGGGAGAAAAACCATTTTGAAAAATTGCAAGCAAACAAAAAATTAAATGCCTCCCATTTTACCATTTTTTGCGCATACCCAGAGAACATTCGCACAAAATTTGAAAGTCGGCTGGTCTAAAAAAAATCCAAAAATAAAATTCGTAGCGGCTGATAACACAATTATTCCTTGAGATTACGTCCCAAGTGTAAATTATGCTTTCCAAGTTGTTTTCAGGGAGATATGCAGATCATGACCCCCTCCAACCCTGTCAAATGGCTGCATTTCTCGCCTTAGTCACACTTATTTCCTCTAACAAATATCCTTGATCCACACTTGATCCCCCCTCCCCCGTGGGGAAGGCCATGCTATCTCGAAATCTGCTTTGGCCTTGGGATGACTCTATGAACATGGTATGTGTTCAATGGAACTTACGTAAATATGCCATCATCCTTGTCTTCGAGTCGAGTGGTAAAAGGGTTACAGAAGAATCCTTTATAGCGAACTGAATGACAACAGAGAGAAAACGTCAAAAAAAGACTGTAAAATTAAGCCAAAGCACAACATATCAATAATTCACTAACCTGAATTGAAAACAGCACTCCTTACTCTGAATTTTATTGAGGTTACTCACAATAACAACACGTTAGAATAATTTGTCAGACGAAATAGTTGAACCAGGAAGCATATATCCTTTGAGGAAGTTCAACATTTGTATGACAGTCATGTGACTGCATGTTTTGAATGCAGTGAAAAATTCCATGTGAAACAAATATCTTCCGCATGAGCCACAAGTCTTGTATCCTGTAAATTGCGAAATGCCCGCATAGCCGATTCCAGTTTAATCACATGATTGTCAAAATGGCGACTTCCATAGCCGAAGGAAATTTTGATAATTTTATTAAAATTCTAGGCGAGAACATTGTAAACATTAAAGAAATGTGTTCTAAATACAAGAACAGAGATGCGGGTAAATGTATACTCTCTGGCAGGGATTTGACCTGCTGTCTCAATATTTGTTTTCATTTGTAAATACACGCCAGCGTACCGGTACTCGTACTCATAAACCAAATCACACTTTGGGGTTTCGAATGAAATGCGCAAGAATTTTGAATTTCGACTGCGAGGCAACAGGGTAAAAAATGAAAGAAATGATAGAAAATTATAGAAGAAATATAGCAAAAACAGTTCATACTCGGAACATAAAATAAATTGAAACTTGAAACTATTTAATAAAATTTTTAATATATATATTTTTTAAATATGGGTTGTTAAAATCCCGATTGCTCTCTAGTGCAAGAGAAATTTGACATTTAATCGAAATCTCTCTATCATTTCTTTCATTTTTATACCAGTTTTTTTATTCGAAACTCAGAATTTTTGCGCATTTTTATTGGGAACGCCCAAAGTATGATTTGGCTTATACAGAGAGAGGAGGGGCGGGAGAGGAGATAAAATTTGTTTTAGTAGGTCATAATTAGAGACAATAAAATGTTACATATTCCTTACTTCGCAAGAATTGACAGATGAAATTATTTTCAGCAACAATGTTTTGCATTTCACTAGTCCTAGCGGACCCTTTCTATCTTCTCAGGAAAGAAAGGGTCACAGGTCCTGTAATAGCATGGGCATTGGTCTCAACTTTCAGGCTCTAGATCTTTCAGCGCACGTTACATGGCCCCGAGATTCGAACTGTCAGGCTTTTCCTTAAAAAAAGAGAAGTATCCTGGCGCATTATTTTCGACCTCGAAGAAACTCCCACACTTGAGGAAAGAGTGGTTTTGTAATTGTATATGCATTGTTGCTGTGGGTAATAATGGACCATTCTATATCATGATATCAAGAAAACATCTATTTTTCTCAAACAAAATTCTTGTTTGACCATAAGGATTGTGCGCTACAATTTATAACTGGACCATTTCCGAGTATGTGATGTCACTCTTTCTGAAATAATGCCATAAATGATTCGCACTTTGACTTTTGCGATTTTTTTTTTTCTGCGTTTCGGCTGAATTCATTTGGGATGAAGATATAAAGAAATGATAGAAAAAATTGCCAAAAATCAGCAAAATAAACATATTCACATGCTGGCTATTAAATAGGCTGAATAATATGTAAAATGGTTTTTAAAAGATCATATGATGGCTTTTTAAATTCGAAAGCGTGCACTTGTACGAAAATTGAAATTTTGATGTTTTTTTCCCTTATCATTTCTTTGGAATTTATACCAAAAAAATTTGCAATTGGAACAATACCTGCATCGGAAAGATCGGAGAATACGAATTGGCTTATTGGCCCGAGTCATGCGCCCACATTGGCAAAATTGCCATCAATCGCAAGTTTTGTTATAAAAGCTATGACCCCTGCTGTCATAGAAAGACTGCAGGAGTCGTCTAGGACCAGCATTTCACCAATTTGGTTATACTGTAACCATCCGTCCTCCTGTTCCTCATAGCCCTCAGTCAGTGCCTTAAGTCGTTCACCGTTTCAGGCACTAAATTGGATGGTAGTAGTGTTGGATGAAAGTTTTTTGGAATTATACCTCAAGCATTTTTTAACCGTTTTTCTTAGTGTCTTAGTCTTAGTGTTAATTTTTCAGTTTAATTGAACTGAGTGATAAATTGCAGTGGGTAAAATTGGTCAACACGAATTGAAAACAAAGAATTATACCAGCATCCTGACATTACGGCCCATTAAGTTTATTTCAATTTAATTTTCAATTAAGTCTGTATACCAAAAAAAACAAACAAACAAACAAAAAAAAAAAACAAACAGAAAAACAATTGTTTCTATTGTTCAATTGTTGCTATCCGTTTGCTGTTTTTAAATGCTACCCCTACATTTCTGGTCCGCTTGTTTTTGAAATCCGGCAGAAATGTTCCATGGGTGGTCCTCCGCCCAGTTTTTTTAAGCGATTTTAGTCTAAATTGGCCAAAATATAGACTAAAAGCTGCCAAATTTCAGGAAACACAAAAACCCTTCTCTTCCTACAAATCCGGTTTCGACTGCGTTCAAAGGTTACAGGAATATTACCTGCTGCATCAGGTTTATATTTATATTATGCTGGGCGATTTGACAAAAATTAGCCAAAATATCAGTCAAAAAGGGTCAAATTGCAGATAAATAACAAAATGCTGGTACTTAACGCTTCTTCACCAGTCGAAGCTGTGGAGGCCTCTAGTGATTAGTATGGTTGCCTGCGAATCTAAAGGTCCCGAGTTCAAACCCCACCCAAGGCGTACTGTTTTAGTGACTCCCTTGATAGTTTTGCACATCATATTTCAAGCTGTGCCTCCCATCGGAGGCCCATACTACATTAATTCATCTATTAGTGGTTCAGAATTGTAAGGCTTATACGCTAAACTGTAATCACCCTTGGCTTAAAATGATCCATGACGTCAATATATATGGGCACAATGCAAACCGGTTTGAGCAGAATTATCTCAGAATCTGGTGTATAAAAGCTGTTTCTTTCTTTTCTTTGTTGTCTGTCTTTCTTTGTTTTCTTTCCTTCTTTTATTTTCTTTTGCATGAGGTTAAACGTCTGTGAGTAATTAAAATATTATTAAATTTATGAGCAAATAATAATAATAATAAAAGCACCTTCGGGAGTTTTTGTTTCAACCATGATAATAAACGTGCCTTGCCAGCCAAACTCGTAAACAGGAAAGCAGACATAACGCCGAAATTAACTTGGAAAAGTGTCTTTGTCATCGTGGAAACAAACGTGCCTTGTCAGTCATCTGGTTTCATAATGAATAAAGGAATGTATAGTAAAGGGAGGTTTTATTTTGCGAGACGATTGTATTTCCAACACCGGCGGGTTCGTTTTAACGGACACAAACTGTAAAATTTATTTCTGTCTTTTCATACCGCGGCTTAACTCCGGTCTGACTTCAACTTTTAAGGCCTCAGTAAGATAGATACCCACACAGGTTTAGCTAAGCACGCTTAGTTCTAAGTTAAAGCCAGAAGTGACGGTGACAGAGCATTGGTCAAGTAATCCTGGCTCTATTCCAGTCGGGGTGGTAAGCAGGGCATTGATCTTCGCTCCGATTGCCAGAGTTAGACGAATGCAGTAGGTTAGATCACTTATCACGGAATTGTTAATGAAATCTTGAAGAACACCAGATCTTGGAAATTTCTCACACAGGAGTAGAAGCATTTGCGGAGAGAAGTTTAGAAAAGATAGATCAACTCGAAAAGAAACTGAATAAGGAACCCGAATTCCCAAAACTGGCCGACTTCAGCGTTGAACAAATCAAAGAATGTCTTCAGCTTTATGCCCAGGTGGGTGCCAAATTCTTCCAGTCCGTTTCTAGTCAACAATTTTAAACTTCAAGGAGTTTTACAGTACCCGTGGTTCCTCATTATATAAATTTTCTTCGACGCAACTGTTGGTTTTCTCATGTAACCTGGTCTTTCCTTAAGATAACTATTCTACGCGTCGCAATTTCTTTACAGGTATTGCTGGATGTGACATTTTGTGAAGAAAATATTTTAGTAGATGGTGTATTCCCCGAGAAAAATGCCGCCCTTCGAGTGCACAAGCTCTTAAGTAAGTCATGTTCTGCTTCCTTCAGAGACATTTAGTTTCAATAGTTATCAATAATTTTAGCTTCCTACTTCATTTTCAACTTCCTTTGAATGTAAAAGTTATTCATAGCTGCCAGCCGGATCAGCATTGTTTGTTTCAAGTGCTGACATGTCACAGCATTATGTGGTTATCGTCTCCTCCATCCAGGGGAGGCATGTAGCTTTTGTGCGTTCTGTGTGCGCGTGTGTGAACATGTTGTGTGCAGGATATGTCGAAAACGAAAAGTCGGATCGACTTCAAAGATGGCCTGTTTATTTCCTACTTAGGTCGGATGGTTCACTCGACTTTTGACGCGTGCTCCATTATTTAAGAAGGTGTATGACGTCATGACATAAAATCTTGTTTGCAGTCTCAGTCGCTAAACATGAGAGAAAGTTCAAGCTTGGTTGGATTGTTGTTTAGTAGGTCCAGAAGTAAAACGAACGATTACGGCATATGACTTGATTATTACGTAAAATATGGATCTATTTTACATAAGATCTTGTGTGCAAAATATCTCGATAATGGAAAGTAGTATCGGCTTCAAACTTTGTATGGGTGTTCCTTGGATCAGTCATACGATTCAGACAACTTTTGTCACGGGTGACGAAATTAAGGAATGCATATGACGTCATTACGCAAAAATCTGGTGTGTAAGGTGGTTGTCAGTTCGAAACAAAATCGCAGTGTGCAAAATATATCTCGAAGTGTGATCGACTTTAAACTTGGGACAGTTATTCCATGGATAAGTTGAGCGGTTGTACGAAAGTTGAAACGCGTACAGAAAATAAATGGATAGCGTATGAGGTCATTACGTAAAAATATTACGTGGTACATTTTTCCTTTGCTGACCCCCCCCCCCCCCCCCCCCCCCCTCGTCCTGTAGGCCCTTTTCTCAACTAAGTGTCGTTTGTAAACTTGCTTTGTTGCTTGCTACGCTGACGGTTACAGCGTTTTCCAGATTCATGTTGTGTACATTATTACCACATTATCGTTGTCAGTGTGTAGCACTTAATGGCCAATGTTTCTAAAGTGGTCGCTAAATGGTCACAAAATGACCTCTCACCCAGTAGAACGATTTCAAGTTGCCCTAGCCTATTTAAAACACCGTAACGTGTTAGATGCGATGTCTTTATTTCAGCCATGTTAAGGCAACCGGAAGTGATATGCACACACTGCTTCCCAAATTTTACAGCAAAGGTAAGTTGAGAGACCATCAAAAAGTGTTTTCATGGAATCCACATTTAGCCGAGCGGCATTTTGCTGAGCGACATTTTACCGAAATTGACATCTACGATAATTAGTCGAGAATTACGAATATTGGGGATATCTTTTTTGACTGAGTCTTCAAATTGTGTGTGATATATTTTTGATTGATTGGTCAAAAAGAAACAGGAAATAAATGGGACAGCAGTTTGTAATTTTGGGTGATTTCTTTTTATCTTTTTGCTGATTTATAATGATTATATCTGTAGCAAATATTTATAATTAATTATAATTGTAATTATAATTTTTAATAATTTATAATTAATATTTTTTTAAATGACTGGTCAAGTAGAAAAAAATGAAATAATCCAACAGCTGATCCTATTTTTATTATTTATTCCAAATCTGTTATAATTCTAAGCAGTTTATTGTTTTTTTTTTTTTTTGGGATGCTGCTTTCCTGTATTGTAGTATCGAACGTTTGAGAAGTAACTGATTTTCCGCACATGCAGGCTTTTAAAATTAGTTTAAATATTTACAGTAGAAGCTCGTTAATCAGAACAGGTCGGGACCACCATAATTTGTTCCGGTTAACTGTAATTCGGATTAAACGATGTTCGACTGCAGATTCTAAATATCCTTTTCTGCTATATACATAAGGACATTTGTCTGCCCTGGCTTTTCTAGCAAAACTGAATTTTTATTTGACTTCTTTTTTTGTATGGAATGCCATTGTCACATTTATTAGGGAATTATTGATATCAAGAATTAATTTTTGATCTCGACAAGTGATTTTTTGATATCAAGAATTAATTTTTGATCTAAAAAAATCCATATTTTCTGATCAAGAATTAATTTTTGCTATCTGTAATTGTATTTTTGATATCTCTAAATGTATTCTTGATGTCAAAAAATAATTTTTGATATCAAGAAATATTTAGAAATATCAAGAAATATTTATTGATATCAAAATGATTTAATGATATCTAAAATTGATTTTTCGAGATCAAAAATTAAATTCTTGATAGCAAAAATAAAATATTTGAGAGCAAAATATCAATTTTGAGCTCAGTAATTCATTTTCCTTTTATTGATATCAAAAATTTATTTCAGATATCAATATTTCAGAATCGTACTTTTTTAATTTGTATTTTGAAATCTGCAAATGATTTTTTGATCTCAAGAATTGATTTTTGATATCAAAATATCAGTCTATTTTTTTAAATAAAAAATTCAGAAACACACGTCTGTAAATAAATAATAGCTGGTTCTTGTATACAGAATCTTCCTGTGCAAAAAGGAAGCAATTCTTGAGATCAAAAATTGTGTTGCTATTATTGATCTCAATAAATCAAGTTTTTATCTCCAAAATTTAATTGACGATTCGTTATGTTTTATGTAAATGCGTGTCTCCGTTATGATTTTTTAAGTTTGTAATATTGATTTTTAGATCTCAGAGATAAGTTTTTGTCATCTAAAATAAATTTTTGATAGCAAAATCTAAATTATTGAGATCTACATTGATTTATTGATATCTTTCATTATATTTTGATATCAGAAATAAGCATTAAATGTTAAAACGGCATTCCATATTTTTGAAATTGCGTTGCTGAAAAATTTAATCGAAGAGAATTTATGTTCTATGATCCTGATCGTGACAATTAAATGTGATGCTATCCAATCAGTCAATACCATGGGTGTTGTTATTCCAGCATCATGGTCACCTGTTTAATTAGCAAAGGAAAACATACTCAGTTCTTGGACAATTCGTGACTTTTCTGACTCAAACGGCAGGGGGAGTCTATCGTTACTTGTTCAACATTTGAAAAATAAGGTCAATTTTGTGGGCATTATCTTGATTCAACGCGGCGCATGTAAACACCACGGCATCTGAAGGCGGTGGACCTCCTTGAACACTAGGCCCAACTTGTTCCAGGGGACATTTTTTTATATATTGTCCAAGTCTGATTATTTACATGTAACTTATAGGTGTCCGCCCACTAGACCTATGCCTCACGAGACTAACGCAGGGTTTTTTTATGTGGATTAGACTGGCGTTCACTAGACCTACGCAGGGACAAAACGTAGCTTTTTTTATGCAGTCATGAAATTATTGGAGGTGGTTAATATAGTCTCGTGCGGAATTTCAGCACCCTTTTTTCAAATCTATTAAATGTTATTTTATTCCAGCTCAGATCACAAACTACGATGTTCTGCACTTTGTATCTGCGGTCGCTAAAACCGTAAAAGAGCACAAATTCTACATAAAACGTCATCAGAACAAGAGCTGAACTTCATATCTGTGGTCGCTAAAACTAAAAGGACACACGATAAACACGTTCATAGTCTGTTCATAAAATATTCATTAATTATTGTATACAAAACTGCGCCATGACACGATTCAGTGGTTGCAATTAAAACCACAGAATACATCAGAGAAAAACTGGACATCTCGGGGAGATTAAGTAATTGGAGTTAAGCAATTGCAATTAAATCCGCACAGTACATGTATATCATAGAAATACTGAACATACTCCATAATTTTATAGCTAAACTGAAGTTATTGTAATACAATAACATCACAGTACAACACATCACAGACGACATTAATCACCTCCAGTGATTTCACTGACTGCCCGTGAAAAAGTTTGTCCCGTGTAGGTCTAGTGGGGCGTAGGTCTAAAGCACATCGAAAAATCCCCGCGTAGGCCTAGTGAGGCGTAGGTCTAATGGGCACACACATTTTGTCGCGTAGGCCTGGTGGGGCGTAGGTTTAGTGGGGCGTAGGCTAAGTGGGGCGTAGACCTAGTGGGATGTAGATTTAGTGGGGCGTAGACCTAGTGGGGCATAGGTTTAGTGGGGCGTGGATTTAGTGGGGCGTAGGTCTAGTGGGACGTAGATTTAATGGGGCGTAGGCCTGGTGGGATGTAGGTTTTTTGGGGCGTAGGCCTGGTGGGGCGTAGGTTTAGTGGGGCATAGGCCTAGTGGGGTGTAGGTTTAGTGGATCGTAGGCCTGGTGGGGCGTTGGTTTAGTGGGGCGTAGGCCTAGTGGGGCGTAGGTTTATTGGGGCGTAGGCCTGGTGGGGCGTAGGTTTAGTGGGGCATAGGCCTGGTGGGGCGTAGGCCTGGTAGAACGTAGGTTTAGTGGGGCAAAGGCCTGGTGGGGCGTAGGCCTGGTAGAACGTAGGCTTGGTGGGGCGTAGGTTTAGTGGAGCATAGGCCTGGTGGGGCGTAGGTTTAGTGGAGCGTAGGTCTGGTGGGGCGTAGGTTTAGTGGGGCATAGGCCTGGTGGGGCGTAGGTTTAGTGGGGCGTAGGTTTAGTGGGGCGTAGGCCTTTGCTGGGGCGTAGGCGTGGTGGGACGTTGATTTTGTGCGGCGTAGGCTGGTGGGGCGTAGGTCTAGTGGGGCATAGGCCTGGTGGGGCGTAGGTTTAGTGGGGCATAGGCCTGGTGGGGCGTAGGTTTAGTGGGGCGTAGGCCTGGTGGGGCGTAGGCGTGGTGGGACGTTGATTTTGTGGGGCGTAGGCTGGTGGGGCGTAGGTTTAATGATCAAGAATCAAATTCTACAAACAGGCAATGTGCAAATGAACTTAACAAAACTTGTAAAAAGAGAAGAAAAAAGAGGCTAAAACGAAAAAGAGAACACCATCGTTGTCTTCGGATAAAGCAGTGTATTCGGTTATGTGAATTTTTTGCTGAAGTATGCAATAAATATCTTTGGGATTGTTTTGATCGGATTATCCATTAATTCTGGTTATAGAGCTTAACTGTGTATTTATTTTTTATTTTTATTTATTATTTTTATTTGTTTATAGTGTGTGTGTGTGGGGGGGGGTGGTTTGGGGTTATGCTTTACTTGTTCACAGCGAATTATGATATGTTAGACCATGATGTGTTTGTATGTTGACGCAGGAGTTACTTGGGGAGGAGATTTTGGAGTGCTTATTATGGCGCCGAGGTGCTCTCTTGTACATGTATTGCCATACGATACAAGAAGATGCGTCAAGGCTAAGCAAAGAGCGCGGCTGTTTCCTAGAGGTAATACCAGTGCGAATATAACGTTTATGTGCGGTGTGCGTTGATGCATAAAGAATATTGGTGGGAGGCCTTGAGGCGTTTATGAGCACAGTGTGAAGTATGTGGACACAGTTTTGGTGCCATATGGACTCAGTTTTGATGGTATGTGGGCACATTTTTTGTGATATATGGACAAAATTTTGATGGTATTTGGGAACAGCTTGATGGTATGTCGGAATAGTTTGACGGTATTTGGACAAAGTTTTGATGGCATATGGTACCAGTTTTGATTGCATGTGGTCAGTCATGATAGTATACGGGCACAGCTGGATGGTATATGGACACAGTTTTAATGGTACATGAGAACAGCTTGGTGGTATATGGACACAATTTTAATGGTACATGAGAACAGCTTGGTGGTATATGGACTCAGTTTTAATGGTATATGAGAACAGCTTGGTGGTATATGGACTCAGTTTTGATGATATATGAGAACAGCTTGGTGGTATATGGACTCAGTTTTAATGGTACATGAGAACAGCTTGGTGGTATGTGGACACAGTTTTGATGGTACATGGGAACAGCTTGGTGGTATATGGATCAGTTTTGATGGTACAGTGTATATGAGAACAGCTTGGTGGTATATGGACTCAGTTTTGATGGTACATGAGAACAGCTTGGTGGTATATGGACTCAGTTTTAATGGTACATGAGAACAGCTTGGTGGTATATGGACTCAGTTTTAATGGTACATGAGAACAGCTTGGTGGTATATGGACACAGTTTTGATGATACATGAGAACAGCTTGGTGGTATATGGATCAGTTTTGATGGTACAGTGTATATGAGAACAGCTTGGTGGTATATGGACTCAGTTTTGATGGTACATGAGAACAGCTTGGTGGTATATGGACTCAGTTTTGATGGTATATGAGAACAGCTTGGTGGTATGTGGACACAGTTTTGATGGTACATGGGAACAGCTTGGTGGTATAGATGCGTTGAGATGGCATACACGCAGGTGTTACATTGCTTGTTAGCATTGAGGTAGGGCTTCGTGGCATAAAGAAAAACTGGCTTGTATGAAGGCGGAGCTGGGTTACCCTGAGGGGGCCTGACGGCGATCGGACTGGCCTTTGTGGCCAAGAAAGGCAGGGCTTTATGCCAAAAAGGTTGCACTCGATGGCAAAAAAACAAAAAAATCGGGGAATCGATGGCAAAAAAAAAAAACGGGGCTGAATGCTGTTGCAGTGGCTCTTGATGACTGGCATTCTGCGTAAAAGCTGTTGTGTTTGGTGTTCGGGGACTTTTTCTGCCACAAACGAAGAGTCAAAACAAAAACAACTAGACTCTTTTCGCTACCGAGTCGCAAAAATTACACTCACTTGGGGCCACAGAAAAATACAATTCTGAACTCTAGAAATTCCAATATTTGTTGAAAAATCTTTGTTTGAAAGTGATGCCAAGTTGCCAGTTGCATCTAAGCCCTACGCAACAGAGCTTTTATATCGCAGTGAACATTCTGACGCCGAGAAAACGTTGCGTCAGCGACTAGGCCAAGTAGCATTGAATCTGGTTGTAATTTGGTTTTGATTGGTCGCGACCACAGATCAACGTCTTTGACACAGCGTTAAATAGACGTTGGAAAAGCAGCGATGTGTGGACGTTGTTTTTTCCAACAAAACACCACACTTCCGCGAAATTAAATTTGTTTGTAATTTGATTGTGATCACATGTCCAACCTCAGCTTCATGTGATCAACCTCAGCTTCCTCAACATCCATTGAACATATCTTCCATGAAACACTCTTCAGACGTGATGTTTATTTTCGTTGCCGAAAACCCAACTTCTTCGACACTCAATTAACGTCTGTGACGCAGCGTTGAATATATATTTCAGAAAATCGACGATTTATGTAGATGTTGAAAAATACACGTCACCAAAATATCCTGGTAACAACCAACCAAACAAACAAAAACAAAAACAAACGTAGCTGTGTTAACGGTCACAGGAAATTTAACCCCGGTTCTGGTAATGACTGGTTTGCTCTTAAAATTGACGAAAATGAGGACATAAAGCATGGGATATTCAGAGGCTCGCCAGTTTAAAGTCGGTAGGTAGATGTTCTGAAGTTGGTGGGAGAGCCCCTCCCGCACCCCTTTTTCCGACAACTGCAAAAAAGACCTCTGTGAATTATTTGGCTGCAAATTCCACCCTCCCCCCCCTAAGAAAAAAAAAAACAAATAAAATTCGGAAAAAATGACCTCTTGGTCAATTGGTCGGCTTGTCATTTCGCTGGGGTTCATCTGGGCAGTAGTCTTTTTTCCGGTGGTCACATGACCGGTGATGTTTTGTCCGGTGGTCACATGACCAGTGGTGTTTTGTCCGGTGCTCACATGAGCGGTGGTGTTTTTCCGGTGCTCACATGAGCGGTGGTGTTTGTCCGGTGGTCATTTGGTATGTGGCTTAAAATGGACTTCACTTGCAAAATTTGAATGTCCATTTTCGCATATAAAATGTTGAGGAATTTCTAAAAGAACTGAGGTGCACCGACTAGACATGGTACATTATGTCCGTTTCAGAGCTATGGTGGGTAAAAAGGTGGGAAAAATATATCATACGGAAAGACTTTGCCGAATCGTACGAAATCAGTAAACTATTGTGATTGAAAATCCCCAGATGTAATTAACTTTGGTGTCTTCACATTTAAATCCCAGGGTCCAATAGTACGGACGTTAGAAAGTTAAAAATGAAATGTTTAGTACTTCAGTATCTGTGATTTGGGTAAACCTGTTGATTTCTGCGCACAGAACTGCAAGGATGGCACCATCTACTTGAATCAAATGCTGTGTGTGCGTCAGCCTTTGAAGGAAGATAGAGACGAGGTCGACACGAACGACGAAGACATGTTTGACCTTTTAAAAAAGGGTAGGTTCCTATTCCGGCCACCCCCCTCCCCCCCAAAAAAATGTATATTCTCTAGTATTTCTCACAATCTTCCTAATGTTGTGGTTTCAATGGATTTATTTTAAACACTCTATTATTGAAAATAAGAACACGTCAAGCAAATAAGAATCAATATATTTTTTGTTGCAAGCGAAATTAGGCACTATGTACAAAGTGAATATGTTCCGGAACGGACTCGAGAGGCTCAATTTGGCTGGAATATACAACGATTTCGGAATAAACTCACTTTGACTACAGTGGCTTGTTTCGCAAAAAGTGATAACCCATGTGAATTTTTATTTGCTTGATATATTCTTATTTTAAATAATACGGCGTTTTTATAAAAAGTAATATCTTTTCTTCATAAGGCTTGGGCGTGCTTTTCTAAGTGATTCGAGCAGAGGAACATGATACACTCCGTTTTTAGCTCACAATTATGTTAAATTACATAATAAGCTTTGAAAACCTATGCCCTGACACAGGCTAATGGGGCCAGATGAAACGATAAACCCATGTTCTGAACACAAAATACGACAGCCATTTGAGATGTTGTGACGTTGTGGAATTCCACGAGTCGCTTATTTATTTGATTGTTTTTCTATGTTAAAATAGCGCATAAAGATGTATTTTTCTGTGTTAACAGATGATTAGGCGTTTTGAAATTTGCGAATTAATTTGTATCTAATCTTCCTTCATTACAAGTTTCCTCCTTGGTTTTTATTTATTTATTTATTTATATAAATAATATAACTACAAAATCCAGTCAGTGAAACACAGTAAAACCTCGTTTAACCGAAATGTGCTATGTGTAGATTGTTCTTAAAACCAACCTTTGCATACGTTGTTTTTATACGTACTCTTCGTATGTTATCAGAATATGACATCACTGTATGTCTTTAAACCGTTTTTTGCTATTTTTTTCAATTTGTTTAGGTGTGTTCACGGAAACCCACGTTCTTTCACTTCTCTACGCAGGAGAGCTCTGCTACTGGCATATAAAGCACAGCAGCCCAGCGACACCGCCAAGCTCAGAGGAACTTTCCTCAAAAGCGCCTCCTAAAGGGACGCCTTGTGAGGCGCCCTGCCGTGGCGCTGAGGCGAAAGCGGCAGAATTTAGCGCCAAGGCAATTGGCGCGCAGCTGTTACGCCTCTATCTTGATATAGTTCAAGGCCCTTTAAAAAACCATGGCTGGAGATTAGAACGGGCCAATGAGTTGTTAGCATTTATCGAAAAAGCCGAGGAAGTGAAAGTAGAACAGGAGTCTTAGCAATAACGGCATATTCCGATAGACCCGCGACATGCAAATAAAACGGTCAACAACAAAAGTCTACTGTGTGTCTTTCGATGTAGTGGTTCACAGATTACATTGTGTTTTGAAAGCAGCGACTTTGGAATTGAAGAGTGTTAAGTGTAATAATTACCGGAATGAAATATTTACTCGTAATTACTATAAACTTTGTCGAGTTATACATAGATCAGTACAAATTTGAAATCTTAGTTTGGAAACTCAGTCAGATTTTCTCCCACATTGTCAATAAAAACTCCATTTACATCATGCGCCGCAAGCATTTGAGACCCACAGAATGTAGAGGCGCTTGGCAATAGGTTTTTGCTTTCAGTGTGTTGTCATTTTCTCATTTTACGAGATATTTTGAGGAGTGTATTTCGAAATAAAATACAGAAGCATACGCTTGGTTCCATTGTGTCACCGTCGGCATATAAAGCAGGAGAGATCTCTTTTGCTAGTTAAAAATGAACACTTGAAAAGCAACTATGGCTACAATTTAGTCAGTGATTTTGAAATTGTGGATGAAAATAAAAAATAATCCAGCTGCATTGTAAAGTCTTTGTGTGCAATTAAACCCCCTCAAACGTTACCAGAATGTAGGCTGTAAAAAATTCTGGCTAGATAGTTGTAATCTACGACTGCAGTAATATGCCTTATAGTGGCGCTTTGGTCCTGAATATATAATTTTGTAAACATAGGTTGTTTTTTAATTAAACAAGCACCTTACAGCGGTGTCGGCGTTTGATTATAAAAGCGATATTTTATTAACCTAGCACTCTGCATTTAGGGGTGGTATTAAAAAGTTATAGACACGCGTGATTGCCCTCTCCCCCAATACGTGTATTCTGGTTCTAGGTAAAAGCCCCCTTCGCCGAAAGTAACCCCCCACCCGTGAAAAGCCCCCTCCCCCTTCTGTGTTGATTTTTTTCCTTATGTCCCAACAATGACAGTGATATGTGAAATATGATGACTTCTTAATTGCAATTAGACTGAAGTGGGCGTTAATTTTGAATTGCATCTAACAATTTTTTTAGCAAGGCTGATATCCAAGTTACTGTATGAATCGTAAGCTCAGATAGTTCACTATATACACAATATAACGTTTCTAATCATGTTGAGACTGCAGATTCACTGCATGGCCTACGGTTGAAAAATCAGTCATATTCTTTCGAACTGCACACAGACTTCGAGTGTTTTGTAACCAGTTTTTTTTTTACCAGTTGATGTAATTAAAAACGTCACTGGTACCCGAAACAGTTGATGCGTCGTATGACAACTGAAAGTGAATATCAAGAATAGACATCATAGGTCTTTTTTTTTTTTGCCTGGGCTTATAATCTATTTCCTCAGTTTCAATATTTTCGCTTTGCAAAGACTCAAATGTTGTTTTATCTGTCACCACTCCCACACAAGTGGAGCCGTCATCAAACTTCCAGTATTTCTTGAATTCTGTTGAGGCTATTGGTCACCAGTGACATCGGGAATCGTAATAAACTCGGAAAGCATTTTCCTGGATCGCGTTTGTGGATGGAGCGTTGTCAACCACTACTTTGAAAAAGCATTTGGCGACTGTTTCTTGCGACACTTCATCTCATGCCTATCGCAATCAGTGGAGTGCGTCAAGAAGACTGGCTATAATGTATTCTTGATTGTCAACACATGGCGATATTTTAGTTAGTTATCATGAGCATCATCGCCTTTGAACTTCGAAGGTAAGCACACGATCCGGCAGCATTTTGAAACAACTATCAAATTTCAACTTATTGAATATGTACTGTATAACACTATATGTAAGTCCTAATAGAAACAAATAGAATCATTGATGACCACATATAATACCGTTTCTGGTATCTTTTTGAGTCTACTTGTTCACTAAGTAGAGTGACTAGTGCAGCTTTGCATCATAACCCTAATAAATATGAACTAGAGTAGCTAGTGAAGATTAACACAAGTGTCTGCATTAAAAATGGAGTATTTTGTCCTGAAAATGTCCAGTTCCCTTTCACATCAAGGTAATAAACAAATGGCCAGAAGGGTTAGGACGCATTATTACCCTTTTGTGTTTGGCCACAGCCAATCACAGCACAAGTATAACGCCTACTAGACTGGCTAGACGCCTTAAATTAAAAGGTATTATGCATATTTCACCCTTTTCTATTGAAGTTGTATTTTCACCTACTAAAATGGCCGGCGTAACTTCACATCAAGGCAATAATGAGCACCAAGAAGAACGGTCGGGCACTTCGCCTCTCTGGTTTATTCTTTCTGTTTGAGTTTAATGTTGAAATAGAGTGTCCAGTGTACTTTCAAATTATGTAGAGTGGTGCGTCCTCCATATTAGATACGGATTATGCCGTTCTTTTGATTTTATATGCTTACTAATTAGACTATTCAAAGCACTTTACATCGGGGTCACTGACCTCTGGAGATCAAATTTCTTTTAAAGAGGAGATTTTACATAAACGGCCATTTTTCCGAAATATCAGTATGCACCCAACAAAGAGAGAATCAAAATTGTAGGCATTAATTTTCAGTATTACTGTTTTCATGTGTTAATACGTAATGGAGTTAACTGTAAAATAAGTGTTTTTAATTTTGACAGCTTACTTGTAGGGGTGGAAAGTTACAGCAATCCACGCTTAAGAATACTTGAAAATACCGATGGAAAGCGTGATAGTGAATTTAAATGGGGTACCCCCACCCACATTCCATTCCTACGGAAGCACTGAAGAGCCACGGGTACCATTGTGCTTACGATGACACATACCATGGTACATACCATGGAACCTTTCATGATACGTACCATGGTACATGCTATGCTACCTTCCATGGTATATACCATGGTGCGTACCACGGTACCTATACCATGGTACCTTCCATAGCATATACCATAGCACCTTCCATGGTACCTTCCATGGTATATACGATGGTACGTACCACGGTACCTATGCCATGGTACCCTCCATAGCATATACCATGACACCTTCCGTGATACATACCATGATACCTTCCATGGTATATACCATGGGACGTATCATGGTATATATACCATGGTACCTTCCATAGCATATACCTGGCACCTTCCATGGTACCTTCCATGGTATATACCATGGTACGTGCCACGGTACCTATGCCATGGTACCCTCCATAGCATATATCATGGCACCTTCCATGATACATACCATGATACCTTCCATGGTATATACCATGGTACGTATCATGGTACCTATACCATGGTACCTTCCATAGCATATACCATGGCACCTTCCATGGTACCTTCCATGGTATGTACCATGGTACGTGCAACGGTACCTATGCCATGGTACCCTCCGTAGCATATACCATGGCACCTTCCATGATACATACCATGATACCTTCCATGGTATATACCATGGTACGTATCATGGTACCTATACCATGGTACCTTCCATAGCATATACCATGGCACCTTCCATGGTGCGTACCATGGTATATACCATGGTACCTTCCATGGTATATACCAAGGTACGTATCATGGTACCTATACCATGGTACTTTCCATAGTATATACCATGGCACCTTCCATGGTAGATACCATGGTACATACCATGATACCTTCTATGGTATATACCATGGTACGTACCATGATACCTTCCATACGACATACCAAGGTACCTTCAATGGTATATACCATGGTGAGTTTCATGGCACGTACCGTGGTACCTACCATGGAATGTTCTATAACAGAAAGAAGATTTTAAATGTTCAAATTATATTTACCGAAACGCGTGGTTTCTTTGGCTGTGTGGGGCCGTATTTCAATCGATTTAAAAATGCTTCCATTTTCGCTGAAACATAATGAATTACTGGTTAGGCAATGTACACTTGGAGAACGTTTTGTGCAAGCAATTAACAAATCCCACGTTTGCTAATCTGTGGGGTTAAATACATCATATATGCTGGATATTTATGGTGTTTCAAATTGAGCTCCTGAAGGTGTTCTAATTATGCAAAGGCTTACCATCTCTTTCGTTACTTGTTTTATGAACTTCAGCTTGAGAGCGGCTGTGTGTCTCTATAAGCGAAGGTTATCGCCCAGAATGCATACATGCTTTTTTGACTGCTTACCTTGCGTTTTATGTATATAGTTGCAAACACTTATGCAACATAAGTACTAGATCTAACATTGCAATAACTAAGTAAAACTTACGAATATTTCCTTCAGCAGCGTTTTCTTCCATTTTGTTCTTGATTGCGGAAACTGTCACTATCAAAATTAAACATTCATAACGACCTCTTGTATAATATCAGCTATGACACCCGCTGTGGAACCTTCCATGGTATGTACCATGGAAGGTTCCATGAAGGTACCATGGTATGTGCCACGACATGTGTCATCGTAAGCACAATGGTACCCGTGGCCCTTCAGCGCTTCCGTACATTCCCCCTAATAAGGGGAATGCTATAATTTTATTAAGCATTCTCAGAAAACACAAAATTTTTTGGAATAGTATCAACCTGACGTTTGATTAAACTTTAATTTGTTTATAGGCATTCATGAGAGCACAGCCACCTCTCTATCTATTGAGCAAAGTTTGGTAAACAATCTCGTGACGTCAATGCCCGACAAGTGGCTTTCGCACATGAGACTGTGGCAGTGAAAATTGGCATTGTATTACGGCAAATAATTGTGATGGTATTTAGTAATAATAATAATAGTAATAATAATAGTAATAATAATAATAATTGCTGACCTACCAATTTGTAAATATTTTTCAATTTAAATTTGTAGAACCAGCCTCGTCATTTTATATTTCTGATTTTACGGAAGCACCACTGGTCGATAAATAATGGATAATTTTCTGGCTAAATATTTTCTAGAACCTCTCGAAATCTTGAAAACAAGCATGTTCTTAAGAATTGTAGGTAAACCAGTTCTATATACGTTTTTTTAAATTTAGAATAATATTTTTGAAGTTAAAAAGCCAATATATCTAGCATCATAATTAGCTCAATATTTTATTTATAATTTATATTTAATTTTCGATCAATATATTTAAAGGGCGAAATTAGCTATGGTCCCATTTGCTTTTTAAGTTTGTTGAAACGGGGTTTTACCTATCAATTAAATGAAAGCACATTATAATATTGGACGCATACAACTTTGGCGTGGTAACCACGAGAAGACAATAACGTAAGTAGTGTGAGGCAGCATGTGAAGAGGATATGGAGACCAGGAGTGGTATTCTGTTCTGTCCTTATATTTAAGGACGTCCTCATTCTTGAGATTAGATGGTTCATCCTTAATTTTTAACTTTATTTTTAAAAGACTTTGTTAAGTTTGAGGATAGAGCAGAATAGCTTTTTTATCCTTATTTTTAAAAATAAGGACATCCTTCAAAATTAACGCAGAGCAGAATACCACTCCAGACATCACCCTGTATAACGAGTACGTGTCACAGTGGCATACATAACGTACTCATACAAGTGATGAAGCCTGATACACAGTAAATACAGTAATTAATTAAAGTAATTCATAATTTTAGTATGGTTTAAACATTTGTACTAATGAGTATTTACATTAAAAATTAAACAAATCGATAAATCAAAACCTTAAAATAGCATAAACGTAGTAAATGATGATTGTTTTGCATTCATTGAAACTAGTGATTGGTTGTTTTTAAATTGCTTAAAACACTGTTGAGTAATAGTTTTTTTACTTCTTACAAAATCCTATTAAGTATATCATATCAAGTTGAATTCAATTAAGGTGAAGTTGAATTCAATTAAAGTTATTTGAACGAAATATCTTAAACAAGACGCAATAATATCTCCAAAAATGGCAGTGTATTGTAAATAATATGTCTGTATTTTAACACAGAATAATGACATTATCATTGTGCAGGGGTTAGTCATGCTGCTGTAAAGGCTAGGTTCTAAGCTGGTTATAATTCATATCTTATAATTTGAAATCTGTCAGTGCTCGAATATTTTTGTCATTTAGCCTGACAGTGTTAGTACTGAAAAGCGAAATGTGTTAGCACTATATCCAGCCATAGTAAACTATGACGGAAGTGTAGCCTCCTATCGTCTACATACATTATACACTTTAGATCTGAGGCTTGCATCCTTACATTGTTTTTGATTGAATGTTTTTTAAATATCGTGGAAAATATATTACAAAGCCCTTACTATTTTGTAACTATTTCTTAAACGAAAGCTTCTAAAGCACGTATGTGTACAAATATAAAAATACTGGGAAAGAAATCTATTTTTACGATTGGAAAAGGCTTCGGAATACTTTTTAAAAGGCTATTTTGAATGTTTTCACAAAGAGCAATAAAACTATAAAAGGGAATGCAAACTTTAAAAGAACCGGAATTAACGCTGTTACTTCTTTAATTGCATATTAATTACAATATACATAAACCACAAATACCCAATACGAGACAATATTTTTCTTTGAATTAAATCTATTATTAGATAATTTCCGTGGGATAGTCAAAACTACAAGCTTCAACTTGGTAGCTGGACATACGATTCGTCTGCATTAGCTTAAGCTACAGATACGCTTGCGACAAACCCAAAAATAAGTCGCAATAAATTTCAAAAAAAAAAAATGCATTTTGTCGCAGAAAAATGAAACAAAACGTGTCCTGCGTGTCGCAAAATGCATTTGGCAGGCCGCAATAAATCGCAACAAATTTTACATACATTGTAACTTGATTGAGTGTTATGCACCACATTGTCTTCTGATGTTTTGCATTGTGTGCTGTCGTTACCGCATCAACTAATCCCCGGTTTGCATACAAGAAGTATTGTGTGGGATGGCATGATGCTAGCAGTATTTAAATATTACATATTGTTTTACAGTGTGCAAGGCCATTTATTTTTCGAACTGAGGATTACACCTGGAAGAGTGTAAAATGTTAATTTAAAATTGTTGTGTTAACTCACATGTGGATAGGTGTTCAGTTCTTTTATTATGAAATTATTCTGTTATAATTATATCGCTTTTTAAGTCAAAAAATTAATAACTAAGTAGCAACTAATTTTTTTCAAACCTCCTACCGCTCCTGCCGTCATGTTGTCCTCAGTTGTAAGACTAAAATCACCCCCATGGGCCTGAATAAAAATTGCATATTTGTTTTCATTTGTAATACCATTTCTATTTTAAACACCACTTTTCAGCCATTCCATAATGTACTTATACTTAAACTCTGATTTAAGCAGCATCATCGTTCCAAATACACCATCAGATGACGAGATTTAAAAGTACTTTCCGGAATATATATTGTGTGAATGAAGCGAACTCTGGTTTAAATTTCTTGCGTTCTGTTTAAGTTCAAAGTTGTCTTTTTACGCACCCCTTCCCTCCGGTCAGAAAGCTAACTTTTTGATGTTTTTTAATGAAAGACATTATTCATGTAAATTTATTCGCTTTTCACTTAAATATGGCAAATAAAAACAGATGAGAAAGAAAGGTATAAAAATTCAAATTAAAACTTTTTTCTTTAATATAAGTTAACACTGGCATTGTATTTTTAATTTTATTTCTGTCGCCCGAGAACATGTACATACACAATAATTTTAAATACAAATACAGCACCTTTACACATACAGCTGAAACATCGACTTGTTACATAGAGTACGTGCAATTGGAATGAATGCGCAAGGGGATTAAATCGCCTGCATGAATGTTTGCTCAAGGTGTAATCTTATTTTCAGCATAAAATAAATCGCAACATACTGCATGCTCAGGACGCGTCCTCTGAAATATTGGATCGCGGCTAGATGCAATAAGATGCAATAAGTCGCTTTGCATTTTATTCCAACATATTCCAACATATTTTTGCGTTTGTCGTTAGCGTATCTGTACACATGGTGAAGATGGGGATATAAGGTAATAGTACCTAAGCTCATTTTGGGATGTTAAATTTTCTGCTATCGAAATAATGAAAGAAAATAAACAATACTATAGAAATATGTTTTATATATTCAACAACATGTGCATTGTTTAAATGTAAATATCTTAAAAAAGATTATTGCATTATATGAGTTCTGTCCACATCCTAATGGCGGCATTAGTTTTACGATTCAGATGAAAAGTTATATATTTACTTAATAATATATATTATTAGATCCGCCTATAATTTTGAAATAGTACTAGCCTGTTACGTCTTTATTCGTTTATTTTCTAAAGCATTGTTTAATCCAATATAAATTTTATTCGGAATACCCCTTCAAATGCTACATCAAGGTTCTCAAGAAACTGCAAAACAAGGTATCACAGAATGCTAGAGAGCAACATTTTAAGGGATATAAACTTTACTTATATCCTCAAATTTCTACGCTTTTTTGTAAGATTTGCCTTGCAGATGAGACAGTAATAGCCATATTTATACCTGCTGTTTTTGTGCTCCATTTAAACACATTCTTTTCGATTTATCGTTTGAATGATGTTTTAGTTTAGTTTCACCAGATGGGTACAAAATTACAGATTCGTTTCATTCTATGTCAAGCATATCTGGGCCACGGAAGATAACGTACTAATATATATATATATATATATATATATATATATATATATATATATATATATATATATATATATATATATATATATATATATATATATATATATATATATATATATATTATGTTCAATATTGATATTATAAGCTAGAACGTAAAACATTTTAAGTTCAAATATCAGTATTGAGAATAAAAAATTCAACGCATTCTATCCTTCTAAATAGAGAAATCTAAATGTTTAAGAAAACTCAACTGACCTGCTACTTTAATTTTGCTCGAAAACTATAGATCTGTCCAAGGAGGGACTGTCATATGTCATATGCTTGGATTCTGCATTCTACAGTTTTCATTTTTCTACAAGTAAGATTTGATGGTTTAATAGAGTGTTAATGTCACAAAAAGTATATCTAGATTAGCTGCTATTCTATGAATATTCTTTTGCAGGCAGCAAAATCTATGCGATAATTGCATTTTTTAATTTCGCAGATCATTTGTTTGTCTTTCATTTGTACACCTGCTCTGTCTGCTGGTTGCTTTTTTATTTTCTTTTTTTTTTAAACTATGGCTGTGTCAATTCCTCTTTATTGCAATTGCAATTATCCAACCAAGGGATAATTATTTTTTCTGGTGTTGTTGTTTCAATTGGTTCTTCCAACCATTGACTTATTCTTATTTTACCGGTGCTGCCAGACAAATAAATGGACAGTAGAGCATGTTTGACCATAAATGACATCACCACAATCGCCGAAAAGGTTTAAAAACTCACTATATTTTGTATTTTATAAGTAATAAAGTATGATATTTTAATACCAGTTATTAACAAGAATGTCTGTGGACATTGTGGTCAGATGTAAAAGCGAAGACAAAACAAAGGTGAAAGGAGAACCCTACCAATATTGACAAAATTTAGATTTGGTAGATTTATTTGGCTGGTTTTGCCGAATCAATCAAAGAAATACTGCGATTTCACTGTAGATCTACCTGCGATCAGCATAATGAGCGAAGAGATCAGGGAAGGGAGGGTAGAGAGAAGGAAGAAAACAAAGAAGAAAAAAAGAAAGAAATATAAAAACTTATTTTTTCATATAATTTTGCTCAAGTGGGTTTACAATATACCCACATAGGGACATTATTGATCAATTTGAACCTGGGATGATTATTGTTTATCTTATAGACATTACAGTTCTGAACCACTAATATGCATATGTAGTGTGTGCCTATTTATGCTTCTGTGGGAGACAGAACGAAAAGTATTGCCTGCAAAACGTATGCGCGAGACACTGAAAATTATAACTTGAACTAACGACCTCTTTCTTCGCAAGCAAATGCGCTAAATTAGACTGAACAAGCCTCCACACTTTACAACTGTTGAAGAAGTGCCACGTAGTACCACATTGTGATTTTTGTGCAATACGACCATTTTTGGCTACAGTTGTTACCAACTTTGGCCAAATCACCAAACAAAGTTCAACCCCTGTCCAGAAACATAAAGGTAATATTCCAAATCAGGCAATCAGACCGAAGCTCTACGAAGAATAGCATATTTGTGTTTTCTTATATATGGCCAATTTGGCCCAAAAACCACAAGCTATCTGGATCAGCCAGGGAACATTCATATCAAATCTCAAAACAATAGGAAGTCTAGCATTCTGATAAATTATTTACACACACACACACACATAACGGACGACTGATAGCCACCCATAATGGGTAGAGATAAAGTCGGCTGGGCTTCATATTATATTTCAGAATAATAGTCTAGAGATGCTAAAAATCTTGTTGTACCATTGATGTGTGATACATAAACAAACAAGAAAAATCCAAAAAAAAAAAAACAAAAAAAAAAAACAAACAAAATAAATAAATAAATAGGAACTAAGCGAATTTATATTTGTCAAACTGTGGCATTAAATTTATTCTTCTATAATATACTTTACTGATCCGACATATATCAGGTAAACGGATTTTGTATGAAAAAATAATTTTTCACCTGGCCTTCGGATGCCGACCCCTTTCACAGCTCGTCTAATCTTGGACTGAAACGGTCAGTAATGTAACCTCCCCAGTGGAACTGTCTCCTATACTGCCACTAGGCCATCCAGAAGTGATTCCATACTGGCAAGACTTCCATACTTGTAAGCCAGAGCCTGGTTCAGATCTCATCTCTCCCCTTAAAGATATGACCTGCTTGGGATCGAGTTCTTACTGTGAAAGACTGAAAAAGAGACCTACCTTTACGGCTTGTTTGATCAACTCCCCGGTCTGTCGAGGGCAACTTCTTGCTCGAGATGTGTCAGAACCAGTCGTCCAGGTATTGGAACAGTAACATACCTTGAACGCGCCCCCATCGACTATTCTCATTGTCTTTTTGAAGACGAAAGCTGCCGTATTAAATTCGAGAGGAAAAGTCAGAAGCCAGTACCTTTTCCCTCCTATTTGGAACACAGATACTTTCAGATACTGGGTTACCTGGTTGACAAAGCAGTCCTCTTGAGTACCCTTGATTCTGAATCTGTCTGCCAACTCCTTTACAATCCAGCTGTCCAGATACGTCTCCCCGTGCGGGCACTCTTTTGTATGGCCAAATAACGAGGTCATACACGCCTTCCCTTCCAAGACACTCCTTCTAAAAGTGATTTAGGGGGTACTGCTAGCTTAATCATCTGCTCTAGGTGGCTCCTTAGTCATCAAGCTACCGATGTAATTTTACCAAAAAACATGACGGTAAGGTTTACCTTTCACCTAGATGAGGGAAAACCATACCCTAGACTGTCATGTCTCCAACGTGAACTGTAGGTAGCAGGTTTTCTACAACCTAGAGAAAGGCCATGGACAAAACACACATAGTCACAGGGAGTCTTGGATAGCGTTATCAGAGTTGAAGGACGAAGCAAATGAGACAGGTTTGGCATCTCTTTGCCTGATCTTAGCTTCACGTACGTACGCGCAGATCTCCGAGGAGTGCAGAAAAGAAAAGCAAAAGGCCTTAATTATCTCCTTTATGCCTTAACTTCAGTAAGACTTTATCTAAGCAGACCATTTCCAGTCATATTGTGTGAGTTTAGCCTTGTACATAAAGCTCAGTCAGAAGTAGATTTCAGAAAGTTGTGTAATGTTAAAGCCCAACAAATGAGGCACGTAGCTAGCCCTAAGCAGCGTTTCGTTGTTTTGTTTATTAAAAAACGAAGCTACTATTAGTTTTTTCCCTATTCGTTCATGAGGCACTCTCTGAAAAATTGGTCTCAGTGCAAATGGGTTTGCGTTAGCTTCATTGTGGTAGTGAACCAACAACCCAGCGTGGAAGCAGCGCCAAGCAGAAGGGTAGTCACTCCGTTCACCCTGACAACGGTGCTGGCAAGGGCAAGAAAGGCCAGAACTAAGGTCAACGCCAGGTGTTCTGTGGACTTGGAGACTTTACCAGTCCCACCGAGAGAAGCACAATTACATCTTGAAGGTGAACAAACTTCACAAAACATGTTTTCGCAGATATCCAAATTGATATCTAAAATGGTGTTTTAGGCATAAAAATAACTTATCTAAAGTAAATTTAAAACATCAAGAAATAGATTTTAGATATCTAAAATTAAAATAATTACTAAAATTCAAACCTCTGCAATAAATTTGAAAACGGCTTTCCATAGATTTCTGCTCGTTGCTTTCAGACTGGTTTCTCGTATTCTATTTACAATGGGAATGCAATATGAAATTGCATTTTCTGAGCTATATGATTACGTTTACAGAACAAGTCAGTTTGATTAAGTGCCATTAGTGTATGTGTGTGAGGGTATGTGTGTGTGTGTTTTGTTTTTTCTTGCATTCGCTGCAAAACTTTGTTATTCTAAAATTTTGACTATAAATGCAAATTCACTTTTTATCTACTACCTGGATGCCGGACGAACAAGATCACGAACAAAATGCATATGTTACCCATGCGGTTCAGCGGGATTAATAGGCATACTGACGCCGTCTCTTCCACGCACAGCGAAACTTCTAACTGATTGTGCATCATCAGGTTCTCTAAGAATCCATACTCACACTCATACTGAACGGCCCTACATGAGCCCTGTAGTGATCCGCACGACCCCGTACGGCTGATGGTACGGCGTTCGCACGGGTCCAAACGTGCCCCTGCGTGCATCAGACATTTTTGCAATCGTGGTATCGTGTGACTACGTAGCCAAAACCTCACAAGAACACACGAAGAAACCGTAGAACTACCTGCAGATATCCATTTGACCCAGAGACTTAAAAGATATCCCTTTTAGGCGCATTAGTGAGGCAAATTTTGCAACATCAAAACGGTGTTATAGCTTTTACATAGGATTGCGCGTAGAGACAGTATTCCTGCAGCCAAGCCCGTAGAATTTACCTGTAGGTAGTGTGCGCTAGTGTGCAAATAAATAATTGCAATATTAAATTTTTGAGTTATAATAATTTAATTTTTCAATAATTCACAATTTCTGACAAAATTGTTGCTTTGTGGGGGAGGAGAGCACTAGGGAGGATTGAGGGAAAAGGGCTGGGAGTCTCAAGAGGCCACCTCCCTCATGACTTATCTGTCTAAGCACGGTATGTTGAAACACACTGTCACAGTATTCCATATATCGTCATTTAAATAAGGAAGGAGGCGCCGGTATGAGGGGTGATGCCTAAGCAAAAAGTGGGCCAGGAGCACTAAAGCGCATCTGTAACACGCAGTGGTATTGAGTCTCGCCGGTGAAAAATACACTGGTAGAGACGGGAGAATGTTGTCGCTTCTACACTCCTGCCACCCCATCGCGGGACGACGACTGGGGTGGCACCAAGCATGTCGAGGAAGCATATCTCTTGCCACCCCGTTAGGGTGTAAACCTTTTCATATATATATATATATATATATATATATATATATATATATATATATATATATATATATATATATATATATATATATATATATATATATATATATATGGTATGTATTTTATAGATATATCGCCCCACCTCCTTTGAAGCTAAAGCTTAAGCTTTACGTGAATGAATTTCCCCTCTGGTTTATTCCTTTGAGAAAAAACTACGTCTGGAGCAGTTTGAGCAGTCCTATCCTGGCATCTACGAAAAAGCCAATCAGAAGTCGAAAAATACATTGCATTTCTGTTCTAATACGCGAGTTTGGAAACACGCCATTCTTTGTGTTTTTCGAGGACATCAGTTTCTACTTCAGTGTCTTATTTAATAGATAAAGCTGTCGTTTTATTTTGTAAAACGAGCTTTTACTAGTAAAAGAGTAAAGCATAATTTACGTCCTTCACCTTTACATGCGTTTGTTTCTGGAATATGCATCACACGCAATAAAACCAAACTTTTTCGTCGCAGTTCGAATAGTCCTATCCCGCCATCTATCCAACAACCAATGATAATGAGGGAATCCTTTAGTATTACAAATTACTTATTAAACCAGGTTGGAACGCTAGCACTAAAGGTCACAGTCCCTTGTTAAAAAGGTGATTTAAACAATGGATTTTTCACAAAACTAGCAAAAATGGGACTTGATAATCTGAACTAAAATATGAATTTGAAATCGCATTTGAATTTGTAGACCTTCCTTCACGCCAGCTTTACCAGGCACTATAAAGTCAGTAATATATATGGCCCATTGGGACCATCGTTGTGGTCGCCACCAACAGGCCTAGTAGTGACTCTATGGCTTGCAGACTTACCTTCTAACCCTCAGATACAGTTAGGATGTCTTGAGAAATTTTCTGTTGTCTTTCCAACGTGGGAAATGTTCTGGCTATTGACAAATCCCACCTATACCCTAGGAAATAATGTTGTGCTTTGGGTTAACTCGGACTTGGGCAAATCCACTGCAAGACCTACCTGTAAGGCCTTTCTGACTAGTAGCACTGGACAATGCTGCAAGTGAGCCAGAAACCAGTCGTCTAGGTACTGGAACACTAACCTACTTTGTATATGAACCAATGACTTCAGAACTTTCATTACATTCGAAAACACACATGGAGCAGTGGATAGATCGAAAGGAAGTGCCAGGGGCCAGAAACGTGTTTGCTTTATTGAAAGCAGATATACTTTCTGGTAGAATGAAGGAGAAGGATGTCAAGTTAAGTATCGAAAAGATCTATTGACGTGCCCACATCCCTGCCTATAGAGTTTCTTTATGATCTACATCGTCTCCATCTGGAACGAGATCACTTGTAGAAACTCGATAAGGGGTGGGAGATCTAGCACTAATTAATTTACTTTCCCCACCTCCGTGGGTGGAAACAGTTCCTTCTCACCGACAATCGGGCCTTGGCATAAATCCCGTAATCCTTTGGCATTAGAACAGCAGTGTTGCAGGAATGCATCTCGCCGTATAAGACCATTGACATAATCATGAAAGTCGAAAGCCTGATAACATCCCGCGATACAAGTTACCGACATTTCAGTAGTTTGGAGGAGACTCCATTAGCTTGTGGTCCTGAAAGGGAATGCTGTTGCGAACTGCTGGCATCCACATTGTTCACTTTACCGGATGTTCCAGTGCCTCCATTGGGATCTGATCGTCGGATGAGCGATATGATCCGGGACAAACAAAACAATACTTCAATGGATGAAAGCGAAATAACATGCGACCATCTTCTTGAATTCGTTAGACGATACATTCACTCATTGAAAGTGCGATAAACAAATCCTGATGGGGAAGCATAGTCTGGGATTTCTTCCGGATGGAGGAGCTCTCTATCCAGATAAGAACTGCCAAGAAATTCCACCGAAATTCCATAAAAGAGTGATTTCTTCTTCTCAAGAACTTCCAAGGAATTTCAAAGGAAGAAAACCTAGTGGTACCCAATTTAAGCTTTGTCTGCCATGTAAACATTTCATCATTTCGAATGCTTGTTTACATTTTCTGCCATCTTGAAAAGAATGCAGAGAATCAAAATATATCCTACAATGTATTTGTTGCCATTTAAAAAGCCTATCGTTTATCGCACAAGACTGACAAATACGATTGAAATTTCTTGGGAAGAACTAATAACTTCCTGTCTTGCATTTCGATGAAAATTCCTAAGAAATTAGATGCAAATTCCTATGAATTTCTTTGGAAGAACTATTTACGTCTTCTGTGACATTTTGATAGAAATTCGATGGAAATTGCTATAAATTTCTCAGGAATAACTAATAACTTCCTACCTGACATTGCGATAGAAATATCACAGAAACTTGATGGCAATTCCTAGGACCTTCTTGGGAAGAACTTATAACTTCTTCCCTGACATTTCGATAGAAATTCCAGAGAAATTCAATAAAAAAATCCTAAGAATTTCTCAATAACTAATGACTTCTTCCCTTACATTTTGGTAGAAAAATGGTAGGATGAGCAGTGATTTCAAATTTAAAAAATAGTTGCGTAAATTGCGCAATATTGCATTCTTTGAAAGTTTAACAGCCTCACAATCAGTGGTACTAAATGTGATCAAAATCGGTTCAAAACTGAGGAACTGTAGCACTTTCTAGATTTCTACAAAAAGTTTTGTAAATTGCACTACATTGCATAATGCGCAACAAAAGCTTTGCAAAGAAGACTTTCTAAGGATTATTCCTGGAAAAATTAATTAAAATCGGTTGAAAACTGTAGGAAGAGTAACGATTTCTCACCTTTTACAAAGCTTGGAGGAAATATGTTTTTGGGAATGCTAAGGCTGAAAATCATGCTGGAATATTATAGCGCTGGATCGCCATTATTCGTTTAGGAGTGCAGCCGTCACTTTTTAAAATTTAAAATCTCCTATATATATTATTCATTGACGCACTTTTGAATGCGTTGACGTCTGTCCACCATTAATGCTCTATTATATCTCATTGTTTCCTGCAGCCGACAATTATGATTCTAATTTTAAAAACACATATGTGCATGTGCCTCAAATACGGTACATAATAAAGTAAACAAAAAATATACAAAGGAGAGTGAGTTTGCCACAAATTGTTGTGGAATTAAAATCAACCATTTGAAAAAGTGATTCCTTGACAGCAACAAATGAAAAAAAAACAAGATAGGTTTTCTTACTAAGAAGTTCTTTCGAAATTTCTTGGAAGTTCCCGGGAAGAAGAAATCACTTCTTCCATGGAATTTCGATGGAATTTCCTGGGTAGTTCGCGAGAAGTTCTTAGGACATTCTTAGGAAATTACGAGGAAGACTTCTCATGGAAGTGGAAAGAGAAATGAATCTCACCGTCTTTCGTATTAGTGTCTTCTCCTGGTGGTGTGAGGTCCGGTGGGGAAGGAGTCCGATGACTTCTCTTCTCTAATCAGTACAGTCTCTGACACTCGATACGGCTGTAGCAGGAGGGGGCCCGGTGTGGAGATTAGAGTCTGACCCGGGGACAGGGACAACGGGACTCAGGCCCAGAACTCGTCTCTACAAGTCGTTCCCTCGAACAAGGAAATAGAATTTTATACTCCATCGGGGTATAAATCAAGACGCTGAATAATTTGATAGTAAGCAGGAAGCTATGAAAGGTCAAAGATTTGGGGGGAGGAGGCGACCACCTTCACACACTTTCAGCTGCCATTGCGAGCATTGGACTTCGTAAGTCCATTGGGTTGGTGGCAACGCCTGTGGCAAGATCGGGCAGAATAAAGCTGCCGGCCTGTAGGTACCAAGTCCCCCGGAAATTGAAATTCAATCGGATGCATACCTAAACAAGTAGAAACAAGCAGAAAGGTACCAAGTCGGCCCGCCTCTCAACTCTTGACTTTTCAGATGCAGTCTCAGAATTTCACACAGTCCCACAGTATCATTAGATGTAGATCTCGGCCCACCATTTGGCGTTTTTGAGGGCCTGGCCACCAGAGTAGGGATGGTCATGCATACGGACTGATGTCTAGCCAAGGCCAATGACTGACAGAGCAGTTTCTATGTTCGCAAATTCAAGGACAACGTAGCTTCTAAGGTGTGTCCCCCATGCCCATATCAGGGACATGGTACTCTACACCCCCTGGGCGCTTGCGACCCTTCTCCAAGACATGGAAAAGATAGTCGAGGTTCGCCCGTACCAACTGCTTTTGGTATTCCGCTGGGCGCTAAAGACCCAGTTACTTATCTGTTGTCCTCAGTTCTGCGTCCCGTGTCATTGTCAGGTGGGGTGGGTGTACGGCGTCGGCTTGGTACCCAAATTCGTCTCCTTCAACGGTGAGACGGCAATGAATCCGAAGCTTCTAAATCACTGGTGAACGGTTGCGTCCCCTCCGTCAGTCTTGCATTACCCTGGTTGTAGTTGAGATGCGTTCAGGGCTGCTGTGAATCCCCTCTTCCATTTGGCTGAGAAGTATTGCAAGGGGTAGCGACTCCCCCATTCGTGTCTCAGAGCTACTGTGAGGTGGCCCAGCTCGGATTCCTGTCCATTCACTGGGGCAAGATGCCTGTAGAGTCGGTTTGCTGCCTGTTCAGGCTTTGTAATTGTTGTGCTGGGAGCCTGAGCTTGCAAGCCCACCAGTTGTTGCGAGATCACATCTACCTGCTGTTGTAACGCATAATCTCCTCCAGGCTCAGTTGTATGGAGAGTTTTTCAAGTGACGGCAGGTATCGCCCTATACCTTGGCTGTCATCTAAGGGTGGAGGCTACCGTACTACCTTTTGCTCCCAGCGATTGCTCCTGGTTTGCTGTGCTTAATAGACACTTCGAATGACTCACGGCCTTTTGTGTGAGTTCCTGTAATTACACTCGCACGCTCTGCACCAGGAGGGGGCTTCTCTTGCTGCAATGTATAGCTTTATTTAGCACTTGACAAGCCTTTGGCTTGCAAGGGCTATATGAATTTGTGCGAGCATCCGTTGGTACCTTTTTTTTTCTTCTTGAGAGGGATCGGCTTTTTTGTGTCATCTCATCCACTGGCATCTCATCCACGGGTCCTAGGGTCACGAAACTTGGGATTTAGGTAGAACTTGATATGAACGTGTGCATGACACTTTTTATTTCCGCCTTCGATTTCATTTTCTTGTTTAAAATGCCATGTGAAAAAAGTGTATTTTTGCAAGTAAATACAGTGAATTAAACGCGCAGCACAGAGCAAAGTGTGTTGTTTGCAATATATTATTCAAGAAATAACCCATTGAAGTATTTTAGCGTTTTAATTTTTGTCAAGTGTTTAACATTTCGCTAGCGAAATTAGGTTCTAGTTTTGTTTGATTTTGTGAGAGTAAAAGTTTCAATTGACGTAAAATGTGACAATCAACTTACCAGAAAAACAAAGATGGGAGAAAAATATGTAGATCGGTTCAAAATGGGCTCAAAGCTTTTCTGCCACTCCGAGGCTCTGGTGCAACCCCAGTCCAATAGTCTGCCATTTTACCTGATTTTGTGCCCCTAAAGGTTTAATTTAACGAAGAACGTGATTTTCTTCCTATCTCAGGTCAAAAGAAAACTTTGAAAAGCAGAAATTCGTTTAAAAGAGCTCTCTTGCCAACCGAGGCTCTGATACCACCCGGATGGTCGTCGCAGCATGGGGTGTCATGGAAAAAAACGGCGACGACAGCCTTACCTGCAGCAGTACGTACTTTTGAAAAGGTGTGGGCAGCATTATGGGGAGATCAAATGTAGGTTCATTAAGCAAACAGCGATTTTGTTAGATCACAGACAAGGATATGTGAACAGATCCTAAGGCTATGTGGGATCAGGATATCATTTGAAGTTTTTCTGGTAAGTGTATGCAAACGTGGAAGGAAGAAAGGCCTATTGGTGCTCTTTGGTTGTCTTCTCGTTCACAAATTTACAGTTTTTACTTGGCTGGCCGATTTTTATCACTCGCTGTTTTAGACTCGTGTCGTGCCTTTAATTATAATTTTTGCGACTTGGACGGAAGATGAGAAACAATATTTTCCTGACCTTGCTAACCTTGAAATTTGATTTTAATTGATCATATACATAAAAGTTTCAAGAAAATCCCATTTGTTCGGGTTGGCAGTTAACTGGCAACAATAATTATTGTCCAAAATAACTGGTGCATTGTCTCTCCATGATTTATATCGCTTTTACTCCGCACAAGGGCTTAAAAGGAAACGGTAACTGCAGCGCGAGCCTCATGACCTTCAAGAGTGGAGTCAGGTGTCAATTCCTACTTACCTCTGTCCTTAAAAAATAATCGCATCTTGTCACAATAAAACTAATTATTTTGGTAAAACCATAAATCTTCTACCTGTAGGGTAACTTATTAATTGTAGTATGATCAGTGGAAGGATACATGCCCCCTGCACCCTGCTCCCACCTCCCCTCCCCTCCTTCCCCGCAATGCCCTCTGTTACAGAATTAATGGCATTTCTGGTGAATGATAAATCGTCCATGCCCATGGAAGCAGTAGGTTGTACACATTGAAGACTTTTTACTAATTAATTACAATGCCCACTTTTCTTTTAGGGGTTTTTCCACTAAAGTGGCTATTAGCCGAAACATTGGTTCCCGTGCAATTTCAACACACCTTTGCAAATCGAAGCTTGCCAAATGTTAAATATACAAATGAACTGACAGTCTGGGAATGCCAGGGGAGTCTTGATAACTTAAAAAGTCGGGTTTAGATTTTAGTGACACAAGGATTAGAACATTGTTATTTTATTTGTTATTTTGCTCTTTCCACACACTATCGCTTATAACTGGCTTAGTAAAACCAAGTGTGACAATGGCATATGTAGTACCTTTTGGTGAAAAATAGGAACTAGCGAGGGTGCAATGTGTGCATGTACACACATACGCGTGCACACATGCACACAGGAAGACGGGTGAACAGACAGACAGCAGTCAGACAACCAGAAGAGGGGGGGGGGGCGAGGGTAGCACAGTCAGAGTTAATTGGTTTAACGTTGGAGATAATTGTTCTGCCCTTTAACAGTAGCTGGAGTGTGCATTTTGAGGGTTTTTTGTTTATATATTCGACTGTGCCGATTATATACGGGAGCACCAAACAAACGATTTTTTTTTTACATTTTAGAATAAGTATAAATAAATACATATACTTTTGTTTTCGAAAGAATATTTTATATAGCCGTGTCAGCCTTCCACGAGAAATATTAACAGAGAGCCTGTAACCACATTTTTTTTGGGGGGGGGGGGCGGCATGACTGAAGTTTTTGCTGCCTGGTTAACGGCCAAGCAGGCAGCACAACTTAAACGTTCTAAAAAAACCTTTGTCAATTGGTATAGAAAATATCCAAAATTATTTAAAAGTACAATTCCATTTGGGAACTACCAAAATGGTCCATTTTCATTACTTTACTTATGGGTGTCCCATAATTCATGGCACACAAAATAATAAAAAGTAAAAAAAAAAAACAACAACAACAAAAGAAACAAACAACGGGATCGAAGTAGTTGTATTTTAATATTATTGGAGGAAAATGTGTGCCTCAAATTCTCTGTATAAATCAAATAGTGTTGATACTTTCCTCAATATCTATTCCTTCTGTGGACGCTTTCACTTGGATTTGCTCCAAATATTTGGGAAAGCTTTTAAATAGGCGTTCTCCCCCGGAATGTTCCCTTGCCGACAGGACTTCAGTAAAGGACGTCTATTTTAAGAAGAGCTCGCTGGGTGCTGCTCGAAGTAGCTATAAGTGCTTTGCATGTAGCATGTAATGACTTAATGACTTCATACTGATACTACAATGTCGATAGGTTCAATCCCTTTGTATTGTAAAGATGTTTGGACTATTTCTTGGTCATAACATCTGAACGACAGTCTCTTTTCTACAGTCCTTAAATCCTGCTTAAAACGCCTGCGTAAGACTAAAAAATATAATATTTATTTATTTTTTTATAACTGCCCAACATTAACCAAAAGTGTTTAAGTACAGTATAAAATTTCAAAATCCTTTCTTTAAAAGTGCATAAATCCTTGAGCTTTTGATAGGATTTATTAAATTCTAAAATTAAAAATAAACATCCTCTAAAACCTACTAAAATGTGTTACTTAAAACCCTTCTTCTGACTTAACGTAAAATATTTCTTGAATTTATGTAATTGTCAGTATCCTTGTTCTATAACTTCAGAAATAACTTTCCGTACAAAGTTCTTCGCCTGGTCGGCATGACCGTCATACGTCACAACGACAATACTTGTCAGAGTCCTTTCTATCGTGCATCCTCGATTCACGGCTGTGCTACCGTACGTTGACGTTCTCGTTTGCGAAGCGTCACTTTCGAGAATTCCATGGACGCACTTATCCCTTTCCATGGAGTGCACTGTGTATGTCGGTAAGTTTGGGCCAAGTCTGATGCCATCTTCGCGAATAAACCGCGGTCTTGCTTTGAAAGCGCGAACGACGTCCCGGATACCTGAAAAGAAAAAAAAGTAACAGGGTGATTAACCTGATCTTTGAGTCATCAACTTAAGATAAAAGCTGTTGGCTTTCAGCAGTTAGATACTCCCTGTTTAACGATATATTTCATGGGAAGACAGATGGTCTGCTTCTTGTAATAATAAAGCACTTGGAGCAACCCTTACAACAATCCCACCCTTAGAGCATATATTGTCTGTAAAACGAGCTTTCTATGGGATGTAAATATACCTTCCCTGTCGCATTCAAAGTCTGTCACTAGAATGTGACCATCTGCGAAGTTGATGACTGCGGCGTGTGTGATGTGCGGTGACGTCAACAAGCGGCTTTGCAGCTCGAAAAAATTGAAGATTTCACTATTATTATTTGAAGGTTTTGATTTGAAGTCTTCTAAGAGTCCTTGTGGACACTCGATCTTCCGGTATGTGAATTGCTTCTCTTCTTCCACGCCTTCACAGCATTCCTACAAGCAAGGTATGGAATAGAAATACTGGAGTAAGTGACTGCCGCTCACGGCATTTAAAAATAGAAGAAAGCGATAAAACTGTAGAACCAATAAAAAACTAGAACCTCATTTCGCTACCGAAATGTTAAACACTTGAAACGCAAAAATACTTCTTTCAATGGGTTATTTCTTGAATAATATATTGCAAACAACACAGCTTGAACACATCTTATAAGCCGAGTAGTGTGGTTTTGGCTGACTTAAGGTTTTATTGACTGATCAGGCATACGCCGTGTTATCTATTTACGCAGTGAGAGCTCGCACAAAGCTGAGCAGCTGTGTGTTCTGTGCTTTGCATTAAATGTTCCGCATTTACTTGCAAAAAGTATACTCTTTTCACATGGCGTTTTAACAAAGAAAACAAAATTGAAGACGAAACTAATAAGTGATGTGCACACGTTCAGATCAAGTTCTTTATAAGTCCCAAGTTTCATGGTCCTAGGGCCCATAGTGTCAGAGAAGAAGACAACACAACAAATCGGAAAACTGTCAAGAAGAAAAAAAGGACGAACTGGTGCTCGCGCAAATTCATATAACTCTTGCAAGCTAACAGCTTGTCAAGTGTTAATTAGCCTTAAATATTTGATTTCAGTGAGAAATGCACAACAACAAAGCAACATAAGCACCCTGGTGCATAGTATGAATCGACGTCAGTTCATCCAGCGACATTTCGTCTAAACGAATTGTCGGGATAGCGCATAGCATTATGTTTATTGTCCTATTGTTCCCGGGAAATCGATGAGTGTTGTTAATACATATAGCCTAACAAAAACCCTAAAAATTGTATGTGCCCAATAAAAAAACGTAATAAATCACCTAAGTCCCAGAATATATCACGACACAATTACTCTAGTGTCATGTAAAACATATGGAGACACAGGAAAACTAGAAAACCCAATGCCGAAAACTAATAACTAAAACGTTATTTTGCCAGAGACAAAAGAACGGCATTTTTCATTTATCTTAGGGGTCACATGAATGGCAAACCATGGCAAAATAGGTAATTAGAGTCAGGGCTGCTGTGGCGAGGAGCGTCTATACCACACGTGGTATTGAGTTGCTTGGTGGCGCTGAGGTCCTTTGGTGGCACTGAAGTACCTGACTATAAAAAAATTACTTATTCAATTTATGCATCCAAAATAATTATTCAGTGATACTGCTGGGGCTCTCCACAACCTCCTCCCACCGTTTCTAAAAATATCTGTCTTTTTCTGTTGTCGTTTTCAGAAAATAACAACATAAATGTGCATTGAAACATAAATGATACTTGAAAACTTTTACCACACTTGGCTTTAGAAAACAGAAAAAGTTGGTCTTGTCAGCCATTCTTTGAATCCAGTCCTTCCTGTCTGATACGCTATTTTAAAATAGACAATGATATTCCAAACTTTGAATATCTCCAACAGCAACAAAATGCAAGCAACGCTTATGTTTTGGCTACACTGAAAAGTGTCGAAAATGCCATGTTTAGCGGAGAAGCGAGTAACATTTGGGACTTGATTAATTTTTGTGTGCTGCATAGTCGCCTTCCAGAGTCTCATGGGTTGTTATTCTGGACAAACAAAGAAGATTTCAAAACACACATTCTTAAAAAATCCTTTGTTTCAGACTACAGAACCCCCCCCCCCCCCTTTGAAATTTTAATGTCGTGTTTAGCTCGCCTCTAATACAAGATGGGCTTGTTCTCCTACAAGTTGTGTTGCATGAAATCAGCCACTGCATTCAACACTTAGACGACGAATCAAATATTTCGGATGGACCATATTTGCGGAAAGTTGTAAGAAGACTTTGTTCCTCACTTAGTCGCAATGAAAGTTTCAAAGAACGCATATCAAGCATCACAATGCCATCTCAGACATCACTAGTGACTTCATTTCCGACATAATATTATCAAGCGATTAACTTAAGAGCGCTTCATGTTCTTCGTAGCAAAATTATTTGTGTCAGGACAGTTATTTTCCGTGCAGTTGTTTCAAAGATGTCTACTCTATGTTGGAATTGACACCACAGTTTTTGTAATGATAAAACATTCAGAAATATATAGTGAGCTCCATAGTATAAAGCAATGCAGCGTAGGGTAGAATAGACTCTCATGAGATTACTGGCTGCTGGTATTCAGAGTTTACAAATTTTATACGATTATCGAATACTATATTGCTGTTCACACAAGATTGTGCATATCAGATACGATAACAACAACACATTGTGTAACGACTGTTGTTTAATGTAACTTTTGATTACATTAATAAAGAGAAACTGCCTATTTATTAAGAAGAAATATAAATGTCTCTGAATTTGAAACAAAAAATTGTAATATTTGTTAAAACAGGCCGTTATATGTATTTAGAAGATGTTCAATAAGAAATAGTTTAGAATGAGAATCGAAATTGAAATTCAAAGAAATACAGCTAAAAGTTATTGTACTAATGATGACCATGCATGTGAAAAGTTTATTGCAAAAGAAGTTCTGCCCAGATTACATTCAAGTGGCATTACAGAAAATACATTAAATATTAGATTTTTATTGCTTATCTTATTTAAAATAATGATTTTAAGCATCAGAGAAACACTTATTCTTCCGAAAACAGTTGAAATGCAGTTTCCGATGTTTTGCAGCGAATGTAACGGCAGCATATACAGCAAATGTACATTTTAGTGCAGATGTCAATCCTTGAGTGTTGAATTGATAATTTCATGTTATCTTTTATATTTCAATGTGTTTGTGTGTGCACGTATTATGTAAGTCAAATGTCAGGTATTGAGAAGGGATTCTAAGTCCAAATACAGATCCACATGGGCTTCCATCCGCTCAGTACCTCAAAAGCACGTTTAGATATCTTGGTTGTAACGCACACCAAATATGAACCGTATCCGCTCACTAGTTTCGGAGATATCGTCTGGAAAGCAACGTACACGTTGACATCCGGATTTTGGGATTCTATGTCCAAATACAGATCCAGATGAGCTTCGATTCGATCAAAACCCTAAAAGGCACATCTAGATGTCTTGGTTGTTACACACCAAGCATGAACCGTGTCCGCTCACTAGTTTCGGAGATATCTTCTGGAAACAAAACTGGTGACAGACGGACAGACGGACAGAAGGACGGACATAGTGCGTCCGGCAGGACGGCGGGGGATAACTATCTGCTAAGCCTTATAATTTCAGCTGTTTGGCAAAGAATAAATGTTTCTCTGATACTAACAATCATTATTTGAAATAAAATAAGCAATAAAAATTAATAATTGATGTCTTTTCTACAATGCCACTTGGTATGGAAGAATTAATTTTTGATCTCAAAAAAAGTCATTTTTATATCAAAAAATCATTTTTGCTGTCTGTAATTATATTTTTGATATCTCTTATTCTATTCTTGATCTCAAAAGTAATTCTTGATATCAAGAAATAGTTATTGATATCAAAAGTGATTGAATGATTTTTAGAGATAAAAAAATTCATATCTTGATAGCAAAAATGAAATATGCAATAGCAAAAAAAATTTAAATTTTTAGCTCAATAATTTATTTTCCTTTTACTGATATCAAGAATTTATTTCAGATATTATTATTTCAGAATGAGACTTTTTAATTTATACTTTGAAATCTTCAAATGAATTTTTGATCTCAAACTAACGATCTATTTTTGCATAAAAAATTCAGAAGCACATATCTGTGAATAACTGATGACTGGCCCATGTATGCAAAATCTGTATTTTAAATTTTTCTGTACAAAAATGAAGTAATTCTTGAGCTAAAAATTGTGTTCTTATTACTGATATCAACAATTCAAGGTTTCATCTCCAAAACTAAATTGATGATTTGTTAAATTGTATATAAATATATGTATCCTTTAAGATTTTTTATGTTTGTAAAATTCATTACTGGATCTCAAAACTCAATTATTGCTTTCTGAAATTCAATTACTGATAGCAAAATATTATGGAATGCCATTTTAACATTTAATGCTTATTTTTGATATCAAAATATATTTATAGATATCAATAAATCAATTTAGATCTCATTAATTTATATTTTGCTATCAATAATAAAAAAATCCATGTTTTGATAACAAGAATTAATTTTTGCTATCTCTTATTGTATTTTTGACATCTCTCAATGTATTCTTGATCTCAAAAAATAATTTTTGATATCAATAAATATTTAGAGATATCAAGAAAAATTTATTGATATCAAAAATGATTTAATGATATCTAAAATTGATTTTATGAGATCAAAAATTTAATTCTTGATAGCATTTCATATTGAATCTTTTTAAAAATTGCTTACTGTACCAAAAAGAATATGTTGTTATTATTGATCTCAATAATTTAAATTTTCATCTCCAAAATGTAATTGACGATTCGTTAAATTTTATGTAAATGTGTGTCTCCCTTAAGATTTTTTAAGTTTGTCAATTTGAATTTTTGATCTCAAAAATAAATTTTTGCCATCAAAACATTCAGTTATTGATAGCAAAATATAAATTATTGGGATCGGCTTTGATTTCTTGATATCTTTAATTACATTTTGATATAAAAAAATAAGCATTCAATGTTAAAACGGCATTCCATAAGAGTAAAATGTCAATTTTGAGCTTAGTAATTCATTTTCGTTTTATTAATATCAAGAATTTATTTCAGATATCATTATTTCGGACTGATCCTTTTTCAATTTGTATTTTTTAAATCTGAAAACAATTTTATGATCTGAGAAAATAATTTTTGATATAAAAATATCAGTCTATTTTTTAAACAAAAAATTCAGAAACACACATCTGTAAATAAATAACGACTGGTCCTTGCATACAGAATCTTTCTATAAATTTTTACTGTACCAAAAAGAAGCAATTCTTGAGATAAAAAATAGTGTTGTTATTATTGATCTCAATAATTCAAGTTTTCATCTCCAAAATTAAATTCAGGATTCGTTAAATTTTGTGTAAATTTATGTCTCCCTAGATTTTTTAAGTTTGTCAAATTGATTTCTTTTCTCAGAAATAAATTTTTGCCATCTAAAATTCAGTTTTTGATAGCAAAATATAAATTATTGAGATCTACGTTGATTTATTTATATCTTTTATCATTTTTTTATATTAAAAATAAGCATTACATTTTAAAAGGGCATTCCATATTTCTCTTTATAAATGTAATCAAATGTTTCATTAAACAACAACCATTACACAATGTGTTGTTGTTACCGTATCTGATATGCATAACCTTTTGCGTTGAAAAACTTGAACAGCAATATAGTATTCGATAATTGTCTAAAATTTGTAAACAATGAATACCAGCAGCCAGTAATCTCATGAGAGTCTATTCTGTCACCTGCATTGCTTTATACTATGAAGCTCATTATATATTTCTGAATGTTTTATCATTACAAAAACTGTGGTGTCAATTCCAACATAGAGTAGACATCTTTGAAACAACTGTACGGAAAATAACTGTCCTGACACAAATAATTTTGCTATGGAGAACATTAATCGCTTGATATTACGTTACTCAGTCATTAGTGATGTCTGAGATGACATTCTGATGGTTGATATGCGTTTTTTAAACTTTCATTGCGACTAAGTGAGGAACAAAGCCTTCTTACAACTTTCCGCAAATATGATCCATCCGAAATATTTGATTCGCCGTCTAAGTGTTGAATGCAGTGGCTGATTTCTTGCAACACAACTTGTAGGAAAGCAAGCTCATCTTTTATTAGAGGCGAGCTAAACACGACATTAAAAAATTTTCAAAGGGGGGTTTCCTGTAGTCTGAAACAAAGGATATTTCAAGAATGTGTGTTTTGAAATCTTCTTTGTTTGTCCAAAATAACAGTCCATGAGACTCTGGAAGGCGACGATGCAGCACACAAGAATGTCACTCGGTTCTCCGCTAAACATGGCATTTTTGGTACTTTTCAGTGTAGCCAAAACATAAGCGTTGCTTATATTCAAAGTCTGGAATCTCGTTGTCTATTTTAACATAGCTTATCAGACAGGAAGGACTGGACTTAAACACTGGCTGACAAGATCAACTTTTTCTATTGTATCTTGGCGGCCGCAATTAATATTTTAAATAAAGATTATTTACTTTCATACAGTTGAAATTACAAATTTGATTGTAATAACATTTTGTACAAGATTGTATGTGGTTCCTGACCCTTGAACCAATGTGTCCTAATTTATTGTCATTATTCTAGTGGGTTTTTAAAGAATTAAAGATAAAGCCAAGTGTGGAAAACTTTTTCAAGGATCATTTATGTTTCAATGCATATTTATGTTGTTATTTTCTGAAAACGACAACAGAAAAACGGATATTTTTAGAAACGGTGGGAGGGGGTTGTTTAAAGCCCCAACAGTATCACTGAATAATTATTTTGGATGCATAAATTGAATAAATGATAAATTTATAGTCAGGCACCTCAGTGCCACCAAGCATCTCAGTGCCACCAGGTGGTATTGACGCTTCTCGCTGACAGCAGCCTCTCCTGGGTAATCGCGTCACAAAAATTTTGAAGCTGTACCCTGAAAATCCTTTCTCACCATGTATTGACTTTGTGACATATTGATAAAAAATCTTCGAAAGCAAACAAATTTCTTAATTTTTTGGCTTAAATAGTGTAGGGTACAGCCGATGTCTTTCAGGGTCTCGAATTTATGAAATAATAACCTATTAGGCCACAGGTTTGCATCTTTGCGACCCTTTGGCTGCTAGTGTGTCTCTGGGGGAAGTAATTGTCTAATTGTTAGTTTTCGACACTGGGTTTTCTGGTGTCTTCATCATATTACACAGCACTCGAGTGATTTTGTTTAGATGTTTTCTAGAACTTTGTGATTGTAAAGGCAGTCACTGACCACTAAAACCCCCCGGCGGCCTAAACCCCCCGACCCAAACCCCCCCCCCCCCCCGTTCTCAAAGAAAATGTGTAATGATAATTTGTTCTGGCGCCTCTTTTCGCACTCGTACGAAACATACCCATTTGCTAGAATTTTTTGCTTTACGTACAAATGCCCTTGGTACAATATCTTTGGAGTTACATCTACCGCAAGAGAAATTGTAATTTGTAAATTCGACTGATCTCGCAACCGGCATATGAATTGCAGTTTTTAATGTGTACACACTCATCAATCGTAAGAGCCATTGCAGTTTCAAAAACTGAGTGCCTTCATCAATGGATGTATGAAGTTTCTTTTATAATGATGATCAATTCCTTCAGTGGTTCGGAAACTGCAATTTTAAACGCCGTGTGGTCTCTTCAATGGGCATTTGAAGTGTAATTAACAACGTTGATGTATCGCAATTACAAAATATGAAATAGGCCTGAGAACCGGGGGGTTTTGGGTCGGGGGGGGGGGGTTTAGGCCGCCGGGGGGTTTTAGTCGGGGGGGTTTTGACGGGGGGGTTAGGGCCGGGGGGGTTTCGGTCGGGGGGGTTTGGGCCTGTTACCACCACATAGAATTTTTAGGCTTGTATTAGGCCGTATGTATTAAATGCACTCACCGATTTCACGGGAACAATAGGATAACAGGGTGTGAACAGCCTTGTTTTGAGCAGTCAGTCCAGGACAAGGTGTACCGCTAGGAGCACATGCAAAATCTCTCTCTTCTTCTTCTTCTTTTCTTCTTCTTCTTCTTCTTCTTCTTCTTCTCTTTTTTCTCTCTCTGTCTTTCTCTTCTCTCTCTCTCTCTCTCTCTTCTCTCCCTTTCTCTCTGTTTTTCTCCTCTTTCTTTCTTTCTTTCTTTCTTTCTTTCTTTCTCTATCTATCTATCTATCTATCTATCTATCTATCTATCTATCTATCTATCTATCTATCTATCTATCTATCTATCTATCTATCTATCTATCTATCTATCTATCTATCTATCTATCTATCTATCTATCTATCTATCTATCTATCTATCTATCTATCTATCTATCTATCTATCTATCTATCTATCTATCTATCTATCTATCTATCTATCTATCTATCTATCTATCTATCTATCTATCTATCTATCTATCTATCTATCTATCTATCTATCTATCTATCTATCTATCTATCTATCTATCTGTCTATCTATCTGTATGCATATATATACATCTCCTCTCTCTCTGTTCCCCTCTCCCACTCTCCCCCTCTCCCCCTCTCTCTCCCTCCATCTAGATGATTTTGATTTATAGCTCACGAGATTTCGACCATGTAATTTAAGGTCATAATGCAGATAGAAAAGGCTGCCATTTTTGCGGCATCGTGTGGTTATTAGAATTCGGAGGTGAACTTTCTTGAATTTTTCAAATTCAAAATAAATACAAACTCAGTAAAATAAGAAGCTTGATACGGCAGCGTTAGGGTAACAGTCCCATTACGCGTGCATTTATCAGCCTCTTAAATTAAGATAATCAGAGCAGTACCCCTGTGAAAAAACATTCACGCACAGCCCCGCCCCACCCCCAAAGTTAATCACACCTATTTTAATCTTTACTATGCACGTTGAAATTAACCAGTTATATACTGGATCACAGGGGAATTGAAAAAGGGAATTTTTGTCTTAACTAGACAGAATTCTGCTACATAGCGGAATTGGCCCACTTAGAGAAACCACTGAAGAAAATATGTGCACTAAATAATAACTAAAAACCTCAGACAGTACTCCTTCTCTCTCATTGCTTTGGTCCAACGGGTATAAAATGAACCCCCAATCCCTCTATCTCTAACCGTTTTCGACATAATAGTCAACTTCCTGTTTTTGACCGCGACTCCGAAGGTCAAGGTCACCGAGGTACCCCTAATGTAACGTTGTTTAGGCCCAAAGGGTTGAAAATGAGCTCAAATCGCTCTATTTCTAACTGTTTTCGAGATAATAGTCAACTTCCGGATTTTGACTTTGACCGTGGCCAAGAAGGTCAAGGTCATCGAGGTAACTCTTATGTAACGTTGTTTAGGCCCAAAGGGTTGAAAATGAGCTCAAATCGCTCTATATCTAACCGTTTTCGAGATAATAGTCAACTTCCGTTACCGAGAAGGTCAAGGTCACCGAGGTACCTCTTCTCTAAGGCTGTTTTGGCTAAAGGGTCGAAAATGAGCTCAAAATCGCTCTATCTCTAACCGTTTTCGAGATAAGTCGGCCTATCGTTAACGGCACATGAGGTCATGTGATCTTTGACCTTGACCCTCAAGTTTAAGATTCAGAATAGTAGGCTATCCCCTACTGCTGTTTCACCGAGACCTGATGATTATCTGTGTAACAAATGTAAAGTTCCGCAGACTCATACGCTAGGGGGAGTTGTCTGGAAACCACTTTATGGAAAAAATAACTGTGACCTCAATTTGACCTTGACCTTTAAGGTAAAAAAAAATTGCGGATTCACCGAGACATCGACACCCCCTACAGGTGTGCCAAATGTCATCTACCTCTGTCAAAAACTCTAAAAAAAAGGAGTTTTCTGGAACCCATTCAAACGGAAAAAAGAGAAGAAAAAAATTTAAAAAAGGCAGAAACTTCCAGAAAAATTACAAACTTATACCCAGTTGCAAACGGAGTCTGCAAGTGGGAATTATGTGTAAGTCTTGTCTGCAAATCCAACCAAGGTCAAGGTCTGATTTATAGCTTTTTCGGATTTTCATAAAGTTGATTTTCTAACAGAAAACTAATAAAACTGCAAAATCAAACATCAAAGTAATCAGACTAAGTTCAAATCTATTTTTTACTTACACTCCATATTTGGCCCATCTCTAACGATTTTTCTAAAATGCAGCAATTCCACTAAAATATCCTTCTTTGTAGAAATTATTTGATATTGTATTCACCTGAAACAACAAGGACAGATTTAGTTGACTGGAAGAAATTCAGACCCCAGTACATATCCGATGCTTTTCCTTTTTGGGGTAAGGTCGTGGAAGGTGGATGAGGGTCATACAACGGCAAAAGCCGCCACCAGTATGTCACTTTCATGAAGTGTGCTGGAATAATCATTATTATTATTACTGTTATTAGTAGTAGTATTTTATTCAAAGTGTTAGCAGTCGATTATCAGTTAAAAATAAAAAACCTTCGAATTATAAAAAAAAAAGAAACTAACCCTACGTTTCCACAATGAAACAACGGGAACTTTCTGTGGTTAGTTTTCGATCCATGTTCTTTCTTATCTAATGACATTTCGGTAGTTTGTGTTTTCCATTGTTACATGCGAAGTGTCATCATATCACATGAAACCAGATACTTATACATGAAGTTGAAAGCTTAAATTGTAACTAAAGTTGTTCTGTTGCCGAGTGTTTTAGCTATTCTGAGGGCATTATAAGGCAGCTGACCGTTATAGCCCTCTTTGTGAAGCACAATGTACATAAGCATTTCCATTTTTACTCCGCACAGACAGCTGAAGTGAATGTATATCCCCGTAGATATTTGGTCGCCCAAATATGTTGCTCCGACGTCAATTGGTCGTCCAGTAGATACTTTGTCGCCTTTAAAGCGACGTCACAACACGGCACAGAAATAAATGTTGCCGAAGTGGCCTAAAAGTGACGTCGTGTTAATGCACCAATCACGTCGCTTTGCTGGGGAGTCAATGTGATTCGAGACCCGGCTTTTTCGTTTCAGGCCTGCTTTTTCTCATTTGAAGTCCGCCATATGTCACTTGAGGCCCAAGTTTACGAGGCATACAAATCACTGTTAATGTACCAAAGTATCTCACGCATTGATAATAAAATATGTCAGAATGCAAGTTAGTTAGAACTCCGGTGAGTCACAACCAGTGCTTCGTGTGCTCACATCTACCAGGATATAATCTAACATATGGGGGGGGGGGGGTGCAGCGTAGTAAAAACCTTTGTTGACTATATAATTTGTTACGTGATTTTCTTTCAAATTTAAAAGTTTAAGACACAAAAGCTTAAGACGCATAATCACAGCTTATTCGAATATGGTCACACTAAAAGCATAGACCATATGCTTCTTGTAATCAACGCATGATTTCATTTATACAGCATACGGCTTGAAGTATGTCAGGATTTTGGGCTAAGAGAACAGAATAAGGTAATAACTGATTGAACTGAACCGTACGTTGATTAATTATAAACCACTGCTCCTGTCAGTTACGTCTAGATTAGAACTACTCCAGTTCATTGAGAATGTCATCACGTAACATTTTAGTAAACCCACAAAACTAGGTTATCACAACAATGGTAATAATAATTAATTACACTTTATCTGTAGGCTTTTGGGTGAGTCAGATGTGACAAATTCTGTTTCAAGTTTAAGACCAGCTGTATATTAATTTTTGGGAGTGCTTTTAAAGAATAAACTTTAGTGTTTATTCATTTATTCTTTTTATTATTATTATTATTATTATTATTATTTTATGGTTGGCTTTGATTGTTGGTTTATTGTTGTTGCTATTGGTGTCTAGGGGATTTCTTTCAGTCTCAACAAACACGTTTTCATTTTTGCCGATAGATCAGTGAGATGTTGTCGGTCTTAGATACAATATGACCTTTGTCATGCAACTAACAACCCGTCACCTTATTTTGTTTCACAGCAAAGGAAATCAATCGTTATGCGTACACAGGGTATATAATTTGAAACCATTCAATGAATAAAAAATACCGAAATATCAGGAAACGCGATTCTCTAATTGTAAGGTAACGTAAGAACGGAACACTGCCAGGTGCACCGCAACAAGGTTGTATTGAAGATACTATAATAGATTTAATATTTCTAAAATTATTGACACTTTGCAAAATGCATTAAACGATGTCATGGACTAGATTAAATCATCTTCTATCTATAAAAGCGAAATTTTGGAACGATTAATGCATTTTTGAAAACATCCAGGAAATTATTGATTATTATAATTTTATTTGGACCGGCTTTGCTTTTTTCCAAATTCTGTATTTTTAGCTTGCGGCTTAACCTCGTTTTATTTTGTCTTTTCCCAACTCCATTTAAACTGTTATTCTGTCAACTTATTTGGTACGAACACTAAAAGCAAATCTTTCTCACCCCCTCCCCTTCCCACTAACTGCAACACAAACGCACGCATGCCCGTGAACCCCCCCCCCCCCCACCCCTCCCTCACCCTACCTTCCTTTCGTAGGGTACGTACTTTATGGATGACCCCGGGATATTTTGAATGTAGAATGCTACAATTTTTATGTGGTCAGCAGCAGAAATACTATTCTAACAACAATTTAAGACAATTAACACTATTGTTACTCTTGTATCACTGACGATATTCAGCGAATCAAAATTTAAAAGCTGAAATGAAACTTGAAGTCTTACCAGTGCGTTATAAAGTCACACTTTCTTTGACATATACCATACTCCCTTTAAGTGCCGTGTCTCACATCATTTTTTAATATTCCAGATTTTTCGACATTTATTCTACTCCGCGTAAAGATTCAGACTCGTTCTTGTTTGGCTGTTTCGTAAATCACTGTCTTTCAGAAGTTTAGATCTAGTCTTTCCAAGTTCAACACGTCCACATAGTAATAAAACAGTAATAAAAATAATTGATTTTAACTACAACTGTAAGACCAACTTCTCTCTGTGAAAGAACTTCAAGTATTACGCATGGTCGAAAGAACCTCGGAGAGAGGAGTGGGGGGGGGGGGCACTCACGTACAAATTGGCTACTGTGTGTATCCATGATACGGAGAACCAAATTAAAAAAATATCCTTTCTAATCAAATGCGGAATGTCAAATGTGATTTTAAAAGAAAATTTTCCACCAAATTAAATGTTTGTGAATACATGCACCGCTAGAACGCACGTTACTGCAGTCATAGAACGACACTTACATTGACTGCAGTCACAAACATTTACATCGACTGAAGTCACAGACACTTACATTGATTGCAGTTACAAACACTTACATTAACTGCAGTCACAGACATATACATTGACTGCAGTCACAGACACTTCCATTGACTGCAGTCACAGACACTTCCATTAACTGCAGTCACAGACACTTACACTGACTGCAGTCACAGACACTTACATTAACTGCAATCACAGACACTTACATTGACGGCAGTCACAGGCACTTACACTGACTGCAGTCACAGACACTTACATTAACTGCAGTCACAGACATTTACATTAACTGCAGTCACAGACATTTGCATTAAGCAGTGTATATCTGCATTTTTTAGTTCCGCTTGCCAACAAATAACATGAGTACATGCGCCGCTAGAAAGTACGTCACTGCAATCATCGAACGACACGCCATTTTTTGTGGAAAATGAGGGACACTGAATGAACATAGCCCTTCCTATATCCTTTAAAAAAATGCCACTCCTGATGACCCGAAACGACTCCCCTCCTCAGCCTTTTTTTCTTTGGAGACTCATGGTAACACATATGCTACCAAGTGCAACCCCCCTCCCTATCCCAAAGCTTCGAGTGAGAGCTTCTTGAACAACTTGCAGGACACATCGGTACTGTGGGTACATTTTAGTCATTTTTGTCACCTTTTAATTATTTAGTCTACAGAGAATTTGCCTCAGTTCCGTGTCTTCACACTTTAGGCAGCTATAGAATGTTTATTTTCCATAACAGATCTTGGAATTGACAATTATTGTCACCCAGACCACGAGACGCAGAAGTCTGTGCCGAAAAAAGCCCGGATTAGGGACAATTTTTCATTATGTTATTATAGTTTTATCCTTTTTAAGTAGATACAGACACCTATGGTCTGACGAAAAATCACAATTTTTAGTCGTCCCGGACTGGGTAAAAATCGCGATAAAATCCGAAAAATCGCCCACAAGCCATCTATGCAATTATTTATGAAATGTTGTTTTCACAATTATTGCCGAATTTCTTGTAGCAATTTTTATTTAATGACATCTAAAACCAATCTTTTTATCCCTAAAATTCATTTCTTTCTATCAAAAGTAATTACTGATATATAAAATTAATTTTATATATCAAAATATCTCTATATCTGAAGTTAATTTGTAGATATCTAAAATTGATTTTAAGATGTCTGAAATTATATTTTGTTATCTGAAATGTGTCTTTTATACCTAAAATTCAGTTCGGATATCGGTAATATATATTAAATATTTACAATTCAATTTATTTTCGATATCAAAAATTTAAAACTAATTTTGGATATCAAAACGTTCTCAAAATGTGCTTTTTTGCAGGAATTCACATAGAAATGCTTTAGAAATTTACTAGAGTTTACCGTCTGTATTAATTGCTTATAGCTTGTTGCTTAATTGCGTAAACCGTTCTTTTGAATGGCAGGGCGAATTATTATCTGATGGAGTGGCGTGCAACATTTTTTCCAATCGTTTCATACAGTTTTAATTATCATAAAATACTTTCATTTTTATACCCAAAATAGAATTTCAAATATCTCTGATTAAATTTAAGGATAAAAATTAAAATTGAATCATACATATAAAATATAAAATTTCCATTCTTATAGATAATTTCAGATAAAGCTTAGCTCCCTTTAAATAATTTTTGATATCTGAAATTCGGCAATAACTTAGAAGTAAACTTTACGCGCAAGTTGTCTATTATTCACGGGACTCTGCTACATTTCAGGAGACATTTAACAGACAAACAGAAAAAAATGAAGAGGATTGTATTTAGGATAATTTAATTAATGCTCATTTATTACTACAATCTCAGTCTGAAGTGCTGGTATTATGACTTTGACCCCATTTATTCTCACAATATTGTTTTCGTTCTCTTGCTGAATGACCCTTTTGTCACACTACGGACTATATCTCATACAGTGCCAAGCACATCGATATAGAAATACAGGGGGCATATTTTCACTGTTAAAACAAAGAAAAAGAGGACAACTACCTGCTGTATGTCCATGCTGTACGAGATACACCAGAAGAAAAAAATCCGGCCACTGCTCTTAAATAGGACGATTTCTCGGAAATGTAATCATTCAGTTTTTGCACGGAATCACATGATTTCACAAGTAAGGATCGCGCACAAAATCTGACTGAGAATATAAAGGAAAATGGCAAAGTTTAATCACGAATCTATTAGCTGCGCAACATTATTTTCCCACCAAAAAAGGGTCTCCCTTTCCCGAATCTACAAATTCAAAGAAAATTATTATCATCCCTAAAATGACGAGAATTTTTTACTGTTTCTAAATAAACGACAAAATAACCTAAATGCCATGTTTTGCCTGAAATGTAAACATAAGTTAAACATAAATTTACTAACTCATGAGATACCCGTATGTTTCGATGCGAGCATTTCAAAAATTCTATGTATAAAAAAAACGCGCTCGGGGACAGCACATCCGATACAGCGCTCGTAGGCATACAATAACCATCACATATTGTATGATATGCCTTGTCATGAACAATTGTTTTATAAAAAAATATTATCAACATGTGGGCCATGCACTTGGCATGTGCTGATCATGTAATTGAAAGTTGTTAGTCATATGGTAAGCAGTTATTGATCATATGGGGAATATGGTGTCCTGACAAAATACTACCGGATAGAACGAAAACTAAGACAAAATACCATTCTGCATTTTTATTGCTTTCTCTGATCAACAGCACGGGTCTCACTAAATGAAGTTCTAAATGAGAGTTGAAACAATTCAACAGCAGCAATGATAATACAGTCCACAATCAGTGTTGACGTACTGAATAACGCTTAAATTTACTGTCACTTTTCACCATTTTACCGTCACCTTTTACTGTCACTTTTCACGTCGGTTGTTATTGCACGTCCACATCTCAACTGATTTTTCTTTTGGTAGCTACATATGCCTACAGATATGTGTGCCCATTGTGACAGTTTTTAACACTTGACAAGCTCTTAGCCTGCAAGGGTTATATGAATTTGTGCGAGCAGAGGTTTTTTTTTCTTGACAGTTTTCGGATTTTTTGTGTCTTCTTCCCTGACACTATGGGAACTAGAACCATAAAACTTGGGACTTATGAAGAGCTTGATCTGAACGTTTGCATGTCACTCTTTATTTTCGTGTTCGATTTCGTTTGCATTTAACGTATAACACAGAACACCACACAGTTGGTCAGCTTTGTGCGAGCTCTCACTGCATAAACAGACAACACAGCGTATGCCTGATCAGTCAATCAAACCTGAAGTCAACAAAAAACAAACACTACTCGTCTTATAAGACGTATTCAAGCTGTGTTGTTTGCTAATATATTTAGTTGGTATTAAGTTATCAACCTACGGAGTTTTTTCTTGACAGTGATCCGATTTTTTAGAATATTATAAGCCGCATGCTGTACCATGCATGCTGTACCATACATGCTGTACCATAAGCTCTGTACATAGTTGTATAACACACTGTATGCACGTTGTAAAATACTCTATATTATTCAAGAAATAACCCACTGAAGGAAGTATTTTTGCGTTTTAATTTTTGTCAAGTGTTTAGCATTTCGCTAGCGAAATGCGGTTCTAGTTTTGCATATCCTTTTGGGAGGTAATTACTGCCATTAGTGATTTGTTTTTTTTTTTTTTTTTTTCAAAGACAAATTTGGTTTTTGGTGTTGTTTTGATTTTTACTCCTATTACTGCCCTATTTATATTCATCAGGTCATGCATCAGAGCACTGTTTGCGCTTTATCTCTCAAACCTTCCCCGGCTGTGATTATAATCCCTGAACCAGCTCTGTTTCCGAATGCCGCTTAATTGTCCTACACCCAGGGAATATGTGGATACATGTATTTACTTAACAGTAAATGTCAGCATATTCTCGACTGTCAATCTGAGATGTTTTGATGTGATATTTTAATTTAATACTCACATTTAATTTTCACTTGATCATACTTGAGCAACTTGCTTTTTAAACAGATTAAAATTAAAACACCCCACAAAAGCTGAATACTTTTACTGGCAATATGTTGTTTTCAAGCGCGACAATTACAGAACGCAGTGATACAATAGGAGCAAGATATACAGGTGTCTGGTTCCATTCTGCCAAATAATTTTCAAAAATAGAAGACGGGGTGCAATTGCGGGTCAAAAATAAATGTTTTTCGCACTTTGTCTTAGATTACGCTCAACTTTATTTTTTAGAAGAATCACTTGAATAACTACATTTGATACATATATATGCTTCCTTTAAGATGAAAAGTACAATTTTAGGTGTAATGCAATTAATAAGATAGGAATAGAAGTCATAATCAAAGTGCGAACATTTCGAACTTGTGTGTACTTCTTGAGCTTTGTGTTGCATTTTGGGATAGTTTCGTTTGACCAGGAAGTCTTACATTTTCCATGATAATAAACGTTAATCATGTTTTTCATAGATATTGCATTACTAGTTATGTTTTGCTGAAGCACTAGATGTGCTGTGCTGCGTTTTCTACATAAAGCTTACTCTTTTTTCTCGATTTTATTATTACTACTGAAGAAGTAATTAGAAAAGGTACTTTTAACAGATAGGGATGTATTTATTGGTCAGAATAGCTACTGGTCATCTTCTCTTACTTTGTTTTGCCTTGGCGTAATCTCCTTCTTCCATCTCAAGGAATGTGATGCAACAGTTTACTGAAAACAATAATTATTGTCATTACTGGGACGTCGTGTTGTTGTGCAACATCCAACCTTTATAACAGCCCGGTCTGGGGTTTCCACGAAAATAGCACTGCTGCCTCGGTATTCACAAAGGTTAACTGTGCAGTTAACTATACTCCTAAAAGCAAAACTCGGTTGACCTTGCTGTATCACGCAAACAATTTTAGGCAGGTTTTATTTATTAACAGATTAAATTTATTAATTTACTTTCGGATGTTCTGGTTGCCAATGGAGTAGTTAACGGAATCAGGGGCGTTTCTACAGGAGCACACTATGAAACCTGCTCACACTGGATTCCAGGAGTGTTTTGTATTTACTGAGATCGCAGACACCCGCAGCTTTTAAAATACTTTGAAAGACACGAAGAGACAAATATACAAAATCATTATATGTGAAAATATAATCTTGGCGCTGTCCAACCAAATCTACCAAATTTGCTCCCCAAATATTTAATTTTTTGACGTGGTTTAAGATAAGTGTTATACACATCTTGTTAACGGTGATATAGATTGAAATATTTTTACATTTACTTGTTTACACTTGACAAGCCTTTGGCTTGCAAGGACTATATGAAGTTCTGCGAGCAGCCGTTGGTATCTTTTTGTGCTTCTTTACAGTGATCGGATTTCCTGTGTCATCTCTCCACTGGCACTACGGGCCCTAGGGCCACGAAACTTGGGAATTAGGTAGAACTTGATATGAACGTGTGCATGACACTTTTTATTTTCGCCTTCGATTTCGTTTTCTTGTTTAAAACGCCATGTGAAAAGAGTGTATTTTTTGCAAGTAAATGCGGAGCATTTAACGCCCAGCACAGAAGACACAGTTGCTAAGCTATGTGCGAGCTCTCACTGCGTAAATAGATAATACGGCATATGCCTGATCAGTCAATAAAACCTTGAGTCAACAAAAGTAAACACTACTTGGCTTATAAGACGTATTGTTTGCAAGCTGTGTTGTTTGCTAATATATTTAGCTGGTATTAAGTTATCAATCTATGGAGTTTTTTCTTGACAGTGGTCCGATTTTTTTGTGTCGTCTTCTACTCTGGCACTATGGCCCCTAGGGCAACGAAACTTCGGACTTGTGTAGAACTTGTCAATTATAATAATAATAATAATAATAATAATAATAATAATAATAATAATAATAATAATAATAATAATAATAATAATAATAATAATAATAATAATAATAATAATAATAATAATAATAATACGGATAATTGTGGCGGGGACCATGGCCCCCAGTTTCAGAAAATGGCCCCCTAAATAATTCGCTGGGGCCGCGATGGCCCCCATATTCCATAAATTGCCGACAGTTTTTATGGCTGGGGGCCATTGTATGCATGTTGTAAAATACTTTTTATTATTCAAGAAACTAGAGCAGTGTGCATAGCCTACATATTCCCCACAGGCCCCCATCAGTTAAACACGGCCATCAATAATCAATCAAGAGCTGAAATTTTCCAGGTCCAGTTGGTGCATTTTCCTTGGACGAACGTGGCCCATTTACGATACCGATCTGTGTTTTTCCCATAGAAGCTACATATCAAGTTTCATTAAAATTATTGCAGTTGTTCTTGAGATATCGTGTTAACAAACTCATTCCGATGCTGAATAATTTCCAGGATTCGGTAAATTTCAAAGTGCATTTGGCTCATTTTCCTTGGGCCAACCTAATCCATTGACAATACCGCTCACAGAAGATACACATAAGGTTTCATTAAAATCCTTGCAGTTGTTCTTGAGATATCGTGTTAACAAACTCATTCCGATGCTGAATAATTTCCAGAATTTGATAAATTTCAAAGTGTATTTCGCTCATTTTCCTTGGGCCAACCTTACGCATTGACAATACGGATCCTTTTTAGTGCCCACAGAAGATACACACCAAGTTTCATTAAAATCCTTGAAGTTGTTCTTGAGATATCGTGTTAACAATAGTCAATGAAGAGCTGAAATTTTCTAAGTCCAGCCGGTCCATTTTCCTTGGACAAACCTGGCCCATTTACATTACCGATCTGTGTTTGCTCCCATAGAAGCTACAACCAAGTTTCATGAAAATCCTTGCAGGAGTTTTTAAGTTATCGTGTTGACAAGCTCTTGATGACAGACCGACCGACCGATCGACCGAAAGACGGACACGCAGTTGATCGCATATATTCCCCACAGGAGAACCTGTGGGGAATAAATAAATAACCCATTGAAGGAAGTATTTTTGCTTTTTAATTTTTGTCAAGTGTTTAACATTTCGCTAGCGAAATGCGGTTCTAGTTATATTTATCTTGCGATTTGGTCTAGGACAATCGCTCCCCGTAAAACTGTTGTCCCCGTCATTGAAAAAAAGCTGTAAAAAGCTCCGGGGGATGGAGGAAGGTTGCGAAGATGGGAGGGATGGTTAGGAGAGGGGATAGGAGGAGGGAAGATCACTGAGACAGTGACTGGTGAAAGGAAGGAGGTGGTTAGGGAGGGCAGAAAGGGCGCGTGGGGAGAAATACTGCACTGTGTTCAAATGCATTTATCACTGATGGTTAAATAAACCGTGTTGGCCAACGTTGTTACTTTTTGTTTCTTTTTAATAAGCCTTTTAAAGCATTAAAACTCCGTCGCCGTTTTGTCCGGGATTGCAATTGTCGCCGTTTTGGCAGTCGCCATTATGTTCGGATACCTTTTCACTTTGTTTAAGTTAAATGAAACAAGCATTTGAACACCAATATTAACTTCTTTTTACGAACGAACTTACCGCAATCAGAATACTCTTTTCTTAAAAAAAAATTTGTCCATCAAAGTAATGAAAAACTAGACCGAATTTCGCTACACGTAGCGAAATAGTACCCACTTGCAAGGGCAGAGACACAACATATTTGGTCAAAGACACATTTTACAGTGTTTCAACATAATTGTCAGCTTCCGGATTATTATCTTGAACGAGGCCATCGAAGTGAATATAATGTAACCTCATTTGGGCACAAAAAAATCAAATTCAGTTTTCTAACCGTTTTCGAGATACTGGTCAACTTGCAGTTTTTGACCTTGACCATGATGGAGGAAGTCAAGATCACCGAGGTACCTCTTATGTAACGTTGTTTAGGACCAAAGGATCGAAAATAAGCTCAAAATCGCTCTATCTCTAACCGTTTTTCGAGATAATAGTCAACTTCCGGTTTTTGACCTTGACCGTGACCCAGAAGGTCAAGGTAACCAAGGAACCTCTCATGTAACGTTGTTTAGGCCCAAAGGGTCGAAAATGAGCTCAAAATCGCTCTATCTCTAACCGTTTTCGAGATAATAGTCCACTTCCGGTTTCTTACCTTGACCGTGACCCAGAAGGTCAAGGTCACCGAGGTACCTCTTATATAACGTCTTTTTAGGCCCAAAGGGTCGAAAATAAGCTCAAAATCGCTCTATCTCTAACGGTTTTCGCGATAATGGTCAACTTCCGGTTTTTGACCTTGACTTTAACGGAGGAACGAGGTCACCGAGGTTTATCTTATATAACGTCTTTTAGGCCCAAAGGATCGAAAATAAGCTCAAAATCGCTCTATCTCTAACCATTTTCGAGATAATGGTCAACTTCCGGTTTTTGACCTTGACTTTGACGGAGGAACGAGGTCACCGAGGTTTATCTTATATAACGTATTTTAGGCCCAAAAGGGTCGAAAATAATCTCAAAATCGCTCTATCTCTAACCGTTTTCGAGATAATAGTCCACTTCCAGTTTCTTACCTTGACCGTGACCCAGAAGGTCAAAGTCACCGAGGTACCTCTTATGTAACGTTGTTTAGGCCCAAAGGGTCGAAAATGAGCTCAAAATCGCTCTATCTCCAACCGTTTTCGAGATAATGGTCAACTTCCGGTTTTTGACCTTGACCGTGAACCAGAAGGTCAAGATCACCGAGGTACCTCTTATGTAACGTTGTTTAGGCCCAAAGGGTCGAAAATGAGCTCAAAATCGCTCTATCTCCAACCGTTTTCGAGATAATAGTCAACTTCCGGTTTTGAGCTTGACCGTGACCCAGAAGGTCAAGGTCACCGAGGTACCTCTTATGTAACATTGTTTAGGCCCAAAGGGTCGAAAATGAGCTCGAAATCGCTCTATCTCTAACCGTTTTCGAGATAATAGTCCACTTCCGGTTTCTTACCTTGACCGTGACCCAGAAGGTCAAGGTAACCAAGGTACCCCTCATGAAACGTTGTTTAGGCAAAGGGCTCGAAAATGAGCTCAAAATCGCTCTATCTCCAACCGTTTTCGAGATAATAGTCAACTTCCGGTTTTTTACCTTGACCGTGACCCAGAAGGTCAAGGTCACCGAGGTACCTCTTATGTAACATTGTTTAGGCCCAAAGGGTCGAAAATGAGCTCAATATCGCTCTATCTCTAACCGTTTTCGAGATAATAGTCAACTTCCGGTTTCTTACCTTGACCGTGACCCAGAAGGTCAAGGTCACCGAGGTACCTCTTATATAACGTCATTTTAGGCCCAAAGGGTCGAAAATAAGCTCAAAATCGCTCTATCTCTAACCGTTTTCGAGATAATGGTCAACTTCCGGTTTTTGACCTTGACTTTAACGGAGATACGAGGTCACCGAGGTTTATCTTACATAACGTCTTTTTAGGCCCAAAGGGTCGAAAATAAGCTCAAAATCGCTCTATCTCTAACCGTTTTCGAGATAATGGTCAACTTCCGGTTTTTGACCTTGACTTTAACGGAGGAACGAGGTCACCGAGGTCTATCTTATATAACGTCTTTTAGGCCCAAAGGGTCGAAAATAAGCTCAAAATCGCTCTATCTCTAACCATTTTCGAGATAATGGTCAACTTCCGGTTTTTGACCTTGACTTTGACGGAGGAGGTCAAGGTCACCGATGTTTATCTTAAATAACGTATTTTAGGACCAAAAGGGTCGAAAATGAGCTCAAAATCGCTCTATCTCTAAACATTTTCGAGATAATGGTCAACGTCCGGTTTTTGACCTTGACCTTGACGGAGGAGGTCAAGGTCACCGAGGTAGCTCTTAAATAACCTCTTTTAGGCCCAAAGGGTCGAAAATAAGCTCAAAATCGCTCTATCTCTAACCGTTTTCGAGATAATGGTCAACTTCCGGTTTTTGACCTTGATCTTGACGGAGGAGTTCAAGGTCACCAAGGTACCTCTTATGTAACGTTGTTTAGGCCCAAAGGGTCGAAAATGAGCTCAAAATCGCTCTATCTCTAACCGTTTTCGAGATAATAGTCAACTTCCGGTTTTTGACCTTGACCGTGACCCAGAAGGTCAAAGTCACTGAGGTACCTCTTATGTAACGTTGTTTAGGCCCAAAGGGTCGAAAATAAGCTCAAAATCGCTCTATCTCTAACCGTTTTCGAGATAATAATCAACTTCCGGTTTTTGACCTTGACCGTGACCCAGAAGGTCAAGGTCACCGAGGTACCTCTTATATAACGTCTTTTTAGGCCCAACGGGTCCAAAATAAGCTCAAAATCGCACTATCTCTTACCGTTTTCGAGATAATGGTCAACTTCCGGTTTTTAACCTTGACTTTGACGGAGGAGGTCAAGGTCACCGAGGTACCTCTTATGTAACGTTGTTTAGGCCCAAAGGGTCGAAAATGAGCTCAAAATCGCTCTGTCTCTAACCGTTTTCGAGATAATAGTCAACTTCCGGTTTTTGACCTTGACCGTGACCCAGAAGGTCAAGGTCACCGAGGTACCTCTTATGTAACATTGTTTAGGCCCAAAGGGGCGAAAATGAGCTCAAAATCGCTCTATCTCCAACCGTTTTCGAGATAATAATCAACTTCCGGTTTTTGACCTTGACCGTGACCCAGAAGGTCAAGGTCACCGAGGTACCTCTTATGTAACGTTGTTTAGGCCCAAAGGGTCGAAAATGAGCTCAAAATCACTCTATCTCTAACCGTTTACGAGATACTAGTCAACTTCCGGTTTTTGACCTTGACCGTGACCCAGAAGGTCAAGGTCACCGAAGTACCTCTTATGTAGCGTTGTTTAGGCCCAAAGGGTCGAAAATGAGCTCAAAATCGCTCTATCTCTAACCGTTTTCGAGATAATAATCAACTTCCGGTTTTTGACCTTGACCGTGACCCAGAAGGTCAAGGTCACCGAGGTACCTCTTATGTAACGTTCTTTAGGCCCAAAGGGTCGAAAATAAGCTCAAAATCGCTCTATCTCTAACCGTTTTCGAGATAATGGTCAACTTCTGGTTTTTGACCTTGACCGTGACCCAGAAGGTCAAGGTCACCGAAGTACCTCTTATGTAGCGTTGTTTAGGCCCAAAGGGTCGAAAATGAGCTCAAAATCGCTCTATCTCTAACCGTTTTCGAGATAATAATCAACTTCCGGTTTTTGACCTTGACCGTGACCCAGAAGGTCAAGGTCACCGAGGTACCTCTTATATAACGTCTTTTTAGACCCAAAGGGTCCAAAATAAGCGCAAAATCGCACTATCTCTTACCGTTTTCGAGATAATGGTCAACTTCCGGTTTTTAACCTTGACTTTGACGGAGGAGGTCAAGGTCACCGAGGTACCTCTTATGTAACATTGTTTAGGCCCAAAGGGTCGAAAATGAGCTCAAAATCGCTCTGTCTCTAACCGTTTTCGAGATAATAGTCAACTTCCGGTTTTTGACCTTGACCGTGACCCAGAAGGTCAAGGTCACCGAGGTACCTCTTATGTAACATTGTTTAGGCCCAAAGGGGCGAAAATGAGCTCAAAATCGCTCTATCTCCAACCGTTTTCGAGATAATAATCAACTTCCGGTTTTTGACCTTGACCGTGACCCAGAAGGTCAAGGTCACCGAGGTACCTCTTATGTAACGTTGTTTAGGCCCAAAGGGTCGAAAATGAGCTCAAAATCACTCTATCTCTAACCGTTTACGAGATACTAGTCAACTTCCGGTTTTTGACCTTGACCGTGACCCAGAAGGTCAAGGTCACCGAGGTACCTCTTATGTAACGTTGTTTAGGCCCAAAGGGTCGAAAATGAGCTCAAAATCGCTCTATCTCCAACCGTTTTCGAGATAATAGTCAACTTCCGGTTTTTGAGCTTGACCGTGACCCAGAAGGTCAAGGTCACCGAGGTACCTCTTATGTAACGTTGTTTAGGCCCAAAGGGTCGAAAATGAGCTCAAAATCGCTCTATCTCTAACCGTTTTCGAGATAATAGTCAACTTCCGGTTTTTGACCTTGACCGTGACCCAGAAGGTCAAGGTCACCGAGGTACCTTTTATTTAACAACAAGCTATTATTTAAAATAAGAATATGTCAAGCAAATAAGAAACCCTGTTTTTTTTTTCAGAGCAATTGGTTGTTGCTGCGTTATTATAAATTGTTTAAACGTAACACCTTGAGTGAAAGTGATGTGTAAGAATTGCCTACTTAGTTTTGTAGTCGTATATACACGGAATATACGACATTTCAATGTTCTGTCGTATATGCACGGAATATACGACTTTACAAATTGCCGTTGTATATACACGGAATATACGACTTTCAATGTTCAGTCGTATATACACGGAATATACGACTTTCAATGTTCAGTCGTATATGCACGGAATATACGACTTTTCAAATTGCGGTAGTATATATACAGAGTATACAACTTTGCAGCTGGCGGTCGTTTATACACAGAATATACCACTTTTAAAATTGCGGTTGTATGTGCACAGAATACAATTTTTTTCAACCCGCGGTATTAAGGACGCAATATAATGTGAAATTCGTCCCGGACTGAAATATTGATTTTTTGTTACTTGTATCATATTGACAGGACTCAGTCGTATAACGGGCCCAGTGGCGTGGTTGATAGAGCGTGGGACTTCAAATCATTCGGTCTGGGGTTCGACTCCCAGCACGGGACTTTTACTCGAACGTTAACATTTTGCCATTTTGACTGGGAAAGCTATGTTCAGAACTCATGAAAATCGTAGAAAACTATTTAAAAAATGATTTTGTTTATAATTCAGGCGCATCATGCTTTGTAGTTTTGGTATTTATTAAAATGTTAGGCATATAAACAGCATTTTGAGATTAAACGGCCATTTAAATCACGTGTTTTGGCGGTTCTGTGAAAACCAGAAGTAATTATAAACTATTTTAGATTCCATTTTAGGATTTTAAAATAGGTTTTTTTTGTATTTCATATCCCGGGAATAACTGAAATGGGTGTTGGAAAATAGTACACGACATTTATTTTAGAAATTAGTATCGTTTTAAGGGGGAAATTTTAAGTTAAAACTATGGGTGATAATTCGTGATAGCTGGGACTCGTAACCAGCTGAGGTTCTAATGTTTTGCTTAATTTCTTGTTTAATTTACCGAATTACCTTTATGGTACGAAGAGAGTTGCTAAATTTAATAATATTGTCGTTTTCAGCTCCGGGAGGTTTGAATAACGTCCCAAAACATTTAAAAATCAAATGCATATTTAATGGTCGTATTTGAAAATGGCGGTTGTTTACCTGTTGCCTTGACAGATGCGCAGGAATTTATTCACAACAATAGGGGGAAATGGCTAATGTTCAGGTTTTTTAATGTAGTTATTTGTGAAATATCAGAAAGTTGGTATTAAAATAATTGTTAAAGTTTTATATATTTCAAGTAGTGTTTATTGGTAAAAGTACTGGTAACGAATTGAACTAGTTCGGGTCGCGAAGGGTTACGACTGTGTTGCTAACGTTATGTTGACACCAGCGCAAAAAATTCCAGAACGTATTAGGCGCTTACTTGTGTAATATCAACATCATTGAAATATAGAATTACTTACTCCAGTGCTGGTGCAATAATTTTTAAAAATTAGATTTAACATAATTTTACACACCACAAACACGATAAACCGATTAATATATAATATTGTACCTAACAATTTGATCTTATGTGCTAATAAAGTTTAGAAAAATTGATTGTTTCTTCATATTTTTAAAGGTTATAAGTCTCATAACCTTTCTTTTGTGTATACTCACTTCCTCAAATAAAAAAAGTGATGTTATAAATTTGAAAAAAATTGTATATTCCATGTATATACGACCGCAATTTGAGAAGTCGTATATTCCATGTATATACTACTGAACATTTAAAGTTGTATATTCAGTGTATATACTACCGAGCATTGAAAGTCGTATATTCCGTGTATATACGACGGCAATTTGAAATGTATATTCCGTGTACATACGACTACAAAATCAAGTAAGCAATTCGTACACACCACTTTCACTCAAGGTATTACGTTTAAGCAATTTATCATAACGCAGCAACAACTAATTGCGCTAAAAAAATTAATGTTTCTTATTTGCTTGACATTTTCTTATTTTAGATAATAGCTTGTTTAACGTTGTTTAGACCCAAAGGGTCGAAAATAAGCTCAAAATCGCTCTATATCTAACCGTTTTCGAGATAATAGTCCACTTCCGGTTTCTTACCTTGACCGTGACGCAGAATGTCAAGGTCACCGAGGTACCTCTCATGTAACGTTGTTTAGGCCCAAAGGGTCGAAAATAAGCTCAAAATCGCTCTATCTCTAACAGTTTTCGAGATACTTGTCAACTTCCGGTTTTTGAGCTTGACCGTGACCCAGAAGGTCAAGGTCCCCGAGGTACCTCTTATGTAACGTTGTTTATGCCCAAAGGGTCGGAAATGAGCTCAAAATCGCTCTATCTCCAACCGTTTTCGAGATAATAGTCAACTTCCGGTTTTTGACCTTGACCGTGACCCAGAAGGTCAAGGTCACCGAGGTACCTCTTATGTAACATTATTTAGGCCCAAAGGGTCGAAAATGAGCTCAAAATCGCTCTATCTCTAACCGTTTTCGAGATAATAGTCAACTTCCGGTTTCTTACCTTGACCGTGACCCAGAAGGTCAAAGTCACCGAGGTACATCTTATGTAACGTTGTTTAGGCCCAAAGGGTCGAAAATAAGCTCAAAATCGCTCTATCTCTTACCGTTTTCGAGATAATGGTCAACTTCCGGTTTTGGACCTTGACTTTGACGGAGGAGGTCAAGGTCACCGAGGTTTATCTTGTATAACGTCTTTTACGCCCAAAGGGTCGAAAATAAGCTCAAAATCGCTCTATCTCTTACCGTTTTCGAGATAATGGTCAACTTTCAGTTTTTGACCTTGACCTTGACGGAGGAGGTCAAGGTCACCAAGGTACCTCTTGTATAACGTCTTTTAGGCCAAAAGGGTCGAAAATGGGCTCAAAATCGCTCTATCTCTAACCGTTTTCGAGATAATAGTCAACTTCAGGTTTTTGACCTTGACCGTGACCAGGAAAGGTCAAGGTCACCGAGGTACCTCTTATGTAACGTTGTTTAGGCCCAAAGAGTCGAAAATGAGCTCAAAATCGCTCTATCTCTAACCGTTTTCGAGATAATAGTCCACTTCCGGTTTCTTACCTTGACCGTGACGCAGAAGGTCAAGGTCACCGAGGTTCCTCTCATGTAACGTTGTTTAGGCCCAAAGGGTCGGAAATGAGCTCAAAATCGCTCTATCTCTAACCGTTTACGAGATAATAGTCAACTTCCGGTTTTTGACCTTGACCGTGACCCAGAAGGTCAAGGTCACCGAGGTACCTCTTATGTAACATTGTTTAGGCCCAAAGGGTCGAAAATGAGCTCAAAATCGCTCTATCTCTAACCATTTTCGAGATAATAGTCAACTTCCGGTTTCTTACCTTGACCGTGACCCAGAAGGTCAAAGTCACCGAGGTACCTCTTATGTAACGTTGTTTAGGCCCAAAGGCTCGAAAATAAGCTCAGAATCGCTCTATCTCTTACCGTTTTCGAGATAATGGTCAACTTCCGGTTTTTGACCTTGACTTTGACGGAGGAGGTCAAGGTCACCGAGGTTTATCTTGTATAACGTCTTTTAAGCCCAAAGGGTCGAAAATAAGCTCAAAATCACTCTATCTCTAACCGTTTTCGAGATAATGGTCAACTTTCAGTTTTTGACCTTGACCTTGACGGAGGAGGTCAAGGTCACCAAGGTACCTCTTGTATAACGTCTTTTAGGCCAAAAGGGTCGAAAATGGGCTCAAAATCGCTCTATCTCTAACCGTTTTCGAGATAATAGTCCACTTCCGGTTTCTTACCTTGACCGTGACCCAGAAGGTCAAAGTCACCGAGGTACCTCTTATGTAACATTGTTTAGGACCAAAGGGTCGAAAATGAGCTCAAAATCGCTCTATCTCTAACCGTTTTCGAGATAATAGTCAACTTCCGGTTTTTGACCTTGACCGTGACCCAGAAGGTCAAGGTAACCAAGGTACCCCTCATGTAACGTTGTTTAGGCCCAAAGGGTCGAAAATAAGCTCAAAATCGCTCTATCTCTTACCGTTTTCGAGATAATGGTCAACTTCCGGTTTTTGACCTTGACCTTGACGGAGGAGGTCAAGGTCACCGAGGTACCTCTTATATAACGTCTTTTAGGCCCAAAGGGTCGAAAATAAGCTCAAAATCGCTCTATCTCTTACCGTTTTCGAGATAATGGTCAACTTTCGGTTTTTGACCTTGACGTTGACGGAGGAGGTCAAGGTCACCAAGGTACCTCTTATATAACGTCTTTTAGGCCAAAAGGGTCGAAAATGGGCTCAAAATCGTTCTATCTCTAACCGTTTTCGAGATAATAGTCAACTTCTGGTTTTTGACCTTGACCGTGACCCAGAAGGTCAAGGTCACCGAGGTACCTCTTATGTAACGTTGTTTAGGCCCAAAGGGTCGAAAATGAGCTCAAAATCGCTCTATCTCTAACCGTTTTTGAGATAATGGTCAACTTCCGGTTTCTGACCTTGACCTTGACGGAGGAGGTCAAGGTCACCGAGGTACTTCTTATATACCGTCTTTTAGGCCCTAAGGGTCGAAAATAAGCTCAAAATCGCTCTGTCTCTAACCGTTTTCGAGATAATGGTCAACTTCCGGTTTTTGACCGTGACTTTGACAGAGGAGGTCAAGGTCACCAAGGTACCTCCTATATAACGTCTTTTAGGCCCAAAGGGTCGAAAATAAGCTCTAAATCGCTCTATCTCTAACCATTTTCGAGATGATGGTCAACTTCCGGTTTTTGACCTTGACCTTGACCCAGAAGGTCAAGGTAACCAAGGTACCCCTCATGTAACGTTGTTTAGGCCCAAAGGGTCGAAAATGAGCTCAAAATCGCTCTATCTCTAACCGTTTTCGAGACAATAATCAACTTCCGGTTTTTGACCTTGACCATGACCCAGAAGGTCAAGGTCACCGAGGTCCCTCTTCTCTAACATTGTTTAGGCCCAAAGGGTCGAAAATGAGCTCAAAATCGCTCTATCTCTAACCGTTTTCGAGATAATAGTCAACTTCCGGTTTTTGACCTTGACCGTGACCCAGAAGGTCAAAGTCACCAAGGTACCTCTTATGTAACGTTGTTAAGGCCCAAAGGGTCGAAAATAAGCTCAAAATCGCTCTATCTCTTACCGTTTTCGAGATAATGGTCAACTTCCGGTTCTTGACCTTGACGGAGGAGGTCAAGGTCACCGAGGTACCTCTTATATAACGTCTTTTAGGCCCAAAGGGTCGAAAATAAGCTCAAAATCGCTCTATCTCTAACCGTTTTCGAGATAATGGTCAACTTCCGGTTTTTGACCTTGACCTTGACGGAGGAGGTCAAGCTCACCGAGGTATATCTTATATAACGTCTTTTAGGTCCAAAGGGTCGAAAATAAGCTCAAAATCGCTCTATCTCTAACCGTTTTCGAGATAATAGTCAACTTACGGGTTTTGACCTTGACCGTGACCCAGAAGGTCAAGGTCACCGAGGTACCTCTTCTGTAACATTGTTTAGGCCCAAAGGGTCGAAAATGATCTCAAAATCGCTCTATCTCTAACCGTTTTCGAGATAATAGTCCACTTCCGGTTTCTTACCTTGACCGTGACCCAGAAGGTCAAGTCACCGAGGTACCTCTTATTTAACGTTGTTAAGGCCCAAAGGGTCGAAAATAAGCTCAAAATCGCTCTATCTCTAGCCGTTTTCGAGATAATGGTCAACTTCCGGTTTTTGACCTTGATCTTGACGGAGGAGGTCAAGGTCACCATGGTACCTCTTATATAACGGCTTTTAGGCCCAAAGGGTCGAAAATAAGCTCAAAATCGCTCTATCTCTAACCGTTTTCGAGATAATGGTCAACTTCCGGTTTTTGACCTTGACCTTGACGGAGGAGGTCAAGGTCACCGAGGAACCTCTTATATAACGTCTTTTAGGCCCAAAGGGTCGAAAATAAGCTCAAAATCTCTAACCGTTTTCGAGATAATGGACAATTTTTCTCTAACGGAATTCAATATACAAAAGTCACATGACCTTGACCTTGACACTGAATGTCGAGATTCCATCCATGATGTTACTGTCTACTGACACCGTACACGGGTTGAAACAAGGATTTGAGCGCTATTTCCAGCAATTTTTCGTGATGGAAGAGGTTTTGAAAAAATATTTTGACCTCAATTTGACCTTGATCTTGAAGGTCAAGGTCAAAAATTTTTGCGGTTTTCACGACATCTTATCATCCTCTATATATGTACCAAATTTCATCGTCCTACGTCAAATAGCCTAGGAGGAGTTTTCTGGAAACCACTTTGAGGTAAAAAAAACTTTGACCTCAATTTGACCTTGACCTTGAAGGTCAAGGTCAAAAATATTGCGGATTTCACGACATCTCATCACCCTCTATCTCTGTGCCAAATTTCATCGTCCTACGTCAAATAGCGTAGGAGGAGTTTTCTGGAAACCTCCGTGACGGAAAAAAAGGAAGGAATAAACGCCGGAATTCTTAGCAAACCATACCCATTTGCAAACTATGTTTGCAAGTGGGAATAAGTTTGTTTTCGTTTAACACGGTCGCCGGCGCATGCTTTATGGTCAGTGTCCCTGTCTAAGTACAAGAGAGCAAAATTATCCCTGGCTTATAATTGGTTGAAACAACCCTCTAAACTCCACTGCGGAGAGCAAATTTAGGGTTAAACTGGAGGCAGAAATAAGGAATGAACTGTAGCTAGGCCGCTAAAGTGGAAACCGATAGTCGTGTCTCTGATTTCTGCGGTTCCGAAGGATGACGTTGACATACGACTAATCCACAACTGCTCGCAGCCTCACGACTGACCACTCAACAGTTTCGATTCACCCGACATACACACATTTACGTCCGTCGACGCAGTGGTAGCTTTGCGGGACAGGGATCATATATGTGTAAGGTCGACCTAAAATCTACTTATCGCGGCGTCAGCCTCAGCCCGTATTTACAGCAGTTTACGGGCCTGAAGCAGAACTTCGATGGTGATTCGCACTACAGCTATCTGATCGACATGGGATTCCCGTTCGGGGATTCCCCAAGAGTTGGGACCTTCCACAGCATAATTGAAAGCGTTTGCCAGATGCTCCATTGCCAGGGAATCGAAGCCGTCATCTCCAATGTTGATGACTCCTACATAACGGTAGAAATGTACGAAGAAGCAATGAAATGGATGCCTCATCTACATATTAATTTCGCTTGGTTTTCTATCGAAGGTGAGGAGTGCATTTCCACCCCCCTCCTCCCCTCCGGTGGTCAAATTCCTTGGACTTACGATGAACACGCTGAACTGCACCCTCTCAATCCCGCAGGACAGACTACAGGAGATTCTAGATTCTAGCCATCATCCCCAGCGAACGCGCTCTGAACATTCCAAATATTCTGAAAGAAGCTCCAAGCATTTTATTGTCAAGCGTCTGGTTAAAAAAATCAAAAGGTTAAAAGCTCTGTTTCTGGGATAACTGTTTCAAATGTCAAAGCAATTGCTAACTGGTGTAAAATCATGAAATTGAGATATAAAGAAACAGAAGAAAAACATAAACAGAGAAGAAAAAATAACTGGAGTTTCGGTAACAATGACTTAGAGTTTTTCTGACAAGTCAATAATATTAACATTAAACATTACTAGCCAATTTTTCCTTCGGTGGGGGGAGGGGGAGGGGGTTGGGGTAGGGGAGAGTTGGATTTACGCTGCCTTTAACCCTGTTTTGTTTAATTCACACGATACTGAACATTCTTTGCTGCTGGAGAACTAGTCAGTCATTAGTATTAGTAACTATACAATCTCAAACCCTCCATTAACAGGCTGGAGTAACCATTGGAAAGTGTGAGTGAAGGACATTCTAAAAATATGCCACTCCGCTATCACTACATTGGAAATTCAGTAAAGGATGAACAAAATATAAATAAATAAATAAAATAAAAGCCGGCTGGTCTAATAAAAGAGATGTTTTTGTTGGGAGTATATTTTATTTTCTTCGCATATCACAGTAAACAGTCAAATGTCAGCATCGCAAACACATCACATGGCAACAAAACGCGAGCGAACTGCACACGCCTACCTGACTGGCTGTGCAAACAGGTCGATTGTACTGCCACACCCCAAACTTGCTGGATGTGCAAACATGTCGATTGTACTGCACACGCCTACCTGACTGGCTGTGCAAACAGGTCGATTCTACTGCCACACCCCAAACTTGCTGGATGTGCAAACATGTCGATTGTACTGCACACGCCTACCTGACTGGCTGTGCAAACAGGCCGATTATACTGCACACGCCAACCTGACTCGTTGTGCAAACAGGTTGATTATACTGCACAACCCCAACCTGATCTGTTTGTAAACAAGTTGATTGTATTGCACACCCCAATCTGACTCGTTTGTAGACAAGTTGATTGTACTGCACACCCCAATCTGACTCGTTTGTAGACAAGTTGATTGTACTGCACACCCCAACTTGACTCGTTGTGCAAGCAAGTCCACTTGACTAAACACCCTAATCTGACTGGTTGGGCAAACAAATCCATTGTGCACACAATTTTACATTATTCATGGTTTAGTATCCTTGTTTATTTCAACCTACAGCCAGGTAAAACATTGTTTTCAATTAAATCAATATTTCTGATAAAAATTTTCATAAACACTATCCTTTGACATGTAAAAATAGTTATGAATGTAGAACATAAAATAGACTTGCCATATGCCGATAAAAAGACTGGTCGATGTCATCATTTTAGACTGTACCGAAGTAAATGTAACCACATGTAAATAAACATTAGCATACAACCTACTCCTCTCTAATTCAAGCATTTTACAAGAGATTCACCCGGTCAAATCATCTTACATTTAGAAAAATTTTGTCACTTAAAAAAATAAAAATGCACAAAAAAAAACTGAACACAATTTGAAGATATTATACCACTTGAAAACAGCAATCGGGTTGATGCCCTTTTAGAGCTAATGAGAAAAAAAAAAGAAAGAAAACGTAGAAATTACATTACCTCTTCCACCAACATTGGGTAGAATATTTTGATATTACGAATAGAATTAAACAGAAGGCCCGGAGGCACATGGCCCAGCTGCTTGCTGCTCACTTTTTCTACACTGCTCGTAAGGCTATAGAAACAATATTGCTCAGAATACTACGCTGACCTCCCACCCCACTTCTCCCTCTCACCCTACCCCTCTCAATGCCAAACATGGAAAATGCGCAAAATATTAAACAGCCTTCATAAACCAACATTAGTGGCATCAACTGATTGATGCCAAAGCCAGACAATTCTTTGTTTTTTTTTTTTTTTTTTTTTTTTTTTTTGCACTAGGTCTTAAACACAAACGCCACGTGACCGTGGTTCAGCTGACTGTCGTTGAATTCCCCAAAGGTTGGGCGAAAATCACAGGCCAATATAAGGAAGCGGCGAAAAATTGTATTATTCAAGACTCAGCAGAAAAAATAGTTGTGTGGAGATTCACTTCGTATAAAGAACAATGCCTTTTCATTCTCAAAACATTTAAATTGGAGCTTCACCTCAGAACTACCTCCTAACAATTAAATGGTCTGTACTTATTTTGTATCACTTCGAAAAAATCTAACTAACAAAATTCAAAATAAATCCGAGACTTTCTGGTATCAAGAAAAAAAAATAAAACTACCGGAAAATTTTACTTTCAAAGCTTTTCATTGAAAGGTCACAGGACAAGTGTTTAGCCAAACATCAACAATTGTTAATAACATAATAGCTGTTGGTTTAATTTAAGGAGGCACCAAAGAGGATGCAAATATACATGATTTACAAGATCAAAATATTTATGTTCTTGCGTTTTAATAACACGTTTGTTTGCCGTATAACAGGTAACTGTACCGGTAATAAATAAACCTGAACACAAGCAATTGCTTTAACTCGGTGACATCAAATAGCATATTAATTGTCGAATAGCAATAAAAGAACCACAAGGAAGTTAATCAAGCCGTTGGGATGGATTTTAACTGTTACCTCTCACCCGTAATGCTGTTTTAGTAGATATTTTTATCACTTTCGGCACACCAGTGTATTAGGGAAAACATCAGGACACAATAACAGCTATACAATTTGTATGGCGCTCTCTCTCTCTCTTTCTTTCTTTCTTTCTTTCCTTCTTTCTCTCTCTCTCTCTCTCTCGTTCTCTCTCTCTCTCTCTCTCTCTCTCTCTCTCTCTCTCTCTCTCTCTCTCTCTCTCTCTCTCTCTCTCTCTCTCTCTCTCTTTCCCTCATATATATTACACTGAGAACCTGAGTCAAATCCAGATTACAGTCAGTGAGTCGATTGTGCCTTATTTCGCCCAGCGCCAGTGTATCTTCAATTCTTAATTGTTTGTGACACACGTTCATTCTTATTAAAAACAATACGATGTTCAATGTCTTTTCATACGTGCCCCTTTTTGATTTGATTCTTATAATTTCACGCACCAGCTTTCAATTTCAAACATAATATTTAAAAAAAAAAAATACTTAAAATATCAACAAATTCTGGTGAAAAAGTGCGCAAAAAACACCATTACTTCTTCACCGAGAAGCAGACTAGAACCCTATACTTATGATAACATATAGAGTATTACGGGAGTATTGTTTTGCTGATTTTACTCTGGTTGCTATGCTTGCAATTTGGCACTTTCTTTTTAAACTAGAACCGTGGCTGTTTAGGTGTCAGTTTTGTATGTTGTATAAAAAATAACGAAAACGCACTCACAGTATTAGTATTGTAATAGGCCATGGTCGATCCAAATTCACAGGGCTATAAAAGAGGATTATTGTTAAATATCGGAAAAAGTACATTTAATATTGTGGGCAATGGTACTGTGATCATTGACCTAAGCAAACATGTTGCATCTTTACTCGAACTTAGGAAAATACATATATTTTGGCAAACTGAGTTGCAGAGGTTGTGTGGCCGCTGCCATATTGTCAGCCATCTTGTACTTGACATTACGGTGTTATGAGTCAACTACGGCCATCTTGTACAAGATGGCCATAGTTGACTCATGACACCGTAATGGCCGTAGTTGACTCATAACACCGTAACGTCAAGTACAAGATGGCTGACAATATGGCAGCGGCCACACTGAAAACATACAATATGGCGATCGCTAATGACCTCATAGCCAGGCCCGAGAACTACTTTTGCATAATTAAATCGTATATTCATACTCTGACAACATAATGCCTTGCTTTTTATCCAAACATTTGCTTGGTTGTAACTACTTTTCTTCTGTGGTACATAATTAACAGTGGTAATAAGTTTTTCGGCACGAGTACTAACAGGGTCAGTTTGAAAACACACTGAAAAAAACAAAATCATGTCAGTCATAGAACATCACACGATAGTCGTCACATAAATCGGTAAAACCACATGAGCGAGTGGAATGATCTGAAAACCCCTCTCGCAGCCTACAGTACTGATAGCAGGAACCTGAAAGGCCAGTGCGAACAGTGCGTAAGGCTAAGGGGTGGGAGGGGAGGTTGGATCAGTTACAAAGCGAGTGTGCTTTTATTTTATTTCATAATTTTTGGTACAAATATATTCTCATATAATTTTTTTTTGTTGCAAACCCTTGCGAGGATTCGTGTCCCGTACTTATGTTGTTCTGACGATGCCAGGTAACACTTTCAGTAGTTCGCAGCGTTACGTTTTCGATACTGGAAGAACGTGGAACACGGCTGTACATATCTACCGTGCTCATCTACCAGGCAAAATACATCTGTTTTGGCTAGTACCCCAGCCTCCCCAGAACAGGAACATTGTTATATACAGTTTATTGCTGAATTGTGCGTGGCGTCACTGTGGTTAAACAATGAACCGTACTGATCTGAGCCCTAAATCAATCAATATGTGTACAAAGACTGCTTGGTTGGATCACATGCAGTGACACACTACGTGCACATAAATTATTGCTTCAATTAATTATCTCATTTTCCTATATTTAAGGTGTTTAACACCCTGTGCAGTATAACTACGCACGCATACACATTTCCTTTGGGCTTTAAACTTTAATGCCAACAACTCCACAGAAAAGGCCACAGATTCTCTCGGCTGTACGATTTAATATAAATAGGAGAGAGAGAGAGAGAGAGAGAGAGAGAGAGAGAGAGAGAGAGAGAGAGAGAGAGAGAGAGAGAGAGAAAGTGTGAGGGAAAGAGAGGGAGAGACGGGAAGAGAGAGTGTGTGAGAGAGAGAGACAGCGAGAGAGACAGAGGAAAAAAGAGGTAGAGAGAAAGAGAGAGAGAGAGAGAGAGAGAGAGAGAGAGAGAGAGAGAGAGAGGAGAGAGAGAGAGAGAGAGAGAGAGAGAGAGAGAGAGGAGAGAGAGAAGGGGCGCGACAGATGGATTGCCCTGCAGCTTGCATAACGCATTTCTACACAGTTCAACTATTTCAGTAAATATTCCTATTACACGGCTATTTGTATATGACCCCTTGCAGTGTGGCTGTGTCTACGGTAAGACCCAGCAGTGACAGACAATAAGCACCGTCATAGCCCCCCCCCCCCCCCCCCAAGTGTCATGGCAAAAATGAAAACCTGGATCATGTGACTGCGAAAATGGAACTGTCGGTAAATGAGGGGCCATCCTTACGCACAGAGGATGGGAAAGTCCGCGGGTCTCTCAGTACGTCTGTACCTACTACCATTGTTTTGCGCACGCCCTTTATGGATGGCCCCTATATCTGTGCCTAAGTTACTTCATACAGTGTTAGCCACTTGACAGTTTTCACACGTTTATTGTTGAAGTCCTTGAAGAAAAGTTCTTCCCTGGCGCCTCATTTTTTTCCTTCTCATAAATCTCACATTTTGGTGTCCCATAATCAGTGTTATTCAATCCGTGAGCGTCCCGTACACATCAACATCACAGAGAAAGCTAGGCTATACCGTTGACAATGCAGACTGATTCCTGAGCATCCCACACACAGGAACATCACAGGGAAAGGCTATAACTTTGACAGTACAGGCTTTTTAAAGGAATAATCTTTCCCTCCAAGCACCCCACAACTGTGACACAACACGGTGAGGTCACAACGGTTTTAATTCCTGCGCTCAATGCCTTCCTCAAAGGCCGCACTTGAAAAACACTTCTGAATGTACAATGTGTCGCTCTGGCAGGGGAGGGGGGGGGGGGGGGGTAGGGCGGGAGGGAAGGTTTCCGTGTCCAGGCGAATTTGGATATGGCAGGGGGTGGGGGGTATTTATGTCTGTTTGCCACTCTCATAGGACAGTTTTCGCGCAAAAAAAGCATACATCAACTTGCAGTGGCTACGTCAATGTACTGCTACAAGCTCTACTCCAAACAGCGCTACACTACAGGCCCTTTCTTTTCGCATCGCTAAGTCTACATTCTATCATGCTGTATCGAACGCTAGTCCTAACTCTTACACTTCAATGCTACGCGTAGTGGAGTTACTCTGCTGACTGCATAATAACTCAATTTGCGTGAGTTTTTGTAGAGGAAATATCACTGAGCTGTACTCTGTGCCTCAAGCACGAGCTTTTCTGAGAATAAGACACACACACAAAGCGCGCGCGCGCTCTCGTGCCCTCCTGCCCCCCTCCCCTCGCACCGTCGCTATAAGATGACGCACACGGCACAGTTAGTGACGTTGACTGGCTGGGAGGGCTGACCCGTGACGTTGTGACGCGCGCTCGTGTTGCGGCGCTGTGATGACGTGGCCACACCCCGTACCGCGCCGGGCGAGTCGCGGGAGGAGACGCGGAATGGGTAGGCGGGCAGCGCGTCAGGCGCGCGCTGTGACGGCGGCGAGTCGTTTTCGCTGTCCGAGGAGGACAACGAGCTCTCGCTGTCCACGTCACCAGCGACTACGTCACTCAAAGGAATGAGCTGAATCTGAAAGGCAACCACGCTGTGTTTTAATTTTTGTTCATACGGTAAGTCACAAGTCATACACTCATTTTTTTAAAACATTAAATTCGTTATGAAATTCATTATTGTAAAAAAATTCACGATACCTGAGTATTACGGTGGCTCATGAATAATTATGACGTAAAGTTATTGACATCACAATAGAATCTACTTATTGTGGGGGTATAATCTTCTACTCAAAACTCACATTTTAATATGTGCATCTTTCGTTTTGTTTGTTTGTTTGTTTGTTTGTTTTTGTTTTTTTTGCTTACCAGGTGTTCTTAAAATTAAAACTTTACAACAGGCCCTCATATCAACGTTGCAAGAATTGCACTGTCTCCCCCCCCCCCCCCCCCCACCCAAAAAAACATCAACACCCCATTCCCTTGAAGGCATAACATCCAGGCTGGGGACTCACCTGTGACTGGGGTTTGGGGGTGCAGTGGGAGGAGAGGCGCTGCATGATGCTCTGGTATTTATCCTCTACATCGGCGTGAATACCTGCCCCGCCGTGGCCACCCACGCCTGAAACATTAGCGCCCCTTCGTCAGGATCAGTTTTCCACGGGCTACAGAACTGAGACGCCCATCAGAAAAGTATCGAAGCCAAGTATTTGACCCGGGCTTTGTGTGCCTTACATATTGACGAAGTTACAAAGACTTTTTATAATAATAATAATAATAATAATAATAATAATAATAATAATAATAATAATAATAATAATAATAATAATAAAAAGTGACTTATGAAGACACAGTTTTTTTATGTGACCCACATCATGTTTCCGAAACCAATTTTTCTGTGCATAGCACGAGAATATATGATAATACCTGTATGTACAATAGAACCTTCTTGTAACGACATCAGTTATAACGCTAGTAATGGCATAAGTTTGTGGTCCCGAAGCTTTTCGCTGTTTAAAGAATATCGGTTATAACATGTCAGATACGACACAATTCCTCGGTCCCATGGTGAGGTTGTACTGTACATGAGCCTCAGCCCGGGGCTGCAAACAGTTGTTTATCCAAACGATTCAGTGGGACTGGCAGCAGGCTACCGTCGTGTGTGTACGCACCGTAGCTGTAGGCCAAGCAGTGACTGCACTCATGGCCCTTACCTGAGGGCGTTTTGTTTTTAATGTACGGAAACCACAACACCTAGGCAACGCTCTCCGTTCCTAGAAATAGCAGATTCCCGAAAAATATAGAAACTTCTCCTCTATATTTAAATGTTATTTTGCCAAGCATCAGCTTCGAATGAAGCTTTCCCACTGATCCGTGAACATTGCTCGCTTTGACTGCAATGTTTTCTGACAGATTCTTAAGGCCCCATAACCCAAGACGCATGTCAGTTATTATTTTTCTGGTGCCCATCTCTCTCCCACCTCAGCACCACACTGCGCGATTTCATTTCATTCTTGTAATTTACTTGTCCCATTACTATGTGACAAAGACGTGACTGTACCACGTGAAGTCACCACTGAGCGAGAATAGTAAACCTCTGAATTAAAAAATCCAAAACTCCGAAAAAAGTAATGATAATAGTAATAATTAATATAAATAACAACAGCAGATGCCCTTTGATTTGTTCACAATTAATTCGTTTAATCGGTTTTTCGTACCAGAGTATTTTTAACACTGATTTTTCGGACCATCGGATAACATGGATAATGTGAACCGTGTAGGGAGGCCCCACACGATGCAAATTAGCGAATATCCACTAAATAAATTACGTAAATATAAAATAAAATACGCTGAGTACATGTAAGCCCCGTATCTGTAGACCAAGCAGTAACTACTTTCTTGGTCCTCATCAAAAGGCTGGTTTTATGTTGGGAAACTTCAACAACTTCGCGTACATCTCAACGCCAGCCGCTTTGAATGATTTCCCATAATTCCTCAGGAATCAATATAACTACAGACACACACGCAATTCATTTGTTTTGGAAGCACTTTACTGGCAAGAGTTTAAGCAAAAAAAAAAAAAAATCTACAAGATGGAGCGTATATTCGATGGCCACTGACCATTTTTGAAGAAATTATCTGTCTGCCTCAAACTTGAGGTCAAGTAGTGGCTACGACCTTGACCTTTCAAGCAAGGCATTGTTTATGTTAGGAAATCAAGTGTCGAACCAGACTACTCCTCCAGTACCGGTCGAGTATCGTTTCCTGTTCAGCATTAAACCCTGTTTACTGTACTATCTGGCCCAGAAAAAAATATTCTGGCAAAATACAGCTACAACATCACACAATAGTTCTGAGAAAGATTTCAAAAATAACACAAACTTACCCTTCATATTAACGTAGACTAGTTGTGAAAAAATTAATGCCATTGCTCCTTTCGGGGGCCAGGGAACGTGTTCGAACATGACTGGTATGATTGGCTTGCGCAGTAAGTCTGCTAAATGCATCTCTCGGTTACAGTAGTGCGACACGACGTACTTGGGCGACAGGCACGCGATGACGACCTGCAGCAAAACATCAACGTCATCACAGCCCTGATCACGTGGCCTACTACAACAGTACAGTCGTGCAATCAGTTATAAAGTGCGGCATGTGAAGGATGTCGCCATACAAAGAAACCCTTATGCGCAGCCATAAACGTGTTTTTGTTGTTTTTCTACTTGAGTTCTGTTTGAAGCTTTCTTACCTGTGACACTTCCTGATTCTCAAACGAAGATTCAAAAAAAAAAAAAAGAAAAAAGAAAAAAAAACACAACACGTCTTTAATAACATCAAAGACACGAGGAGAATGTAAACAGCAGCATAAGAGGTTCCGGCTTTCAACAGAAGACTGGGTTTCTTTGCTGCTTTCGCACGCGCACCTAGCTTCTGGCGAGGGGTTGTGAGAGTCAAGGTCATGTCTCCTTTTAAGGATACCAACACACGACAGCAAACGAGGCGCCGGTGCATGTGTAGAGTTATTAACAACAAATGCGTCAGTTTGTGTTCTGCACTGACTACGCGGGGAATTTTCTCCATGATTACTTACTGATAGCTCCGCTATACGATTCCAGGTTATCCCCGCCCCCACCCCCTCGTCTCAAAATTTCACATACCGGTTAAAGAGTCCAACCTCTCATATTTTCACAGCCGGTAAGGCCCCAGCCCCCCCCCCCCCCCCCCTGCCTCCTCTTTTTGCTCACACGTACCTTGGCGTTCCGCAGGCCCTCATCGATGCGCGTATAGAGCAGGTCACCCCCTCCCATCTGGCCAATGTCCATCCAGCACGTGTAGCCGGCTGTCTCCAGGCGCTCCCGCAGCAGGCTGACGTCATCCTGGTCGTCCCACTGGTAGCTGATAAACACCTCCGGCGGATCCAGCTCCTCCTCTGCAAAGAACCAACCTTTTTTTCTTTATCTTTACTTGTTTTTTTTTTTTTACACTTGCCTCTTACCTGCACATGCGATTCTTTTAAAAAATTTAGCGGATTCAATTCAATCGCACAATCAATTCTCAAGGTAAAACTTATGCAACAGTTTCCAACTGAAAAAAAATTTCCGATATCTGACAAGAAGTTTTTGACCTCAATATTTTAGAAACTGTGGTTACTTAATACTCTTCTAAACATGTAGTGTCTACTTCTGGGGTTTGGCGGACTCGGCCCATTACCAACTCGGTCCACTACCAACTCGGCCCTTTTTGGACAGCTCGGCCCACTTTTTTTTTGGACGACCCGGCCCACTTTTACCAATTTATGGCTATTAATGAAAGACGACTTGGCCCATTTTTGTTTTTGCTATTCCTGCAAGATGTGCCTGCATTTATTTTCTTTCGTTCGCAACACATGATAAAATAAATACCAGTTTTCACCGGTTTGCTTATTTTGTTTGTGAGCGCAATAAATCACTTCAACTCCGAAGAAAAAAGATAATCTTAAAGGTAAAATATGCATGAAATACCAAGTAGACATTAAAAAACATTTCAACAGAGCATATAATTCTCTAAAACAAGTTCACGCCTTTCCTCGAAATTTCCAGCCACATTAACTAGAATGAAAAAAAGACCATAAACGCAACAAGTAATTGCGATCAAACTGCTGTTCAAATACTCACCTTGACCTTTTTGTATTATGTCCACTACGTCATCGCGTTGCATTTGCTCAAGGAATGACGTCAGCATATCGACAGAAAGCGTCGTATTGCCAGAGGAGATTATCCAATCAGTAATAAGCGCCAGGGCTGGGTTATACTCCTCGCTGAACAAGTCAATTTTCCTCTGCTTGTAACCTGTGAGAACACAACCCAACAAAGTGACCAAAAACCACGCTCCCGAAAACACCCGCGACGGGCCCTTCTAGGCGTGTATCGCCTTCTGTCCGACGCAATTTTCATCCATTTCTCCAACCCAGTGAAATTGAACTGATATTCTGCAGTGATTTCCGTGCCTGACTTTTAACTTTGCTAGGGCCTTTCCTCTTTTAGCGTTGGTGCTTGAAGTTCATGGGATTGTTTCTTTTTGTCCCTTTCCGTTTACAAACGACTTCACTGGGTTCTCCGTATCTCATGTCATGAGGGTAGGACCAAAGCGCACCCCCAACAACAAACCATGCCTATTTTTGCATACGTACTCAAACATATCTTGTCTTACCCAGGATCTTAGCCAATGAGATCCAGTCTTGGCTTTCGGGGCCGCCACTGAGTAGCTTGGCGGCGCTTTTCACCCACGTCGGGATATTGTCGCCTTGCAGTGTGCCCCCCGTGCTGATGACGTTGTCGATCAGGACGGGTCCTTCCTTCACTACAGACACAACAACATACCGGGGTGTGGACCTAAACCGCTGGGGTTCTGGCGCGTTATTTTATTTGGCTAGACTTTAAGTGTGAATTTCTCAACATAAAAGTGGACCTCATGTCCGTTATCCTAATAATGGGGCAGCAATCCAAGAGACATTCATTGCCGAAGCTTTCAGTTTCAACAAGTGAGTTTTTATCCTTCGCAGTAGGTGAATTACTTTATACCGTAATTAACGTCATATTGGACGCAGCTTCTATTCCGTTTATTTTTTCGTTCAAATCACCTTTCTGCGACTTGCATGCCTTTTTCAGACTAGGGTGTCTTGATATTTTTTACCACGGTTTCAGTAAAAATACTGGACATTAAAAGCCATAAATCACGAATATATTTTATTGATATTCTGTCAGATTTTAGATTGAGTAAAGTCCTAATCCCAGAGATAAGAACTTGAAACAAAGATGGCACTTGGAGACCAAAAAAAAAAAAATTATGTAAAATAAAGTTCGTCTGCTAAGACGTTTTACTTTCAAAATTGGCGATTTTGGGCTTCCTGTGCCTAATACGCGGGGCACCTTAATTACGGTATATTTAATTCAAAGCCAGACCAACTTTTTGAAGTAGCCACCAAGCCTAACTACGGGTCTTGGTGAGGGGAGGGGGGATGGGGGGTAATCGCTGGAATGGTGTTCAGGGAGTATTAAGATGGGGGAAGGGGGATAAAAGATAGTGCAATGACTGTGAGATGTATCGCACCTCAGTGACGTTTCAGTGATTAAAGCAACTATTTAAGGAACATTTTAAGAAACTGCGGCTGGGAAGGGCAGGGAGGCTTGCAATGGGTGGAAGGGTTTGGTGGTCGAACAGGCAAAGGGTGTAGTTAGGCAGGCCGATCTCTCAACCTATCTCCCCGCCCGGGCAGGTGCAAAGAAAAATTAACTTAAAGCCCCAACACCATTAAGGATAATACGGGCAGCCAAAGGGTGTGGTCGGAAAAGCTTCAGAACTAAGTACAAACCTTGAGGTGAAGGAAACCAGCGCCTGTAGGGAGCCGTTTTAATGCGCCTATGCTCACAGCAAACAATCTAAAAACCAACAATCTCCTCCTCTTATTCCAAGAAACCAGAATATTAATGTGTACTCATTATTAAGAAAAATTATAGAAATGCATATTACTTATGTCGGAAATGGATAGCATTTTAGCAAATCGCAAATTCTTTTCACTTTGATTTCATTTCCATACTTACTTTATTAGAAATGCAATCATCTAGATTGAGAAAATGCAAACAGTTGGCATCTGAACAGCGCTGCGTATTGTGCAATCGGCAGGGCTTTTCGCAGTAACAGCACACGGAAGCTTCGTATGAGATTCTCTTCATCCACGTCTCCCTTAGCTCAGATAAGGTTCCCTCCAGGAAATGACGCAACTGCAACCAGGTTACCCGGATGTCATTTTAAAACACTGCTCCCAAAGGCCCAAACTTTTTTTTAAGTTGAAGCACTAAAATATATAGTTGCTTTCCTTACCTCAATTTTAGTTTTTGTTAATTCAAAATGATGGTGAAGTTTTTTGGTTGGACAAATTATGGGTGGGAATATTTCCTGACATAAAACAAAAGGGAAATGTATCGATATTTTGACAAAAACATAGATATTTAACTGCATTTCGAAGGTAAATCATATCAAGCCAGAAATAGCCGGTGATTACAGTTGAGTCAAAGAAGCCTCATAGAAAAGTGGGAAAACTGCGTCAATTTCGGCGTAGAACATTCGACAGTAATATGGAGAAGTGACATCGTGACTGAGAATCCCGCCACGAAGGGGGGGGGGGGATCAACGCACGGAAAGAGGGGCGGAGTAGTGATGGTGGCGGAAGGGGGTGGGGATGGGGCAGCGATGGTGGCGGAAGATAGTGGGGTGGGGTAGTGATGGTGGCGGAAGGTGGGGGTGGGTAGTGATGGTGACGGAAGCGAGGTGGTTGGGATAGGGTAGTGATGGTGGCGGAAGGGGGTGGGGTGGGGTAGTGACGGGGCTCGGAAGGGGGTGGGGTGGAGTAGTGATGGTGGCGGAAGGTGGGGAGGGGGTGTCCTTGAGGGCATCCCTTGCACCTTTGCGCAGGCCGCAGGTGACGGTGCACTGCTGGGGCGCTGCTTCCCTGAGTCGCGCTCACTCCTAATACTGTCGTTGTCCACGTCGCTGCTCACCACACGTAATATCACAACCTGCACGCCAAGCATACACTATTTCTATCTCCACACGGCATCAGGCCGGCTCCCGAACTTTACATCAACGCCTCCCCACCCCCCCCCCCCCCACCCCCTACCCCTCCGCCTCACGCCTATTCACACGTTTCTCGGTGCTGTAACACACTCCCGGATGCTTGGTGTTTTCACAAGCAACAATTACGCATAGAAGTTTATGTTGGAGGTCTATCAATCAATATTTAATGCGGTGATGCTTTTAGAGAATATTTCGCTTAATTATTATTATTATTATTATTATTATTATTATTATTATTATTTTTATTATTATTATTTTTTTTCTACTATTAATTTTCGTTTAGTTTGCTTTACTCTAAGGCCCAGCAGTACTTATTTATTACTCTACTGTCTGGAACTTTCACAAGTCGTTTCGCATACGTTGTTTCCGATGGCCTGTGTTTTTACCTTGATTCTCGCCAGCCGAGGATGCTCCATGTGTATCACAAAGTCGTGCTCCATATCGAGAAAGAAGCGCGCCTGTCGGTAGAACAACTGGGGCTCGTGGCCGCCGCCCTCCAGCGACCAGCGTATGCACCGTGTGCACATCCGGTGCAGCAGGCCGTCTGCAAAAAAAGGGACACAGCGGCATTCGGTTAGCTTACGCTCTTTTGTGCGCAGTGATAAACAGCAGGGCCGTGCCTTGAATGGCCTGAGTCACCCTAACACATACAACGGGCTGCAAGGACAGAGGAATGGCATCAATGTTCAAAATAAAAAAAGACTAAAAGTTCGTAAACAGAATGCCCAGAACGTGACGTCTACCAGGAGAAAGTATTATGGGGACCTTTTGTCCGAGGACGTTCTGTCAATCACGTGCGTCATGAACCTTTTGGGTACGACGCAGATACACCCATTATAAAATATGTATGAAATTTCTCCGCAGAAAGACAACCCCAGCAGCCATCCTATTCTTTAATGTTTGGTTTGAACTTGTCTACGTAACGCCTGATTAACAAGTTGTAAAGTTTCGTGGACTCAAGAGCCACTTTACAATCCCCACTGACTCCTGCAAACTGCATTTAAAAGATTGTACTCTAATATATATTGAACAAGGTTTGTTTCTAGGCTTAAGCGCAATGTTAGGTTTAAACGGTTTCCAAATAATGCTGAGCTGCAACGGAAATTAGTTCGGGCGATTTAAAAATAAAATAATTCGCAAAACAAGCGATTTACCTGGGAGAAAACCATGGAAATCATAGTAGAAGGTGACGTCATGGCCGCTGGAGCTGTAGAGGTGGACAGTGTCCGTGTGGGTGGGTCGGATACACGCAGGCACGTAATAGAGCTTCTGCTTGCTCTTCATGCCCAGCGAGCCCTGGGGGAGTACAAAAAAAGCGCCTTTTTTAAAGAAAAAAATGAGGAATAAAATTGACTTTATATAGAGAAAAAAAAGAAATAATATCGTTCGGAGCAGATATTAATTAAAACATGCAAAGACCTGAAGCTCTATGCAAAGTGTAAGAAAAAAAATAATAAATAAAGAAAAAAAATCTGCCCAATGAGTGTTCAGTAAGTTCATCTAACACGAAAGCTAATCTTCGGTCGATTCTTCGATAAAGCACGTAACCTCAATTAACTCTGAGATGTTGATTAGATAAATCAACGCAAGCAAAAACGATTAACATAAATGAACAAAAAAAAAATCGCTCAAAAAATAAAAACGCTCACAGATGGCGCTGGCAGTCGCTTGCAGAGCAGGTCGAACTTCTCCATGAGGCCGAGAAGAGCGTGCTTCTGCTGCTTGGCATCGCCCCACAGCTCATCGACCAGCTTCTCCTCCAGCAGGCCCGTGTTCACCAGTCGCTGCCACAGCTCCTTCTGCTTCATGTTCTGCAAGGCAAAGTCGCACTATTTCTTTTGTTATTGTTTTTCTTTCTTTTTTCTCTTTCTCTGCTTTTGTTATAGTGCTGTGCCTTGTTGCTACGCTAATTCCGTCATTCTTATTTTTTTTTTATTTTATTAAGTTCTATCTTTTGTGGAGAGGGGATGGGGGGGGGGGCACCTCAGTAAACACTGAAAGGTAATTTCCCACTTCAATCCGCTATAAAACAATTTCTACAATACGCCGTGTTTATTGGTTTTCCAACTGCCCATGAATCTTTCATTAGTTATTATTATTACAATTATTGTTATATTCTCACTTTTTTTGCTTGGTAATAGCTCCCTTTAGAACATTTTGCAGAAATCCTGATAGCGGCAAGAGTTTCAGAAAGGTCACCTGGTGGTCTTTGGCAGTGATCACTCTACGGAACATGTCGACAAGCCACGATGGTTTTAGTATCACGGTATTGCGTAGTGTGGCGTCATCTCCCCCGAAATAGACGATCACGCCCAGGTCGTGGTAGAAAGAAAGCATGGTGAAGAGTTCTTTTTCGGATATGCCCTGCTCCCTTGTGACTTCTTTAACCTGATGCAGATACACTCAGCAAAGTGAGCATATGCTTAACTATTGACTTAAACAGTAAAGCCTCATTATAACGACATGGATGAAACCAAAAATAAAAAAAACATGAAAAAAACTATGTCCTGTCCAGAAATAAATCGTATAAGTTCACCAAACAAGCACATTTTCACCTATCCTTTCGCGGCTTTTTCGGTCAAGGATGGTTCACTCGTCTTGCAGTTACATTTGTACATTGATAAATATATAACGCCTTCAAAAATGTTGTTCGTGGATGGAAGTTCTTGCTTACTTCCGCCCATTCCTATAACGTCCGTTTCCATTATAGGCAATGGGCAAATTGTATTTACTTTGGGTTAATTTCAGAACTTCTCCATTTCTCAACATTTCTACCATAAATGCACCAAAACAAAACGTCCTAAATTTCTCTGTTTCGATAATAAACTACGCTGTGTCAATAAGAATGTCAAAATCGAAATAAAACACAAATACATGTCCTACAGTTCTTGTCAAAGATAGGGACCGTGTGAGTGTTCTATAAATAGCACCACCACGCAAGACGAAGCAAGTTCTCAGGGGCAAAGATGACAATAGCGGCCAAGCTTACGTCAAACTGTGCCACGCAGAAACAATGGGGAATTGCAAGGCAGCAAGGCCTCACCCATAAAGGCCCTTTTAACCGATCTAAAAATAAATACGGACTACCACACAATACCATCGTAAAGCTTTTCAGTCGAAAGCCAGCCTTTACTCTGATGTTTACTTCCGGTTTCGTGTTGTTCAAATTCGCGAGACACTGTATTTTAAAATAAATAAGCAACAGGAAAACGCCTTGTGCGCCTCCACAGTAACTTTCCCACACAACATAATAACAAAAGGAAAATACTGCTCAATGTCATCGCTAGCAAATAGCAGCCAAGGAAATTACATCTCTTCAGGCGACGAGGATGTGAGCTTTCTAACAGTGGGTTTTACAGTTGGGTTTTTACACTTGCTTTCAGTGCTAAGAAGCACAGAATTCTAAGTTTGCTTAACAGAGATTTGGGCTCTCTTCAAAAAGTATGGACTTTCGATTACAATTATTGAAGCTGCTGCTATAAAATGAATTCAGTAATTTTTAATGTTTTTAATACAAACAGACTAGATTGCAATTTTGCAAAAAAAAAAAATAATAATAATAAAATGAAAAAAAAAATAAATAAAAAAAATAAAAGACGTAACAAACAAAAACAAAACAAAAAGAATGCTCCCTGTGTAACCTGTAAAAAAGTTCGCCCTTCACTGAGGACACTACGAAAGATTTTTTATGCACATCTAAATCCAAACATCCAAAACACGAGCATCGAAGCACAGTCATATAAAATAGTTTTGCCTCTTAACCATTCAACAGCCTTCCTTGTATGCGCTCCTCTCCCCATCCTCTCCCCCTTCCCCCTCCGCCTCCCCCCTCCCCCCAAGGCTTGGTTTACTTTCTCTCTCACCTGATCAAGAGAGGCCAAATTAGTGCCCTGGCGAACCAGGTCGGAGACGGACACTTCAAACTTGAGCCATTTCAACGGTATTTGTTCACCCATATAACTCTCTTTGCTTGCCACGCTTTCGATGTGTAGCCGCAACTCCACCAACTGGAACCGGAAACGGACCGTTATCGCAATAGCATACTCTATTTAACAAGTCTCACAAAAAACTCATCACCAATGTATTTACATATATTTATTGTCTTGTTTAATTTACTCCTTTTTTTCTTTTTCTTTATTCCACTTATCTCAATATGTCATATGAATCAACAATTGTAGTATGAATTGAAAACATAAAACAACATCTCAGTTTCACACCTATTCTTGTTATCCATTCGCTACAAACTACTGAATAACACCATGGTGTGACACTGACATCGGCTGTGAGACCAGACATGCAACTGGAAATATATTTGCGTCGCTCCAGACGACTGAATTTTATAACCTTCTTGAGCAAAACACCTATTTTTAGTTTGTGACCAAACGACTGTGCCGTTAACACTTCCCCCACCAAACAGACACCTGATTTTAAATTTAACACTTCCTAAAAGCTCATTATGTTTCATATTGATGACTTTTTTCCCCCAAACCTCACCATCCCCGCCCCACCTCCCTTCAACTACCATGACGTAACAAAAACAATGCCGCACTAAGGTGCTGACGTCACAGCACCTGCTCGTCGTGTTCGCTCTCATCCGTATAGTTTTCGACAGCGTAGAACTTGGTGACCACGTGACGCTCGTACGGCTTCCCGCGGATGTAGTCCCGGATGTGAGCGAATCTCTCCTCCACCTCCACATCAACCAAAAGTGAAACTCAAATCAAGCCACAAGACGCTATTGAAAGAAAAATGCCTTCTCCCTCGCCCTCCTCCCCCCCCCCCCCAACGAGTCTGGTAACTTCCCAGTTGTCCCACGGCACAGCTGTCTTACGATCGTACGATAACTGGGCAGTAGGCCAACTGAGACGTATTCACCAGTGTGTCTCGGCTAAACTGACACTGAAATGAAGTGATAAGATTCTTATGTGGACCGCTATACGGTTACGATAGAGTTAAGATGTTTACATGCTGTTCTGTTCACCAGACGTGTGCAAATTGTCCATTTTCTTGTATAATGAATATTTAAAGATGAATTTAACAATAATTTATGTTTTCTAAAAATAATTTTTGACCTACCCTGTCACTGTCAATATAACTTGCTATAAAAATTGCTATAAAAATTATGGGGCACCGACACATTTAACATATTTTTTTTTTTTTTTTTTTTTTGTTTTGTTTTGTTTTTGATTTTTAACACTTGACAAGCCTTTGGCTTGCAAGGGTTATATGAATAGTGCGAGCAAAATTCGTCCTTTTTTTTCTTCTTGACGGTTTTTCCGATTTTTTGTGTCTTCTTCTCTGACACTATGGGCCCTACGACCATGAAACCTGGGACTTATGAAGAGCTTGATCTGAACATGTGCATGTCACTTTTTATTTTCGTCTTTGATTTCGTTTTCTTTGTTAAAACGCCATGCAAAAAGAGTGTATTTTTGCAAGTAAATGCGTGGCATTTATCCCACATCACACACAGTTGCTCAGTGAGCTTTGTGCGAGCTCTCACTGCGTAAATAGCTGACACGGCGTATGCTAGATCAGTCAATAAAACCTTAAGTCAACAGAAACCAAACACTATTCGGCTTATAAGACGTATTCAAGCTGTGTTGTTTGCAATATATAATTCAAGAAATAACCCACTGAAGGAAGTTTTTGTGCGTTTTAATTTTTGTCAAGTGTTTAACATTTCGCTAGCGAAGTGAGGTTCTAGTTAAACATGAATTTAACAATAATTTATATTTTCTAAAAATAGTTTTTACCTACCCTGTCACTGTCAATATAACTTGCTGCAAAAAAATTATGGGGCACCGACCTATTAACATGCTTTTTTTTTTTTTTTGGTTAATCACGGAACGCGACATTCAGATTTATCAAAGACTTGTTGACCAATCAGAAAAAGTTTTTTTTTTTATTGACAAATGCAATAACTCGATAGTTCTATTTAGCAGCTAAAGAAACCTGACACACACCATTCTGTTTTTCTCGCTTTCCTCAGGGTGCAGGCTGTCCCTGTGTGTTCCCACAATGAAAATAGGCGGGGAGAGTGTCTGATTCTCCACGCAGTTCCGCGTGTTGCTTGACGCATGCGCGTGAATGGAGCTCATCCAAAAGTCCATGTAGTCTATATTAGACAACTCACTATCCTCCCTACTTTGCTAGAAAAAAGAAAAAAAACAAAAAGTAGAAAAAAAACATAAACGGGGTACGGAAAAAATGGTAAACGAAAACACGGTAAAGTGTTTAAAATGATAAAAATGGAAATGTTCTCAGGTGTTCAATCAAGTTCAATTTTTTTCAAAGAAACTACCTCGCGTGCTTACTCAACATAAAAAAGGTCCACTCAATGCCATAAATGCCACAATATGCCAGGCTTTGTGCATCTTTCAGGAGGTTTTATAATCCCTGTGTGTGCTTTGCGGGCCTACTTGAAGCCCTCTTCACACATTATATAGTTAATCTTTGTATTGCTCAAATGTCACTAGAACATTTATAGGCAGAAGCCAATTAAACGCGTTCATATTTAGCATGGAAATAATTAGCAACAACAAAGGAGAACAAAAACTTATATAAACTTAAAAAAGCTTATACATAAAAAATGACTAAACGCCTTGATGAATTTTTTCACTTCATTAAAATATTACTATTTTTCCGTTTTTTTTGTTTTTTTTTGACACTGCAATTTTTCCCGTTTACCACTTTTTTTCTGTTATCATTATTTCCGTTAGCACTTTGTTCTACACCCGCCACAAACTCATCCAAAGTATTGCTCACATACATATTTATGTGCAGTTTAGAGTCTTTAGTAGAGCTTTTTGGCAGCGAAATTCGTCCAGTCATTCAACATACCTAACTCATCGAAGACCCAAAATTAAATCCAGGATTTGTCGAACGGCTGTGTGAAAAACAAACGGTGGATGAATTATCATAACTTCATCTGTTAAATCATCTTGATTTTTAGTATTTGACTGCTCAAAGAAAGCCATTGATGGAGGATCAGATCCGCTGTATGAGGGGGGCCAGCGTAGTGGCAAATAAAAGAAAAATCGGGACTGTTTTCTCAGGGACTGGTGGCGATTTGGGAGATAACGTACATGGGTGTACTTACCCGATGGAGTTGATGAAAGGGGGTGGGTGTATTCCTGGCCACGGAGTCCAGATCCTGACACAGGTTGAACACGATGACGTACACGGCTCTGCTTGACAAAAACACCTGGCAAATGGAGAAATATGGCATGAAGCAAGGTGCCACGCACATACCCCATAACTTACCCCTCCCCCTCCCCCCCCCCCCCCCCCCCCCCCCCCGCAACTCCCCAACTAATCCTTCCTGGATTATTTTGATCACAAGCAAAGCTGCAGTGTCAACGCTCACCGGATTCGTTAACTTACTTCAAATTTTCAACAGCGTAATGACGTAATGCTGAAAATTAACGTCACGTTCTGCTGCACGTAAGTAAATAATTTCAAACCAAATCGCAGTATGAAACGGAATGGATTCAGACAAGCCATGATTAGTTAAGCGAGAGGTTAAGTCGCAGTATGAAAAGAACCTCGCAGAATTGCTAACATAAGCGGGGTCGACTTGAAAAGTTAAGCAAATCCGCAATATTGAAAAAAAGTATAAGGCTACATCCCAGATGCTGCTTGCTATGGCATGAGGCCACGCCACGCACGCGCAGTTTACGCATATATTCCCAATTCCACCAGCACAAAGATGTCTTTGAACTTCCGCGATTTCTTCGACTCATGAAAGTGTTGACATGTCCCGGATTTCCGGTTTGCGAAAAATGGAAACCGGAAATGTCACACCCACACAATTAACACATTTGTTCGTTCAACCTGATATTGGACAGTTCACTAAAAAACAAACACCTTTTTTTAACATGTCATAAACAAACAGAACGGTACATGAAATATAAATGAGAATTCTTGGATAAAAACTCTCCTATGCAGAAACCCCCCCCCCCCCCCCCCGACCCCTCGTCTATGAAATGATCTGAGAATGACATGAGTGATGTCCGCAGACACTCACAAACACCGTATACATTATTCAGCCAATACATGAGACATATACATTACACAATCTCATGAAAGAAGACTATTTATTTGGCGCCCGTTTTTACAAGACACTTTTATGCGTCCGTGTACTCGTAAACACGCGTACCAGTCAGATTTTTTGGCGAAGAGTTGAGTATTAAATGGTTGATTTATGGTCCTCATTACGTGTAGAAAGAAATTACCAAGCCTCATGAGACAAATTGACTGTTTCCATATTAATCAAAACAACTCATCATATCGTGTGCATTCAATCAACTTTATTTTTTTTAAACTTGTTTTTGTTCCCTTGATGCCATGTCAAATCAAATCTCTTTTAAATTAATTATACTTAAACAGACTACGACAGAAAGGCTACTTCTCCGACAATCTTTTTTTTTTTAACTTTCTCTTATTTTTATACTGGTGGGGGGGGGGGGGGGGGAGGTGCCAGGTTATCTCGAGAATGCCGTGCCGTGTTCCGTGACTTATAAATCTTATTCGATAACTGCTGTATGGATATCTCAAACATACCTTTTTATTTGCGTAATCGAATCTCGCTGTTATTAAAAAAACGGTCGCACACAAACCACAGAAGCAGACACCGCTTAAGTCCCGTGCTCCAGACAGTTCATTACACCATCTATATTTATTTATTAGGCGATAACAGCGAAACGTCTGTGTTTATCTGTTTTTAATGAATAAATTATAGTTTATTTAAAATTTGACAAGCCTTTGGCTTGCAAGGGCTATATGAATTTCTGCGAGCAGCTGTTCGTATCTTTTTTGTTTCCTGACAGTGATCGGATTTCCTGTGTGATCTCCTCCACTGGCACTACGGGCCCTAGGGCCACGAAACTTGGGACTTAGGTAGAACTTGATTTGAACGTGTGCACGACACTTTTTATTTTCGCCTCCGATTTTGTCTTCTTGTTTAAAACGCCATGTGAAAAGAGTGTATTTTTGCAATTAAATGCGGAGCATTTAATACACAGCACAAAACACACAGTTGCTCAGCTTTGTGTGAGTTCTCACTGCGTAAATATACTGAGCCGCCGTTTTCCTTGCCATCAAGCGATGGTCGCCGCTCCTCACATGCCGCAAAAATCGACGCCTCCACAGACAAGCTCGTGTGCACAACCACGAGTGTCCTCGGCCTCCCCCACGCTACTTACGCCCTCGCGCACGTCTCGTCCCCCCTCCCCCGACTTATGCATAGGCATGTCGCAAGAATCCATGTCCTTGTGCTTTCGGGAGTGGTCGGACACTTGGCAATACTGGAGCCCGAGACAGCTGGATCGAAAAAAAAAAACAGCCATTCGAGGGGAAGCAAATATCCGCCTTCGCCAGCGTCACACCCGCCACTAGAGTTTACTTACTCAAACCTACGAAACTGCACCTTTTTGGATAGATCTTGGACTTTTGGCACCTTAAGTGCCTCCGCTTTATTTTCCCGGTCAGACCTCCAAAACGAAAAAATGAGAGGAGAACGATATTCAGGTTAGACACTGCAGTGATGTCTTTCATGTTTAGCAAACACAGCAGTCGGCCGTAGCTTTGTGTTTGTTGGTAAGGGGAGGGTTGGAGGTGGGGGAGGGGGGGGGGGGAGGTTAAGAGCCCTAATCAATCAACTGTACCTGATGTGTGGTATAATAAACAGCTTGACCGGCGAAATCCCAGATACTCAGCTCTACATTGTTACCGGGCTCGCCTCGGCGCATTCTCGTGACGTCACTCAGGCTCAGCATCTTCTCCTGAACCATTTGAACCACCTGAGCAGAAATCACCGTACACCATCATGTTTTTCAGTCAAAGAAATACTGGAAATTGCTTCGAGAAATTAAGCCGCACTACGATTACCAACCTTTTGCTTTCACTTCGTACTTTCTCACTTTCAAACATAATTTATTTTCGCTAGTAACGGGTTCAAGATTTGCCCAATGACTACGAGGTGAACTTTTGAAATACAATAAGCACAACCTGTTCAGGCATTTCCTGCAGCAGATCTTGAAAGTAGATGTCATTTGGTGTAATCGAGTGCCTGGGAGTCGTGAGTGGTGTTTCCTGTGTACTCAGGCCATTCTGCAAATTAAATACCCACAATAATCCGCAGAACGCATTTTTTAATTGCGTGTCCGAGCACGCTGAGCGCGAAATTAAATGACGCAGTTCGCATACTTAAACTTGCATATAAATAGACTTATGTTTACTATTAATCACCTGCAATCGATTACATGGAATGTGTCGTTTCACTGATGGCCTGACCTATGATGTATCTTATTTTTCTGAGACAAAATAACGCGAGACATAACAACACCACGCCAAGCCGCAATAGCAGCGGCAATAAATCATTCTGTCGAGAGCACCGCCACAAATAAACATTAGAGCAAACAGGGCCCTGGAGAGCCCTGTCGAATAAAAGAAGTAAAACTAACCGCGGTCATCAGATATGCACTACGCAAAAGGGAGAAGTTAAGGATGGAGACCTGTGTTCATACAGTACCCCTCCCCCTTCGTTAATTCGTCCCTGCTTAATTCGAACCCATTTTCATGGTCCAAACTTTAGGTCCTGTGTATTCCTATGGAAAAGTTACAATTAACGAAGACCCTGTTAATTCGAACTGAGTATGACTAAACAAAAGATGCCTAAAATCTTAACTGACGCAGTGATATAGTTTTACTGACTTGGCATTTATTAAGGGTAACGGACAGTAGTACCTACGTGGCTATTATTTTCTTGACGATTTGCCAAAACTGAAGAAATATTAGCGATAAACCATATGTGAATTAGAATCTTGACTGACGCCAGGTCATAAATCCTGGCATCAGCTGGGGTATTGTCCATGGACAATCTTTTTCTTTGTTAGAAATTGCGCTGTCTAATTGAACAGCAGGATTTATCACGATATTATTTGTGGATAGGCGCTTATTATTATTATTATTATTATTATTATTATTATTATTATTATTATTAATATTATGTTTTACTCCTACTTTTATATTTTGATGCATGTAAACGCTGATGTTAATTGTAAACTAAAAACTTCTATACTGATACTAACGTGGACATATCCCACCAACTCCCGGTTAATTCGAACAATTTTCATCGATCATAAGAAGTTTGAATTAACGGTGGGCTACGGTACTGGAATATAGTTTCTAAAAAACTGCGAATTTACAAGGCATGATGTCCATGTGCGCGCAAGCGAAAACAAACCAACCGCAAATTTAGGACATCAATACATTTTATGCAGACGATAATGTTGAAGTGTTTTATGTACAAAAAAATATTTCTTTTTGTCTCTACAGAGGTCAGCGTCATTCTGGTACTAGTAAATCAAGTTCTTCTAAAACCACATATAAACAAAATTCATCAAACAAATGATTACTTTGCACCGGCAGAATGTTAATAAATATGAGACGCTGAAAAGAAGAGGTGTTAACTTGCTTAAATAAAAAGTTAAAAATTAGGCTGAACTTGGAATTTTGTTGTAAGAAAAAGACCACTGCACAGAGATGCTCACTGACGGCACTGAGCAAAGCTACCGGGGCCCAGTCACCGCATTTACGGAGTCCTGCAAAGCTACCGGGGCCCAGTCACCGCATTTACGGAGTCCTGCAAAGCTACCGGGGCCCAGTCACCGCATTTACGGAGTCCTGCAAAGCTACCGGGGCCCAGTCACCGCATTTACGGAGTCCTGCAAAGCTACCGGGGCCCAGTCACCGCATTTACGGAGTCCTGCAAAGCTACCGGGGCCCAGTCACCGCATTTACGGCATCCTGCAAAGCTACCGGGGACCAGTCACCGCATTTGCACAGGACAGGCAGGTTACCTTGCCATCAGCCTGTGTGCTATGGCGGCGGGGAGTGGCTTTGTTCCTGGCATCGAGTAGTTTGTCTCCTCTGCCCTGTTCCTTCCTGCGCTGAAGCAGTTCCTGAACTATATTGTTTGCTACCGACTCGTGGTAGTCTTGTTCCAGCTTAGCTGTCGTGTCTGAAACAAATTACATCATATAACTATAATATAACTATAATATAACTATAATATAACTACATTCTTCCGTCGGAAAGTTGGTGGGCTTTCAACTTTTCAAAAATAAAAAGTTCCCGTAATTAATCTCAATTTTTTGTGTGTCGTTTTTTTCTGTTAAGTGCCGTGACTGTGATTGAGACATATATGGTACAGATGTGATGTGGGTAGTGGGGGGGGGGGGAGGGTTCTGTTTACATCTCAAATACAACAAGGGTAAATACAAATTCAGGAAATTATTTTGTTGCTGTATTTTAGTGTGCTGTATTTTATGACAACACACAACAAATGAAGCTCCTTAGCACAGTAATTAAAGACCTGACGTGGTTTAAAATCCTATTTGGCACTCCTCCTGGGTGTCAGTTTCAGACCTTTAGCATGGACAAACGACACTTGTATATAACGACATAATTTTTATCGTCCCGTTAATGCCATTACATCAAGGATCCAGTGTATAGGTGATACTTCAATTCACCACAGATACGTTTTTGAGGTATGAACGCTGTTGTGTTATTAATATGATAACTGTGTGCTAAAAATTAACAAACGCAGAAATCTCTTAATTCCTTAAAACAATTTCGCAACTATTCACTCGGTCCTCTCAAAGAAATGGCGCGCTTAAATCGCGGCAGAATTACGTGTTCATTAGGTGGAAAACATTACTAACAATCCTCTAAAACTGACCATTTAAAAAAAAAAGATGTGTTTTTCGGATATGTTGAGGATGATTTTCAAGTGTATTTGAGAACTTGTTGTGTAATGTAGTCATTGCCATACCATACATACTGACCCGACAAATAGCCAGTACCTATGACGTAGTTCTGCTTGAAAATGTGCGAAAATATTCAACACTGAAGGATGCACATGACGGCCAGAAGGAACAAAGACCGAGCCGTCACCAGACTGTTCTGTCGCAAGGAAAGCGTAGCCTTTTCAGTTCAATGCAAAGCTCACAGCAGTTTTAGTTGTACTCATAGCAGTTTTAGCTGTACTCACAGCAGTTTTAGCTGTACTCACAGTAGTTTTAGCTGTACTCGCAGCAGTTTTAGCTGTACTCTCAGCAGTTTTAGCTGTACTCACAGCTGTTTTAGCTGTACTCACAGCTGTTTTAACATCATACGTTCATAAGGATATGGCGTTTTCGCGACATGGCATTTATTGCCATAATTGGGACCATGTGTTGAAGCACAGAAATAAGTGCCTCTTATGACGTCATTCCACTCGTCAGCGGCTTAATAAAGCCATTGCCGTCACAAAGGGCCAGAGAACTGGAGGTATAAAAATTATATGGTGTAAATACTGGCTTATATGCTACTTTACTCACAATAACATTGGGGCATTAACCTAACAAGGACACTCGTCACATCGATTATTCTGACACTTTTATCCTCACCAAGCTGCAGATACCTGGGCTGGAACTCTAGTCTCCAGATCGCCAATGGATTTATTTATTTATTTTTTTTATTACTATTCTTTTTGAATTTTTCGAAAAAACATGTTATTCTTTGGGAAAACATGAATCCAGCCTGCAGATGTATCATGCCTAGAATGAACCTCACTCAAAAGGACCTCACTCAAAAGAACCTCACTCAAAAGCGCCTCGATTACAAGGCGGGATGGAAATTCACTTTTTGGATCGGCAGCCAATCGGTTCGTTAAGTGTGGAAACACTGATGGTTAATTATGACTTTGTGATAAGCAATTCTGCTGACAATTCCATCCCCTCTCCCACCCTCCTCCCATCCGCAAAAAAAAAAACAAAAAAACAACTTGTTCAGTTACTCTAGGGCTGTCTCTGAATTCCTACCATGGCAACGCGGGCAATTCTTGTTTTACTGCAATCTGAGATTTCAACCGCATCCTGCAAATTGTCGAGTGTCTTCATATTTTTCAGCGATGACGTCAAAATGCTGACAAGGCAAATAAACTGTCACGTGGTTATGCAATCGTCACGTAATAGCCCTATCGAAGTCACGTGATGACGCTTTCGCTTTTACCGACGAATGGGAATTTGCGGATTCATGAGTGAGATAACTATTCTAATATGTTTTCTAACCTTGACTGGTGTTCAGCCAACGAAAGAGATTTCACGCTATCCAGCTATTCACATTTCCTCCCAACTTTCATTGCAAAATAACAATATGTTTGCAGGGTAGTTCTTCACATAAAAAAATAAAGTTGAGATTCAGTGTGGGCAAACAAAGATCTGCCGTCCACATATTACGGCGTTGTGAAACAAACAAAAAAAAAAAAACGAGAAAAGACAATGTCACTACGGAAGTAAAAGCCTTCGAAGTTCTCTTTGTTGAAGCCATTTCAGAGATGTAAAATTTGCCCAGGCAAAGAGAATCCGAGCCAAATGATTCAGTCGCAGCTGCAAGAAGTATAAAAAAAAACAAGCGATAAACTGAGAGATGTAATACCCACTAAATTACGTCCTCATGTTTATCATACCGACTTCCTTTTCTGTGACGTCAGCGTGAGCATTAAGTTGCCTTCTTGTTATAAGGGGTGAGGGAAAGGGGGAAGGACTGTAGTTTTCTACAATTTTACCGCTATCCATTCTTTTAAAAAATTTTCATACAATTTTCCCTTAGAAGGAAGGGGGGTGGGGTGGGGGGCGGTCAGTGGCACTCAAAGAAAAGAATTTCTCGTACCAGACTAAAATGTTTTTGTTTGTTGCTTAACGCCCGTTCAGCGACAAAGAAGATCATACTGGCTAAAATGTAGCGATTCTGCTAATAATTTTTGTCAACTATCAAAAAATTATTTTTCTAGCTCAGTTGTGTTCAGCAAATTCATTTATGAAGTACTGGCATGATATGGCCAAAGTTTGTACAAACAGAATTTTTTGAAAGTTAACTTATTTACAACAATTTGTATAATTGTCTTGGAATAGGACAATTTCCCATATGCTTAATCTTGAACAGTTAATCAAAGCTCTCAGTCAAACATTTCCACGACCAACACTCAAACGAAGGACAAAAACATGGGGGGCATGAGGCAGCACCTGGAGAGCATCAGTAAGGTGATGAATCTGACTGGAAAGCTAATTAAAAGACAAGCACAAGCGGCAAACGGTGTCACTACTTATTAGCCCATTAGAGTAATTCAAGCCAAGTGTCTCGGTTATTAATTGGAAATGAGAAATAGAGCTTTTTCTGTTTCCTGGCACGTTGCTTGACACACTTGACATCAGGGCATGATAGGGACTCTGTAAGACGCTGCGAGTCTGTCATCTTGTTTATGCTGTGAGAATTTATTCTATGACAGTCTCCCGCTGCCTGAGTGGGCAAGCACGACAGCATCAAGATCAACGTCCCATCTCAGCACCTGTGAGGAAGTAACCATCCTCACACATGTATTATCCTATGCCACGAGAAGAAGTAAGCCTTCTCACACATGTATTACCCTAAGCCGTGTGAAGAAGTAAACCTTATCACACATGTATTATCCCAAGCCACGAGAAGAAGTAAGCCTCCTCACACATGTATTACCCTAAGTCACAAGAAGAAGTAGGCCTTCTCACACATGCATTGCCCTAAGTCACGAGAAGAAGTTAGCCTTCTCACACATGTATTACCCTAAGTCACAAGAAGAAGTAAGCCTTCTCACACATGTATTGCCCTAAGTCACGAGAAGAAGTAAGCCTTCTCACACATGTATTGCCCCAAGTCACGAGAAGAAGTAAGCCTTCTCACACATGTATTGCCCTAAGTCACGAGAAGAAGTAAGCTTCTCACACATGTATTGCCCTAAGTCACGAGAAGAAGTAAGCCTCCTCACACATGTATTACCCTAAGTCACAAGAAGAAGTAAGCCTTCTCACACATGTATTGCCCTAAGTCACGAGAAGAAGTTAGCCTTCTCACACATGTATTATCCCAAGCCACGAGTAGAAGCAATCATCCTCACACATGTATTATCCTAAGCCACGAGAAGAAGTAAGCCTTCTCACACATGTATTACCCTAAGTCACGAGAAGAAGTTAGCCTTCTCACACATATATTACCCTAAGCCACGAGAAGAAGTAAGCCTTCTCACACATGTATTACCCTAAGTCACGAGAAGAAGTTAGCCTTCTCACACATATATTACCCTAAGTCACGAGAAGAAGTAAGCCTTCTCACACATGTATTACCCTAAGCCGTGTGAAGAAGTAAACCTTATCACACATGTATTATCCCAAGCCACGAGTAGAAGTAACCATCCTCACACATGTATTGCCCTAAGCCACGAGAAGAAGTAAGCCTTCTCACACATGTATTACCATAAGTCACGAGAAGAAGTTAGCCTTCTCACACATATATTACCCTAAGCCACGAGAAGAAGTAAGCCTTCTCACACATGTATTACCCGAAGTCACGAGAAGAAGTTAGCCTTCTCACACATATATTACCCTAAGCCACGAGAAGAAGTAAGCCTTCTCACACATATATTACCCTAAGCCGTGTGAAGAAGTAACATTCCTCACACATGTATTGCCCTAAGTCACGAGAAGAAGTAAGCCTTCTCACACATGTATTACCCTAAGTCACGAGAAGAAGTTAGCCTTCTCACACATATATTACCCTAAGCCACGAGAAGAAGTAAGCCTTCTCACACATGTATTACCCTAAGTCACGAGTAGAAGTAACCATCCTCACACATGTATTATCCTAAGCCACGAAAGGAAGTAAGCCTTCTCACACATGTATTACCCTAAGTCACGAGAAGAAGTTAGCCTTCTCACACATATATTTCCCTAAGCCACGAGAAGAAGTAAGCCTTCTCACACATGTATTACCCTAAGTCACGAGAAGAAGTTAACCTTCTCACACATATATTACCCTAAGCCACGAGAAGAAGTAAGCCTTCTCACACATGTATTACCCTAAGCCGTGTGAAGAAGTAAACCTTATCACACATGTATTATCCCAAGCCACGAGTAGAAGTAACCATCCTCACACATGTATTACCCTAAGCCACGAGAAGAAGTAAGCCTTCTCACACATGTATTACCATAAGTCACGAGAAGAAGTTAGCCTTCTCACACATATATTACCCTAAGCCACGAGAAGAAGTAAGCCTTCTCACACATGTATTACCCTAAGTCACGAGAAGAAGTAAGCCTTCTCACACATATATTACCCTAAGCCGTGTGAAGAAGTAACATTCCTCACACATGTATTGCCCTAAGTCACGAGAAGAAGTAAGCCTTCTCACACATGTATTGCCCTAAGTCACGAGAAGAAGTTAGCCTTCTCACACATGTATTACCCTAAGTCACGAGAAGAAGTAAGCCTCCTCACACATGTATTGCCCTAAGTCACGAGAAAAAGTTAGCCTCCTCACACATGTATTACCCTAAGCCACGCGTAGAACAGTAAGCCACACCAACAAACGGAATCATGTACTGCACTCACTCAGCACGCGCGTTATCTTTACAAGTACATGTGAAGTTAAAGCTGAAACCATCTCATCGTGGAAACTCGATAATGGAAACGCGAAGTGTGCCCTGCATGTATCGCCTTTCATGGGTGATGTAAAAGCCGTTTATTTTTTATGCACGTATTCCCATACATATTGAACGCACACGTCTTCAGAGTTCTTCAACACAGGCCTAGTTTCACACTCACAGGCACATTACCTTCGGCTTTACCAAACGCAAGTGTCGCCAAACATGAACTCATAATTGTCACATTTTATGCAGGCGGAAGAACGGGTGTGTTTTTAGACAAGACGGAAAGAACAGGCATTTCTCTAAACCCGGAATATGCACCTCTAGATAGAGAATTAACACACATGCGGCCTCTTAATCCCTTAATCGATACTACGTTTGAAAAAAATCCCAACTGGAGGAGTCGTTACCGTCTTCCGAGCGGGCAGTTTGTTCCGGCTGCTCTGCACTTTGGTCCGCTTCTGGTGGGCCGGCCTCACGCCGCTCTCTGCTCGCCTTCCGTAGCGCGTACTTCCAGGCGCTGGAATCGCCGCCCGTGTTGAAGCTACAGGAAGCGGAGAGATCGATGCCATCCGTACTCCTCTCCTGCGGGTTAGCTCTGCAAAGTGACGTCACGATCCGCAATCATTCAAACTCAGCGTCAGGCGTGAGAATTTCCCAAGACTACACCCAATACCGAGGGTTCAGAAAAAAAACAAGCGCTACAGTAGGCACCCGGGGGGGGGGGGGGAGCGATAGCTTTAAAAAAACGGCACACATACCAAAAGATAATCAGCATTATTGTAAGCGTCTGTTCGAAGTAACGCTAAAATGACCTTTAGTGTTCAGTTGGTGAGAACACTGGAGACCTGCGGCAAAATAATCTGTCACTAGCTTCATGTTATAAAATTTGTCTCACCAAAAACAGACTTCAAATATTTACCAAAGGAGTTTGTTCCGTAGCTGTTTTCTTAATAGTGTAGACACATATCATACGACAGATACGCAATAGATTGATACGCAAAGAAACATCAAACTGACCAACAAACGCAAAATCTGCGTGCCCTTGTTCGAATTTCAGCGCATAGCTACGTCTCGAATCTAGGCCTGTTTTTGGATGGGTTATTGCAATGGTACTAATGGTTAACAGAAGAATTAACCGTTCTATAAATGTAAGATCAGACCATGCGTGAAATATGCAATATAGGACAGAAACCAACTTGAAATTATAATCAAAATTTTGCAACAGGAGTAGCGAGGTCAATTATATCATGCACATACTTTCGGCTAATAACCCAAGGATAAAACCTTTGATATGAAAACATATTTTGCCGTGGCTTTTTTATCCATTGAGGCTATTTATATAAAGGTTACAATAAAAATTCCACTAATTGTTTGCGCTTGTGCAAGACACTAAGTGCAATGACTACACGTTCAGTCGACAGAAGTACTCACTTCAATCCCATCAATGTTCGTTTCAGACTGGTTTTGCCCACTCGGTCTTGGCCCACAAGCATGAGCCTCGTTCTGAAGACGGCCCGCGTGCCCGACTCGCACGCCATCTGGTAGGCACACATGGCGTCCGCCCCGCGGGCAATGATCTCCACGGGCGCGGAATCTACGCAAAAAAAAAAACAAAAAAAAAAAAAAAACAGCATTTAAGTCTGCATAAAAACTTTAAATTTACAACTCACACACAGCTTTTTTCTTTCTTTTTGGTTTCAGTCCACACAGGGCATCTCGCAGCCATTTTGCGTCTATTGTCCAGAATCAATTACCACTGTTCAATTATTTATCCGCTCACCATTACAGGAACTTTGTTCTAGCGACCATACCAATCTCTTGAAAAAAAATATATTTATTTATTTATTTATCAACACCGGAAAGCGATACGGTAATGATGACATTCTGATCTTCGCAGGCGGAACTGCAATGCGAGTACATTCGGCTCGACGGAATCCGCCGAAATGTCTAAACTAAGCCAGATCTACAAAAATCTCAGTCTACGTCTTTTTCCAAACAAAATCTAAACCACCTACTTTGTTCCTATGCAATGTGGCCAAAAATAAATAAATAAATAAATAAAAAACAAACACTTGTGATTTGCTCACCCTTGCATTCGACCCACATTGATCTACTACAGGGAATAAGCCTCACTTACAACCAAAATGTTTTCCTTTGACCTCTTTCTCCATCCCCCTCTCCCAACCCCACCAAATTTTGCATGTTATTTGATCTGAGCGTGTTACATCAAAATGCGAATGGGAAAAAGGATATTGAGCTTTGGGCCTGAATAAAATTCAGTTTTTTACCTGCCAGTGTAAATTTGACAGTAGTGGTGTTGCCAAATACGTCAAACAGCAGCCACATTGTTTTAGAGACAGGCAAGCCTGACAAGAAGACCCCCTTGTGTTCGTTATTCACAAAATAATGCATCTGGCCTTCCTTGTTTATGTAGAAGGTGACGCGGTTGGAGCCTTCCGCATACCGCTCGCTGAGAGCCCGGGCCCAGTAGCCGGGTTTGCTGGTCAGCTCCGGGCACGCATAGCGTGGCAAAGCGGCTGGCGAGAGCCGACCAGGGTCCTGTGACGTCACGCCGATGCGGATGGCTCCGCTCCATTCCTGGCTTTGCGTCAGCTCAATGCACACTTTCTGACCAATCTTGATTGGTTTGTTGCTGAACACGATGCCATTACAGAAATCCTGCGTCCGCGAAGCAATGCTCGCGGATTCGCTGAGAACTATTCCGCTTCCATGTACCGCATGGAACTTCAATACGTCATGCATGTTTTTTTGTTCTGTTTCTAACACATCGTTGTTGTGTCTACATTTCACAGATCAAATCCAGCCCCTTATTTCTGAAGACACGTGTGTTGTTGAAAGACTTGTCTGTAATACTGGTTCGTTGTTGACAATGCTTGACTAAAAATATATCCACAAATGTCACTGTGCAAGTGGCACACACAACTACGGTCGTACGTGCCCGATTCACTTTTTCCTGAAACAAACAAACGAGATTTTATTGTGATTTTATTATCACTGTCCTTAGCACTTTCAAAGGCTACACTTTAAGTATAAAACATGTGAATGACACCTGCATAGCAATACACAGCCTTCGCTTGAAATCGGTCTCGCATTGAAGCTGAACCAACATGTTCCGCCCACTGTTTCACAAGGGCGTGTACTATTTTCTTACTCTTATCGATGATCCCTTTGATTTGACTCTTCAGATAAAAGGCTACCCTTCACTCCTCACAGAGTAGCTTGACCATTTAGCACCTGAGTTTTCCAATCCAGTCTGGATTCACAAGGCCAATGTTTGCTCTCTGTCGATACATTTCTACGTTGTATTTATCAAGGTTGAAAACACTCCAGATGAAGTCCTTAGTACAGTAATCAATGCTAAAAATATAGAATATTTGCCCTTGTTTATCAGTAACTGATCCCTCGGAACTGAATTAATCATGTAAATATCATTTTATATTTACAGTTTGAACCGCCGTACTCCGTGTGCTTTGATGAAGTAAAACATTGGAAAACAACTGCAGCAGACTAACACAACATTTATTCCTTGTGACGTAAGACGCAACCAGCCAGAAAATGTAAATAAATACGAAACGTGTCCAGGCACAAGGAACATACAAACGCCCTTTTTCAACGGTTTTTTTTTTCTTCAATACAAACAGCGAGTACATATACATGCCAATTAAAACCGCCAAGCAACAGGGCTGGAGCGAGAAGCCTAATGGATCTCCCCACTCTTTCGCAAACAGGCACAATGAACAATCAATATATGCAGCTTTGGGTCTTGTTTTCAGACCGCTGAAAACGGGGTCCACCTGCAGGGCCTATGAGGGTGCAATGTCCTTGTGTAATCATTCGATATTTTATGTAATATACACCACACCTCAAATACCAAACACTTCGGATTTTTTTGTCAGCTGAATTCTGTTGTTTTGTCTGGTTACTCAAGACAGAACAACAGAGTACATATGTTCTATAAACACAGGTGACTGACAAATATGGGGTACACTTCCCATGAGGGTAGAACGGTGCCCACAAAAACTGGCCACCGAACCAGCGGCCACCAGACTACTGGCCACCGGACAGTAGTGTAACAGGCTATCTTGCCCCCCCCCCCCCCCCGGGGAAGCTAGACTAGGCTACCTTCTCCAGCTCTGGGATATTTTCCCCCCTCCAAAAAAAAAACCGAATAAATGAAACAAATACTTAACTGCAACAGAACTTTTAATGGTAAATTATCTCTATACAGTACAATTTCTTCTCTGCTTGAAAATTATCAAGTTTTTGCGTAATTCAACAGTCATTTACACAATTCACTGCAGTTCACTACGCTTTTGCTGCAGGAGGGTTAAAGGCCATATACGAGAGTGTGCTGTTGGTGAAAATAAGAAAATAACAAATATAAGAAAATAAAAAAAAGAAAATATTACGAATGCAACGGTATCCTTCAGGCGTCTGTGAAAGTGGTCCAACAAGGTCAATGCCAATTTATTTTCATTTATTTTTATTCACCTTCATTCACTACTTCTTTTCAATATTTCCTGTCTCTACTGATTAAGTAATTAATTTACAATCAAAATATAAAAAAATGAAATGCTCACACCCTTTTGCATGTAGTGCAAGTTATTGTCCTTGATCACAAAGTTTTTTGCCTTGCTCTTTATATCCTTTTTGGCATTTTTGCTTATTCCTGGTGGATACGTTTGATTTCTGAGATAATCAAAAATAACTTCAACATTATCTAAAAAGCGCAGTGTCGTCTGCTGAACTTTAGATTCCATTTTGAATTATAAATTTGAAGGTAAAATACTAGCCTATTTATACTTATCTGAGGAGTAAACTTTTGCCGCAAAATCCATTTCCCTGAGATTGTTTGTACTGTTATACATTATTGTTGGATACAATTGATCAATCAAAATGGATTATAAAAAGAGATGTGGCTTCATTGCAGTCAACTCTAAATCCCCCGATAACTGTGAATAGAGTATACAGACGGATTACCCTTTATGTAAAATACAACTAAAAAAACTTTTATTTTCGGGTGGGGGGGGGGGGGGGTGCAAAACATCCCAGATGGGGGGGGGGGGGCTGAACAGGGGGCAGAATATCCCAGCGGGGGGGGGGCAAGATAGCCTAGTCTAGGCTAGTCTATCTTACCCCCCCCGGGGGGGGGGAGCTATACAGGGGGAAAGATATACTGTTACACCGGTCAAACGGGTTCTTTTAAAAGAACCAGATTAACAGATTAAGATCACATGCACGGTGTTTGGTGTTTAAAAAAGTTACTGTACGACATTTTGGTTACGGAGCCGGAACAATTTTTTCTACAAAACTCAAAGTTGGATTACGACCCTAGTTGGGTTCGGCAGATTGTCTGCCGATGTTCTTATCGCTGTTTTAAAGGAGAAGAGGTAAGATGTCACTTTTTATACACAAGGATCAAGAAATGTTCATTTGATTTCATCGGCGGCCAGTCTGATAGGTGGTTAGATTGACTGCTGGCCAATTGCCCGGGGGCTAATCATCCTAAACTCCGGCAGAAGCCACGATTGTATTATTATGGATGTTTTAGTACTTTTTGCACTTTTTACTGCAATTTAGCGTAGATTATCTGATATTCTATAGTATTCTATGAGTACATAGCCAGTGGTGGCGAAACCGTTAAATAACGAAAATCAACGACGACCGAATTTTGGCCGTGACGACCATAACAATCCTCTTCTATATATTTCATTATTTTCCACTTTATTATTATCCATAATATTTCCATAATTTTTTCACAATGTTATGGAAAACGCGTTTGCTTCTTTGCACACCATATCTGAGACAGGATAAGGGATTATCATTTTATTTAAAAGGAATAAACATTAGTTAAAATAGGAATTTTGTTTATCTTTATCCTAAATAACATACTGCTTGACAATCAAGTACGTAGCCGGACGACTAGTTTTTTCTCAGCTGGTGGCCGGGATGGCGGTAATGTTGAAAAGTTTCGCCACTGCTGTATATAGCTACACACGTTTTTACTGACATAGGAATACTCAGAATTCTGAAACAAATAAGAAACCGTATTTTTTGATAGGCTCTTCCGGAATAGACTGCCGATAAAAGTCACAGAACGAAACCTTTTCATTATTTCATCAGTTTAAGTTGCAAAATACACGAACAATTTATTTTCTTGCATTACATAGAAAAACATGAAAAAATTGCAATATGAAAACAACGAATCGAAAAGTAATGCGACGTCCAACAACTTTAATATATATATTTTCACTGTAGCAACAATCAAAGGCCAGGGTTGAATAGCGAGATATCGTTTTCACAAAGTTGCACTATAGGCAACAGAAATACTAAAACATTGCCTATTTTCAACAAGTCGCCATTTCCATGGGTGCATGTGGCCGACAAGCACCAAGCCGGAAATTTTTGGCCATTAGATGCATCGAGCGAAGCGAGCCTTAATTCCAGATGGGGGTCCAGGGGGGTGGGGGTGGGCTGTAAGCTCCCTGGAAGCCAAAAGTTTTAAGTGCTTTTTAAGGCCCTATGGTGCGTGTTTTAGACACATTTTTTATTTAAGCACACATTTTCGTTAAAAATTTTTGCCCAAAATGTAGAAAAACGACAAAATTGTTAATATTTTTCGATAAATTGCTTTAATGCTTACCATATCAACTTTTACGCTGAATTTCCCTCGATACCGTCAGTCACCGTAAGAATCATTAGCTTAAATTTGGATGTATGAGAGTAAAAATAGTTTTTAGACATATGCAAGTAAATTTTCATACTGTAAATTTGTCAAACACGAACGTTAATACCGCCAACAAAGTAAACGCACTGACAACATCCAAAAGCTATATTTTGATATCCTTAATCTACTGCATCAAACGATACTAAAAGTATATTCCTGAATAAACAAATTTTAATACTTTAATAGTCTGCAGTGAATAATCTGAACTTTTGGCATTTCGAAGTTAAATTTTGACTTATTTTCTTTATTTATATACTTGCTTAATCACAATTTTAGACTAGAAATTATGATATTGAAAATAGCATAATGGTATATTGAATAAATATGAAAACCAGTAATCTCGGAAAAAATTCAGATTACCGTCACACAGCGTTTTAAAGTTTTAGCCAGCAAACTAGAACTACCAAGAATCACAAAATGATCATCACTGATTGCAGTTTAAAATTAACAATAAATGACGCAGGGAACCTGAGCTGTCAAGACTATATCAAAATCACTTTAACGTTGCATATAAACCTTAATTAACAACACTTCACTATAATACGAAACAGATATGTACATTGTTATAAAATAATTGAAGGGGCCCATGCATAAACTTGATAACTCCACTTATCAGGAAAATGCACCATTACCACCACGGTATTTCTTGGACTCTGTTCTATCACATATGTAAGTCGTACACCTCAAAACCGATTAGAAGTGGGCATTTTTGAGCAAAAATGCGATGGGAAAAACCTATGTTTGTTACTAAAATTTCAAACTTTAAAGAGGTTTTTGTCCACTGCTGATAACTGCAGTTATCAAGTTCATGCATGGACCCCTTCAATTATAAAGATAATGTAAGATGTTTTTCTCTTTGCCCATAATACACATGCGCAATCAGCTAAAAGTCGAACAAAATATTAAATTATATCTTATCGAAAACCTTTCAAAAAACCATTTTTCACGAGATAAAATTCCGAACGTTTTGCAGTCTTAATAGTTAACTCATCCAAACTAAATATTTTGCAGTTCAGTAGATCTTTTACAAAGACCTGCGACGTCTTAAATCAAAAGCCAGACTTGCTTGATTTAGAACACGATGTCATACTAGAAAAATTACCTGAATTAGAAATAAATAAATAAAGGTCCTGTTAATCAGTTTGTAATGCACCCTCCCGCCCATTAATATAAAATACGCGAGGAAAATTCAAATTACTTAAGTTTGTAGTCATTGAGTCAAAATATCCTACGGTCCTAGGGCGTAAGCACATTAAAAGACACTTTGAGGTATTAGCTCTACATCTTTTTAACGAATTCTTTCTATTTTTTTATCGTATCACGACAGACATGTGACAACAAAAATATCGGATCGTTTTCTCTATTCACTATTGATAACCATTAGATTTGACTCAATCACAATATACCTCAACAATGTGACAAAACTTGCTCCCTCAAAACACCAAGCTCGCATTCAAGTGTAAATCCGTAATAACTAAAACCAAACTTTGTTTGTACGTTCTGGAGTCCAAAAGCACCAGACATTGGAATCCTAAAACTAATATCATTCAAGCTTTTTTTCTTCGCCTACACCGTCCACAAAGTGGGATGCAGGTCTTTTCTTTGGAATAACATAGTCTCTAAGGGATTTTGCAAGAGGTATAGCTGCTGGGCAATGCAGCGCAAATCTTAGAGGATCAGATGCACTCTTTCGCAGGTTGTACTACAGGTGGCATAACACTTTGCTGTGGTTTGGGCTTTCTTCTACTTTCTTTTTCCTTCCTTGCCTTTATTAACTGCTTGAATTTCTCATTCCGAACACTCTTTTTTTTCTTTCTTCTTTTTGATGTCCTTGACTTTTTTTTTGGCGAGGTATGTTTGACACGATTTCATGCACGTTCGACGCATATCGGGAGTAGGTTTGAGCTGAGTTGACTTGACATTTCTTCGTTTTAAGGCATATTTAATGCGCGACGTAGCTTGATAGTTCTCGAGAGTCAGTGCACATCTGTCTTTCTCTACTATATCGTCCATGATGTTGAATGATCCTTCCACTGAGTGTGCCGTGAAAATCGAAAGAAGAGCTCTCACAAGAGAGGACATACATATTCATACAATTATACTGAGCATTCGACAAGCATGTTGCCCGGCACCGCGAACGAGGACGCACATCAAGTTAGACCACAAAGCGAATTACGATAAAAAGCTGTGTAAATAAGATTTACACTAAAATCATTTTAAGTGAAAGAAAAATCATCTGTGAGATGCAACTATAACAGTGAATTAGGATAGCAAAAGCTTCTGCATATTATTAAAATCACATTGAAGATCAACCGAAAATTAAATACCAAATGGAAATATTTTGAGATAATATTAGAAGCAAAACTCTGAAATACAAAAGCAAGTTAGTTGGAAATCCACAAGCTAACACAAAATTATAAACAATATTGTGAATATAAGAATAATGTGCTTTTGTGACCTAACATCTAAACTGTTAATTATGACACAAATTTGGAATGCGAAAAATCGTAACATTTAGAGACAAAGTTTAGATGGTGCCATATTAAAGACAGTTTGTAAACAATTAAACAAAACTATTAATCTTACAAAACAAAGCACAATTAAGCAATAAGTTATCACAAGAGTAGAAAACAAGAATACTTAATTGGCTGTCACTATATATATCAGGGTTCGCGTTGGCGGGGTTTTGTCCACTTTTTAAGCATTTTTTACGAAATGACTCACTTTTTCGGAACCCACCGAGTTTTTCTGAACCCAACTGAGTCACACTTTCCTTTTTTGACTCACTTTCCTGAGAACCCATCGCAAACCCTGTATATGTACATATATATGCGAGCGCCGCAGGCGCGAGCCCCCAAAAAATTATTGCAGATACCGAAAAGATCACATAAAAAAACTCAAATAAATGCGAGACCTTTACCTCCGACCACTACATCACGACTTCGCTTATTACCCCCACCCTCATAAAACAAACCGAAAATATTTTCTCAACGGATTTGCATCGATCTCAAAAATGGCCCAGATGAGATCTCTCAAGCCGGAATTCCGTCTGCAGCCGGAAAACATGCACCTTTCTTCGATGTTAAGCGGCTGATAAATTTCGCACACAAGATTTTTACGTAATGACGTCATACGGCTGCCCTACTAACGTAACATATGAAAATATCGAAAATATCAGCAGCATTTCGAAAAAGGTAGACACCTTGATTTCTGCTCTGTTTGGCTGAACAGCAATGAGGAGCATAAAAAAAACAGCTCTAAAGCTGGATAAGATTCAACAGCCTTTCTGCCAGTTAGATACACTACAGGCCCTCATGCGCTTAATCAGGATGCGCTAATAAAATCTCTACTAACGGGTCTATCGTCCAGGCATTTCTTTCTTAAACGTTCATGTACTGTTATGTAACAGATTTTGAGTATTAATGTTTTTCTTCATCCTAATTACATTTTGAAGATCCTGTAGCCCTTTTTACAATAAATGCACCTTCTTTGTTTTCTACCGCCATAATGGAAGATTTTCTTCCCGTGTATGAACACTCGAATGGTGCATTTATCATCAGCATGCCCTACAATGTCTATGCTACACAATCAGAGACAAAAATTTGCAATCGATACCCCGTTAATATGAGGTTTTACAAAAGGAGCCCTAATGAGCGCATGCTGTGTCTAACTGGCAGTGGTCGCATTCACAAAATTTAACCGTACAGTTAACAAATTCGGTTAACTATTCCTGTAGCAAACTTGCTCCAAAAAGCGACACGCTAGTGGCGGATTGGCTACCACTTCAATTTCACGCTATATAACGGCATACAAGTTAACTGCGCTCGCTTTGAGGCACCTCTGTGGTGATTTTGTATGAGATTGTGTGAGTGTCTGTTGGTATTTGCTAAAGGCCCTGGAAGTCCAGCGGACATGATACACAGCTTGTGTTACACTTTCTTTAAAAGAAAAGAATACGGAGATAACTACGAATCTCCCTCAGTACTTGACACACAGGGAGCATTGTTATTCGGCACGACGAACGCCAGCTGACATTCAGCTGACACTTTCAAATTTTTATTGGTTCTCCTGACATCACCGTGGAACACTTTTTTGTCAGGAAGATCTTCCCGGAACGCCGCTGATGGCACGTGACAAAATGGCCGCCCCCATGAGTGAAAACTGAAATTGTAGTTTTCTTATTAATTTTCTCAATTTAAAAAGGGAATGTGAAGTAAAACAAAATATAACTAATTTCATGCACAAATAAATCTGTTTCAGTAATAAGTTTGAAGAAAACAACTCTAAAATGGCACAACCAGGACTTTTGTAATCAGCCAATGAGAACCATGACAGGTGGCCCGGATGTAAATAAACTTGTACAAACATGGAAGTTTAAAAGTCATTGCAGTTACATACTATTATTATTATTATTATTATTATTATTATTGTTATTATTATACACGGTATTTATAACGCGCTTATTTAGTAAAAACACCTAAGTGCTTACATATATAAAACATATAGAAACGTCAAGTTTACGATAAATACCTTATATGACAACATAATACAAATAACATTTTTCACTAAAGCTACTTTTTAAAAAAAATTTACACAGAAATCTCCTGCCTTCCATAAGCTTGAAAGAATAGGTGCGTTTTTAAGCTTTTCTTAAAACTCTGTATTGTATTGGCCTCTTTGATGTTATTTGGTAGATTATTCAAAAATTTTGCCCTGAATAATGGAAAGACCGCTCTCCATATTGCCGTTTCACCTTAATAAGCTCAAGACAGTTTTAGGATTTCGATCTCAGTTCATGCTTAGAGGAGTAGGGGAGTACCAAATCTTGCAAATAAGAGAGCCCACGACCATTCATGGACTTATAGACCAAAGTTAATGTCTTAAAAGTACGTCTCTCTTTAACTGGGAGCCAGTGCAGACGATCCAACATGGGACTTATATGTTCATAAAGATTGGCTCTAAAAATAACTCTGGCAGACGCATTCATGATCTGTTAAAAGCTATCGAAACAACATTGTGCCAAACCGGTAAACAAGCTGTTACAATAATCAAGTCTGGATATGATAAGTGCGTGAACTAATGACTTTGCCGCTTTAAAATTTAACAGATGGCGTATTTCCTTAATCCATCCTAAGTACATAAAACATATCTTGCGAAGATGTGCTATGTGCTGCTCCATCGATAAGTGCATATCCAAATAACACCGAGATTTCGAACGACTGGGACCGCAGGTATGATATCCGAATCTAGCAAAAGTTCTCTAATTTTGATATCTGCCGAGTTCTGTTTCGAAACAAACACTATGAACTCCGTTTTTTCACAGTTCAGTTTCAAACGGTTGGCATACATCCACTGAGATATCTTACCTATACTACTCTGTAGATCGTGCACAGCAGCTAGTTGTGTGTCCTCTTGCTTAGGATCACATGGTTTCCCCACTTGACTGTCGTCGGCTTGGCAGTAATATAGTAATCGTAGAATAGCCATAAGTCTTCCCAATGTCATTACATAATCACTATAACGCATGGGGCCCAACAGTGACCCTTGAAGCAAAGAACAGCTCAGAGTGACTGAATCGGAGTAGGCACCATCAATACAAACTCGAACTGACCTGCCGGACAGATAACATTCGAGCCATAACAAAACTATACCTTTAACGTTGAAAGTATTACTTAAACGCCCAAGTAAAATCCTATGATTGACCGTATCGAATGCCGCACTCAAGTCCAACATGCCGAGACAAACGGCTTTTCCCGCGTCCATTTCTAATATCTCATTACACATCTTGAGCAATGCAGTCTCTGTGGAATGATTTGCTTTATATGCAGATTGATGTGGATCTGCGGGACCGTTTGTCTCGATATGTTGGGCTATCTGTCGGCTGACAGCTTCTTCAATGAGTTTGGAAATATATGCCAAGTATGACACTGCTCTATAGGTCTTTAGAATCCGATCTAGTGTTGGTTTTTTAATCAATGGACCTAAATTAGCCTGTTTAAGTATTCCTGGCATTTGTCCCTTGACTAGCGATGCGTTGACAATGCTAGTGATGATGGGGCAAATCTTATCAGTGCACGTCTTCAACAGGCATAATATGCCCGATTTCATGATAATTTTTTGCATATCCGTTTGTGATATTTCCACAAAAGTATCCACAGCGCAAAAGTTCAGAGGAGGAGCAGAATCATAGAGAAGGGCATCTTCTGAGATATCACTGTTGAATTCATGCCTTATCAATTTTGTCCTGAAAGAAACAGCAAAATTTATCCGCCAAATCCTTACTGTTATTGAGCTCTGGGAAAACTTTGGCTGCATTTCTGTTCATGATTTTATTCATCTCTTTGAAAAGCTTTCCTTGGTCACCTGCATGTTTGTCCAGAATGTTGTGAAAATGTGCTTGTTTTGTGCCCATAAGAATGGTTGAACAGTCCTTTCGCGCTTCTATGAATAGACGATCAGAGTGTTCATAGCTCTGTTTTTTCGCCACACCCTGTTGCGTGATTTGGACAGTTTCAACGCCTTCCTCACATCCGCTGTAATCCAGGGATCTCGTTGCTTATTTGTTAGGCGCTTAGTAGTCGCATCATCTCTTTATGATGTTGATATATGTTCGTTTTTGTGATGTATAAACGAAAGGCATCCACGTCAATGCCGGCAATTCCCAAAAATGTCACAGTTCTTGCTTCAGGTTTTAGTTTGTCCAGCGACAGAGCGCATGACAGAATATGATGATCCGACAAAAGATCACTCACACAACTCTCAGCTTTTTCCGGACGCCCAATGATAAGCACCCCTCGCTGACCGCGAAGAGGCAAAAAAGAGAATTTTTTATAACTAATCAATTTTACTTTATATTAAAACAAATTATTGTTAAAAGATGATTGTGCAATTTAGCTAAATAAGTTTTCTCTTCTGTGCGGTGCACAGTTAACTTCACAGTTAACCTTTACGAATTCCAGGGCAGGTTTTTTGACGGTTAAAGGGAAATGCGGGTATCTCGCCCACAATTGACATTTCCTTCATAGTTTCACAGTTTAATGCTTTGAGGGTATACATTCAAAAGTTATCAGAGAAACAAGTAAGTACCTGTGAAACACGAGCAGGCACTAACGGCCCCCAAATTCAAAGGGGTATAAAGACAATTTTTGACCATTTCCGGATGACTAAATGTAACCAAAAGTACCAAAAGGCACATCTACCGGTCGACACCTTTCATTTAAGCCTATTCTCAATGTTCTACGACTAACAGAACCGAAGATATAGCGTGTATAAGCTTATTTCCCTTACACCCCAATTGTCGCCCCTTTTGGTCAATTTCACCACTTCCGGATGACCGAATCCCACCAAAAGTACCAAAAGGCACATCTACAGGTCGAGACCTTTCATTTAAGCTAACTATCAATAGTGTACGACCAATAGAACTCAAGATATAGCATGTACAAGCTTATTTTTCTAAAACCCCAATTATCCCTCATTTGGTCAATCTGACCAAAAGTACCAAAAGGCACATCTACATGTCGAGACCCTCCATTAAGCTAACTAGCAATGCTGTACGACCAACAGAACCGAAGATATAGCGTGTACAAGCTTATTTCCCTAAAACCCCAATTATCGCTTATTTTGGTCAGTTTGACCACTTCCGGATAACCGAATCTGACCAAAAGTACCGTAAGGCACATCTATATGTTGAGACCTTTCACTTGAGCCTATTCTCAATGTTCTATGACTAATAGACCGAAGATATAGCGTGTACCAACTTTTTTCCCTTTAACCCCAATTATCCCTCATTTTGGTCAATTTGACCAATTTCGGATAACCAAATCTGACCAAAAGTACCAAAAGGCACATCTACATGTTTAGATCTTTCACTTGAGCCTTTTTCTCAATGTTCTATGACTAATACAACCGAAGATATAGCGTGTACAAGCTTTTTTCCCTTTAGTCCCAATTATCGCTCATTTTGGTCAATTTGACCACTTCCGGATGCCCAAATCTGACCAAAAGTACCAAAAGGCACATCTACATGTCGAGATCTTCCATTTAAGCTAACTATAAATGCTGTACGACCAATTGAACCCGAGATAAGGCGTGTACAAAAAAGCGATGACGGACAGATGGACGGACAGACGGACGGACACGTCAAACCTATAGGCCCCAATCCGAAGGGTTGGGGCCTAATAAAGACACTGAAAGGTCGCGTACTTTTACTATAGAAACCACTGGAAAAAAACAGGAAATTTCAATCAAAATGCAAAATTCACATTTAATCACAATTGACAATTGCCTCATTTTTTCCCTGTTTGAAGAACACGTCATGCGAAATGTTTTAAGCAAATAAAAAATATATGTCACAGTATCAAAAAGAGAATTATTCTAGAGGACAAGTCACGTCACAACCCTACATCCGTCAATGAGAATTAAGATTTTCATCACGTGATCAAAAAAGTGCCAGTGCTTGCGTCGGGTCAAAACGCATAGTTTCTCCTTGGTTTCTACTAAATATAACAGGGTGTTTTTCTTGTTCTTGGCCGACTGCATAAATTTTGGCCTATTTGTCACATGCCAGGAAGTTGGTTCTTAAAATAGTTTTTACCGTTTAGGAAAATTTTATTACTTAGCCTAAATATCGAATAAATTGTATTGGTATAGAACAGTGCGATAAACTCCAAATATCGTTCATTATGCCCTCAGTTACCTACAATGCATAGCATGGAATCGCCCGCAGAATACAATCTTTCTTACAAAATCCCATTGACTCAATGGATAAATGGCGAAAAGAGTGCAAATATGATCTTAATGGACAGTATGTCCACACAGGCCTTCTAGGAACAAAATATAAATACAGACCATTTGTCTTTGAAAATGATTTTTCGATCTAGACGAATTTAGTAGTTATTTATATTGTGCAAACATGGATTCAAACTCAGCGATATTCAATTAATGCGCATTTCGGTCGCTACATGGCGCAGAGGTACCTGCATTTCCTTTTAAACATGGCCATTTATGAGCGATAATACAATATTACACAGCTGTACTCCGAAAGCAATCTGCTACAACTGAAAAACAAAAGAGGCTTTCATTTCTTGGATTTATTCGTTAATCTTTCTGTAATAGCCCTTGACTTGCCATTTTATTCCAAATATTTGTCTTTTTTGGTGTTGCTGGGTCTGGAATAACTATTTACCAAATGAATGAAATTTACACATTCATAATAATAATAATAATAATAATAATAATAATAATAATAAGAATAATAATAATAATAATAATAATAATAATAATAATAATAATAATAATAATAATAATAATAATAATAATTATAATAGAATAGAATTTATACTTACTGTTAAAGAATTATATCCATCTCTTATTTTTAATGCGGACAGATTTTTATTCTTACAAGCTCCCTGATCTATGACAAAAAACCTTATAGACTGGTTAGACTGGCAACTTAGTGTATACTTGTCGTTAATACTTCTTACGTTTTATATGTTTCATCAAAACTTCTAATTTTCCACCAGAATTTTTTTTCAAAATTTTTTTGCTGTTACAGTCTTGAGCTGAAAATCATTGAAGGTATACTGTTAGTACTCAAACTGGAATAAATACAAATACGAGACTAGTGCACATGAGACATCAATATACAGTGATATATCATATACTTTAACTGGAGACCTACTTAAATTTCTATTTTTGTAAAGAAAACATATGTCTTCCGCACCAAATCCATGGTTCTGCAATACCCAGATCCCATTTTCTTGTTCTTTTTCTTGTTATTTTTTTTTCTAATATAATCAAACTTTGTGATCAAAATTAAAAGAAAATGCAAAATTATTTACAGCAGTGACTGTCAAAAGTTGCAATGTGTTATTATATGCAATGGCTTTTAATCATGGGATACCTTCCCAACTCCCCTGCTCCGGTGACGTTCCTTTCCATGATGGATCCAGTACCTTATTTAACCTACATGACGAAATAAGTACACGTTAATTATAAGGCAGTTTCGAGAATGTTATTCTCTGAACCGTTTACACACAAACCTCACCGATTCAGTTGATTCATATTTCTTCGCAAACATCTATTACTTACCGCAGCAGGTTGCGACTTACATAATGTAATACAACTGGAACTGAAAACCATTCAGTGAGCCGTACTCACTGTGTTGCCGAAAACACGGCAAACACAATGTAAGACTCACGCAGCATTGACTGATGGCTTGACATTAGCTCTTACTGTCAATTCTTCATGAGTGGAGGCATGAATGATAATCTTTCCGGAAAAAAATGCCATTCCTAGGGTAATAACAATAACAACACAATTTTGCTCACGACATGTCGTTAACTACAGTCCCAAGGGGGTGCGGGGTAGGATCAGCGAAAAGAAAATACATGAGGCAAGAATTTTTAGACAATGACGTAATATACCTTGCCTGATTTCACCACATGCGTTAAAAGTTGAAAGAGCCATCCGACTGACCCAAGGAGTACCCATACAAAGTTGGAAGTGAATGAAACTTTCTGTTATCGAGACATTTTGCACACAATATCTTGTTCAAAATATAGCCATATTCTAGGTGACATGCAGCATTCGATCGTTCTACTAAGGATAAAATATGACAAAATCCTTCTAACCCACCAAGCAACAATTCCACCAAATCTACTTTCTCCGATCCTCACCGGCTGATTTTGTTCACGTTTTACGCAATGACCTCACACGCCTTCCTTAACAACGTAAAAAGTTGACACAACTGTCCGATCTACACAAGGAATAAACATATCACGCTTTAAGTAGTTGCTGCTTTTCGTTCTCGAGATATCTTGAACACATTTTGCTAATAACAGACTGAAACACAACAAAATGTACAAATCCTATATGTCTAGCTTTCGCTGGGGATACATTATCCCAGCAGACACACAAACCGAATCCGGCTTCAAAATTTGGTTGGTTTTTAGTCATATATGTAACAATTCCGATGTCGTTACGAAATAACTTTGATTTTGGTTCCTGATTTCGTATCATGGCGTCTGTTTGACGACACCCCGATGCCAGATTGCGATGGATACTCTTTTGTTGTTGAAATATCCCTTTGATAGAACCTCTGGACTCCTCCCTCACAGCAAGCCTGATATCTGTTCCCTGCACCGAAGATGGTTACCAAATTTATGTAACTTGTGTGCTCCCCTGTGTATGCTTGAACTTATGACCTTAAAACTGCAATGTACTAATACAATCCTCTTCAAGCCAGCCGCGATATCTATACGTTTCAAAATCACAAGTTTTGAACTGTTTCTGTCCAGACTTGGTTAGCAAAAGTCCTCCAAAGTGGTATCCTGTTTCCCAACCAGACCAATGCCCTCTGTCAGGAAATATATCTGTGAAGTTTCAAAATGCTTCAGTCATAGCTGCAGGGAAAGGAATGTTTGTAGTTTCAAGCTTACGTACATGTCACACCGTTTAAAAATATAGAAAAAAATTTGTCAAATTTTTGTTACTTTAAAACTCGAGATAACCAAATGTGTGAGTCTGGCACAACTCAGATGTTCTGACCGAAAGAGAGAGGAACGCAGTGAGCAAAATGTAATGCATTTCACTGTTTTAAAGAATCGGTCTTTAAATTTTTTGCCCGAGGTGGCGCACGGTGATCCGAGCCATCTTTATAAATACTCACGATGAATGCTGTTTTTATGTAAATTCTATATTCTTTTTGTTTAATTTTTTGTCCGAGGTGGCGCACGGTGATTCATACTCATTTATTCATATTCATGATGAATGCTGTTTTTTGTGTGAATTCTATATTGTTTTCGTCTGTATATTATCTGTATATTATCTTTATCTATATGTTTGGTATTAATACCAACCGAGTAAATTTACGGAATAAGTATCACTTGTGTCAATATTTGTTCTCACATGGTTAAAGCACAAGTAAATATCAGCCAACAAATTTTATGTTGTTACAGGAAGTCATCTCACGAATATCGGTTGTTTGCAGCTCTTGTAATACACATTTGTGCAACTTCGTTTGTTCGGGTTAAACATCGAAGCTTGGGCACAGATGAGATAGAACAGAGATACGCATGAGGGCGGAACACAATATTGCGATAATACAATTCAAGAAAAATTGCCGGTAGCTTCAAAGAGCTGTCCTGATGGGTGCATCAATAGGGCGGAGACAACAGGAGTTGCACCAGTGTGAGCGTTGTTATAAAACAGCTGACCTCTGATGAGATCTGTTTTGTATCAACACAGAGCGGATGGATATTTCAAAAATAGTTCCTCTCGTTATGATTACTATTTTCGCGGAATCCCCAGTGGGCCTGGGTAGTAACAAGATGTTAACCACAACAAACTAAACCGCGGTAAAGGTTGGCTGTTGGTCAACAGTGCGAGTGTTGACGAACAGCTAGCAACCTTGTACAGGAAATGGGACGCATGCCAGTGCAGACAACACTGACAGAGGAGGGAGAAGTATTTGAGAGAGGGATGCCGTGAACTATGTTTGAGGGAAGATAAAGGTATTCGGGTGTTGTTGGAGCCTTATAATGGACTATGCCCAAAATTCGATGAATATTCTATTCCACAGAAGAACTATAACAAAAAAGAGCACATACAGACTTTTAAATCTATATATATGTTTAGATTTTGTTGTATGATTGCAATAACGCGCATTTTGCCCTGATAAATGCATAATTTGATAAAAAAATCTCACACTCCGTGTTTAGGAGGTTAAATTCGTTTGCGGCGTTTGTTAAAAAGGGGGTATTTTTAAACTGACACTTCTCGGTGAGTTTCTTGCAAAGGGCGACGGGCACGCATGGTAACCAAGTTGACTTCAGGATTAAGAATGAATTTTTTGCATCAATAATATTTTACCTCAAATTAAATAGTTCCCAACTCAACCAGTAGCTCGGCTGCATACAATAATACTTTTCTACATTCTCAAAAAGTAGGGAACAATCAAGAACCCTGGAACCATAACCTTTCCGTCTAGAAGGGGTTAAACATGTTCCAACGGACACATGTCTAGTTCCACAATAATCCAAAGTAACAGACAAATTGGATTTCTCTAACTTTAAATTTTATTAGTTAAAATAAATAAATCACATCTTGGCAAAGAACAAAGTCATTATTACAAATACTTCTGTATTGGTTATGCGTTTTTATTGATCATAATATAAGGTAGAATTACAGGGCTGTTAAACAGTAGTTTGCGTAGTAAATGCATCTGGAGAGAAGGTTAAAATAGAAAGGAAATCATTGCAGGAATTCAATACAAACTCAATGGAGCACTTCCAGATGTTATCCAGAATGAACACACAATATCGTTACACCAAGTAATATAAAAATATATAAAGTACAAGGGGAAGTCAGAAAACTACAAATAGATTATGGCCATAAAGTTGTCTAAACAAATTTGTTTTTTTGTCCACTAGCCGAAGATGTGCAACTGCATTGCATGTTGTCTGATCACAGCACTGTAAATATATACTTGAATACACTACTCTACTTCATAAATTCTACATCTAAATGTTCAGTAAAAGAACACTTAAGTTGAACTATTAGCCAATATTATATACAACCACAGCTCTCGCACATTCATAAAATTTCAGAGGAGAAAAATATAATTTCACACGTTACTTTTAAATTACATAAACTCTCATAGCACCCCAAACATAAATTCGAACATTTTTTTGGCCAAATATTGGGAAAATTTATTCAAAATTACCAGATGATTTTGGAATGTTCAAACAAATTTCAGTTAATGTGAAAAGTAATCGTGCACTTTAGCCTTACATGCAAAAAAAAAATCAACCTACCACAATAAAATGAATACTGTTTGCGTGTAAATATGCACTTTAACATTACAAAAATAGAACGGGCTGCTCGCTGTACATTTTAATTTTGGCTTAACAATAGCAGTTTTAGAACCTCTTTAAAATTTTGTTGTATTTCTTGACTTTCCTTTATGTTTGTTGTAACAGTTCTATCTACAGTATCTGTACTCCAAGAGTGTCTGTGATATTGTTTGCTTTTCACATATTTATACTAAGTTTTTTTTTGTTCTTTTTCGTTTTCATGTACAAGTGGTTTATCCTATAGGCTTTTTTCTTCACTTGGACCAATTTTCTGAAACGAATCAAAATCATAACGATAGACAACAAAGAACAGGATATTCGAATAACAACGTTATATTCATGTCTCTATAAGTAAGACCTTTGGGAGCGAGAATTAAGTTAATCTACAACATGTTCTCAAAAACAGGAGAACCATGAAAGAAATAATAGGAAAAAGAACCAAAAAAAAAAAAAAAAGAGAGAGACGCATTCAAATAGTCATATATCGATTTGAAACTTTCGTTTAGTTTTATGGCTTTCAAGAGTATTACTTACTAAACTACATATAACTGCTTTTACACATAATACTCAACAGATCCTAAAAGTACACTGAACAAGGCAAATGACAAAGAATGCTCACAGTGAGAAGTCAGAATCAAGCGAACCAATCGTCAAATTTGAAGATCGTTGGGTAAAGCTGCAATAATAATAATAATAATAATAATAATAATAATAATAATAATAATAATAATAATAATAATAATAATAATTTCCTCATTATAAACAAGAATAACAACCGCAAGTAAATCGCTTTTAATAAATTGATGTTTCACACTATTATTAAACAAAACCGTACACTGACAGAATGAAGTAATCTTTGGGGTAGTGAAAATTAACATCTGCATACTACTCGATGTGTGGCGGGGAGAGACTTACTTGTAGCATATCCATGATGTTGCTCGAACATGATCTGCACACCGGTACACCGGCACCAGCGCTATCCGCCACGCATCTGCATTTCTGACAAGTCGACGGCGCCGCCCGATCTGCTATGACGCGTACCATGACCTGGACGAATCGCTTCTGATCGGCCTTACGCGCGTTCGTGAATTGATTCACGTCGAAGACGGCACCTTTGGAGACTTGGATCAGTGACGAGCAGAGGTCACCAGGCAACTTGACCTGGTTGTACAGCTCGCGGTCGCTCGTGAGGTCTCCCCTCAGGTGCTTCTTGGTGAAGATTCCATCTTTGTCCGCACCTGAACACACACAAAAAAGCGGTGTACTGCAAAATAACACCAGGAGTGCCATGTAAAAATCAGTGCCAATAACCACATCAATTCAACAATACAGTAACTCTCTATAAGCGTCGGTAAAAAAAAAATGACATAAACGCTCATATCATCAGTATAACACTCATCAGCATATTAAACTTGGTCTCCTATTTGACAGCTACACTCATATGGTTCATCGAATTACCACTGGCTCTATATTACGACGATGGCTTGTGGACTGTACGAGCAACTGGAATATAAACAGCTACAAATCGAATATATATATAATTTCCAAATTAACTTTCTGTGCGAAAAAAAAAACGTTCATGCAGCAGGAGAAAATAGCACTTCAGCACAGAGCGGGAAAGCCTTGGCACTTACCATACAAGTAGGCGGTCTGTGGTCCCTTGTCGACGCCTTCCTTGACCATGAACTCGTGATCCATGATGACGTGGAGGCGAATGTCGTTGTTGAACAGGAGATTCTGTACTGCATTGTAGCTGTGCCATTTGCAAAACATGAATATTATTGCTTCTTTTTCTCTTTGTAAAATCAGCTATGAATTGTTGGCGCTATCCTCATATTCGACACGGTACCTTTGCCGATTTTCTACCCGATTCGGGATCTGGCCAGATCGTTTTATTGTTAAACTCTTCACATATGCAGTAGACAAAAACAATTAGAAGACAACGATTAAAAAAAGATGCGACGTACCGGTAGCTTTGAAATACTGCAAACTAAACAATACCAGTACTACTAATAATAATAATTATGAAACTAAAAAAAAAAACAAAAGCTGTGAAATGTAGGCCTTACCTGATATCAACTTCATCGCACTGTGCGCACGGGATAACCACAATAGTTTTGGAAACGCCAGCACGGAATGGATATTGTGCAGCAAACATGATGGCCCTCAGTGTGTCAGGTGTATCTGTGCCATGCGGCATGTTAGACCAGCCTGCCAGGGTCTGAAACAAACACAGCAGCCTTGATTTGTTTCAAATAAAAAGATTAAAACCCAGTATTTAAATTAGCTGTTACTTTTTTTAATTGATCAGAAGACACATGATGTAGAAGATATATTACAGATCACACCAACACTTCTACAATTTTTTAAAAAATAATTTTAATTGTTTTTGTTTTTATTTAATCCATTTGCTCAATAAATTATCCAACGTGATTTAGTACTTTTTATGGCTTATGTCTTCTCCTCACCTGAGAAAACTTGTCTTGGCTGTTGAACAGTTGCCCACCCATGGTGAGTGAATGTGGTTTATTGAGGCTAGCGTATCCTCCATAACCCACTACGCCATACCGGTTGTTACTCAAACCTACAGACGATTGTTTTAAAACCAGAGTAACTCCAAAACGTCCACTGGATATTGAAGACAAATTTACGTAGGTAGTTTATTTTATCAATTTATTTATCATTAATGTATTCTGTAGTGTATTTCGTTTTTACATGTGAACAGAAATGTGTTTTGCGTATTCTTTTCAAACCAATACCAATTAAAATTAAAACAATGCGCAAAGAGCAAAGAGCCCGGAAGTGACGTACCACTTTTTGCCATGTCAGCCTCCAAGTCATCGATAAAGTCACGCAAGTTGTCCACCACGGCCGTGTTGCAGTCGGCGTGCTGAACGACGAACACGACGTCAGCAGAGCGAGGTACCGCACTGCCCTCTAGCGTCTTCTCGCCCGTAAACTCGGTCGATCCTACTTTGCATTTGGCTGAAGAATCGAAATGAACATCCAATTAAATAAAATTAAATGAGTTAAATGCATCGAGAGATTTACTTTTAAATCAACTGCGCAACAATCAAGCAAGAATCAAAATCTAACTGTAATTTCTTTGTTTTCTCTCTCTCTCTCTCTCTCTCTCTCTCTCTCTCTCTCTCTCTCTCTCTTCTATATTTCTTCATCTTCTTGCTAATAATCACTTTTCCTTATGTAACTCATTCTGCAACCCTTGTGCTCAAAACGGCGCAGACTTATGAAGAATAAGACAACATATAAAGCATCTGATATTTGGTTTGAAATTAAAACCTAAAAGTATACATAACGACCTTACCGCATTCGGTTGGGACTCTGATCGTAACACCGTTGCGAGAGCACTCTTCCACATAGAAAGCAGCCGACTTGCAAACGCCCTCCACCGTTTCTACAGCATTCGAGTTGGAAGCAAAGTCATTGACGCACATCCTCATGAAATGCTCGGGGTTGACGATCTTAAAGCAGTGACGGAACGGCGACGAGTCGAGCTTAAAATGCGCTGAGCAGAACTCGTAAGGGCGGGTGCCGGGAGTCGGTTCTTGTATGGTTGCTGTGTTACGCGAGCGGCAACGTCCCACGGTCCAGCTGCGTGTGAACTCGTCAATGTTATCGGCCAGGCTGCCGTCAGACATGACCCAGTCCGTGATTGGTTCGTTGTCGTAGGTGCCGAGCAGACCAGCCGTCTTGCCGTAGTACCATCCAGTCACCTCCACAGTGCAGCGGTCGTAAATCAAGTCACAGAGGACGTTCACGCCGTTGTCGTTTCTCACGCTTATGACGTTGCCTTCACGGAGAATAGTTGTGGCGTCCATAACCAAAGGTAGTTCAGCGCTTGTACCGTCCTTCTTCACTTCACCCGTGGGTAAAATCTCCACCTGGTTTATGCCATCTGTTACCGTGATACTCTTTTTTAAGGTACCAGCAGAGCTTTCGTAGTTTACGACAACCGCAAATTTACGGTCAATGAAGTCACGTGCCAAGAGATAGCTGCAGTCACCGGCGAATTCGTAGAACCTCTTGTCGAATGTCATATAGTGTTGAGTTCCAGCCAAAGTTGCCCAGCCTGTTATTAAACCAAAACAATTAAATCAAACATGCACTATTCGAGGTACCAGGCATTGGCTACACAATGAAGACAACCTTTTTTTCTTTCTTGAGATTATAATTGCTGACATCTGCCATATGAATGGACAGAATTATGCGCAACTTAACAACTACGTTTATTTACATTTAGTTCTGCAGCATATAATCAGGCATTTACTTTTGAATGGCGGAATCCAATCAGCCAAGCACATTGGGGGCTTGTAGTAGTAGTAATAGTCCCAGAACGTCCAATCAGCGTCCGGCAAACTGTTCTCAAGCCAAACCAGGATTTTGCGAATGCGATCCCTGATGTAGAAATCTGGGAGGTCCGAACTCAGGTCTCTGATAAGTGAAGTAAAACGTTCGAATGAGATGCCTGAATTGGCAGAATTAGACCCAGTTCCCCTACGTCAGGACAAATAAGAACTACTGGAAAAGTGTTCTGATTCATATCGATTTTACTACAATAATTTTAACGGCCTTAATGATAACGGTCACTGTTACTAACAAATACTAAGAATTGCAATTAATTTTAAAAAGTCTTATATCAATAATGTATTTGCAACAGTAATTTGTTATTGAGCTTTTATGATATTATCCGGTGTTCTATAGAAGCTAAGCATTGTGACTTACGACAGAAGATCTCTCGGAATGTAAAGCTCGACGTCTAAGTGGGCATTCTGTGGATCCCACACATTGAGGGAAGACTTTTCCACGCGCTTCTTAATGGCATGCCAAACGCGATCTTTGACAACATCCCACGTGATCTCAGACAGCTTGGTGGCCACTTTCACCATCGTCTCTTCAATGTTGTAATTCTCATTGACGTATTCCCACTGGTGTAGGAAAAACACACAAGTCTCGTCATCAGCTTAATATTTTCTAAAGTGACTACATCAACTGACTAGCCTAACTGACTAGTCAAAACTGGTATATAAACTATGTACGTTTGCCATTATAATATTACACTCATTCTGAGGATCTGAGAAATCGTGATTTGAATAAATTCCGCTTTAACATTGCAAACGAAAAGCAAAATACTGACAATCAAATTGACGAGTCTAGACTAGACCAATACTCCCACTAGATACAAAATGGTACGGTTTTTTTCAATATCGGGAGCAGGGGGAGACAAAGATGGTGAGATGGCCATTTTTGGTGAGTAAGAGGGCGGAGACAAAGATTAATGCAGTGGGGAGGGGAGGGGGGTGGGGGGGGGGAAGGGGGCGGAGTGCCCCCACGACTCCTAAAGCAAACATGAATAGTGTTAATACTAACATAACCCCAGATTTTGTCCAGAACAGCCCTGAATTCCCGCACTTCGGCGCGTCTGTTGAAATTCCTCCAGACATCACGGAGAATCTCCAAGTGAAGCTTGTACTTTTCTTCCCAGGCTTTCACCACTTCCTCCATTTCCTCTCTGAACCAAAGTAAAAGTATAACATATTAAAAAAAAGAAGAATATCGCAGGCAAAAAGTTACTGCTTTCTTGCCTTTTTTTTTCTTAACGTTTACATAACAGAATGATTTTTGGAAAGGGCAATGGAAATACCGAATAGAAAACAAGGCACAGCACACATGTCGATTACCGACGCAAATGCTTTCTAAACTATAACATTGCTTTTTGGTGTTCTTCACCTAAACCTGTTATTTTACATCCGCAACTTTAAAAAAACTATCAGTGTTTTCTACATAAAGAGTGTATGTACCGCCATTGTTTGAGGTTGCGCATGAAATCACCGCTCTTGACTCTCTCCAGTGTCGCGTAATAGCTGCGTACCCACGGGTGATTGTTAATTGCGGTTACCGTCTCGTCAAGCCAGTTGACAAACTTCTCGAGCCACGCGTGGAATTGTTGGATATCGGGCCAGTGCTCGTCAATAGCCTTGAGTAGCCATTCCGTCCACGCGTTCACCCTCTCGTTCATTTTGCCTACCCAGGCACGCCAGATGCGACCCATGCGAGTCTGGTAGTACTCCACGGTGCGCGAAGTACTGCAATATCATGCATACTTATGATGTAAACGTATCAAGTACCAAACCTTTATCTTTTAAAATACACTGAAAACTCCTTGCAATTTAAAATAATCACAAAAAAACACACACACACACACTCACAGACATGAATTCCTGTAGGGTTTGCCCTTTCGAAAAATTATTCGTTGAAAAATAATTCGCAAAATAATAGGGCACTGAAGAAGACAGAAAACATAGAAGAATTAAGTTACCTCAAACTGACGGAAAATACCGAGTCCAAAGTACAGTAAATTAAACACTCACGCCGAGGTCATTCTTTCCCAGTTCCTCTGGCTTAGCTCAATGCCAACTGTAACGACGTCAACGATATCGGAAAGATACATCTCGTTGTTTCGAATCATTCTGTTCCATGTAGTCTGGATCATTTTCATCTGTTCGGCAGCGATAAGGTTGATGGTCTGGTGTAGAAAAACAAAATCTATTAATATATATATAAAGACAGAGAGAGAGAGAGAGAGAGAGAGAGAGAGAGAGAGAGAGAGAGAGAGAGAGAGAGAGAGATCATCTCGAGGAGGTTGGATTACTGCAACTGTTTGCTCGTTGGCATAACTCAAGAACTGACTTCTAAATTACACAAAGTGCAAAACGGGTGTGTCAGCCTGATAACACGGCGTCGCACACACGATCATGTAAGCGATGCGCGCAATGCCTTATATTGGCTACCCATTAAATACAGAACAGATTATAAAGCTGCACTGCTCTTGCATAAAGCCCTACACAGGAACAAGCCTGGTTGTCTTACAGATCTCCTACATCTCAAATCAACGTACGTACTCTCAGATCCAATGATAAACTTCTCCTCGAAATACCTAAAACACACTTAAAAGCTGGCGACCGAGATTTTTCTGTGCACGCCCAAGAATTTGGAACTCGCTATCCTTGCAACTACGATCTGTATCTCTACGGACCAATTTAAAAAGATTCTACAAACTCACCCACCATAGCCTATTTGTGTCGATCAATCTTAAACTGTCAGGCGCTAGGAATATTTGTCTTTTGATAAGTAAAAGAGAGCTATATAAGCCAGTTTTGTTACGTTATCTTATAAGGTTACCTGCTGTAGCTTACGCAAGCTAGTACTGGAAGCCTGCTCTCGCCTCAACTTGAAGTCATTCCAGAACCCCTCGTTGAAAGCCTCGACGGCATCAATGGCTGTTGCGTAGTCCAGAGTTGCCATGTAGTTCTTTGGCAAAAAAAAAGTGTTTGTGAATACTTTGAAAGACTATAGTTCGGGGAAAATGATTTATCTGAACAATTTGATGATTTTACTTTTTAAAAACATTATACATATATATATATAAAAGAAATCTGTTTTAGTGCAGAGAATATATTAACACATTTTACCAGTGCATTTTATAAAAAAAAGGGCATTCGCTAAGCAACACCCACGTTTCGAAATAGCTGTGTGTACGCCAAAAGATATTATACGCGACTTCAAAGAAGAATAAATTTTCCGCATTCAACAATTCAAACGGAGATCATTATTTTAAACTTTTCCAAAATTATACATTACCTAATATATCTTACTGCTGCCAGCTACCCCCCCCCCCTCCCCCTCCTCCCCCCCACCCTTCAAATAAAAATTCTTACGCCCAAATCCATGGCCATGTTCTGTCTCATAAAGGTCTGTGCTGTGATCGTGTTTTGGCGGCGGTTCTCCCGGATGCCCAGCAGGACATCACGTGTTTCGGTGCCGGCCACAGTGTGACTCACCTCCAGCTTCATATCACGCATGCTGTTGTATGTAAACTCGGCACGGACACTCGCATCTGTAAACACGGAAGGTAATTGGGAAACACACATCCACACCTGTCCCCCCCCCCCCACCCCAACCCCCATTTCTTTATCAGAATGATCGCTAATTCAAGTTCATAGCCGTCCCTAAAAATGCATCAAAGAATGCAAAATGACGCGACACGTTTATGTAAACGAATGCGTTTGGGCTTGGACCAATAACATAGAACATATAAATAATTTTTAATCAAGAGAAACAAATAGACAGATAAATAAACGGAATAACTAAATAAATAACGGTTGATGTTTGTTGATTCGTCCACGGATAATTCTGGTTGTCGCTTTATTCGTACTAAAGTGTCGTACTTAGTACAGGTAATTCAAATTATTTGGTCTGTCCCAAAACTGTACAAATAAACCATTTCGGTATGCATTGTCACTAAATAAATCGCTCACCTTCCTGTCTACGTCCTGTGCTTCGAGCCAGTTGAACGTAAACGCTATTTTGTTCGCGACCCACTTCAAGTTTTACGACTTTGTTGGCCCATGTTCGCGTGATTTCGTAAACGCCTCGGCCTGGCTCCTTTACGTCAAGCCGTCCCACAATGTTGATGGTATGCATGGGGTTCACAATCTGTAACACCAGAGTGGAGCACTAGAAATGACTACCCGAGACGCAGTGGTGCGGAATAAATGGAAAAGAGAAAAAGAATACTTCAAGCAATACGACATTGCTTCTTCTTTTGCAAAACGCTCGTTGAATTTCGTAAAAGTTTACATGCCTATACAGGCATAAATCTAGAGAAGCGATGCATAAACTCACGTCAATGTTGAGGTCTTTGCAGTCCTTCTCGAAGGAGCTTTTCAGTGAGAATGTCTTCATCTGTCTGTCATAGGCCGTCTTGTGCTTCAGCTCCGTGTTCAAGCTCAACTCCTTGTCATTGTTCGTGTAAACACCGCTCGTGTCGAAGTCGAGATTGATGGCTGGATTTTGCGCGCGAGCTTCCCAAACAATCCTGTGTACATGAGTCACACGTTACTCGCATGCTTCGCACACTATTGTTTCAACCACATCAAACCGTTTCTTATTGACATTTTTAAGGAAAATAAACCAGTTGTGATCAAGTAACTGCTTCATTTGAAAATTCTTCAAAAATTAGGAAATGTATTGTTTTTGAAAAATGAAATCAAGTGAGTAAAAGATTATACCTCAGAAAATGTGGCTAACAAAAAATAAAAACGTACTTTTCCCTTGTTCCGGATTCGTCCTCTATCTTTCCATAGATCGATAGTTGCTCAGTTTCGATCTGCTGTTTGATTTCTCCTTCAATTTTGCAGTGATCCGGATCAATGGTCCCCTTTATTTCTGAACGGAGTCCCTGCAAAACGTTACAAAATACCATGGGTTAAGTTAGAGCATTGAGGGTACAATTTGTTTATTATTATTATTATTATTATTATTATTATTATTATTATTAATATTATTATTATTATTATTACACATAAAGAAGACAAACTTAAAATTTAATCAACAAAAAGTCTGAAAGTAGTTTTGCTTACAATATATATATATATATATATATATATATATATATATATATATATATATATATATATATTTGTCTGATGTTTTCTTTTTTATATTTAGCTTCGTGTTAAGCACGTAAATATTTACGACATGCTGGGATTACTCACCCCTCTTCGCAGTTTCGGGTGCTCAATGGCAAAGACATGGCTGAACGTCGGCAGATCGTAGACCAGCTCGTTAGTAATCGTAATCCCTCGTGGTACGGAAACGGTTGTCGACCACTTGGTGTCTCCAGTGACAACATGATTGACAGACAGCTCCTGGGTTATCAGCGGAGACTCGACATTCAACGTGCCGCTGTAGGTCAGTGCATCACGCCTACTTGATTTGGATAAGTCCAGATTCCATTTTGCTTGGCTGCCTCTTTGCCAGCCAACGGACATATCATGCTTCAGAGCAGAATCCGTTTTCAGCAGTTCACCATTTAATGACATCTCGCGTCCAGAGGGCAGCACAGCATTGAGAATGAATTTGTCATCAATCTTGTAGTAATCACTTCCGCAGGTGTAGTCCAGATCAGCCGTGAAAGTTTGTTGTTTGTATGTCACCTTGATGTCGCTTGTGGTTCGTTTGCCGTCTTTGTTGTAGTTCATCTCTCCTTCCATTGGCCAAGGCTGGCGCACAATCACATGCACGTTGTGTGGCATAGATTTGGTGAAGCTTAAATCAAAATCCAACACCTGATCGCTGTTGTAATTGAGTGCCATCTTGCCACTGACTTCGTTGCTCTTCACTTCGCGTGAAACAGCGATTTCCATGTTTTGCACAAGCTGCCATGGTGTGCGTTTGAGTTTCCAGTTCACATTTCGACTGCTATCGGTCATACTGAAGACACACTCAGTTTCTATTCTTTTGGAACCTGATTCAACGTTTGCTGTGGCCTCAAAATTGGTACGTACACCCTTGTAGGTAACATCCGCTCCGATTTTTGGCGCCCAAGGCGTGGTGAGTGACACTACCGATTCAAAGCCCTGATCAAGTATCTTATGAGTCAACTCAGCATTTAAGATGGTTCGCAGATCTTTCATTGAACTCGTTAACTTTGCTGCAGCGCTGATTTTCACCGGTCTGCTTGTATACTCAAAATGACCAGCTATATTCTGACTACCCGTTGCCCATTCCAAGCGTGCATCAGTGGTCATGCTGCTCATGTCACTGCCTGCTGTGTGAGTCACGGTCAATACTTGGTTTTCCCAGTTTTCAAAAGGCGTCGTCAGGGAAGCGGTTAGCTCGAAACCCGTGTTTGTATCGTCAAAGTCCAGTTCGCCACTCATCATCCTCATTGCAGACCACGGGGTGCGGATGCTGAAGGAAGTCTTGATACCATCCACCATGTTGTGTCGCACTTGGGCCGTGAATCGCTTACTTCCGCTAACGCTCGTCTCAATGACAGCACTTGAGTCGAAGTTCGTTATAGGTCCATTGTGCTTGATCGTCAACTCAAAGGTCTTGTATCCCTCGATGGGTGTCTCGACCTTTGCAGACATTTCAAGGTCATCGCTGATCAACTTATTTGTCAAGGACGCCGCAAATCTTTCGTAACCAGGGATACTTGACGTAAGGGTGACACTGGTGTCAAGGTCATTCCACGGTCCAGAGTATTTCACCTCAAATGATTGGCTGGTAAACTTGGTCCAAGGAGTCTCAATGCTACCTGTTGTTGTGAAGCCATAATCGGCACTCCACACATGGGCAAAACTGACAGCAAAATTATCATAGCCTGTCCAAGGTGTGGTCACTGTCATGCTACCGCCGATCTTTCTCGAGTTCTTCTCCCATGATGACGTTGCCGACAGCGTTTTGCTGTTCCACGTAAGGCTGGCACTGTTGGTGAATTGAGACCAGTCACCGCTGTGCTTAACGGATACTTGAGCTGATCGAAGCAGACGCCAAGGGGTGGCAAGGGTCAGCGTGCTATCAAAGTTACTCGGTGGGCCATTATGTTTAACAGTTAGAGAGAAGCTATCGTAATTGTCATATGGAGTGGTAAGTGTTAGAGAAGAATCAATACCGTTATCGTTTTTAAATTTCAGCTCGCAGACGATATTGCCATCTGGTGACACTATCGTAAGCCTGGTATCAAAATCAGTTTTATCACCTCTATGCCTGACAGTTGCACTGTATCTACTATCTGGAGTAGAAGCGGAGGCCTCAAGCTGCATGGATGCCTCAACCCACTTGAACATAAGGTTTCCTGTATACTGCCTTCCATCTATAGTTAAATCCAGATCAGAACTGAAATCCTGCCAATTTGTACTTGTATGTTCAAGTTTGGCTCTAACTTCCCCCCATCTGTTGAAAGGCGTGATAATGACCATACTGGCTTTAATATTATTTCGCATATCAAAATCAGCTTCGAAACTGGCTTTTTTATTTCCGAAATTTATCTCGCCGTTTGAATCGAAATTCTGCAGTGAACCAGTGTGGTCGAACTTGGCTGTAATTGTTTCATAGCCTCGGATAGGCGTAGATATTTCGGATTCGATGCTAAGTCTGTTTCTCCTGTATGAGAATTTATTCTCCATATGATATCGCCTATCATTCAACTCCCAAGTAAAATCGTTCTCAAAATTCGTCAGAGGTCCATCATGGTTCATTTCAAGAAAGATTTTGGACACAGCCGGCCAGGGGGTTGTTATTGTAAGCGAACCCCCCAATTTGGCCCCTCGCATATTGTAAGTCAATTTTGTCGAGACTTTTCTGTTGTCCACATCCAACTCAAGGTCAGAAACGAAACCCAAAATGCTTCCCTTATGTTTAAATGTAATCTTAACTTCTTTGTTTAGAAGAGGGAGTATTCTGGATAGAAGGGATGAATCACTATTGCGACCTAATGAAAAAGGCATTTGGGTGGCAATCTGCTTAGTTTGCCCGTAAGTAAAATCGAATGTGGTTTCCATGTCACTGTAAAAATCACCTTTGTGGTGAAGTTTAACTTTGAAGTCTTTGTTAAGTAACCCATTAATATTTCCTTCAACCACGAGACCGTCGTTGTTGTTCGTATATTCCAATGCGGATGTCATTTTAGAAGCACGACCGTAGGTGATATCGAAAGTTGTTTTAAAGTCGGTATGTGTTCCCTGGTGTTTCAATTCAAAGCCAACTTTTGGCCAATCTTGGATCGGTGTTGTTAACATCACACTAAGTTCGAGATTCGGTTGCCCTTTGAGGGAAGTTACGAATTGGTATTCATCTCCTTGTAAATTCAGGGTTGTTGTTGCGGACAGATCTTGAAGGGATACCATACGTACTTCATTGGAAAGCCTAGCGGTGTATGTGGGGATGGTGAGAACCAGCTGCGAATTGTAGACCCGGCCTTGCCTGTTATGTGTGAATGTGACGTCTAAACTCTCAAGACCAACAGGGCTTGTGAGCTTCAACTCGGCAGACATGTCATGAATGTTTGAGACATCAACAACCGTCGTGAGTCTGATTGGTTCGCTTAACAGCCTGGTACTTTCAATTTCTATATTGGTGTTATGTTTGCGCAGATTACCAGTTATTTCTCCATCGAAGGATGTGGTGCCAATGTATGGACAAGCATCGCACTTGAGCATGGCGTACAACTTCTTGTAATTGTCAAGGTCTATCTTGGTGTCCACCTCGATCTTCTTCGTTGGAGCGTATTCCATATCGAAGTGGCTAACCCACAGATTCCTGTCTTTGACATTGTTTATGTTCATCACAAACCTTTTGAGTGATTCGAATGGTGTTGTGAAGCGGAGTCTGCCATCGAAAGCATAACCATCTTTCATCATAGAAGCTTCTATCGTAACAGCGCGAGATGTTGCCCACTCGAACTCGTTTTTAGTTGAATAGGTGTTTCCGCTCTTCTCAACGACGCTGTTAAGTTTGAGACTTTCGAAGCCACTGAAAGGTGTTTCAAGTGAAGCCACAATGCCGAATTTTTCTCCTGGTTGAATTGTCAGCACTTGTTTATACTTGATTGGGCTGCGGTTGCCGATTCCGCTAAGGGTAGCCGATGACGTGTGTTCGGTGTCCGTACTAGTGTGTCTGACTGTTAGCCCAACTTCTTTCATTCCTTCCCATGGAGTCGTCAGGGTCGCACCGCCATTGTAAGTTTTTCGCTTCCAATTGATTGCATTTTCGCTGACCAATCGAACTTCTTTGCCGTCTAAGGCAAAGGCACCGGTCATTTCCAATGACCTTGGTGTTTTCTCATGACTCGTTTCCAGTTTTATGGTTCGCCAAGTTGGGAGAGGAGTGGTGATGTCGAGAGTGATGCCGTGTTTGTCCCAGCGTTTGCTCAGCATGTAACCCAAATCCAAAGAAGCGGTATCATCATCGGCAGATCCTTCCAAGTGTAGAATCCCTCCAAATTGCTGTGGCTTCCAAGTAGCACCAAATTTCCATTCTTTTGCAATATCTACAGGAAGTTTGTTCTTGAAGGTCAATTGCCCTTCGACTTGATCACCAATAGTTGCACTTGTATCAAGTTCCACAAACTGATTTGGGTACCATTCCTGCTTCACGTAGAGGGCTGGGTTGGTGGCGGAGAGGGTCATTCTGTAGACAGTAGATGATTGTTTGCTCCGGTCGTTATCAGCATCCCACATGGTGACCGAGTTACCGTTGATGACACCATCTTTGTAATTGTATTCACTGTTCATGGTCACGTGACGGCCAGGATACACCAGATCAAAAGTGGCAGTGCTCGAGTGTTGTCGTGTGTCTCCACCGTACTTCAAAGTTGCTTCTGTGGAATAAACTTCTCCTTCAATATTCATCGATCCCTTCACCAGCAAATCACTGAGGACTGGTTTTAGAGTGCCTTCCATCTTGATTGGCCGCTTACCAGGAACATTGATGGTGGAGGTCAACTCGATTGGTGACTTCATCTTTAATAGTGATTCAGCAGTTATCACGTAACCAGTATCGAGCTGAATTCTGCCATTATGTGAATATTCGCCAGCAGACTTCTCTTCTAATTCCTCAGTGATCTCGAACTCACGGCCTGGATAGTGCAGTTTCACGTTCGAAGATAAATGCAATGGGTTCATACTAATGCGTCGCAAATTGATTTCGAAAAGGCCAGCGTATTTATCGCTCAGTTTGACGTCATACTTCATGCTAAGCTCGTCTTTATTATGCGAGTGTGTAAACTTTGCCTCTTGCTCAATACCCTGAAATAAAAAACAGTTTAATTCATATTTACTCCTTTACAAATGAAAGTCTGGTAGGCTAGTACTACAGGTTATGTACCGTAATAATCAAGTATCACGGGGGAGTAATAACACAAAATTTAGCACCAAAAGTGATATGTAAAATATTTACACTTGGCACGATTTAAGAGACGAACCTAATCACGAGCAGATATACAGTACTGTTCAAAAGTTTAGCATATTTACTTTGTGGTTATCAGAAAAAACTTAATTTATCAGCTTTGGAACAAGATACTATAATAGTACTATATTTATGTATTTTCAGTCACGTTACAGCGGAGAATCATTACGGAATGTGTATTGATCTATTGAAAAAAATGATTGAATTGGAGCGATATATTCCACACTTCTGAGCATGACTGTAGTTCCTCTTTAAATATCCAAACAAACCTTCCATGGGCACATCAGTTCCCACTCGCCAGAGGCAGTCTTGGTGACGTCATCTAGGTTTAGACTTCCGCTGTTTTTCAAGATGATGCGCCTTTCGCTGTCGAATCCTGTGTTCAAGTCGATTGTGTAAGTTTTCTTCCCGTATCCGGCTTTCAGGTTAAAATCACCATTGTAGTTGGGGATTACCGTTGAGGTCCACTGACTGCAGGGGTAGAACAAAAAAAGACAAGCTTTTTTTAAAAAATGAATGCACGTCAGTGAAAATGATGTGTCTTTGTTTCTCCTGATCTCCAGAAATGGATACACTATAACTCACCGCTCTAGTTAAGGAAGACGTACTTCTGGCCTGGTGGACCTGTCACTTATGTAGTAGACCTTCTCCACACAAATTTGAAGTTGGTTCGGAGTAGCGGAGTCACTCAATGAAACCCAGTTCTGTTTGTACTTTATTTACAACAGCTTTGTTACTCTCAATGCATCAACCATGCAAAATACTGATTTAATGAAAAGAATTTCAAGTGCAGTGCCTTGAAATAAAGCGATGGTTTCTTGCTTTCTGTAACTGAAGTTAGTATGTTTATAATACCCCCCAAAACACCGTTTTTTGTTTTTTTTTTTTTGCATTTTCAAACTAGCACCCTAAAATAGCAACAACAAAAAACTAGATCGTTTTCGCTACCGGGTAGCAAAAAGTACACTTGGGACCACACACAATAAAAAAAAACATTCTGAGCATTTAAAAATTCAGAATTCTGTAAAGGTCTTTGTTAAAAGCGATGCTATATTGCAACCCAAGATCAACGTCTTCGACACAATGTTCAACAGACACTGGATGGGCAACGATGTGCTGACGTTGATTTTGCACTGAAAAAAAAACCACTTCCGCAACATTGAATCAGGTTGTAATTTAGTTGTGATCAGATGTGCAACCATACGTCAATGACTACTTGACGTCTGTAACATCCCTTGAACATAAAAACATAGTTGTGTCACAGGAAATTTAAGCCTGGCACTGGTAATGACTGATGGCTTTGAAAATTGACTAAAATCAGGACATAAGTGCGGGATATTCAAAAGCGCGCAAGTTTTTTTACCGCCTGCTTTTGAAATATATTCATGAAAATTTACTTCATGCATATCCTGTACCCGATGACACAATGGGAACCTTGATTGAGCGATGACCGCTATCGCTTATGACTGTCATTGTCTAGACGGTGATGTCATTAATATTTTCGTGACGTTTTTGTATCATTCTCCTGTGTCGTTATATGATAACAATCTTGAAAAAAATAGACGGATCATTCTTCGTGTATTGTTTAATTTTTTTTAGAGAGTCAAGGAAACCAAAATCTCATTTATAATGAGAAAACAACTCAAAGCAAGTGTGGAGGTGAGCATCCCAAGACGTGGAAGATAAGCATCCCCGATGATATATCAACCTCTAACCGGCAAAGATACAGTACATTACGCATATTTGCTCATTCTGTGTCTGTAGTGGAGAGTTCAATAGCGTGTTTACTGTTAGCTATATGCATAGCGCCCGCCTGCCTGAAAATGGGCGTCAATGGGAAGATTTCAATGCCATTTTTTCTATGGAAATGCTAATGAATTTCTAAAAAAATTAGGTGGACATATGAAAACACTTTACGTCGTACGAATTCAATAAACTACGGTGACTGAAAATGCCAAAGTGTAATTAAATACCTAAATAAAATAGCATAAACTGAATAAGAATTATTTGATAACTATCTTAATTCAAGAGCCTCACCTGTCTAACTCGTATTTCGAGAAAGTGGAGAAGCTTTCGTCTTTGAGTTTGGCGTTCATGTTCCAAGACTGCTCTGTCTGTGTGGCGTCTTTGTAGCTCAGCACCACCCGACTGCTCGTTGTCGTACCCTGGCAACAGGAAAGAAGCCTTAATGTCGGATCGTGGATCGCGGTTGGGCTCTATTTTTTTCGATTTATTTGTTGTTTTTTTTTTTTTTTGTTCAATGGAGAATTTCTGAAGACTTTTCAATTTAACACAAAAATGAATCCTGGAAAAAATATCCTTGACCATAAAACTGCCCCTGGCCATAATCCTTCCATCTGGAGTGAAATCATAACGTAATCAAATTAAATGTAGACCTAAGCTTCAACGGGTCCTTTTTTCTGAGCACTATCGACACAAATACGGTTAGCTCAGTCCATAACAACGCAGCTGAAATGACTACCGACTACACGCATATGCTGAATTGACTATAACACAATACCATGCATTGCTAATCTGTCCACCATAGGCAAAACGCACCAGATATGACTCGTCTCACATAAATATTGTTGAACTGTCGATTATGCCCCCGCCCCTTCACTTGCACATGAGGACATTTTAGTAGGGACGCTTTGTTCCTAATTGCAGGTGGGGGGGGGGGAGGCGTCGGTACTACGGCCGGCAGCATTATGGTCAGGGACATTTGGGGCCGTACTACACATACTTGCAAAAAGGTAAGGAGAATTTGCGTTGAGTGTTGGCTCTCTCAAAGATTTCTATTTAGTAGCACAGAGCTTAGTTACCTGTCTGTCAACTAAACCTTCGAATTTGCCTTCGAGGAGGGGTGACTGGACGTCGGCCTTGAGCTCCCGCTTCCAGCGTTTGTTGTTCGTCACAATTATCACCTCACCTGTGCAAGTGTATCAAGTATTAATCCCAACCATGTCTACATACCTTTTAGCCCAGTGTTATCACACAAGATTAAAATAAAAAAAACAGACCAATCATCATTAAAATAGGAGAGGTTTTCGACGCCAAGAAAGAAGGAAAAGACAGCTTTCTTCAGTGTACTAAGGAAGAATTTCTATTTCGATCTGAGCGATGATGATTAGAAGTAATTCTTTCGTATTTTTACATGGTAAGTGTTGCGACTGCAATAACAGCCCTTACATAACCTTTCAAAATAAGAAGAGAAGAATTTCTAAAGATTCCAGCCCAAGAAAGAACGAAAAAAAAAGTACCTGAGGCCTTGGCAGGTTCACTGAATACGTTTCTCATTCGCAGATTGAAGTCAATCTTTTTCTTCGGTTGGTAATTCAGTTCTCCTGTGATTCGAGGTGAATTCAGTCCCGGCCAAATCAGGACAACTTCTGGTGAGAAATTGTAGCCGTTTTTCGTCTGGGTAATTGGTATCCTCATTGTAAGACTATAATCTGTGCTGTCATCCACCTTCGCTACCAGGCTTAGAGCTTTTAGAGTATCCGTGTTTTGAAGATCAGCTGAAAAAAAAACGCATGGACTAATATTCTATGTTTCTACGGAGAGTTAAAATTCTCATTGACAAAAGCATTTAAAACTTAGACGGACGGTCACGACTATTATTTTGAAATTGAACATTTTTAATATACAACAATAAATTTCAAAATACATTTCTAGCGAATACTTCAAGTTAAACAGAACTTTTCTATTTGAAGATTTAAAAATCCTATTTCAAACAAACCAATCCAAGAAAGTGTCCATTGTGGTCTTGGAAAAAAGTCGAAGTTAAGAGAAAAAAGCAACGCACAACTGCCCGCTATTAAAGGCCATCTATGCACTAAAAATCATAGGAAACTGATTATCAGGGTAGGATTAAAAGCACGCGAAGGACAAGTGGGAGGACGGAAGGACCATACCCAAACTTTGGTTACTTTCAGAGGCTAAAATCCTGATAAGGGACTTCAAAACTCAGAAAAAAAAACGAACTAACCATTGAAGGTAAACTGTTTCCATGGTGACCTAAGCGTCATCTCTGCATCCCAGTTGACGTGATCGATGGCGGCCTTCCACGCGACTTCACGGGAGACTCGAGAGCCAGGTGTGTCCATTACCAGGGTCAGTTCACTTTTCTGCAGCATGCTTCCGTCCTGGCACAATAACGACACAGGCCCTTTTGTTTTTGTTTTGTCTTTTTTACGTTGTTGTTGCTTGTTTGGGTTTGCTTGTTTGTTTTTTTTTTCTTTTGCGACTAAAGTTATCTTTACAGCTTGGTGTACCGTCAGCACTTCTTCAAAACAATCTCCACCCCTTCACAATCAGTACGCAACAAACCACTTTTGTTCCAACCACTGCAGTAGTTTACTTAAGCCTATTACTTCGATCAGCACAATTCAAAACAGTTACAACAGACATCTTCAAAATAATTCCTAAGCTATGTCGCATTCGCAAAATAAATAAAAACACAGCATCAAAAAAGAAAAAAAAATAGAAAGAGAGAGAGAGTACCATTTCTTGTTTGAATTCCGATTCAAAGTGGTACTTTTCGAAAGTGTCACGCTTCATTCCGTACACCTGCACCAACATGGGGCCGGTGAAAGGCATAAGTGGAGCACTGTGCGACGTGGACAGTGGGATGGAGGCTTTGGCACAGAGCTCGATGCCCATGCTCTTGACTAGATCGAGGCACTCGCTGCGACTGTACATGGTGTCGGTGAGCATGCGCTGTTCTCGGTTCTGGTCACGGTGTGTGATGTAGAAAGTGGATCTGGGTTATTGAAAAAAAGGAAATGGAAAGAAAACTAATCATCTGAAATACAGCAACTTTGTTGCCAATGCGGTTTACGATGAAATGAATACGGAGCAATCACCAGTAACGGGTATCTCACGTTACAGAGTCGCTGTGATAAAAATATCAGTGACGAACAATTCGAATTACAACCCAAATTTATAACGAAACAGCAAACAAAATTGAGAAATATGTATAATTAAATCAGGTGTCGAAAAAAAATGCAGTTGGTATTCAAGATATCCTACCTAACAGGATTGAAAACAAAGCGTTCAAGATATCAAACATTCCAGTTATTTCACAATTAAATACAAAGAATTAAACATTCATGAGAACGCTGACAGTTATTGTTAGGGTCTAAAAACGAAAAAGGATGATTACTTGGCCTCGAAAATCTCCAGCTTTTCCCGCGGTACGTTGACGTCTACGCTTAGGATTTTGCCTCCCTCCAGATAGATTTTCCCTGAAGCAACAGTGCTTGTGTGTAGGGTGCTGACCATTTTCAAGCCGGTTTTGGCGATGTGTGCGTCCACGCCCATGACACTGGTCACCTCCACCGCGGCACTGCGGAGAAAATAATACTATCAAATAACACGACTATCTATTTGACTTACACGCAACATGAACAGCTGCACAATTCAATATTGCCACTTGATTTAAAAAAAAATTATTTGACTGAACTATACCGAATAATGTAAAGGAAGAACAAAATGATTTTTAAAAAAATATTTGACTGAACTGCAACGGATAACGTAAGTGCAGAAAGCCAAATATCTTACAAATTTAAACACAGGCGCCATTTCACCAAATTTTTAGATGTTCTAATATTTCCCTGATATAATATCATTATTTAAAACATATTTAAAACTAACCTTGGTTCTATACTTCCCAGAATGTCGATCTTCGCGGGATTGGATATAATTGACCTGAGGTCCAGTTTTCCATTCAATTTAAGATTGATTGTAGACGAGCCTTCAGCCAAGAGCTTGAGCGGCATACCCACCCCGGTCGGCATGACGTAACTGGCATCCAAAAAGAGGCTGTTCTTGGTGACCTCTATATTGTGGTCCTCGGAGAGCTTAATGAGCCACTCCAGGAAGTTGACCTTGTCCTTCAGTGAGTCGATATCAATTCCATGGAAGTCGTCATAGCGGATTTCATTTCCGAACACTTTGACGGAGAGGGAGGCCTTGGGTTTCCCTGGAGCTTCGGCTCCAAAGCGTCCGTCCAGGACGTTGATGTCACCCTGATCTATGGTGGAGCGCTTAGAGCGGATATCATTGCCCATCTCGCTAGGGCCGAAAAGTTTGCCGAGTAAAGCATCTAAGCCTTCGGTGCGCCCGCCCAACTCAATCAGGTTCATAGCATGGCCGAACATATGAACCGTGAGGTTAACCATGGCTGACCGTGGAACAAAAGACTTCTCCGACCAGATCAAGTTGCTCTCAAGTGTACCGCCAGTGTTTAGCATGTGACTGAAGACGGACCATTCCATATTTCGGGAGAATTTCCTCTTATCTAGGTCAAATTCTTTCGCCAGCTTTTCGTCCATGATGATGTCACCGATTTCTACTTTATGCGGGTCGTTGCTCTCGGCTAAGTTTGTCAGATAAGTCCAGACAAAGCTTCCAACCTAAATACAATTGTTGTATTTTATGCGCAATATTACATCCAGAAAATTACACTCCGAGAAAAAAACGCAATCACTAACCTTTCTCAAAACATTAAAAGAATTACCTTCTGTAATACCAATCTGAATTTTAATTCGATACCTCAAGTAATGAGATACCAATAATTAAATAAAGAAAACAGAATACATTCCACACCATACCTGGTTGATTTGCTCATTTTCAAGCTGACTGCGCACACGCGCAATGACATTCGTTGTCGCGCATCTCATGACCTCCAGGAAGGCTTGAATTCTTATCTCCGAATCGATGCTCGCATCAGTGTACATGTTCATCAGCTCGTCGCGCTGCAAATACCAACATCACAGTATATACTCAATACTGAGTGCTGAATATTCGAGTTCCCGAATAAAATGCAGATCTGTGAGCCATGAATCACTTAGGGCATACTTCGAATTGTCGAATACAGAATAAGCAACGTAAAGCAAGCAGAGATATGCAGAGATGAATCGAGGCTAAATCATTCATTTCATTTCAACTAGCCATGGACTTAGTAATGACGCCGCCAACCATTTTTCAGATCATCTGCAGTGATCTGACTTTTTTTTGTTTCTCATAAATACCGGAAATACCTTACTATAATTACGGCAAAAAAAATCACACCATTTTATACCGATTTTAATTAACTGAACCGAAAGGAATTTAACGAATTGAGATCAAAATTTCCAAATGGTGCTCACGTTTACGGAACAAGGCAGGCGTCGGAAGGCTTTGATGGCCTCTATACGGACTTCCGTCTCATCACTGTTAAAGCATCTGTTTAAAATGCTTGCGGATCGCAGTGCAGCTCCGGCATTACCAAAGGCTTTCAGTGACATCATAATGACATCATGGTTCCCCCTGCAGTTGTAGCCTAAGTTATCCTCAAATATCCTGTAATCAAAGAATGTTGCATTGTTTAAAAATATACGAAGTGCAAGCTATATTAGTTGATTAAATAACAGACGGCAAGAGACCACGTGCTTCGGAGTTTGTTCAAGAATAATCGATGAATTCACATAATTTTAAGCTCATTTTAACATACTGGAGGAAGATTATCATACGTATTGAAAGACTATTTCTTTCAACACGAAAAAAAAAATTAATGCATAAATAAATAAACAAACATTTTTAAACACGAAGCTCAGAAAAGAGTCATTGAACAGAACGTTCTTTTCATTAAGAATACAATGGTAAACATTCAGAGATACCAAAATGGCGGCCTACTTCATGATAGTCTGTATCTGGCGTTCGCCGGCACAGTCGTCGTGCAGATGACAGTAGTTATTGATCAGCGAGGACACAGCCAGGTTCGCTTTGCGCCCGACGCTGCCTGTCAAGGTGAGCATGGATGCGGCCTCGGAGAGCAGATCCAGAGAGGGGCGAGCGATAAATGAGAGCGACGTGAGCCAGATCTCAGCCTCCATGTCGGACACTTCACCGCGGCTGATCAGGTCCCGGATGAGAGCCAGAGACGCGGACGATCCAATGTTTGGAACAGCGTCGCGGAAGAATTGCCTGTGTGAACGAGATCCCGACACATCAGTAGATACATTCAGAATCACGCTGAAACCTGGTGGAAATCCATCAACTCAGGTCAAACCACAGTAATCGTACTAACTTAAGAATTTCTTTGTGATTATTATTCTCCATAAAGGTCTTTAAATCCAATGCCACTAAACTGAAACTTATAAAATTGGAATGTAAATTGTTCGGTAAAAAAATGCTCCCGAAACTGCAATTTTTTTCGCAAACTTGCACTTGAATTAAAAATAAAAATGAGTTGAAGTTTACGAATTTTTATATATAGTAAATACTAGAGCCAAATTATATGCTAGAATTGGTTAGTTGTTTGTTTGGCCTGTTTTTCGGTTGTAAACTAAAAAAAAAAATGTCAAAAAAATTATAAACAAAAAAAAAAAAACAATGTCAAACTCACATGGCCTTGCTGCACTGGTTCTTTGCTCTTTTGTGAAGCATCGCCAAATTGGATGTATCAAGCTTGCGCATGTCATGTATCAAACTGACAAATACTCCGGGAACTTCCGGTCTGACGTCATTGGGCATTGTCGTGCAAATTTTCTGCAATGTACTCAAGGCTTCACGGTAGCTGTCGGCCATCTCATCAGCGCTCGGCGTGCTGTCATAGATCAGGTATTCATGCAGAGATACGGCACCTAAGAGATTAGAAATGAAAATTATAGTTTGAAATATAGCTTAAAGATTTTGTTATATTTTTCAGACAGCTAAACTGGGTGCTAAGACGTGAAAGTAAACATTTCGGACCGATTTCACAACTTAAGTCTAGACCTGGTCTGAAACCAGGTTTCAAACCCAGTCTAGAGAGGGTTTTTTTCCAGTTTATACATACATAGAAGTTCACATATGAATGTGGTCTGGACCGAGGCTGTGAAATTCACTATGGTCTGAAACCCAGTCTTAACCGCAGTTTAGACTGAGTTTGCTCCAAACCAGGTCTAGACTTAAGTTGTGAAATCGGCCCGAATTCAAGTCTGTTGAAAGATAAAAATAATAACCAAATGACAAATCACTTTTTGCCACATATAAATTGAATACAACATAATGAGTAAGTGAAGAAGAAATAATAGTAATAAATGGATATTTTTTTAATATTATTAAATAATTTTACGCTTTATTTTTATTGTTTAGTTTGTATGTGGACTGAAACTCAGACACAAACCTAGTCTGGTGCTCACTCTATTCTGCACGCCCTTGAAGGTCAATGTTGAGGTCACTTCTGTGGTGGCGCCACTGGACTGCGTGGAGAATGGACGGAACACGTGTATTTCAGAGCACGTGACCTTTGTGATTACATTATCGGAGGAGATATCTTGTTTGCAGAGGTGACTGCTATCCATCAGCGGCAGGGACTGGATTCTCTGTGCATTAAGGCAAGAAACAAGTTAGGATTTTCAATTTAATGTTTCGAAAATGCTGGCTAGAATCATTAAAAAATAAGCCAACTCAAAAAAAAAAAATTTTAGCTGTCGTCGACAAAATTCAAATATCCAGCCACAAAATTTAGAAGACAAAGTGGTAATATACCCACAAGGTAAGAGTTTGCATTTTAGGCCACACAATCTGAAAATCTGTCTGAATATTATTTTGCCCCTCCAAACAATCTTCAAATTCCTTTATTTTATTTTTGTCAGAGGGGAAACATGCAGATTGCTGCCGAAATAGCAAGAAATTTCATCAAAATGTCACAGAGATTAGACTGCCGAAAATACAACTTTTATCAGTTATAAAGCGTACAACGATTTCTCACATACCGAGTCTACATTGTAAGGGATTCCATGGAATACTGTGTCGTAATTATGACCGTCAGCGCAAGCTAGTATGTCCTTGACCTTCGTAATCGTGTCCACTGTAAAGCCGTTACTGGTGCGTTGGTACGTCACAGGACAACGACCAGAAATGTCAATCTGCAAACATGAATACAAGAGCATAGCAAGCATGATTAGGGTAGAAAAAAAACACAAAAATTTACAGGCAGGACAAGCATGGAAGGACGAAGGGGGTAGCCTATGCACGCCTAGGACCATTTTGCAATCAAAAGACCTAAAACAGCCATTTTTTTAACTTTCAAAGCACGTTAATTATTAACACTTGACAAGCCTTTGGCTTGCAAGGGCTATATGAGGCATGACACTTTTTATTTTCGCCTTCGATTTCGTTTTCTTGTTTAAAACGCCATGTGAAAAGAGTGTATTTTTTGCAAGTAAATGCAAAAAGCATGACACTTTTTATTTTCGCCTTCGATTTCGTTTTCTTGTTTAAAACGCCATGTGAAAAGAGTGTATTTTCTGCAAGTAAATGCCTAGCATTTAGCGCGTAGCACAGAACACACAGTTGCTCAGCTTCGTGCGAGCTCTCATTGCGTAAATAGACAACACGGCGTATGCCTGATCAGTCAATAAAACCTTAAGTCAGCAAAAACCAAAGACGTATTCAAGCTTTATTGCTTGCAATATATTATTCAAGAAATAACCCACTGAAGGAAGTATTTTTGCGTTTTAATTTTTGTCAAGTGTTTAACATTTCGCTAGCGAAATGAGGTACTTGTTTATTACATCAATTCGAAGGCACGCTTCTGGGTTAGTATATTGAAACAACCAAAAATGTATTTATCTATTCCCCCACACCCCCACTGAAATTCATGTTTTGAGAGCTCATCGGATTTGCATTACTCTCCAGAACAACCCGGTTAACCCCAAAATGACCGGAATTCAGGAAATTTCCACACAAAAATCACGCATATATAAAACAAAGAGCGGCAATAAATAATCCAACACCATTAACAAGCGAGCAAAAAACAACAGCTGTAAAACAACAATCTGTATGCTCTGTTGGTAGGTCACAATTTATACCATATCGCAAAAGAACACGGAGAACAAATGAATTCTTATCACAACGGCTGATGAAGAGTACTTCAATTATTTTCGCAGTATTTTTTTCAATCATCAGGCAAAAGTAGGACCTCCTAACGAATGATAAAGCTTTGTTTTGATATACACATTGATGCAAATTATCTCATGAATATATTATAAATTATCGCAAAAGTGCGCTCTGAGCACTTAGTATTATCTTTTATTGTTGATTATTTCGGGTCAAAGCACAGGAGGAGAACAATGGACAGGATGACTCAGATGTCCTGTGCGTCTTGTCATACAGGTTCTGCGCAACTAACAAAGATTCCCTGTGTTAAGTTAAATTTTAACATTTTTTTTTTATACATATTTGATGTTTTTGTTGTTGTCTTTTTAAATATGTACGTAGCTTTAGATCAATTAATCCCGCATTTGGATTTGGATTTTATACACTTTAAATTCCGCTACTCCGGGACATATGTACAGTACCGCTCCGCCCAAGTGTACTCAACAACTTATCAGTGAGTACTCTCCATAGATTAAATACTTGTGTTGCCAAGACAACGCAGAAACGCACCTCTGTAGCTTCATGGTCGGTATCCCAGCTCTCCATGGTGTTCTGCAGGTTGCTGAGAATACCTCGCTTTATGTTTAGAACCCATTTGTCTTCGTCATCTGGGCAAATGTGCTCGATCAGACCGTCGATCCAGGCAAACCTAAGCCCAACACATTCGAATATAAATATAGCCCTAACCTGTTTTATGGCAGCATTCCATTTTTCCAAAGGTAATTACGCCTTTGTCCGGTTTATCTTGTATATTTTTAACATGATAAATTAAAGCGCTTTTTAAAACAGTACACAGTTAATCGGTTTGTGCGACCAATCGATTTCCGATTAGCCGATTTCATCTGTAGAATAATAAGGGAGCATAACATAGAGTTCATTCCGCTTTCTCCCTCAAAACCAAGGCATCTTCCCAGTCAAGGGCGTTTAGTGGAAATAAGTGGGTTTCACTTTTGTCTCAGGTGAATTTAAAAACAATTGAAACATAAGATAACAACTCCTTTTTAATCTTTACGCCTTTTTAATAAATATCGGTATTTTATTAAGTCACATTCAAATGTGCATTACATTCAAACTATTGTTTAGCCCACAGTTTGTGACGTATCACACAAATCTACTGTACAGAATAAGGAATGTCTTTGGGATCGGGAGAGATATTTATTATACAGATGCGTACCCTAAATAAACGTAAATTATTGACGAAAAAAAGTAAGAAATGGGACTAAAAGGCAAGGTACGCTGTTAGAGACTGTTTCTTAGCCAGACGTGCTATCTGGCGAAGGTTTTACTGTAGTATTAATAAAAGGTAATAGAAACCTATTTATGGTGTAAAAATAATTTACCAACTGCGTCACTGCTGTTTTTGTCCTTTTTTTTTAAATCATCGTCAGATTCATAGAGCAGATAGTTTTCTTTTTCTCCTTTTTATTAATATCCGTGGAAAGATTCAGCTTACCTGAGGGTTTTGGCTTCCAGGGCCCTCTTGAAGGTTCTAATCTGTTCCACCTGCTCTCGGGTATCCCAATCCCGCGGGTTAGAATCCAGCAAGACGACCTCTTTGAGCTTGGGGTGAAAAATAGATTATAAACATATAATAGAACATAAATAAATCACAAGCATATAATCGCATTTGGTAAAATACTGGCAACCTACTTTTTCTTTGCTGCAATTCACAACATTTTTTGCTACTCTTGAAAATTTTTAATAGCATTTGAGAAATGCTGAATTTTTTTCTCGTCCACTTGCGGTTACCAAAGTTCCATGAGGTGAGACATTTCAACCTAGATATAACGTGAAAAGAACATACTCCTGTTTTCAGAAACGTCATCTTCATACCACCACGTGCCAAAACTATGTTACCAATTTAGGAACCATCCGAAAAACCAGCACACAAAAATTTCGGACTCTCCGCTATCACCCCCAAAGCCTTCGTACACCAAATTTGTGATGTCAGCGACTCACTCTAAGATTAACATAAAAGTCTCAGACCCCCTCCCCCCTACTACTTTTGGTACTTTTTACATCCCTATTAGAAAAATCGATCGAAAAACAAACAAACAAACAAAAGGAATTTACCACGAGAGCGAGCTCACAGCGCGACAAGACCTCGATCTGTACGTTGGCGGTCATGTGCAGACTCGAGTGTTCCTCGGACGCGCCAACCATGCTCGTCTTGACGTCAGCCGTGTAGTCATACTCGTATGTCGATCCAGTCTGCATATTGAACTTGCCCGTATCTGGGTAAGGGTACGTTATAAAACATGCAACGTGTCAGTACCTGTACTTAGTGAACTATTTTCTTTGAATTTTGAGCATTTATGATTAAATTCACCCTTCTTTAATGTAAAGCCCTAAACAGTGAACATGTTTTTCCGGTACTGAATTTATGTAAAGTTTACAAATTTGCATAATTAAAAAAAATGTCTGCTAAATTTTAATAAAGTTTGAAAGCAAATTTTTTTTTAACACTTGGAAAGTTTCACTTTCCCTGGCTTGATTAAATTCGTATTGGAAACAAATTTTTCTTTTTTTAGCATATATATTTAGACCTATAGCTGGTTGGTAGTTTCTCTAACCGTTTCTTATGAAATTGCATTATGGCCCTCCAAAGTTTAATGTATTTACATTTTCTCACCGATTCTTAACTCCCTTACTATCCCTCCTCTTTTTGGCACGACATTTTTAAATAAACGTATATTCACCCACCCATTTTTTCAGATAAAAGAAAACAGCGAACTTTTTGAACTGACAAACTTAAGTGACATTTCAAGTTACTCTTATTTTCTCGTAATATTCTTTAAATAAATCGTTTTTATAGGAGCGGTATTTCTGAATAAAGCATTTTTATTTTATTTGTTTGGGGGTGGAAATGTCTACATTTTTTGCGGTCTTAAGCCAAACATCCATTATGTGTCGTTTTGAAGACTAAGAGCCTCCCCCTCCCACCCTCCATCAGTCTAGTTTATTGAGTTGAGTTATCATACACATTAATTCGTTAAAAGCTTTGATTTATGTAAATACCAACAACGTTATAAGTTCTATAGTTTTCCCAGAGTATCACTTCGCCTAGAAGAAGCCAAGTGCCGCTCTAGTTCTTACAGTTGCCTTTTAAGTTAACGATATGTTGCACATTTTCATAAATATGTGAAACCATTTAGGAAAATTCGGCAGAAATACTCGAAAAACCACGACAAATTAAGTGAGGGCACATCTTCCTCCTGTCTCTTATAGAAAAAAAATCGTTTTAACATTACATTTTAATTTGGATACTTTTAAAGCAAAATACCGAACATTTTGAATCGATAAATTTTAAATCAAATGTTTTTGAATGTGTAAGACAATAAAATAAAAACAAGAAGTTCAACATTATACGATAATGCAAAAATAAATAAATAAATAAATAAATAAATAAAAAAAGATTACATTTTCTATGCCCGACAAAATTGCAAAAATCACGCTTGGCATCACTTAGGAAAATTTATATCAAAAATTTTGCAGAAGAACGATAAGAGAGATGAGTTTAAAAATGACAAACATATTTACGGATGACGGCAAACCAAGACACTACCCCTTATCCACCCTTGATAAGTCAGGTGGGTTCAAAAATCACACAACAACGACCGCTCTAATTTTTTGGAGGACTCTAAAAATATCTTTGAAATATGTCAGGGACAACACCCGGATACAAACTGAAGAGCAATAAGCAATACTGTAAAATACTATAATACCGACTGATATTTCTCTAACCCTTTTCTATAAGTTTTTTTTTACATTACATATGTAAGTGCCAACACCTGTATTGATGATAAGGTATATTTCATCTTTAGAAAAAAAAAATCCCATATCGCCTATTGTTTTAGAACTGTTATCAACTTCCGATTGCGGATCTCTTCAGTTTCAAGATGGTGTAAATACCGCTCGTGTAAGTACCTAAAATGTTATCTGGCATATAAGTAGCGTGGTGATGACGTTATTCGCATTGAAAACAATGGCATTTCTTCATTGAATAGATGACAAATTAGGTCGCTGTTTTTAACCTCCCAGGTAAACTCCAGCGATCATCGCTCGTATTTCAGGACATCGCAACAGAAATGTTTTCATTGCTGAAAAATATTGTTTGTCAAATACCAGCAAAGTGGCCCGTAAATTTCAAAATTCTACTTGAATATGTGATTCGCAATTTTCTTATCACAGATGGTATATACGAACAGTCCCAGTTAAAAGAAAAAAAATCACAAAGATTAATGGGAATCACGTTGTCCAATTACCTAAATTTGTGCGAAGATTGCGCATAGGGGTGGATCACGATGCCAGTGACTTAAGAAATGTGTGTTTATTTAAGTTTGATGATGAAACTCGTGAGTTCACTTGATCGCACTTGCCATACACCTCCCCGGAGTATAAACGAGATGAACAGATTAAATAAAATACTTAATAAACTTCACTTCATGCCATACCAAATATTGCGTTCATTTCAGTTGCCTGGTAACGCGATCCTTGAGGTATCAAATAAACTAGTTTATCACACTTATTTGTACGTAAGCAATGATAACAGAGCGGGTATGCTAATTGGGAAGGCCAGGTGTGTCGCAAGTTTTGAAGAAAAAAAACGCCATTTTTCAAAAAGCCGTGCCTAGAGGAACCACCCACCCCCCCTAGAACTGGTCGAGCAAAGGGCGAGTTTAGTTCTTTCTGATAAAGTTACCAATCAGTTCTGTCGCTGCAAGTCAATGACGCTGATGGAAACGATTGAGTACATTGAGTATATACAGTGCGTTTAGTACAATCGTGTCATGTGAGATACGCAATGCCAGCTATGACCTACTTATGACACGTGTCATATGGGCTTCAACCTCTGGCACGTGTCATGTCGTGCTTTGGGTTTTCCTTACCTGGGCAGGTGGTAGCACACGACGACCCTGATCGACTGATCGGACCTGGAACGGAAACACACAAAAAAGTGATGTATATTTACATTGCAGTATGAAATTTCAACGAATTGCAATTATTTTGGCTAAAGCGTTGCACTCGACACTTAAATTGAAACAACAACGAACTATACGCACAGTATAAAACACTTAGCTTAAAATAGGCATTAAACGGTCTGAAGTCATTTTATTTATACGCCATTTGAGCTGAGCCATATTGGGCTTATTTGCTGCTACTTTTACAGCAGGACGTAAAATTATGCCAAAAGTTCAATATGTTAAGTTCAAAGGTACAGATGCCCTAGCACATGCACTGGTAATGTTGAAAGTTCAGTATAAAGTACATATGCATGAAGTACTAATGAATGTGGTTTTCAATTACATATAAAGTACGCATTTACTTTCCAGAACCTGTTATGTATAAGATCTTTGTGAATTAAATAATAGGATATGAAATGTACACTTTCTAACGGTTTTATTTCTTTTAAATTCAAATATATGCATATTAAGTGCACACTATAGGATGCCTGGATGCACTATTTATTTTGTTCTGGCAAAGATCCGGGCTTGAGAGGTATAGGATGAAGCCTAAGGGTCACAATAGCATCCGTGCTCCATCCTGTGAGCTTCATATGACGACGTAATATACAGCGCACTTTTCTTTGTGTTGTGTTGACGAATGCACTAGCACTTGCAAAGTACATTGCCAAAAATTGCGAACACACACACACAAAACAGTCCAAAAAAAAAAAAAAACTGGCAAGAAAATGACTTGTCAGGATAGTTTACTCTTCTTAGATTACTAACAGCACTTGTGGTCAAAACAGCATTGCTCTTTGCAAATCGAGAAAAATAGTGATGCTATACATTTCAGTAAATAAGGTAGGCTATATTTCAGTTCAGCAAGTAACTTTGGTCCAGTTTTTTGCAAACAAAGAACAGCTGTAGTGAGATAATTATGCAACCTAGATTTCAAGGATCATTTCCTCAAATGCTCTCTTTCTCTTTTGTTTTGTTATAAATTCATGGACAACTGTACACAAGTTATTGCTCCCTGAGCAAATGTTATTGGTGGGATTTGTTTGCAAACAATAGCAGTGGAGGGAAATTTAAATCTTGTCTATCGGTTGCTTTTATCGTGCAACGAGCCATATAATACTAACCCCATTTCTAGGCGGTCCCCATTTATCCGACTTCTTGAAGCAACAATGATCTGGCATTCGGACTAGTGTTTTCAAATTCCTAGTCTATTAAAGTCTTTTTGAAGAAGTTTCAGTTTATTCATTTGGGTATTAAAGGGATACAGCTTGTTTCTTTTTCTTTCTTCTTTTTTTTTGGGGGGGGGGGGGGGGCAGGGTGGGGGGGGGGGTGACCATACGTTATTTAATTTCATACTTTTCTACATATCATCCTTTCTACAGTCCAATATTAGACCAGATACTTATTTTAGTAATGATTGACACTAACTAATATAATCAATTTAAAGCAAAGCTACACTGTATAAATGTTCGCCATCACCAAGTAGGTTTACAGAAAAAATAAATTAAAACACGATATTTAAAAATGAGCTATAAATAGAACTTACCGGCGAAGGCTCCCGCTGCCAGAGCAAGGAGTAGAGTGCATCGAAGCACCATCGTTAATCGTTGTTTCCTTCCTTTCAGTGCGGCTCTAATTCTTATTCACTGTTCATAAGATCACTAGCCACCCTGTCGCTTTTTTGACACTTTGCTAACTGAGGCCTCGGTGTGACCAAGACGCTGCTTATATAGCTCTACCTATACAATAGATGCTCCTGAGTGGATCGTAGTCCAGCAACTCAAGTGGACAAAGAGTTTGTGACATTTAGTTGTTCTCCTTGTGCACAGGAGACTGCTGATGTGTGTGTATAATGGAAGCATCTGGAGGGCGAGCGTTTTTGTACACACTCAGCGTTCTAGATAACGGTAAACAACATCTCCCCTGGTACCAGTACAGGATGTGTCAAAGGTAAACTTGTTTTTTTTTTTACATTTTATGTTTTAGATTGTTAGGTCAACACGACCCGTGTCCCACCCTTAGCCTGATAAGCCATAGGACCGTATCAGCAAAATAGAAATATTATCAGCAACCTTTTCATCACTGGATTTCACAGCCACCCTAAAAATCTTACTGTGGCGTCCTGACGCCCCAACAATTTAAATAATATACATTAACATAAAAACGGCCGCAGCATTTTTCTTACAGGCAGGGGATGTGAAGCATTTTCTCCCGCAAAATCATTCATTTTCGCGTTATCGGAAAAGATAATTTGGACCTAGAAGTGGAGGCTAGCGCGCTCTCAGTGGAGATTCAATTGCTGGGGTGGAAAAGAGTTCAGTTAAGGGGCTTGTACACTATTGTGTGGGAAGCTCCTTTCTGACCTGTTTTCAGAAATTTGATATTTAAACCAAATAAGAGCTAAGAATAGCGCGCGATTAAATGAGAAGAATCCTCAAAACGTACATGATATTTTAAACAGTTACCAGTTGGACAGCGTTTAATTTTGAGAGGTAAATAATGAAGTGATAAAGCCTGAAAAAATGAAGCAGGCCCTGTTATAGACTCAGATACTTTATAACTCTGGGTCACTTGAGCTAAAAATAAACGCCTGATTGGGTACAGGACGCCAGGAGGTTGTCTGTTAAAACTTATCACTGTTAACATTTGAGACACCCGTTACGACAACCCAAAAAAAAAAAGGTAGGATCCGAAAACACAAAGGAAGCACCAGATAGCATCACACCTGTCAATCACACAGTCCATCAACATAAATTAACATAAATGTGTTCCAAGCAAAAAAATGAGTTTCTTTTTTATGAGTAATAAGTCACTGCAATTGTTTCATTGTTAAACAGTCAAACTTCTGCTCCATATTTTCGTATATCTGTGCGAAGGAGGACACAAAAATGCTTTTTCCGGACTCAACTAAGAGACGAGGTGACGTTTGTTGTGTGACAATTCAAGAACATCTTGACAAAATTCTTACATGAAAACAAGAGCTTGGGGGACGGGGGATTAGCAAAGTATTGTATTCAAAAATTTGCTGACCATGCCTCTTATCAGTCAGTCATCGTTTTTCATACAATGAACGTGCATTAAACACGAGGTTGTTGAATAAACAGTTACTATCTCGGAGCTAAGACCATTCTCGGGACCAACAAAAAGGTGTCCCGATTTAAAGGGGGTGTTTATTTCAGAGGCCGTTTAGTTATAAGAGAATGGCAACGGAACTACACAAATGCCGATCATACTTCGCGGGTGGATTCAATTTAGAGGTGGTCTCTTCGAGAGGTAAGGCTGTATAATATACCGATAAAAATGCCGTTTGACTGTGCAAACCAGGCCTAAGGCCAACGTCCGGAGTTAGTGAACTCACAGGAACGTAGAGAATCGACTCAAGAAATAGAACACGCACTTAACACGGTGAATAAAAATAATATAAACAGGTATATTAGTAAAACTGACTTATTTCCCCACAGGTGTGCCATAACAGGATTTCAATAGGACAAACACCCAGTGAATAGGTCACTTGTGCTGTATTTTCAACGTTTTCCCATTTTCCCAATTTTTGCGAAAATCTCAAAATAACCCCTCGTTGCACAGCTCCACTATATAGTCTTTGCAGGTGGAAAAGAATAATTGAATCGCTTCAATGGTTACGGAGGTATGGCGCCGACAAACACCCACTGAATAGGTCAACTGTGTTGAATTTTCAAGTTTTGCCATTTTCCCAATTTTTGCGAAATTTTGAAAATAGCCCTTCGCTGCACAACTCCACTATATAGTCTTTCCATGTGCAAGAGAACAATTAATTCGCTTCAATGGTTATGGAGATATGGCGCCAACAAACACCCATTGAATAGGTCAATTGGGTTGAATTTTCAAAGTTTTCCCACTTTTTGCCAAATTTTCAAAATACCCTTCGTTGCACAGCTCGACTATATAGTCTTTGCAGGTACAAGGAAACAATTGAATCGCTTCAACGGTTACGGAGATATGGCGCCGACAAACACCCATTAAATAGGTCAATTGTATTGAATATTCAAAGTTTTCTCATTTTCCCAATTTTTGCAAAAATCTGAAAATAACCCCTTGTTGCCCAGCTCCATTATATAGTCTTTGCATATGTAAGAGAACAATTGAATCGTTTCAGTGGTTACGGACATATAGCGCCGACAAAAAAAGTGTCGACGGACGGAAGGACGGCCCGAATCCTTCGGCTACGCCGCGGCGGGGACTAATAAATACTTAAATAATTTTTTTTTTAATTTTGGAGGTTTTTGCTTAATTTTTAATCGACTCCAAAATGGAACGGAAAGCACGTGACGTTATGATCATTGTCAAGACAAAAATGATAACCCTCCTCGCCGTGGGAGGTGTAGGGGGGGAGGAGGGGGGGAGGAAGGAGGAGTTGACAGAAGGGTCATATTTTGAAGCAAAAATGTTAAATCCTTAAATCTTGAGATTTTCACATTTTACAATAAAAATGAATATTTTTCTGGACATCTGAGAAACTTCTATGAATGAAACTTTTTTTTGCACTGGCAAAATGGTCTGACGTAAAAGAACAGTTGACAATTCAAAGAAAATATCTGAAATCATAAATCACAGTTTCATTTTATTTAAGCACTGGCGCAATTTCAGTGCAATACAAAAACATTCTTTCTTCTGTCAACACTCGAAGGTGACCCAGGACTACATCTATTGTTCAAAGTTGAGCAAACTATTCTTAGCATATGAACCCGAACACTTCATTTTGATTTCCATCCATCAAATCAGTTAAAAGCGCCATAATGAATTTACACTTAACAAACAAAAATGATAAATATCTTCACAGCTAGTCCGAAAAAAATATACATGTATATTCTTATATGCAATAGCACGTGTATGAGAGGTTTAGAATCGACAACTCTAAGATTTACTAACAGATCACTCGTAAAATTTCAGATTACTCATCTCAAAGTTCCATTACTTTCCAACTATTACGCAGTTCATTTAAGAAAATTTCTTTTTATTTTATTCCACTTTTACTTTATTTATCTATTTTTTTCTTCACAATTACTATGCTAAAACACTTGATTTTCATATTTATTTTCATTGTTTTTATTCTGTGCAAATACACAGCACTTTGCTACCGATTATCCTATTGAAATACAGTGTACAGCAATTTAACTAGCGGCTCAAATTTTGTTACTGGTTATAGTGAAGGGTAGTGTCCACTGAATGGGGACAGTGTCCAGTAACCGAGTAGTGTCCAATGTATGGGGGTAGTGTCCAGTAACCGAGTAGTGTCTAATGGATTGGGATAGTGTCCAGTAACCGAGTAGTGTCCAATGTATGGGGATAGTGTCCAGTAACCGAGTAGTGTCCAATGTATGGGGGTAGTGTCCAGTAACCGAGTAGTGTCCAATGGATGGGGGTAGTGTCCAGTAACCGAGTAGTGTCCAATGTATGGGGGTAGTGTCCAGTAACCGAGTAGTGTCCAATGTATGGGGGTAGTGTCCAGTAACCGAGTAGTGTCCAATGGATGGGGGTAGTATCGTGAAGCGAAAACTGGGCACTGGGATCCTTGCTAGTGTCGCCGTATAGTATTGCTACATGACTAAATTTTGGAACCTGATTGGTTGATTCCAAGCCCGATAATTTACCATGCTGACCGGAACGCAAATAGATACTGCAGTTATATGTAACTAAGGCGCCGGATAAGTCATACAGCAAAAGGCTAAGCATATAATGACTTACTTCAAGCCAACATGAACACATTATTGACCAGCTACAAATATTTTGACTTGAAGGTCAACATTTCCTAACTGATCAATAATAATGCAACTTTATTCAAAATGAGTCAATATCTGATAAGTAAAACTTGGATAACAAATAGACAATGGATAATATGGATAAAACATACAATGAAAACCTCCTGGCAATGAAATATATGATTGCGTTTTGTCACACATGTATGAGCTAGCTCATCATTTAGTTATTATGCAAAATGAGTTGAATAATATTTTTTATGCCACTTTACTTTGCAAAGTTTTGGCTATACCTTGTATTCAGCAGCCCTCCACCCAAACCCCTGGCCCGTCATTTCGTCATTCTTAGTGACGTGCATGACGTGGAGGGGGAGGGGGGGAGCTGAAAGAAGTATGCTGCTAATACTGTTACATTGACTTTGCACCATTAAATGACACGTGACTGCCTAGTAACGGTACTAGTAGTCTTCTTTTTTTTTTCCCCAAAAAAATTAAATCCGCACAATGCCATTCTGATGCTCATCTACCAGTTACTCTTTTATAGTTCTACAGTCTGATAGCTCCTCCAACCCCATCCACAAATTTTAGCGACAGCACAGACAGGCGTTGCAAAACATTCACAAATTCAATGGAAACACAGATCAGACAGATCAGAACGAAATCGTGAACCTCGCCCACTATCCACGTTCTCATTCTGTCAAAACGTTTTTTTTTTCAGCAATCCTTTACCATGAACTTACCATCCGCATTTCTTGAATAGTCATTACGTGTACAAGTACCAAAATCTGACCAATGGGTGCCCAAGAGACAGCATTGTAAGAATTCCATCGGCCCGCATATAAAACAACATACACACTGTACTTAAGTTTCGTCAAAGTGGAGGTAGTTTTCTCTATACGTCCTTCATGATAAGTTACTGTCAAGCAGTTACCTAAAAATGTCTTCCAAAAAACTAACAAAGTGCCACTTATTAACTTTAACATAAAAAAAAAAAAAAAAAAAAAAAAAAAAAAGGACGCGGTCACAGACTAGAACAGAAACGTGTGTGGTCGATTCGTGAAATTACCTAAACGGGTACTGACGATGTGTACCCAATCATGAAGTACTTGTCAGGACTTCCCCAGCACCCGTCGTTACCTAAAAATAACAAACAACCAACATTGAACGAACATTTGAACAATCCCGTAAAAATGTTTGCTGTGAGTGACAGCTTTTTATTTATTTACTAATTTTTTATTACTACCGGAAGGTTATTACTATGTGTGCTTTTTTAATCGAGGGCTTCTTCATTATGTCGGAGTCGCTAAGACTGGACTCTTTGCTTCTAACAATATTAACTTTGAGACATTTCGAAATATCAGAGAGATAAGATGTGTGTGTGGAGGGGGATGGGGTGTGGGGAGTTTGCTGAGTATGTTTTTTTTTAAAGTTTATTTTAGGTTTAGAAATCCCACTACCCATCTGGTAAGAGCGTTTACTAAATGTCACAAACCGTTATATTAGTTGCATTCAGCCAAGTAAATAAAGAAAAAATAAATAAATAAATGAAAATAACAATAAAATAAATATAATTAAATAAAGACTCGAGTAAATAAGTTATTCTTTACCGGAATGTCAGCCATTTTGAATTCGGTGGCTTTTGGAATACCAGGAAGAGCCCCATTCTGGGCGGGCTTGCGCTCATATTTCCGTCGATGTTGATCGTCTATTTCCGTAAGGTACCACGTGCCCGGAAACAAGTCCACTGCACTTCCGGTGGGCGTGTAAGGAGCTGTAAGATAGAATAAGAGCCTACTGCGTAAATAACAATGAAATACTGTGGGTAAAAAAAGACACTGCTGGTGGTGATTTTAATGATTCTGATCGGGTTCAGATTCAATATCTTCTGCAAACACGGTATTATTTAAAATAACAATTCTGAAGCAAATAGGAAACCAGATATTCTTTGGTAGGCTATTCCGGAATAGACTACAGACAAATCGAATGTCACAGAAATCGACATTTTTTCATTATTTCATCACTCTATGTTGCATACTATATAAGCAACTTATTTTCTTGCCTTATAAATAGAATGTTAAATTTCAACAGTTTATTAAATACTGATCTACCGACAATTTAATAAACAACCAAATGCAAGTTCAATTTTTTAATATTTTTATTTTCCTTGCGACAAAAGACAAGAATTTACTTTCTTAAACTTACTTTCACCCTTTGGTATAAGAAAAATGAAGCATTATTGATTTCTGTGACATTTTAATTACCGGTATAGCCTAACAAAAATATCTGGTTTTTTATTTGCTTCAGAATTTTTATTTTAAACTAGAGCAGTGTGCATAGCCACATATTCCCAACAGCCCACCCCCCCCCCCCCCCAGTTAAACTCGGCCATCAATAGTCTATCAAGAGCTGAAATTTGTCAAGTCCAGTTGGTGCATTTTCCTTGGACGAACCTTGCCCATTGACGATACCGATCTGTGTCTGTACCCATAGAAGCTACGTACCAAGTTTCATTAAAATCCTTGCAGCAGTTTTTAAGTTATCGTGTTAACAAGCTCTTGATGACAGACCGACAGACCGACCGACACGCGGTCAATCGCATATATTCCCCACAGGTTCTACCTGTGGGGAATAAATAATACAGTGTTTTCAGTTGTTCTACCTTGACACATTTATATGTAATTTGCAACGCAAATAATCCATGGAGCATATATACAATTCTCTTCTGCATGACACTCACGTATAACCGTTTGAATATCAACACACCTAAATGGTGGGTATCTTCTCTCAGCTTCATACATTCAGCAAACTGCGCCGGGGCGGCTTTCTGCCGGCTATCCAGTCGCTGCCTGAGGTCTCCGAGACTGGCAATAAGCTTATCTAGAGGCGAGCCGGGTGTGGCATCAGTAGAGACACGAACGGCGAACATAGAGCTGGCAAATCCCGACCCGTAGGAGAATAAGACAGCGCGCTTGCCGGACAGATTCTGAGCACTTCCACTGTAACAATGGACATGCAAAAAACGTGAAATACCTGCAGAAGTGCCGTTATGGAACACCTCTCGTTGAGGAACAACCTCTAATATAGGAGCATGATTTTTCGTTCCATTTCCAAATAATTTTCCCACACTTAACATCTATTACGGTAATACCACTCTACAACGACCATTTGTCTCGATGTCAAAGGCGTTCTTTTTATGGACGTTCTACTGTACATTAAGGCCCCCCTCATTTCTACGTATTTTTGGATGACGACCCATACGCACACGCACACCGAAAATCCTTATACGGGTTCTTTCAACACGTTTCATAATCAGTGCCTAATCGATTCTGACGCCACTGTGAACATTTGATGACGTCATTTGGAGTCTTTATTAAACAGATCGAATCAGATCATTGTAACTGTTGGCAGCAGAGACAATGCACGTCTTGATAAACTTTATATTATGCTTGTATCAGCAGGAATATTTTGCACTATTTCGCTTCTTTTTAACAGTCCTCACATCAACCACAATGCACGAGACCATGTTTTTTTTTTCTATAGTTTGTATTTTACTATGGTATCAGACATATAAGAAAAGTGAAATATATTCACAAAATTTGCATTATTAAGCCTATGATATCATCGTATGTCAACAGATTTGATACATGTACAGTACAGCACAGTGTTTCAGTACACCTGTATAACGGAGTGTATCTCCAAACAATAAATTCTATGACGGATTCTTCAGACAATCATTACTACAATACATTCTTATGAATAAAATAGCTGTAACATTCAGTCATCTCCGGCATGTTCCAATGAAGCTCCAAGGTTTCGGAGATCGTATTTAACTTACTCAGTTCCTCTTCAAACACATATTTTACCGTTTTAAGAACCTTACCCGTCAAAGAGGAACGAAGCTAAACCTCCGTAGAGGGACGGGGTGTACATATTTCCGACTTGGTTGGCCAGGAGAAGGGAAGGTTGTGTTTTGACTGCGAATGTCTCCTTCGATGCAGCTACAAACGCCTTTTCTACATCTTTGTTGAAATATGAATCCTCCAACTTGGTTTGTCTAAAAAAAAAAAAACCCAGTTAAGTTCAAGATTTGAAACATCGGTTATAAGTACACACTGTTAGTAACGACACGACTTTGCGACCACGGCTAATTTTCTTTTGTTCAAAAGTATCGCTTACAACAAAATAACGGATAAAACAACATAATTTATCGGTCCATGAGGCTCTTGGATGGTATCACTGCTCCACACAATCTGGACCTGATAACTCCATCACCCCACCCCATCCCCTTCTTCCAAACCCAAAACAGACCTTTGGCCAGTGGCGCAACTGTAAAGAAAAGCCCCCCATCCCCCACCAAACCACAATCCCCCCCCCCCCCCCCGCAAAAAAGTAAAAATAAAAGCAATACATTGTTACAATGTGAATGGCACTGTGACCTAGCAATGGGTATTTTGACTCGTATTTTAGTCGAGCTCCAGGTCAGAAACAGAAAAAAATACTTAAACTAGTGCTCTTTTTGCTAGCTGGAGTCCTCTTACGTAGCTCACAACAGCGAAAAAAAACCCACATTTGATCACAATGTTGCAGTTTTTGTGTGATGTCATTCTGACCCAAACCATAAGAAGTAGACTTATGACAACACTGACACAATGTGCCATAAATTTGACTAAAAAAAAAAAAAACTAAACAAAAATAGAACAAGTACTTTTTTTAGCTTCTTTTATTTGACAAATTAAGACTTTAAGTTTTTAATCTACAGTTACTTATCAATGGTTGAGCTTATAACTTTAATAGATGTTTTTAATATTTCAAGAACCGGTGTTGCAGGGTCTAGTTGAGTCCGGGTTCGAGTTGAGTCCTTTTACTCTACATTCCTTTGTAATGAGGCCGATGTTTGGGAAAGGAGGGGGAACTCAATTAGGCTGGGGTAAATTAACGAGAAAATTTACCCCAGGAGAGTGGGATTGTGAAAAAGGGTTAACTTAACAAGACTTTATTAAAACAACCTCAATGATCTCAGACTATAAAGGAGAAAATTGGCAGTTTTTGATAACGAATCTCTCCTTGATTCCGGAGTTAGGACTGTATGAAATCTTTTGGATTAAGGGTCCCTACAGAGATCCAGGCGCAGCTCCAGGAGCCATCGAATCCATGACACTTGTCTGCCTGTGTCGCCAAGCCGACGACTGCAGCGCAAGCGTTACATTCGGTAGTTGTAGAGAACGTTTCCATCCAACATGCGTTGTAGTGATGAGAGAAAACTTTGTGTGTGACTTATGTTAGAAAACTGGGAAAAAATCAATGTAAAAAGCGGAAGTTTGGATTAAAAAAAATTAGAATGCGTATTATTGTTGCACACATTCAACTGCAGTAATTTAGAGTTTCGATTTAGAGTTTCAAAACAGCAAGACTATTTTCCAGCAGTAAGTTTTTAGTATATTTTTATTTGGCTTCTCGCCAATTTTTGGCTTATCACCAAAATAAGTAATAGCCAGGTAGATACTAACACTTGCAATCACTACTCAAAATTTCAAGACAGTAAGACTATTTTCCAGGAGATAAGTAAGATTTTACGAAAAAAATCTGGTTTTTCGTAAACATTTTCGCCGATGTTTGGCGAATCGCCAAAAAAGTAATAGCTAGAGGGACACTTATGCACCCAACCTTCCACAAAATTTTAGAACGTTTCAACAAAAACCCTAGGAGATACGTTTAAAGAAATTTGGTTTTTGGCCAATATTTCCGCCAATTTTTGGTGAATCGCCAAAAGAAATAATAGCCAGGTAGGTACTACTTAAGACATTCAGGCCAAAAGCCCAGGAGAAAATACGCATATACTTTCAACGACTGTTAACCCCTGCTTCTCTAGAAGCTGGGGCTAAAAATGGATCGCGAGAGCAAAAGTAAAAGTTCTCGACGGTTTTTTAGTCAAAGGATTAAGACTCATCCTGGCTCGGGACTCAATCCGAACTGCGCCAGGTGAAGTCCGAAATGAGTGGGCTCATCTCGGCCCGAGACTCAATCGCGACCCCAACACCGGCATTTTGCTAAAACTTAAAACCGCGAGCACATGTGTGCCCCCCCCTCCCCCTCCCTACACCTCTCAGGGGAGCCAACTTGACACGCAGTCACACTGACCTTCAGCCCTTACTAGTGGCCAAACACTCCAATGCCGAACAACATGACGTCAAACCATTACTTATGTATTTTCCTCACAGCTTTGAATTCGGGAGGGTTGTGGGCGCACGTATAGTACAGCTTTTCGGGGACGCTTCACTATGTTAACGAACAGAACCGCACCGAATATCAAAATGTTGATTATTCGCAACAAAATAATTAACTGAACATCCAGATAAACTGTAGATGATTAAATATATTTGGCAAAAATATTAGAAGTTATTTGTTTTTGTAGGATTTTGTTACGAACTACGCCAATATTTTTATTCGTACATAAATGTACCTCTTGAGGCTATTATCTACGGAATCTGTGTAATAGATAGACAACTTCTAAAGGTCTATTATTTAAAGTACGAACCTAACCCTTTTTCAATACCGATCCTTGTTGGTGCACACAGAAGATACACACCAAGTTTCATTAAAATCCTTGCAGTTGTTCTTGAGATATCGTGTTAACAAAAGTCAATCAAGAGCTGGAATTTTCCAGTCTTTTGTAAAATCCCTCACACAATACTTGACATGTGTCAGTGCTTGCGTGCGTGTTTGTGATTATGTGTGTGTCTATTATTACTCTCCCTTAAGAAAAAATTCTATGACTAACGACAACCCACGGAGCTTGGTTTAGAATTCCTGGAACCTCAGTTAGTAAAATTAGGATGCAGAATAATAAGCCACATCATATTCAGCAATACCAGACACAAACACTGCGAGCAGTACACAACTTCTTTGGCTAAATATCATTTAACTAAATTTCGTACATTTCGGTGAAACTCCTTCATTTTAATATTATTTTATTGAGCAACTACTACGCCTTTTTAGGGGTAACAAAAGGGCGTTCCAAAGCAGAATGTTGATGGGAGCAGGGTCAAGCAAGGCAGCGAGGAAGTGGGCTGGAGCGTTTTCAAAACGCAGGTTAGAGCCCTGAATTATGAGTATAGGATGTTATCACGGCCTGTCTTTAAATAAGTGCATTCAATATTCCAACATTTTCGTCTTATAATGTGATCATCTGAACAACTGTGTAATGTTCTCGATGGATCTTGCAATTCATTGTTCAAAAGACTAGGCAGAGCATGGAAATGCGACATTGTCAAGTCCCTGAAAAAGTCACGGTCACATGTCGCAATCGTGTGGTCAGTCTTTACATGTAACTGCTTATCAACTCGTGTAATGAGTTCCAAAAATCAAATGTTGACTACGTTTTCTTCGCAAAATCTTATTTAACTTGCTCACTACTTTAAATCAATGGTTTGTACGTTGATCACTGAAGCAGTTACTAGTATCAGTAAAAATTGGCAAAATCCTAAACGTGAAGCATTAAAAAAGTATATACAACGCCAACTGAATTCCCATTTCTTTGAAGAGCGGAATCAAACACAATATGGCTGTAGTTGATAAACCAATTCAAGGCCTGCAGGAAACTGTACACCCAAAGGCTCCGAAAATGCTTTTTTTTCCTTTTAAAGCCTTCATTCGAGACTCACCTTGGGGAATTCGCGTCATTCTGGTACTGAAAAGTTTATTAACATCAGGCCTAAGGTATATGGACCAGCAGTAACATCAAAAATACCGAAGGAATCCGTTAGCAAGTGGCGGTTTATTGCATACACCCAACTTATTTTCAAATACTTTACTTCTCTGTCATATTAAAATATACCGCACAATTACATGAACTGGATAAATGCATCAATTTCTTTCGAAAATCGGCTGTGTAATTCTTGGATTTTAACTGTACCAAACTGCTCTCAATCGCGCTGAGCATTCTGTGCTAACCTAAAGTGCTCCAAGTGGTCGCGATGAGCATTCTGTGGTCGCTCCGGGGTAGACAGGAAGTCATTGAGCATGAGTCGGGCCAGCGACTTCTGAACGAGTTTGCAGTATGGAGAGTGGAAGAGGAAAGCGTCTGCAGAATCCAGGCAAAAACGTGCACTCTCTGAAACACACAAACAGACGCATGTACGCATTGCCAAACCAACCGTTATATGACAATTTGACATTCCTTGTTTATAAGGCTCTATTATTTAAAATAAGAATATCAAGCAAATAATCAAGTAAATATTTTTTGTCCTGGGCGAAATAAAATGCCTGCAACACAGCTGGTGCATTAAAGAAGAAAATTGTAAAACTTATATAATGTAGCTCGCTAATACTGCATCAAAATGTAGAATATATTCAAACATTATAACAAGCGAAATTTATGACATGGGTGCTACATGCCGTTTTTACTTTTTAAATACCTCGTTCTGTTTTAAATAACATTTAACCTTTCATGAAGGGAAAGCCTAATTGTTATTTTGTTAGATGATATAATCCCCAATATGTAAATATGCACTGGCAATGTCGCATGGGATGGAATGCCACTTGAATTAAGAACGACGTAAATATGTTATCCTTGTTGCACTACACGCCAATGTTAAGGGCAAACTGAAGCGAGTCCTATATGCGATGCTGTTTTTTAAATTCCTGTTATAGTAACTCTTGCGTCGCACATGCGGAACCTCTTCTGTGGCGCAAATCAAGGGTAATAAATGACAGCAATGCCTGTTTTTATTATTATTTATAATTGCTCAAACCTTTGGCTTGAAATTTTCTTCTGAAGACCTGGTAACATCTATCCAAGGCACTAAGGTAGCACTGTATGGAGAGTTTACCATCCACCACCGGGTATTCACTGCTCATGTCGGGCTTGTAAAAATCGTAGGCATGTTGCATGTGAGTTGCTCGTAAACCTAAAATAATAGAAAAAGATAAATTTGCCATCATTTTTTGCCCTCCATGAAAACCATTCGAAACATATCTATGCGGCCTCAATCAAATAAATAAGTAAATTGATATCAACACGTTGGAGTGCTAACAGTTTAAATAGCATGGACCGTAAAATCCAAGAAATTGTAAAAGTGAACACTGGTTAGTGTTCACTTAACACCGCTTATACAGGTGCAGCGACACAGAAAGAGAAGAGGAGATTTGGGATTTTAGAGGACAGATTTTGACCATACGCTCAGTCTGGTATAAATTTGAAAACTCTACGAAATTATCCGCTCATCTTCCATTCCGCATCTGGTTATAGTCGAAGTTTGAAAGTACTGGTAACCTTGAAACTAACAATGTTAGAAGTCCAAGTCCTCCCAATGCACGACGGCCACAAAAAGGCCCCAAAAATCAAACTACTGAGAGATTTTCCACTCGGTACACCAAAAATGCAATACAAGATTGCATTAACAGCAGAATTTCGAAGTCAAAAGGTGACTTTGATATCTCAAGGTGAAGTAAAACCTTATCGCCAAAAGGTCTTAACATCGAATTCGCACAAGAACTTGGCAACTAAAATCTGATGAGCCCGAGCGTCCACCCCTGTGAACACTGACATCATTTGTCCTATTCTAAACGCCTACCTAAATAAGTGTTTGCCATCTATTGTATATCCAATACAAATTCGACAACTTAAACTTCGTTGAACGAAAATTACGAAGAAAAACTAAAAAACACCTGAAACAAAGAGTGCTTAATAGTTAATAAACTTCTTACAAGAATGTTTTGTTTTAAAAGGAAAAGGTCGGTGTCTTCCAATGAGGGAGAAAAAATGCATAAATAGAAATCACGAATAAGCCATGTTACCATTGAAGATAAAGCATTGTTTCAATGACCAGACCATGCCAGAAAAGGATCTTTTTATGAGTGGAGCAGTTTTTCAAAGACCATCGATTTTATATCAAATAAAAGAAATTGAATAATGTTGACGAAAACGGCGATTATTCTATTACTCGACATTGTCCGTATTAAGGATAGTCTATATTTACGGACAAAATCATTGTTTGTAACCGATAAGTGTTTTACTATACGATGTAAATTCTGAATTTTACGAACCATTAGCATTCCTGCGGTTAATACAGCCGTGCAGTCAAAGTGAAATAAAACATAAATCCCCCACAACCGGGATTATTTTTGTTCTTCATTACTATTATATTTATAACAGCCAGAAACGTGTGCTTATATAACCTTGCAAACTTTGCCTGCAATAAGCGTCTCAGTCTTAAACTTCCTGAACATAAGGTTTCGTGAAAAGAGAAATTTAATTAAATGAATAAACATGGCAGTTCTACCGAAAAAGAAGACAGCAATAGTCAATTGAATTCAAACTGAATGCTCTTAAAGGTACCAAAAGTTAAAGGCTAAAGTCTAGCAAGAAAACAATTTAATACGGATGAATCAATAATTAGTCAATATTATATTTTGATTTGAAAGCGTGCCATTTCGGTGCGTCTGAGTGCGGTAAATCTAGCGGTTTAATGTTTTGAAATTGAAACCATAACACAGGATGATTCAGGGATGCGGTTAATCTGGCGAGCGGTTAATCTAGCGAAATTTACGGTAAATGTAGTGTTATCGACTGATTACCGAAAAACTACGTTTTCGTAACATAAACGATGACGGCTAACTTTAATACGAACCCATTTATTGGCATCCTCCTATAACAGAGTAAGCCAGGAAGCAGCAACGAGAATGGTTTCCAAAGATTTTGGGCATATCTCAGAATTCACAGCACTTAAGTTTTTGCTACTGGAAGCTATGAACACCATGGCAAATAAGAATGTAGGAAGTACGCAATATAACTAATAAACAGCACAAAAGACGGCTACACTGGTCATAAAATAATTGCAAATGCTCTGACAATTTTAAGGTACAGTAAAATCTCTTCAAGTAAACACCCATATTTAATGACCCCCCCCCCCCCCGATAATGAACACTATTTCTCGGTCCCAAATTTCCCCATTGGCTAAACTATTGAAAAATTTAGCCCCATTCTAATGACTGAACACCCCGATATTGTGAATAATGAACACTTCCTCCGGTTCCGACGCCAGGTTGCTCTGGGTCTAAGCACCCCTGATAACTGAACACGGGGAGGCATGTCTACCAATCGGGTTAACTGCATTGCTGAAGTCACCCAGGGGATAAACTGTGATGCACCCCTAAACAATTGGGTATTTAAACCATATGCAAAGATAAGCATGTCTCCGTGTACATAATGTAACAACGACACATGCCAGCACCTGAAACGCACTAACAATGGACTGTGTTTTGTGAGACGGCAAGACGCCCAACCAAACGGGACGTGCTGAACTCGATCGAGATTATCAAGTCATTTGTTGCCGTGGACAGTAAAGCGTTTAATGCTGTGATCAACAGGGAATATCTCATCAATGGATTGATCCTCAAGAATGATTAGAAAAAGAAACAGACGTGCCTTACAGACTTCTTCGCGTTAAAGAAACCATCCCGGTAAATTGTACATTGTATAGAAACAGGCTGGACTGTCTAAACAGATAGTTTTGAAGACTATAGAGTATAGACAGCTCTTTATTTTAAGGACAGAAATTACTTGGTTTCAATGAGCAGCTGATTGAAAATGTGAATTTAAAGGTATACTAGTCATCAATTGTGTTTTTAACCTTTGTTTTGAAAAATTTCCGCCAATGTCCGATCCTAAAAACATAATCTCTATTTAATGTACACCCCCGTATAATCAAAATTTTTCCCGGTCCCAAAAGTGTTCATTAAACACAGGTTTTACTGTATTGACATTTTGAATAGTTTACACAAAGTGGAAATGGATTATATTTTACTTCAAGTTTAACTAATTCTAGTGTTGGTTAATTTTTAGCAGTGCTTCGTGCCTGACACGATCGAACTTTTTTGAGTTTGTCTTACTCTAGTTTACATTAAAGTGTTTCTAAATCATAGAACCAGTGAACTCGAAATAGCACGTTTTTTGCCCCTTCAACCTTGTCCTAATCTTTCTACTTGTTTCAAGACATAGTTCAGGAAAGTACCACATGCATATCTAATGCACTACTGGATGCCAGGCTAAAGAGAGCGAGAAAAATCATTTATTTACAAAAAAATGCAAAAAAAATAAAAAGTTAGTGTGAGAAATTAGAGTGTGTACTTTAACCGATGACAGACTGAAGAATAGCGTACTTGTTCTTCCAATATAAATAATTCTTTTTTTTGCGTTGACCCAGAAAGAGTGTCGATCGGTACAACACATCGTTTTTGCTCTTTCTAAATTAAACTAATGTGATATATGCACGCATTTTTTGGTGAAGCAATTAGCTCATTATTGTCGAACAACGGCCACCACGTAAGTTCAAAATGACATGAATTATTACTGTACCCCGCTAAATATAAGTTCATTACAGTTTTGAATCAAGTGCTTCTCTTACACTGCCTCATTTAAGAAACCACGCATTGTGTCAATATTTAACTAGAACCTCATTTCGCTAGCGAAATGTTAAACACTTGACAAAAATTAAAACGCAAAAATACTTCCTTCAATGGGTTATTTCTTGAATAATATATTGCAAACAACACAGTTTGAATACGTCTTATAAGCCGAGTAGTGTCTGGTTTTTGTTGACTTAAGGTTTTATTGACTGACCAGGCATACGCCGTGTTATCTATTTACGCAGTGAGAGCTCGCACAAAGCTCAGCAACTGTGTCTTCTGTGCTGAGCGTGAAATGCCCGCATTTACTTGCAAAAAATACACTCTCTTCGCATGGCGTTTTAAACAAGAAAACGAAATCGAAAGCGAAAATAAAAAGTGTCATGCACACGTTCATATCAAGTTCTACCTAAGTCCCAAGTTTCGTGGCTCTAGGGCTCGTAGTGTCAGTGGAGGAGATGACACAAAAAATCGGATCACTGTCAAGAAAAAAGATAGCAACGGCTGCTCGCACAAACTCAAAAACCCCTTGCAAGCCAAAGGCTTGTCAAGTGTTAAAAGGCTATTGCCGAGGAGTAACACTAAAAAGGTAAATAACAATGGGGCGGCAGTTGACTCGGCGGGGTGGGTGGTTAGAGCGCTGGCCTGGTGTTCACATGCTCCTTGTTTCAAATCCAGGCCGTGGTATAAGCGAGGATTGACGTTCGCTCCCATTGCCTTAGCTAATCGAATGCAGCGGGTTATATCACAGAATTCAAATTTAACAACCATGGTATGGTCTTTCGTCCATACCTTAAAAATTTTTACGGTTTTTGCACATTGAAATTAAAATCGTATCAAAATAGTCCAACAGAAATGGTTAACAAAGTAGACGGTTTTACTACCGAGTAGCGAAAATTACATTTGGGGTACAAAAACACGAATCTGAGACTTAAAAATTCAGAATTCTGCAAAAATCTTTGTTAACAGTCACGCCAAGTTGCCGGTTGCATAAAACACATAGTCGTGTTAACGCTCACAGGAAATTTAAGTCCGGTTCTTGTAATCACTGGCTGCTTTGAAAATTGAAGAAAATCAGGACATAAAGAACGGGATGTTCAGAGGCGCGCATGCTTTTACTACTTTTCCAATATATTCAATATATTACGTCATATTTTCCTTAGCGACTTAAGGAAACCTAAAAATGGCATTTATAATGAGCCAACGTAACAGCAAGTGAGGAGATGAGCATCCTCGAAACGTGGGAGATAAGCATCTCCGCTGAGATATGTGCTCTTCAACCTAACAGCAAAGATATAGCACATTGCACACATTTGCTCACTCTTTGTCGGTAGTGGCGAGATCAATAATTTGCTTCTACTGTTAGCTAACACTTCACAAGTCTTTGGCTTGCAAGGCCTTTTTGAATTTGTGCGAATTTTTTCTTGACAGTGATCCAATTTCCTGTGTCATCTCCTCCACTGGCACTACGGGCCCTCGGACCACCAAACTTGGGACTTAGGTAGAACTTGATATGAACGTGTGCATGGAACTTTTTATTTTCGTCTTCGATTTCGTTTTCTTGTTTAAAACACCATGTGGAAAGAGTGTATTTTTTGCAAGTAAATGCGGAGCATTTAATGCCCAGCACAGAACAGACAATTGCTGAGCTTTGTGCGAGCTCTCACTGCGTAAATAGATAACACGGCGTATGCCTGATCAATCAATAAAACCTTAAGTCAGCAAAAAACATATTCCTGATGCGTATGCCTGATCAATCAATAAAACCTTATAAGATACGTATTCAAGCTGTGTTGTTTGCAAAATATTATTCAAGAAATAACCCATTGAAGGAAGTATTTTTGCGTTTTAATTTTGCTTAACATTTCGCTAGCGAAATGAGGTTCTAGTTACATTACAGCTTGCGTCTGCCTTATAATGGGCTTCAATGGCAAAATTTCAATTGCAAAATTTCCATTTTTGCATATAACATGTCAATGAATTTATAAAAAACATTAAGATGAAAAAGTTAAGGAGGACCAACTAGACATACTTCAGTACGTCTCTGCCAAATATGGTCGCCCTATCCTTAACCGTCTCTGAGTTGTTCGCGTGACAGATTATATAAAATAACATCTAGATACAAATTAATACGGCTAAAGGCACTGGTGCTCCAGGAAACAAAAAGCTGCTGCAACGATTGCGTTTATCAGGAACTGTAAAATTAATGTTTCAAACATGGTGGGAAAACAATTTTAAGCACGTGATATTCGTTTCTTGGTCTGAGTGCTTATTGATCTGAAAATAATTTTCCGAGCCAAGCTGTCTTGCCTAACTACTTCGTTTATTAAATTTAATAACAGTGGAATCTACTGCGAAAAAGCTTCGGTTTGATAGATAGGTAAGCATCAATCAGCTGTCCAGCAATTATAAAACTGATATGAACAAAATGGAAGAGTAACAAAGGCTCTTAAGCAATAAATCAACAGATTTAATTAGATCACTTGATAATATATGGTGTTAAAATTGGGCCTCACAAGTGCTTCACTGTAATAAAACTTTCTGCATATTTATTCAAACAAATGTTTTATTATCGTGTGTTAGTGCACCATGATTTATGATAAAGTTTTAATTTAATTTACTTAGAAGTTCTAATTTCATTTGAGCAGAAAACAAATTTAGCTTTATTATCGTATGACTACATAAATATGTGAAAATAACGCAAGTGCTAGTATTGGAGAAAAGATTGGAAAAAACAGGTCCATAAGCTAAATTGATGCCTTTACTATTATAGCTTCTATGCTTAAAATCAATTCACCGTCGAATCATCAATGAACTTCTGCAGACGTGAAACTGAATTATCGAAATAAACCTTGACTTTACCAAAATATTAAAAAATGTAGAAAAAGTGTCTTTCGTAATTTAGAAACAGCGGGTATTTATAACTACATTTATAACTAAATCCAAATGTTTCCATCATTTAAAAAAACGTTAAACTGAAGAGTAAGAAGAAATTGCGGTAAATTACAATTTTACCTAAAATTCGTGTTATTTTTTTTTCAATCAGTAGACTTTTAACACTGTAAGAATGTACAGAATATGACATATAAAACAAGCATGTACCAAGCAATTAAGAATTTAGATATTTTTTATTCTGAACAAAATAAGATAATATAGACGAAATGAATCTATAATTCAAATCAGGAGGTTCATTCTTACTGAAATATACAGAGTATCATAGACGTTAAACTGTCGTTTGTCTAAGTTCCTCCATTTCGTTTATTTTGTACTTGTTAAGGATAAATAATGTTTTAATATATTTATCTTCTAGTTTTTTATCTGTCTTTATTGCTTTTAATAGCGCTTTATAAAGATACCTGGCTATTCCCAGACAATATACGCCGTTCATTCTCTAGTTTTAAAAGATAAATAATGTTTCAATGTATTTATCTTTAAGTGGCCATTGTTAAATAAACTGAATCGGTTCAAGTTGTCAGCAGTGCGTAACACGATTACAGGGAAACAGGATGTAAGTTTCTGCTAACAAGTTTATTATTTTTAGCAGGTCAAGATGTGGAACATTTTTTTATTGTAAACAATGCAAGCTGAGTGTGAATCCAAAGCTCATACGCCATACACGCAAAACATGGAATCCTGCCAACCAGCGTCAAAAACATGATGCCGCCCACCCTCCCCCCCCTTGTTTGCTACTTTCCTCGACAGTTTTACTGTTACCTCGCAAGGAATACATTTGTTTGGCCAAGCAAATTTACGTGAGCTTAAAATAAAACTCAACACAGGTACGTAAATACTAAGATACATCAGAATGATTCGACGATCAGTTGTACTGGCTGGTTGCGAGTAGCGCGTCATCAGTTCCACAACCACCCCCAACCATCTCCACGCCCGCCTGCGCAAAAATACCTTGACTTTTGTAACTTCCACTTTCACTGTTAGGTTTAAAGCCAAAGAGACTCCATACAGAGAATAACAGTCAATCAAAACCCACTGAAAATAAAAAATAAAATCCTCAAACATCTTCCATATCTGAAGCAGAAAAAAAATAAGATAAGCACTTGCCAAAACTGTACTTTTTACTTTGGACTAATTTTTGCGCACGTGCGGCGTGGAAATGTTCCAACCAAAAGTAAAACTCGCCGGATATCGAATTTCGATTTTACTAGAAATATGATCAGTTGTCAAAGCCAATGTTTGACAAAAATACTTCAAAATAATTTGTGTTAGCTAATCGTATCTTAAATATGTATGCAACTCGGGATTATCATGACATCATTGCCAACCCAGACAAAAATAACAACAATAAAAAAATTGTAAAAATATTACATAATCACTGCAAAGCAATACAGTCGAATCCATTTAAACCAACATCGCTTTAACCGACATATCGTTTTAACCGACATGTTTTCACGGTCCCGAAGGATTTACCTCATTGACCCCCAGTACCTTTTAACCGACATATCGTTTAACCGACATTTTTTGCTCAGTCCCGGCGATGTCGGTTTAACGAGATTGCACTGTAGTTATATTGTACATTAAATTAATATATTAATATCAGAGTGGTCTGAAGTGAGAACAGAGTTCAAGCTTCAAGCGCCCACATGTCAGTATGATTGAAACGGTGCACGTGCAAAGCAGGTCACTCCTCCAATATCTGGGTCAAATACCACTCCAGGCCATACCATTTTTTGTTCTCTGGAATGAGGTGAAAAAAAGAGGGAGAGAAAGAAATGTCACAAGAACAAAAGAAACCTGGCAAACTTGGTGATTTGGCACTGCACTCACTGGATAACTTTACACGTTTTTTATCAAGCAGTTAGCAGATTCGTTTATCTATACAGTTAAAGCACGTAACTGTCGAAAGTTAAATAACGTATTTGTGATTTTAATTACCTTAAAATAGAGTACGGCTTAGCAAGATACGTTTATTAGCTTCTGCAGTGCCGTTATCATAAGCTACGATTAAATCATTTTGCTGATATTAAAATATTTTGAGTCAACATGCAGTATCATTGACCGTACGAAATGTTGACGTAAAGGGTACGACTTCGTAACTTGTCAACAATGCCTCTATAGTAACTCGAAATAAGTTACTTTATGCTTTGTTGTGTGACTAAGCTGCTTTTTTCACTGGTCAACAATGAAAAATCATTGACATGAGAACTGACCATTCAAATCACAGGATTAACTCAAGTCGTGTAACAACAATCAATGACGGGTTGTTCGCAGTTAGCAACTTTATCAATCCATAAGCTAGCATTTTCATATGACCATTTTCGTCGTTATTATCGTCATTATTGTGGTTTTTGCCAACGATTGTTTCTCAGAACTGTACGTGGTCAAGTTCCGCGTGAGCGCCTCCAGTGGTGTACAGCGAGTGCCGTGTGTACACCTGTAGTGGTGTACAGCGAGTGCCGTGTGAGCCTGTAGTGGTGTACAGCGATTGCCGTGTGTACTCCTATAGTGGTGTACAGCGAGTGGCGTGTGTACACCTGTAGTGGTGTACAGCGAGTGCCGTGTGTACACCTGTAGTGGTGTACAGCGGGTGCCGTGTGTACACCTGTAGTGGTGTACAGCGAGTTCCGTGTGTACACCTGTAGTGGTTTACAGCGAGTGCCGTGTGTGTGCCTGTAGTGGTGTACAGTCAGTGCCGTGTGTGTGCCTGCAGTGGTGTACAGCGAGTGCCGTGTGTACACCTGCAGTGGTGTACAGCGAGTGCCGTGTGTACACCTGTAATGGTGTACAGCGAGTGCCGTGTGTGAGCCTGTAGTGGTGTACAGCGAGTGGCGTGTGTGCGCCTGCAGTGGTGTACAGCGAGTGCCGTGTGTGAGCCTGTAGTGGTGTACAGCGAGTGGCGTGTGTGCGCCTGCAGTGGTGTACAGCGAGTGCCATGTGTGTGCCTGCAGTGGTGTACAGCGAGTGCCGTGTGTACACCTGCAGTGGTGTACAGCGAGTGCCGTGTGTACACCTGTAGTGGTGTACAGCGGGTGCCGTGTGTACACCTGTAGTGGTGTACAGCGAGTGCCGTGTGTGTGCCTGTAGTGGTGAACAGCGATTGCCGTGTGTACTCCTGTAGTTGTGTACAGTCAGTGCCGTGTGTGGGCCTGTAGTGGTGTGCAGCAGTGCCGTGTGTACTCCTGTAGTGGTGTACAGCGAGTGCCGTGTGTACACCTGTAGTGGTGAACAGCGATTGCCGTGTGTGCACCTGTAGTGGTGAACAGCGATTGCCGTGTGTACTCCTGTAGTGGTGTACAGCGAGTGGCGTGTGTGTGCCTGTAGTGGTGTACAGCAAGTCCCGCGCGTGAGCCTGCAGTGGTGTACAGTCAGTGCCGTGTGTGTGCCTACAGTGGTGTACAGCGAGTGCCGTGTGTACACCTGTAGTGGTGTACAGCGAGTGCCGTGTATGCGCCTGTAGTGGTGTACAGCGAGTGGCGTGTGTGTGCCTGTAGTGGTGTACAGCGAGTGCCGTGTGTACAACTGTAGTGGTGTACAGCGGGTGCTGTGTGTACACCTGTAGTGGTGTACAGCGAGTTCCGTGTGTACACCTGTAGTGGTTTACAGCGAGTGCCGTGTGTGTGCCTGTAGTGGTGTACAGTCAGTGCCGTGTGTGTGCCTGCAGTGGTGTACAGCGAGTGCCGTGTGTACACCTGCAGTGGTGTACAGCGAGTGCCGTGTGTACACCTGTAATGGTGTACAGCGAGTGCCGTGTGTGCGCCTGCAGTGGTGTACAGCGAGTGCCGTGTGTGCGCCTGTAGTGGTGTACAGCGATTGCCGTGTGTTCTCCTATAGTGGTGTACAGCGAGTGCCGTGTGTACACCTGTAGTGGTGTACAGCGGGTGCCGTGTGTACACCTGTAGTGGTGTACAGCGAGTGCCGTGTGTGTGCCTGTAGTGGTGAACAGCGATTGCCGTGTGTACTCCTGTAGTTGTGTACAGTCAGTGCCGTGTGTGGGCCTGTAGTGGTGTGCAGCAGTGCCGTGTGTACTCCTGTAGTGGTGTACAGCGAGTGCCGTGTGTACACCTGTAGTGGTGAACAGCGATTGCCGTGTGTGCACCTGTAGTGGTGAACAGCGATTGCCGTGTGTACTCCTGTAGTGGTGTACAGCGAGTGGCGTGTGTGTGCCTGTAGTGGTGTACAGCAAGTCCCGCGTGTGAGCCTGCAGTGGTGTACAGTCAGTGCCGTGGGTGTGCCTACAGTGGTGTACAGCGAGTGCCGTGTGTGCGCCTGTAGTGGTGTACAGCGAGTGCCGTGTATGCGCCTGTAGTGGTGTACAGCGAGTGCCATGTGTGTCTTCTTTTGATCCATTTCCTATTACTTCCCCGTGGCTCAAGATGTTCCTTATATGTTCCTTATATGACGGTTTAACTTCCCCTCTAGCCGGGACACAAGAAGTCATGTGTGTCCGCCCACGCGCGTGGCAACTACAGCCACGAAATAGTGCATATCCCGGAAACGAATTTTTTTTATACAACTAAAAAGATTGAACTTGCACAGTATTATAACAAGAACTGATAGGGAATGCACAAACCTTGAGCCAAAAAGTGATATTGCAATATACTGCTGAATTAAAGCCAGCAAAAGACACCGGTTCGGGGACTCTCTATTGCCTATCACAACGTAGTCGGTCTATTACAACAGGGAATCATACAGACGATCGGATCAACACCCTCGTATAAAACTAATAGAACATTTGTGTAAGAGTGACAAAAAGTGTCTATCAGGCATTGTTAACGTGTATGTTTTACTGTCTCGATGTTACAGCGTTGATGCATTGGTAATGGTTGATGATTATATAAAGCACATAACCTCACCGCCCCCCCCTCCCTATTTGCCTCTCTCCCAGGAAAACCACCCCAAGCATATGCAAATCATATACATATATATTACTAAGCTTTGCATCATTTTACGAGTGCACTTGTATCCAAGCGAGGGAAGCTGTTTCATGTGACATTTAACCTTTGTATAATCCTTGTCCATGATTTCCAAAACATGGCCTGATTAGTGCACGTAATAAGCGAGATAAAGTACCCTATTCTTATGTTTAAGTTGTTTGCTAACTCTTACATAACTTCATACCGTTAAAGAGCAATTATATAAAGCTGTAATATACAAACTCCCTGACAGTAAATATCACATAAAAATACACAAACTCTTGCGCTGTAGAAGGTCCATACCTTCACACATATTTGTTGATTTCCAGCAGGCGGCAAGCTGTTCCATGAAAAACTGTAAAGGGATTAAAAGTGCACTATAAGGGCGTTTATTTTATGATGGTATGTGTAGCACACAAAGGAAACTGTAGTATTTTTTGCAGTATATATGACGAATGCATACACACAGCTGTAGTCTCCGCTCCTCCAGCATCGAAAACGTCACGCTACGCACCACTGACGGATCCGTTTCGACTGATCCGAAAATCCTCTCTCAGCCCTACGCACTGTTCGCAATCCCAGGTTTGTGTTACCAGTGCTACAGGCTGCGAGGTAATGGTACTCGTGATCTGCCCGTTTTGTGATTTTACATAACAAACAAATCTCTGCGGAGGTCAGCTGTTTTACAACAACGGCTCTTAAAAGTAAAAATATCCAACAGTGAATTTCTCGGTTCGACACAATACCCCCCGCCCCCTCCAAACAACAGCTACACGTAATCGAAATGTGTTCCCTGTAAGTGGAAAAGAGGGTGGTCGCTGTACTGAGCGTTCCCACAGAGTTTTTCTACTTTTTGTTCAGAACGGACTCAAAATGTACTCTTTAAAGATGTTGAGCTTGTCTGCAGTCAGGTATGCGGTGATTGTATTAAAAATGTAAGATAAATTGACACAGTTCTGCATCGAAAACCAGTGTGCATTGCTTTTTAAACTAGATGCTGTCAGAGAGCAGCAGAATCCCCCATAAAACTCATAAACTGGGCGTGGCAAATCTTTATTCCCTCATTATTGAATTGAAATAATAACTGCTCTTACATGATTCCTTTATAAGCAAGTGAACTCCACAAGGGACCCTCTGTGACACGAAAGCGTCAATTTACCCCATTTTCAGAGGGCTGTAATTTCGGCAATTTTCGATCGATCAAACGGAAAGTTTGACGTTGCACAAGAAAGAATAATGGTTCTTACGTGATTCCTTAATAGTGAAATGACTCCACAAGGTACCTTCTGTGACAAGAAAATTTGGCCCATATTCAGAGGGCTGTAATTTTGACAATTTTTATGGATCAAACTGAAACCTTGACGTTGCACATATACATACACTAAAGATTGCATATATGAAAGAATAATAGCTCTTACATGATTCCCTAATAGAGAAGTGGACTCCACAAGGTACCTTCGAAAGCGTCAATTTGGGCAATTGTTAGAGGGCTCTAATTTTGACAATTTTTTACTGATCAAGCTGAAACCTTGACGTTGCACATAAACATACACTAAAGATTGCATATATGAAAGAATAATTGCTCTTATTTGATTCCTTAATAGAGAAGTGGACTTCACAAGGTAAACTAGAAAGCCTCAATTTAAGCAATTTTTACAGGGCTGTAATTCTGACAATTTTTGATGGATCAAACTGAAACCTTGACGTTGCACACCTACATTCGCTCGTTATATGAATGATAAAAAGCTCTAACCACTTTAGTTAATAGAGAAGTGGACTCCACAAGGTATTTATCATCAAGTGGGACAGACGGACAGACAGACAAGTTCAAACCTATATCCCTACGTTTCACGGGGGATACAAATTGTATCAGAAAGTCCCTGCACAAACGATTATACCACGATCATTTCAGTTCTTCCGAATTTCGGCCGTGGTCATACATACATAGTCACTAAATGCGAGGTACGCCACTTCTCTCATGACTTTTTGTTTTTCTTTTAAGGTATATACAATGTTGACACCTCCCCTCTCCAAATCCCCACCCCAACCGCCTCCCCCTTCTCAACCACCAATCATCTCTACACCGTGAACCGAATAATGCATAAAATAGGAATTCCGAGGGCAAGACCTCCAACAATTTCAGACTGACCCCTCCGCCACCCCTCGCCCTCTATATACACCCCAATAAACATACAAACGAAGTTCTGAGTTAGAGAACAAGTGCAACCTCGCATACTGAGTCAAAGTACTGGACTATCAGATGGTCACACAAAATTCGGAATCACTTTTCATGATTTTCCAGGCCTGTGGCCACACTGCCGGTTACAGTTCAGGAATAATAATAAAAAAAACGCTATGACGAGCTATAATTTTTCTTACAAATGCACAGCGAATTGAAAAACCAAATATCTCCTTGTTACTCCACAACCTACCTATACTTTAACTATTTCAACAATCGAACAAGAAATCTAAGCTTGAGCGAGTTAAGAAGCTCATTCAAGTGCGCAAATACCCACTAGGCCACTGTCCTTGAGTAGAACGGCCTGGGGCCGGACCACAATTATTTCCTCGTTGCCCACAAACAGGAAGTGTATTTGCAAACATAGGGCTATCGGAATTTTGCTGTGAAGGTAAGTTCTTATGGCATGAGAGACTTAAAAATGTGCAAACAAATGGTGAAGATATTAAACTATGATTTTGTATTAGTTTTATTCGCCGCATGTTTCTAGTTTTTGAAATATAAGTTTTAACTTCCGGTTGAAAATCGTTGACTTTTAGTGTGTGGAGAGGTCGAGCTAAGGGGTACCAACTTTATGAGGTTGTGGCTAAAATTTTAATTGGTTAACCCCTGTTGCAGTCCTTATTTTCAGTCGTTCCAAGGGTCAAACTCTGTGAAACAATTGTTGATTTGGCTCAACGAGATGTATGGAAGGGGCCAGAATACCGGAAGTTATACAGAAAATCAATGGTGAGTTAAACGGACCGCCTGATCCCTATTAGCTCCCATACTGCCAGTATTTAAAATATATCAAAAATCGATCAAGAAATGCAGGCTATGTTAACACAATCACTGAATTATTCAAGGATTGCGTAAACCTGTAAAGTCGTTAGGCCGACCCAGCTCATCTACTTCACCGACCATTATCAGTTTCCATACTACCTCTTTTTGAAACATTTCAACAATCGATCATGAAATTTGGGCGTCAGCGTGTTACCAAAGGCATTCAAGTGCTCAAAGATTGCGTAAATCTGTCAAGTCCAACTTTAACGCTGCTCTTGGGCTGACCTGGCTCATTTACAATACCTACCTTTATCAGTTCCCACACCTTACATATTTAAAAAGTTTTAAAAACGGATCAAGAAATGTGGGCCTGAGTGTGTAAACCAAATCATACAGGTGCTCAAGGATTTGGTAAGTTTGTTAAGCCCCGCTGGGCCACTGTCTTTTGGGCCAACATGGCTTAGTAGTTCACATATTACTTATATTTAAAATATTTCAACAATTCGATCAAGAAATGTAGGTTTGAGTGTGCTAACAAAGAAGTGTCGATAGATGAACCGGCAGAGCCAAAAAACTACGCGGTGGCGGGGTACTAAGGAAACATGAATAGATGTCGGTTTGTGGCATGAATCCACCTGACGCTAGGCAGCTCGAGTGTAAGAAAGACCAGAAATAATTCAACAATATTTTGTTTAAAAATAAAAGTTTGTCTATTTTCATTTAAAACGGTCGCTAGTGTATACTTTGTCGGAAGTTCACTGTCCAGGTAGCAAGGCAGCGAAATTTTACCTTGGCTGATGATTGATTTGAACAACCTTCTAAACTCGACCCGTGATTGGCAAACTTTCGGCACCCTAAATTCTCGAAAGTGGACACACACGATGCCCATCCCATACATCATATCGCCATTTTGCCATGCCGCTATACGTCACGCTTTGTGCTCAATAGCGTACCCTCGAAGAGTTGTTGCTGGTGTATAAATAACCTTTTCTCACGCTTTCATTACCAAATTCAGCCATGCAGCATAGGTAGCAGCAACTTCAAGTTCTTTCAGCGATCAAAATTCCGGACGCTTCTATCCCCTTCTTTCCCTCTTAAGCTTTACCTGTTTTCGCATGCCCTCCAGCCCCAACCCCCTCTCTTATCGTAGTTTACTATATACGTTACACTACTGCCCTCCCAGTTCCACCCCACCCCCCTCTTTTGTTGGATTACAAGTGTAGAATTCATAGATACGTCATGTTTTTTTTCTTTGTGTTTGTTATTGTGCCCACCCTTTCCCCGTCCCTCCTAGAATCGTATTATTATGTACAAGTCACTTCTTTATCATGCAGTTTTGTTAGTGTTTTACTTTTTGCAACTTCAGTGTCTTCGCTTTGGATTTTTTTGTCTTCGTATGTATTTTGAAATGAAGAAAAGAAGCCATGAAAATACAGTTCACCAAAAGCGTTCGTCCTTTTATTCGAGTTCAACTGACCGTATGAGTACCTAATTCTGTGTTAGAGACACAATTAAGTTATTCGGACATCGTGGCTGGATGAAAACAGCCGCTAAGACTCTCATGCGAAGGTCATACTGGAGCTTCCGACTGTACACACGAACGATTTGTGTTGGGCTGTGACTAGTCTCCTGTTTTGTCTACGATCTACCACTGCGGTCACACCTACACCACAACGCTGCGACTGGTGGTACTTACCGAGCGTACGACCTGTCGTGCGACTGGTCGTGCAATCTCGTCTAATTACTGACAATTATGACAGATCAATCGAACAACCAGTCGTACCACTGAACGTGAATACAGTCGCGCAACTACACGACTGGTCGCACGATAGGTCGCAAGGTTTCACGACAGCTCGCACACTAGTCATGCGACCGGAGAGTACACGGAAAACCTGCATTTTTGAACATGTTTGAAGACTGGTTTGATCGCGCGACAAATCGAAACCGCTACAACCAGTCTCTGCCGCTGCTTGCAATTTACGCTCGCGACGAGCTGCGCATAGGTCGCAGCCTCAAATTTTAAGCCAAACCAAAATGTTTCTATTGTGTGCACAGTTTGTTTGCAATTTCAGAAGAAATGAAGGCACAATGTGCTCATGAAAAGCATCCACCAACTAGATGCTGTCAGAGAGCAGCAATATCCCCCGTGAAACCCTAAATGCATTTCATTATATACCGTATGAAAATGCTATACGCATGAAATCGTGTAGCATTTCCAATCACCCGTATCATGACATATGACAACTGAAATTATAATTAGCTTTAGGATAAAAATCATTTAAAAATATTACTCACCTAATGCGCTTTAAGAACAAATTAACGTCCGTTCATATAGTGGTGCCTACGAAGTCCACTCCGTTTGCATATATGTCGATTTATGACGATTTTTAAAAGCCTGTCATTTTGTCAATTTTGCTTCGATCAAACTGAAACCTTGACGTTGCACATCTTTATACCCTATATGTTGCCTATATGAAATATGAAAGCTGAATTATGCTTCGTTGATATAGAAGTGGTGTCAACAAAGTCCTATACATGTGCACATATGTCTATTTTCGACGATTTTCAAAAGCCTGTCAATTTGTCAATTTTGCTTCGATCAAACTGAAACCTTAACGTTGCACATCTTTATACCCTATATTTTGCCTGTATGAAATATGAAAGCTGAATTATGCTTCGTTGATATAGAAGTGGTGTCCACAAAGTCCTATACATGTGCACATATGTCTATTTTCGACGATTTTCAAAAGCCTGTCAATTTGTCAATTTTGCTTCGATCAAACTGAAACCTTGACGTTGCACATCTTTATACCCTATATTTTGCCTGTATGAAATATGAAAGCTGAATTATGCTTCGTTGATATAGAAGTGGTGTCCACAAAGTCCTATACATGTGCACATATGTCTATTTTCGACGATTTTCAAAAGCCTGTCAATTTGTCAATTTTGCTTCGATCAAACTGAAACCTTGACGTTGCACATCTTTATACCCTATATTTTGCCTGTATGAAATATGAAAGCTGAATTATGCTTCGTTGATATAGAAGTGGTGTCCACAAAGTCCTTAGCTTGAAGAGGGGACGGACGGACGGACAGACGGCTCGGCCAACGAGAGGTATCTTATGTGGTGGTTGCATTATGTGGTAGCATTTGATATGCCTGAAATGCATTTAAGTGGTAGGTCACGGACAAGATTATTTGAGAATAAAAAATATTTATGTGGTGGTTTATATTTGCCCGTGCCCTTGTGTGGTTCCCAGCAGGCGTCATGTCAATGTCAATAATGTTTATGCTTTGTGTGTGTCATTTGTAAATAAACGGAATTATATATGTGGCACTTTACTGTATAAAGATATTTTACAAATTATCTTTCACAACTGCGGATATTTATTTAACTTGCGTTAATGCATGGTGTTTATTTTAGACAAGTGCGCATGTTTATTTAACTTGCGTTAATGCGTGGTTCGCCTTCGGAAAAACTGCGCATATTTTTTTAACTTGCGTTGATGCGCGGTTCACATTTCGGATCACGGCGCATGTCAACTTAACTTGCGTCGATGTGCGGTTCACATTTCGGTCCAGCGTGCATGTTTGGTTAACGTGCACTGATGCGCGGTTTGTATTTCGGACAACTGCGCATATCTATTTGACTTGCGTCAAAGCGTGGTTCGCATTTCGAACCAATGCGCATGTTCATTTAGCTTGCGTCGATGCTCGGTTCGCATTTCGGACCACTGCGTATGTTTATGCAACTTACGTTGATGCGCGGTTCACAATTCGGACCAGTGCGCATGATTACATAACTTGCGTCGATGCGTGGTTTTTTTTCCGACCAGTGGATATATTTAACGTACTTTAATGCGTGGTACTTATTTCGGAAACTGCGCATGTCTATTCAACTTGCGTCGATGCATGGTTCTTTTGTCGGACCAGTGCGCATGTTTATTTATCTGGCGTCGATGCGCGGTTCGCATTTCGGACTAGTGCGCAGGTTTGTTTAGCTTGCGTTGATGCGAGATTCACATTTTGAACCAGTGCGCATGTTTCTTTTATTTGCGTTGATGCACGGTTCTTATTTTAGACAAATGCGCATGTTTATTTAACTTGCGTTGATGCGCGGTTCACATTTCGGACCAGTGCGCATGTTTTTTTATTTGCGTTGATGCACGGTTCTTGTTTTAGACAAATGCGCATGTTTATTTAACATGCATCGATGCGCGGTTCACATTTTGAACTAGTGCGCATGTTTGGTTAATGTGCACTGATGCGCGGTTCAAATTTCGGACCAGTGCGCATATTTATTAAACTTGCGTCGATGCGCGGTTCGCATTTCGAAGCAGTGCGTATGTTTATTTCACTTGCGTCCATGCCCGGTTCACATTTCGGACAACTGCACTTGTTTATTTAACTTCAGTTGATGCCCGGTTCGCATTTCGGACTGGTGCGCATGTTTATTTAACTTGCGTTGATGCGCGGTTCACATTTCGGACTAGTGCGCATGATTACTTAACTTGCATCGATGCGTGGTTCTTTGTTCGGACCAGTGCACATATTTATTTAACTTGCGTCGATGCGCGGTTCGCATTTCGAACCAGTGCGCATGTTTATTTACCTTGCGTCCATGTCCGGTTGCGCATTTCGAACCAGTGCGCATGTTTATTCAACTTCCGTTGATGAGCGGTTCGCATTTCGGATTAGTGCGCATGTTCATTTAGCTTGCGTTGATGCACGTTTCTTATTTTAGATCAGTGCACATGTTTATTTAACTTGCGTTGATGCCCGATTCACATTTCGGACAACTGCGCATGTTTATTTAACTTCAGTTGATGCCCGGTTCGCATTTCGGACTAGTGCGCATGTTTATTTAACTTGCGTTGATGCGCGGTTCACATTTCGGACCAGTGCGCATGATTACTTAACTTGCATCGATGCGTGGTTCTTTGATCGGACCAGTGCACATATTTATTTAACTTGCGTCGATGCGCGGTTCGCATTTCGAACCAGTGCGCATGTTTATTTACCTTGCGTCCATGTCCGGTTGCGCATTTCGAACCAGTGCGCATGTTTATTCAACTTCCGTTGATGAGCGGTTCGCATTTCGGACTAGTGCGCATGTTCATTTAGCTTGCGTTGATGCGCGTTTCTTATTTTAGACCAGTGCACATGTTTATTTAACTTGTTTTGGTGCCCGGTTCGCATTTCGGACCAGTGCGCATGTTTGTTTAACTTGCGCTGATGCGCGGTTCACATTTCGGATCACGGCGCATGTTAACTTAAATTGCGTCGATGCGCGGTTCATATTTCGGACCAGTGTGCATGTTTAAATAATAACCACACATTAACACAAGTTAAATAAACGGATAAAACTGTAGGAGAAGATTCATTTTGAGGTATTTTCTTCAAAAATTTCCCCTAAAATCAAAATTCAAGATCGAGTCAAAAAGCACAAGTCGTATGCCCGACCCATCTAGGGCTGCCTCGTACTAGATACCAAAAATAAATGAAATCGGATAAAAACTGTAGGAGGAAACGCACTTTGAAGTTTATTCTTCAAAAAATCCCCCAAAATACAAACATTGTTCGCAGTGGGTGTATTCTTAAGATTCTCCCCACCCCACAGCGGGATTTAAACAAATGCTGCTCTCCTTATTTGCTTTAGAAATTAGCTTTATAGTTGCATTATTTTCCAACAGATGGTGTTACAGGACAGTAGATCAACGGACTTTGACGGACTCCCTTATGTGGTTTGTTTTGTGCTCAATGGGTGCTTATGTGGCTACCTCATAAGAACCACCACATAAGGAAGAAAAACCACATAAGTGACGGATGTACCGAAAATCCACCACATAGCATAATCATTGTGGGCACGGACGGACGGACGGATAGACGGACGGACAATCTCAAACCTATATCCCTCCGTTTCACGGGGGATAATCAGTAACGCTGAAGTGTTAATGCGCGAGTACAAAATCGCAACCACAACGTTCTAACTAGACTGGCCAGTGCTTTTGTTTCGGAGATATCGCAACAATATGGCCAAAAAAGCTCAAAATCAAAAATTTAAAAAATCGCCAAAAATACATTTTATAGGAAATAAAAAACTTCGCAGTAAACATTTCCACTTTTCAGCCTAATCCAACAAACTGTTTCGGAGATATCGCAACAATATGGCCAAAAAAGCTCAAAGTCAAAAATTTAAAAAATCGCCAAAAATACATTTTATAGGAAATAAAAAACTTCGCAGTAAACATTTCCACTTTTCAGCCTAATCCAACAAACTGTTTCGGAGATATCGCAACAATATGGCCAAAAAAGCTCAAAATCAAAAATTTAAAAATTCGCCAAAAATACATTTTCAACAGAAATGAAGAAAAACTTCGCAGTAAACATTTACACTTTTTGTGAGTTCTTGCCAAGTTTCAGCCTAATTCAACAAACTGTTTCGGAGATATCGCAACAATATGGCCAAAAAAGTTCAAAATCAAAAATTTAAAAATTCGCCAAAAATACATTTTCAACGGAAATGAAGAAAAACTTCGCAGTAAACATTTACACTTTTTGTGAGTTCTTGCCAAGTTTCAGCCTAATTCAACAAACCGTTTCGGAGATATCGCAACAATATGGCCAAAAAAGTTCAAAACCAAAAATTAAAAAATTCGCCAAAAATACATTTTCAGCGGAAATGAAGAAAACCTATACATTTGCGCTACATGTGTGTTCGTCTTGCAACATCTGAGCCTTATCCAACGAACTGTTTTGGAGATATAGGCTGCCAAAGTAAAAAAAGTGCACGAAACCCCCCTATGTTCAAAAATTTGGCAAAAATAGAATTTTTGCACAAAAGAACAAAAAAAAATAAATAAAAATAACACGGGCATCATCTAGACATGTACCCCAATATGTATGTGTGTTTTGAGAAAAATCGACTCATTAATTTCATAAGAACTCACTGCGGACAGACAGACGGCAAGACGGACGGACGGACGGACACACCAAATGCTATATATGTCTCCCTTAGGGGGAGAGATATAACGAGTTGCACCGAGACACAAACGCCAGAATTCAGAGGACACGCTCCTATCATATACAGGTTCTACTGTACCAACTGGTTAATACAAGATTACCCCCCCCCCCCCCCGGGTACTGTAGCAACTGGCGAGCGACAGGTGGGCAACATCCAGACATATAGCAAGCTTTATGGCCCATCCTCCTGAGCTACCAGATACCATAGGTTATAGTTACCTCGCTCTAGTACCAAGGCGGCATGCGGGCCGACGAGCATAGCGATGGCCCCAGCCCCTCCCGTGGGCCTGGCATTGCCCGTGGCGTACACTGCTATATCCGCCGCTACCACTAAGGCGTACCGACCTGGGACATCAAACCACGTGATGCTCTGATATTATATTATTATAATATCATTATAACATTACAACCATTAAAATAGAATCGGAAAAAAGATCGCAGCACAAGTACAATATTTCAATTATAATTTACTTTACACACTGAAGTTAAGAAAAGGAGTAAAGTTGCTTGCAATTTATAAGACCTACAAAGCACTTTTACCACAAAGAGCGCATAGTTTTGCAAAAATATTCTTTTTAATTTTCGAATATAAACTGATGGTATAGATTCCAAATTAAATTCATGAGATAGGATAAATATTTAAGTTATTTTCAGCTTTTATATCCAAACTTAAGAACAAGAATTCCTTACCATAAAACAGGCAACTTACCATCCCAAGCGCTGGATTCGATCCAATGGACGGCATTAAATAACGCAGCAGTTCCTCCATAGCATGCGTTTGTTGTGTCAATACCCTCAACATCCGAATTACCGCTGTCTTCAAACAGCTGCATCAAAACTGTTTTGACACTCTTGGACTTGTCAATAATAGTCTCCGTACCGACCTCCAGCCTTCCTATGTCCGTGTATTGCACATTGTTGCGCTCCATCAGCTTGGAGACTGCTGTGAGACAGAGCGAGTTGATATCTTCGCGGTCCGTACAAAACCCCATTCTGTCTTGTCCAAGGCCTATCGTATACTTTCCCGATGATACACCATCGAATTGCTCTAGTTCTGATTGGTCCACATAGTTGTACGGGAAATAAATTTCCATGGCAACAATGCCCACTTGTTCCGGCCATCCTTGCTGCGCCATATTCTGAGATCCTGGCATTGCTTCTGTGTTCTAAAACACAAAAATTGCAGGGTTTATTCCATAGACATGACTACACGCCAGTTTATTTGTCTCTAGTTAATAGCCGTCACCATTCTACCCCAAGAAAAATTAGTAAAGACTGCCAAAAGCGACTTTTTTTCTGACAAAACAACTGCTAATTGCCAGTGGGATCCACACTAATAAAAATAATACAGAAATAAACAAAAAGTGTGGTTAAGATTTGAACCTGCGACACTGAGGTCGTCGCTTGTGAACATGAGGATTTGTGCCACATAAACAGGGTTTTTTTTTCCTCTGCTGACCAATGCTTCACAAGGACGCAGTGATGATGGAAGCAAGGCGTCCACGAGAAATTCAATTCATCCAAGATGCAATCAATGCGTCCAGAACAAAATTCATATTTTTTTCGCATACTTAACAGACACGGTTTAGAGTTTTATATGATTTATTTCAAACGCTTAAAAACACCTTGAATAGAACTTAAATACTGCGACCGGTAAATGATCTAACAAAGAAACAAAACACCTATACACTTAGCAAACACTGTTTTAACACGTAACTTAAAGCAAAACACTGGACAGTTGATTTTCATAATGCTCTCATGTGAGACGAAGAATTAAAGAAATTTTTTGCGAACAGGATGAAAACGAATATATATATATATGTTACAGGGTATCTTTAATTTCAGGGTAAGTATACTTACACTAGTGTAAGTATACTTGCCCTGACATGGTCAGGGTAAGTATACTTACATTGAAAATTTTCAGTGTAAGTATACTTACACTGAAAATTAGGCGTGAAAAAATTAAAGATACCCTGAAATGAATGTTAATCATGGAATGAGCAAATATTGACCACCAAGAGTGTTTTCAACTTTTATTAACCATGCCGACTTTGTCGGACTGGGTTTATGTATGTTAAACTTATGTATGTTAAACTTTTTCTTTAAAATGCTACTCTTTCAGTCGTTTTGATATTACGCGGGAATGTTCGCTGAGTGGTCCCCCACCTGGCTATTACTTTTTTTGACGATTGACGAAAAACTGACAAAATGGCGGCACTTTTTGTGCATGTTTTGACCAATTTTTAAAATGCTACTCCTCCTACAGTTTAACAGCAATCGTTTAGATGTTACGCAGGGATGTTTCCTAGGGGTTCGCCTACCAGGGTATTATTTTTTTCGCGGTTCGCCAAAGCCTGCCGAAATGGCGGAACTTTGAAGTTTGGCAAAAACTGGAGTAAATGGTAGTAAATAACTGAATTGTCAAACCATTCATTTCTCTCAGTCTATTTCAAATAGTTATTAACAAGACATTCACAAAAGTATTAGATGCTTTTCATCAACATAACATTGCTTAACATCTCATTCAATTGCAATTAACTAAGCCCTCTGCAATCAATTCTACAATCTTAACATCTTATGCAGCTGCAATTAGTCAATTGCTTTTGCAACTAATTTTTGTTACCACATGTCAGACTTGAATGACAGCTCGAGTTACACATCACATTTGCTTTGCAGCATTTACAAAGCTTTGTTCTATAGTTCGACAGGGAAGGGGACGAAAAGTTCAACTCCGGTTCCATTCATTGCAAAGTTATCACAAGCTAGTTATTTAAATTAAATGCTTTCAGTGAATCTTCAATTGCAATTATTTACTTGTGATTTAATAGTTAAAGACTATAGTACAAAATTCAAAGAAATGTGCCTTCAATAGGTATTTTGTTACAATAAAATACCTGTGATTTGATAATTACAGATCAGGTGAGGACCTTTCATGTATATTGCAATTTACAGTAACGTGCCTCCAATGGGTGTTTAGTTACAATAAACGACCTGTGATGTGATAATTACAGCATATGTCCCGACTGTTTAAGTATAATTGCAATTTAAAAGCACTACTGGTGGGAATTTGCTCATCACATGTTTAACATTCATTTCAGGGTATCTTTAATTTTTTCACACCTAATTTTCAGTGTAAGTATACTTACACTGAAAATATTCAGTGTAAGTATACTTACCCTGACCATGTCAGGGCAAGTATACTTACACTAGTGTAAGTATACTTACCCTGAAATTAAAGATACCCTGTAACATATATACTGTAGGACGTAAGATATGAAAAACGATGCGTACCAGCGGACGCATTCATGCTAAAGCAATGCTTCCCCACAAATATCAATGCTTCCAGGAAGCAGGAAGCAGAGCAAAAAACAAATCCCAGCATGAATCGTTACTTATTCGCTACAAATGCGATACCAGCGCATCGTGGATTTATCTGCGGTGTGCAGTACATGAAAGAAGATACTGATGTTGTGACTGGGAACAGTTTAACTTTCCTAAAAAATCTGCTTAAGTACCGGAATTTAACCAACAGAGTTTCTTTATCATTGCGAAACCACAGTATTTGCTATTTATTCGAAATGCTGCACTTGTTTTCCTGCAACCTTAAACCCCCCACAAAATAGTAAGTGACAATGTTTCAAAACAAACCACTCTGGTCTTCACTTTGTACTTATCCGCCACGAAAACACGTCCCTTATCGATCTGTTCGTCCAGGAGTAGTCATCCAAACATTGCTTTATCGCAGATTTGTTCTGATTAAGATTGCGCTGGGTGTTTACTTGTTAACACTTGACAAGTCTTTGACTTGGTCAAGGCTTATATGAATTTGTGCGGGCAGCGGTTTGTGTTTTTTTTCCCTTGAAAGTAAAATTCATTTTCTTGTCTCAGCTTCTTCTCTGACACTACAAGGCCCTAGGACCACTTAACTTTGTACTTATGTGGAACTTGATCTGAGTGTGTGCATCCCGCCTTTTTTCGTCTACGATTTCGTCTTCATGCTTAAAACGCCATGCGAACACAGTTGATTTTAGAATAAATAAACACAGCGCATTTAAAAGCAAAGTAACAGTTGAACAAAACAGCACAGCTTATGGGCGTTACGCGAACTCTGCCTGCATAGAGAAAAAGTGCTAGTCCGTTCAATCAATAAATCCGTTGATAATCCAACATAATCCAACATAACCAAGCAGATGAACTTTATAAGTCGCATACGTACTGCGCCATAAGCTCCGTATACTTAGTTGTCTCACAGACTACGCGGCTTGTAAAAACACTTCATGTTGTTCAAGAAATAACAAGCCGTTCAAAGAAATATTTTTAACTTTTAATGTTTGTCAAGCGTTGAAGATTTCGCTTGCGAAATGCGGTTCTAGTTTACGCCTGAGTAGATTATTACATAGCGCTGTTTTTTTATATTCGGATGCTACGTTTGTGAGGGATTTTCTATGTTGAATATCTTCTTAAACGTCCAGTAAAGCAACCGATATCTATAATTTGATTTAAGACAAACAGTGTATATCTCAGTTTTTACTGGCTCATTTGGGGATTTCTTTCGTCAAATTTTTAGGCAACGAATGCTCAACAAAGTCTATTGTATGTTATTCTGTACGTGCAAAAGAAATACTGTCTGCATACTTTTGGTTTAAGTGGAGGAACTGTCTTCAAATTTAGAATGTGTCACCGTTCAGGCTTCTTTTTTCTTTTTTTGGCAAAGATTATATATTTCTGCTTTTTCTTTCAATAACTTCAAAGTCAGTGTAAGACAGAAAATAAAGCCAAGTGCTAATGCAGTATGGAAATCCAGTATTAGTTCTAAACAGTTTTCCAACGCTATAATTTCAACGTTCACCAAAAGCACATTGCGTAATTGTACTCCATCATGTTCTAAATAGCTGTGTATTGTCTCGTGCATAATCTGAAGTAGCTATAATGTGTATCCATTACAGTTTGTGCCTTTTCTGCCAGAAGTCTGAAATAAAAACCAACTCGGTGGTATTTCAAACACAGCTTTATGCTGCTTGATATCTATAGCATCTTGATTGGGTCTTGTTTCTATTCTTCGTATTACACATATCGTGAAGGCATAAGATGTTCAAATTCTATTTCCTTGGGTTGTTCATCAGTCATCATGATATTACTCAACAACTAAACAATCTAAGTTCCATAAACAACCTTTCAACAGCGCGCAGATGGTTACTGGGGCGAAGTTGAATTCATTTTTTTTTCACTTATATTTATTTCGTTATTTAAGACCGTATTATTTAAAATAAGAATTCTAAAGCAAATGAGAAACCAGATGTTTTCTGGTAGGCTATTCCGGAATAGACTAAAGATAAATCTAATGCTACAGAAATCAAAACCTTGTCATTATTTCATCATTGTATGTTGCAGACTATCTAAACAACTTATTTTATTGCCTTATAAATAGAAAAAAATGTAAAAAAAAAAGAAAATACAAATACATTTTTAAAATTTTTAAATTTCAATAGGTTATTCAACACTGAACTACAGAGACTTTAATAAACAGCCAAATGTAAACTTAGTTTTTTCAATATTTTTATTTTCATTCGCCAAAAGATAAGAATTAACATTGTTTAACTTATTTTGGCCCTTTGTTATAAGAAAAATGAAGCACTGCTGATTTCTGCGATATTCGCATTATCTGTGGTCTATTCCGCAATAGCCTACCAAAAATATCTGGTTTCTTATTTGCTTCAGAATTCTTATTTTAAATAATACAGTATTATTATTTTTTTCCTTTGTTTCGTTTTTTTTGCGAAACGAAAATTAAACTAAATTATCGGTATTTTGTGGGGACTTAGCTGTGGACGGCTACTTACTGAGTGCATTACTTTAATAAAGGTATTTTTTAATAAATGACCATAAACTAAAATACCTTTAAAGAGGTAATTACCTGAGCAAAGGATGAAATTCAACGCGAAAAAATCCAGAAGCATGGTACTAAAGACTGGGAAAGAGTACAACAGGTTTAGATTCAAAATCGCAGGTGAAGTCATACCAACTGTCAGCCAAGTCCCAATAAAATGCCTCGGAAAAGCCTTTGACGACAGCCTGAAAGACGGCGCAAACATCAAAGGCATGGTGGGGCAACTAAATCAGTGGCTTGTCAAGATAGACCAAAGCAATCTTCAAGGGAAGTTTAAAGCCTGGTGCTTATATTCGTGTCATATGGCCACTGATGGTCTACGAGGTGCCTCTGTCTACCGCGGGAAAAATGGAGGCGAAACTTCGCTAATGGCTCGGCATTCCACCATCATTTATGAACGATAGACTGTACGCCAGCGCTCACAGAAGAATACAAAGTAGCAAAAGCTAGAACTGCGCGCATCACAGATCGTTCTCAGGACAAATGCATGAGCCAGGCTGGAATAACGTTCCCTGCGGGGAAGAAGTGGGACGCCACCGAAGCTATTCAGTCAGTAATATCGCGAATAAAGCAAGGCGATCTGGTGGGAACAGTGAGTGTCGGGCGCCAGGGTCTAAGATTCAGCAGCGACATGCACCAGCGATGGAAAAATGCAGACGAAAAGCAAAGGAGAGCCCTAGATACTCAAAAGCTCCGCTGTCAAGAAGAAGAGACAAAGATTAAGGCAGTCGCGATGAAGGATCAAGGTGCATGGATGAACTGGGAAAACACCCCCAGCAGACGCATCACATGAGATTCCATGTAGAAGATGGAACCACTGCGCTTCCAGTTCTTAGTGCAAGCGACATACGACCTGTTACCATCTCCATCTAACCCTTCACAAGTGTAGAAGATGGAACCACTGCGCTTCCAGTTCTTAATGCAGCGACATACGACCTGTTACCATCTCCATCTAACCTTCACAAGTGTGGTTTAGTGGAGGACAACAGATGTGTTTTGTGTGGCAGCTGCTGCAATCTTGAACATGTCTTATCGACCTGCGGTATAGCGCTTTTTCAGAAGGAGACATGATAGGGTCCTGAAGCAGATGGCTCAAGAGCTAGATATCAAACGCAAACAGAACAACCAAACTAGTCCGGAAGCAAAACAACACATTCAATTTGTGAAAGAGGGCCAAAAAGGTGGTATGACTAAACAGACGACTGGCAGTACAGGTATCTTCCAACGAGCAACAACATCGAATATATAAAAAATACAGAACTTATTAGGAATTAAATGCTGCAGCCGGTATCCAGACAGAAGGGCCTTGGACAAAAGGGCCTTGGACATAAGGGCCTTTCCCAAAACGGCCCTAAATGAAAAGTTGGACAAAAGGGCCTTGAGAACTATTTTCTAGGATTTTGAGTTTTAATTATTTCATAAAATATGTAATAAAATAAAAAAAAGTAAAAAAAAAGGCTTCATTGTGTTTTTAAAGATAACTGCCTTGATGCTTTGTTTCAATTACTCCTCATCACTCTCTTGAAATTTTCGAAGCCCTGTGCCACAGGTTAATCCCTGTTTGTACCAATCACTGCCTTGATGTTTTACTCATTGTAAAGACTATTTCAATTACTTCCCATCACTGTCTTTAGATGCCAGATTTCGGAGTCATTGTGCCACAAAAGATAATCTCTGTCCTTTGTTTCGTTCCTCTGCACTGTGCTTTTTAAACACACGCGCTAAGCCGGATGATATTGGCGTGTCAGTGTCTTGCCGATATGAGTTCTGAATTTAAGGTCTTTATTTGAACTGTGACCAACAGCAATGAATACAAGACAAAGAAAAAAATTGGTCTCGATGAGGAAGGCAATAAAATCAATAAACTTTGTTTTTGGAGTTGCTATTTTATTACACAAAACATAAAAATAATTTTGAGGACCATATCCAAAAAATATTTGTCAAGGCCCGTTTGTCCAACTTTTCATTAAGGGCCGTTTTGGGAAAGGCCCTTTTGGAAAAGGCCCTTGTGTCCAAGGCCCTTTTGTTCAGGGTCCTTCTGTCCCGGATTCCAGGTATCCAGACAGAAGGGCCTTGGACATAAGGGCCTTTCCCAAAAAGGCACCTTTTTGGCCCTCTTTCACAAATTGAATGTGTTGTTTTGCTTCCGGACTAGTTTGGTTGTTCTGTTTGCGTTTGATATCTAGCTCTTGAGCCATCTGCCTTGAGAATTTTTTTCTAGGATTTTGAGTTTTAATGATTTCATAAAATATGTAATAAAATAAAAAAATGAAAAACAGGCTTCATTGTGTTTTTAAAGATAACTGCCTTAATGCTTTGTTTCAATTACTCCCCATCACACTCTTGAAATTTCCGAATCACTGTAACACAGGTTAATTCTTGTTTGTACCAATCACTGCCTTGATGTTTTACTCATTGTAAAGACTATTTCAATTACTTCCCATCACTGCCTTTAGATGTCAGATTTCGGAGTCATTGTGCCACAAAAGATAATCTCTGTCCTTTGTTTCGTTCCTCTGCACCATGCTGTTGAAACACACGCGCTAAGCCGGATGATGTTGACATGTCAGTGTCTTGCCGATATAGGAGTTCTGTATTTGAGGTCTTTATTTGAACTGTGACCAACAGCAATGGATACTAGACAAAGTAATAAATGACAGCCAAAAATTTGTCTCGATGAATCAGGCAATAAAATCAATAAACTTTGTTTTTGGAGTTATTTTATTACACAAAAATAAAAATAATTTTGACAACCGTATCCAAAAAAATTCTCAAGGCCCGTTTGTCCAACTTTTCATTTAGGGCCGTTTTGGGAAAGGCCCTTTTGGAAAAGACCGTTTTGGGAAAAGCCTTTACGTCCAGGGCCCTTCTGTCCCGGATTCACTAAAAACCATTAACTACATAAAAAATCAAATACAATACTATCTGTATATGCCAAATCACACTTTTGACTTTAGCCGAAAAGTTTTTGCATTTTGGCTGAATTCATTTGGGATAAGGGTATAAAGAAATGATAGGAAAAAATTCGCAAAATTCAACAAATTTCCATTTTGCCAAAAACATATTCACATATTGGCCATTAAAGGGACTGAATAGGTATCCAGACAGAAGGGCCTTGGACAAAAGGGCCTTGGACATAAGGGCCTTTCCCAAAACGGCCTTTCCCAGAAAGGCCTTTCCCAAAACGGGCCTAAATGAAAAGTTGGACAAAAGGGCCTTGAGAATTTTTTTCTAGGATTTTGAGCTTTTATTATTTAGTAAAATATGTAATAAAATAACAAGTAAAAAAATACAAACATCATTGTGTTTTTAAAGATAACTGCCTTGATGTTTTGTTTCAATTACTCCCCATCACTCTCTTGAGATTTCCGAAGCACTGTGCCACAGGTTAATCCCTGTTTGTACCAATCACTGCCTTGATATTTTACTCATTGTAAAGACTCTTTCAATTACTTCCCATCACTGTCTTTAGATGCCAGATTTCGGAGTCATTGTGCCACATAAGATAATCTCTGTCCTTTGTTTCGTTCCTCTGCAATGTGCTGTTTAAACACACGCGCTAAGTCGGATGATGCTGGCGTGGAATTCACGACAATTCATCTAGCGACAATTCATCCAGCGACAGTTCATCTATCGACAATTCATCTAAATGAGGGGGTACGACAATTCATCTAGATTAGATAAATTGTCGGGATACCGTTGGCGTGTCAGTGTCTTGCCGATATACGAGTTCTGAATTTCAGGTCTTTATTTGAACTGTGACAAACAGCAATGGATATAAGACAAAGTAATAAAGGACAGCCAAAAATTTGTCTCGATGAATCAGGCAATAAAATCAATAAACTTTGTTTTTGGAGTTGTTATTTTATCACACAAAAAATAAAAATAATTTCGATAATCATTTCTCAAGGCCCTTTTGTCCAACTTTTCATTTAGGGCCGTTTTGGGAAAGGCCCTTTTGGAAAAGGCCGTTTTGGGACAGGCCCTTATGTCCAAGGCCCTTTTGTCCAAGGCCCTTCTGTGCCGGATTCGACTGAATAATATGTAGAATAGTTTTTAAAAGATCATATGATGGGTTTATAAATTTGAAAGTGTGCACGTTGAAAGAAAATTAGAATTTTGATGTTGTTCCATTATCATTTCTTTATAATATATCCTAAAAATTTGCAGTCAAAACAACATCTCCACCGGAAAGACCCGAAAGTGCGAATTGGATTATATTATGGCCCAAAAATTGCCTATCTGACCTTACTGGTCAGAAAGGTCAAATGGGAGTCTCGTTCAATTTTGCTCATCGGATGTAATTTTACTAGAATTGTAAAGGCTCATAACATACCAGCTACTGAACACAAAAAACCGGAGCTACAAAAGGGTTGCATAAGCAATGTGAGATAGATAATGAGCGATAATAAATGATTCTTCAGATTCCCACTTCGTCAAGAATTAATGAAACTTATTACTTGCCATACAAATTTAATCAGTACTAATAATATATTGTAACCGATTAAAGTTTCACTTCTGCGACACTTTCTCAACAAGGCAACGTCTTATCACAACTAAATATCGCTTCAACCAATCAAATTCTCTGGCTTGGAGGTGTGTCAAGTTGACGACACATCCATCGTTGTTGTCTAATCGCCAACCTCTTCGTGGTTCGGTCTGTTGCGTTGTTGCCTAACAGTTAGGTTTTATGACAACGCTATATCTACATCAGCTGAAATATAACCAGCTAAAGTACAACAAAGTAGGAGTCCAATTATATGCCACAAAATTGTCATAATCCATTTCTAGAGCAGCCGCCGTATTTACGAAGGCTAACTTTTTGGTTTAACTTTTAAACTCAGTATACATATTAAGGAAGTTGAGAGCGTGATAAGAGGTTGCCAAAACAAAGTGTCGCTGGATTGCAATGATATTTCCATGGATATCGTTAAAAGAGTGATCCTAGTATTGTTAGTCCAATTACTACAATCTGTAATCTTTCATTTTCATCCGGTATATTTCCAGATAAAATGAAAATAAAATGAAATTAGCTAACGTTTCTCCACTGTTTAAGTCAGGTGACAGATCAAAACTTAGCAACTATAGACCTGTGTCACTTTTGGGCCAGTTCTAAAAAATCTTGGAAAAATTGTTCGAAAGTCGTCTAAATAAATTTTTAGAAAGTAACAATCTATTAAGTGAAAGTCAATATGGATTCAGAAATGAAATTGCCGTTTAACATCCTTAGCCTTAATAAAAAGATAGATAAAAAGCATGCAATAATAGCGGTATTCATAGATCTATAAAAGGCGTTTGACACGAAAATCATAGTTTTCTTCTCAAGCAACTTAGCTATTATGGTATAAGGGGCATCTAAAATGAATGGATTGAAATTTATTTAGCAAATCGTCAGCAATTTGTTCAGATCGAGAATTTTGTTTCTACTATATCTAATGTAATCTGTGGTGTCTTTCAAGGCTCTATTTTAGCTCTAAAATTATTTGTCTTATATATTAATGATATTGTGAATGTTTCAAAGTTCCTAAAGTTCATTCTCTTCGCGGATGATACAAATATTTTTGACACAGGGAAAAATGTTTCGGAAATTAAAAAATAATCAACATAGAATTTAAAAAGTTAAACACGTGGTTCAAACTAAATAAGCTTTCTCTTGTATGTATCTAAAACAAATTTCATGGTATTTGGACACTCAAATAGAAGTCTGGATGTGAATATCTTGTTCGTAGCTGAAATTGTCAAGCGTGCTAGCTCAATTAAGTCCTAGGTGTTATTAAAGACGAGAAGCTCTCATGGAAAGAACACGTATTAAAAGTAAGAAGAAATTTGTAGAAACGTATTTCCATATTGTACAAATCTAGTTTTGTCTTGGAGATTAATGTCCCATACATGATTTATTGTACATTGTTTCTCCCTTCTTTGATGTATTGCACAGAGGTCTGGGGAACACCTATGTTGTGTAATAAAACATGGCGGCAACTTGGCGTCTGTTTAGTTTCAATTAGTGTTTCCACGTAGCCACCTCACATGTAGAACAAACGGCGACGAGCACATTGTGTTGCGTCGGACCAAGGAAGTTATGAAGATCTGGTGGAGAAGAAAGACGCAGAGGAAAGTACCGAAGATAACGGAAAAGTGAGTGTTTACTGAAGTTGACTTCTGAATGATGGCATCACTGATCGGACGATTGGAGCCCTTCGACGAGACTGCTGGTGACTGGGAGCTATACAAGGAGAGGTTAGAGCAGTATTTCATTACCAACGACGTAGCCGACGACAAAAAAGTTGCTGTAACTCTTAGTCTGATTGCCGGGAAGACCTATTCCTTGCTACATAGCCTGTGTTCACCTGACAAGCCATCAACAAAGAGGTTCGAACAAATTGGTGAGTTGCTGCAAGAGCATCTCAGTCCAAAGCCCAACGTGATAGCAGAGAGATACCGGTTCTACAAGCGTCAGCAACAGACGGGTGAGTCGGTGACAAATTACGTGGGTGTCCTCCAAAAGCTGAGTGAACATTATGAGTTCGGTGAGCGTCTGGCAGAGCATCTCAGAGATCAGCTGGTTTGTGGGATAAAGAACGAAAACGTCCTGAGAAGATTGTTGTCGGAGAAGAATTTAACCTACCAGAAAACCAAGGAGATAGCAATTGTCAAGGAAATGGCCATGGAGGACGTATTGGAAATCCAGGGAGCATCGGCAAATGTTAACAAGTTGCAGAGGACCACTGGAAATCGTTGCTTCAGGTGTGACAGGAATGGTCATGGTCCCAAGGATTGCCGTTTTAAGGACGAAAAAAGCCACAGCTGCGGTAAGAAAGGCCACATTAAGAGAAGATGCAAGATGAAGAAATCCGGTAAGTCATCTTCCGAGAGCAAAAAGACCGGGACAGACCAGTTTAAGAAGCGAAAGCCAAAGACGAAAGTTTTTTATGCTGATGACGATGAAGTGACCACTGATAGTGAAGAATCTAATGGCGACAGCACTTCCTGTTCAGATCTCGGCTATACGGAAGTTGTTTGCAATGTAAACAACAATAGCGAGAAGAAATGTGCGTCCATTACGATCAGTCCTAGAATAAACGGTAAAATTATCAAAATGGAGCTTGATACAGGATCTGCGCTTTCGATAATATCGAAAAGGGATTATCAGCGCCATCTTGGTAAATTACGGCTGCGGAGAACAAATGTTGTGTTAAAAACCTATACTGGAGAATGTGTAAGGCCAGAGGAGTACGTGAATGTTCTGGTGAAACACGAAGGTAAGGAACATCGTTTGCGGCTGTACATTCTTCACGGGGGAGGTCCACCTTTGTTCGGTAGAGATTGGCTCCGACACATCAAGTTAAATTGGCACGAAATCAAGTCCATACGGATGGCTCGAGGTAAGGAGAAATTAGACCATCTTCTGGAAAAGTACAGTGAGTGTTTCGGCAAAGAACTGGGTGAGCTAAAAGGGATAACTGCGAAGTTACACCTCAAAGAAGGAGTTACCCCTAAATTTTGCAAACCCAGACAGGTCCCGTTTGCAATGAGGGGCAAGATCGACAAGGAGCTGGACAACATGGTGAGTAAAGGGATCCTTTCACCGGTAGAATGGAGTGATTGGGCTGCACCCATTGTCCCAATTCTGAAGAAGGACGGTTCTGTCAGGATATGTGGCGATTTTAAGGTCACTGTCAATCCACAGCTCAATGTTGACTCGTACCCATTGCCTACTATTGAGAGCATGTTAGCAACATTGGCAGGTGGAGAGAAATTTTCAAAGTTAGACCTCAAAACGGCGTATCTTCAAATGGTAGTGGACGAAGAATCGAGAAAATACCTGACCATCAACACACAGAAAGGACTTTTTGTTTCCAATCGCCTGGCGTATGGTATTTCCCCAGCTGCTTCTATTTGGGAACGCGCAATTGAACAGGTTTTGAAAGGTATCAAAAACGTGCAGTGTATTTTGGACGATATGATAATCACCGGTTCAGACGATGACGAATACCTATGTACCCTCGAAAAAGTCTTTCAGCGATTAATAGAATACGGCCTTAAAGTCAACCCCAACAAGTGTGAGTTTTTCAAAGATTCCATTGAATTTTGTGCTCACATCGTCGACAAAGACGGAATCCACAAGACCGATTCGAAAGTCAAGGCAGTTACAGATGCGCCAGCTCCAAGAATGTTTCTGAATTACGAAGCTGGGTCGCCCTGGTGAACTACTACCCAACTTGTCTACAATACTACATCAATTGCACCAGTTGCTCCACAAAAATCAGAAATGGCTATGAACAGACTCATGTGAAACGGCTTTTAAGAAAACGAAGGATCTCATCACATCTGATCTCGTTTTAGCACATTATGATCCGAAACTGCTGCTTCGACTGCACTGTGACGCATCATCAAAAGGTATTTCTGGAGTTATTTCGCATATCTACCCAGATAGACGGCCCCATTAGTTTTGCATCCCGAACATTGTCAAAAGCTGAGCAAAATTACTCTCAAATCGATCGAGAGGCCCTCAGCATCATTTGGAGCATCAAGAAATTCAACATCCACCTTTTTGCCCGAAAATTTACTCTATTTACCGACTGCAAAGTTTTGGTTTCTATCTTCAATCCCAAAAAATTTATTTCAACAACTTCGGCTTCGCGGATGCAAATATACGCCATTTTCCTTACTGGCTATAATTATGAAATTGAATACCGAAAGACAAGTGAACACGCCAACGCTGACGGGTTAAGTAGAAGTTAAATATTCTACGCTGCCCTACTCGAGAACTTTCCGATTTCATTCAAACAAATTGCCCAGGCAACGTCAAAAGACCAGGTATTGTCTAGAATTTTCGAGTTCAGAAGAAATGGCTGGCCCCGTAAAGTTGAAGATCTTTCCCCTTATCATTCGCATGAATCAGAATTATCTATTTCACAAGAGTGTCTGCTCATTGGAAACAGAGTGGTTATTCCGGAAAAGTTCCAGTGAGCATTCCTGCAAGAACACCATAGTGCCCATGGTGAAAATGAAAATGGCTAGATCGTACATTTGGTGGCCCAATATCGACAGAGATATCGAAACACAAGCTAAAATGTGCCCGGGCTGCTTAGAGATAAGCAGAGCTCCAACAAGAGCTACAGTGCAGCCCTGGCAATGGCCAAGTCAGCCGTGGAAAAGGATCCACATTGATTTTGCAGGACCTTTTCAGGGCCATATGTTTATCATAATAGTCGATGCACACTCCAGATGGCCAGAGGTACGGATCATGGAAAAAATCACTGCCCCGGAAACTGGCAAAGTACTTCAGGAACTGTTCAGCTCCTATGGAATTTGTGATGTTATCTGTACAGACAATGGTACAACCTTCCATTCTGAAGCCTTCCAGAAATTCTTAAAACTACATGGAATTATTCACAAAGCTACGAGCCCTTTTAAACCCTTGCGAAACGGTCTAGCAGAACGTATGGTTCAGAGTCTTAAATCTAGTCTCAAATCGATGAAGCACGAACCTCGTTAAATGCACGAGAAAGTAGCCAAATTTCTACTGATGTATCGCTCAACTAAAAACGCCGCCGTGACCGTTTCAAGGCTGGTATCACAATCTGCTTAAACGTACCTAAGCCCTTTGTCACAATGTGCGTCTAACCCAAAAAGTACGGAAATGGTTTCAGAATCACCGTCTCTTGCAGTACGTGTATTTTACCGCGGCGTTTACCCGCCGCTAACGCCACGGGAAAAGCACACTTCAGGATAAGCAGCCTCTCCAAAATGAGAGCTAGCAACGACAACCTGATGCGATCACCCGGCAACCTGCACCGGCCTTCAAGACGACATGTTGAAACTCCCAAAAATGACACCTTCCGAGTCTTTTCCGTTGCCACTAACAGACCTAGAAGAGACTCTATCTGTGCTAACAGAGGCCTGGGTGTAGATACAACCCTGATAATGAGCGACATTATTCTATAAACTCTGCTGTGTGTGGGAAAGGCTCTGGCGCTGCTATTTGCTGCAAACACGACCCGTGAGCAGGGCAAGTCTTCACAGACACGACTCGTGAGCACAGCGAGTCGCTGCAAGCACGACCAATGAGCACAGCGAGTCGCTTCAAACACGACTCGTGAACATAGCGAATCGTAGCAAACACGAACCCTGATAACAGCGAGTAGCTGCAGACACGACTTGCAAACTAACAAAGTCACCACAAACACCGTCCTGTGTTGTAACCGTCACTGCAACGGTTCATAACCAACACGGCGTGATAGACTACAAGGGGAAACATCCGCACGCTGAGCTCGTACCATGACATGTGATCGCTGCTACCTGTTGGTGTTGCAACGACCCGTCAGAGTGCCGAGTTGTCGTACCAGCTACAGGTACAACGCTGCTGTGACGATCACACGATCGAGTCTTCACCGAGTCATATCTGGACTGAAGCGGTTACACTACCCCAAGCAGTGAAAAAACGCCACAACAGTAAATGGTTGCGTGTTTAACCACAGAAAGAGGTAGTGTATGCAACTCCCCAAAGAATGTTGGCGTAGTATCGAGGCACTGGAAGACGAAACCTCCTAAACTCGTGATAACTGCGTGTCCGACGACCCTACAATGCCCTGTTGCTAGCAGAAGGGAGGAAAGGCGGTGGAAAGTTGAAACTTTCCTGTTTGCAGATCCGTCTCAATGCAAACTGTTTGCTGGTCAAGAGGAAAACCCTCGAAATGGAAACTGCGAAAGTCGCCTAGAAACCATCTTACAGTCTATTACACATAACCTACACTACGTTCTGATGGCAGGGAAGCACTTACCGAACGAAAGCCGGTCTGACACAGCCCGGAACCATCACATGTAGGAATCAGCAGAGTCAGCAAACCATTCAAAACTTACACGTAACAAGAAAAAACTTACAGCATACGTAGAGATAATATCCAAGATAAACAATATCTAAAAGTATGCATTTACCTTGATTTTGGTACGTCATTTTACCAAAAATTTCACCGGAGAAAAATCTCTTGTTGTTCGGGTTGTGATAAGTTGGAAATGGTTCCATCATATGACAGGTACTGCACCGACTCTGATTGGTTGACGAGCATTGTTATATTTGTTATTTGTCTCACAAAGCTATTTGTTCCACAAAGTTTTTTATTATTATGGATCGCGATAACTAATGTTAAATTCATTGAAAAGCCCATACTGATGGCTTCGTAGTCCACAAGCCGATAGTTTCGAAATTAAAAGCAGTAGATTAATTTAACGGGCCATAGCACACCACTATACGTTAAGATGCCGCTTTCTGTCCGGACAAAACTCATATCACAAAAGAGTTCGGTATTTGCAAGGACATCATTATGCTTTCTTCCCAGGTAGCCAGGGCAATCAGTAACACGACGCCGTCATCCTAGTATCCACACTGCAAGTATATGCACAACGTAATAATACTTATTGCGAATTATCACAGTAACGAATGTTATTTTCATTAATTGCAGTTGCATCAAGAAATTAATTTTTTTAATTTGTGATAACTTTTGTAAAGATTCTGATGAACTAATACAACCCATAATGCATGGGACAGAAACAGGTTGCCGAACTGTTACATGCGCTTTTATATTCGCAGAACTGCTGCCTCTTCTCTTTTCCACAGAAAAGGGCTGTGGAACTACTTAGTGTTTAGTATCATGTAATAATACCTGTATAATAGATTAATGTGTTTTCATATCACTTGGCATGTTCGCGGTAAAATTCCTTTAACTTTTGATTTGTTATTCAATGTGGCCCCTTTACTTCTGCTTCACTAAGGAAAAATATATTGTAGACAGTTGGTGAAGCATCTGGGATGTATTCAGCAAACTGTCTCAACTGATTGGTATTGATTAGTATTCTATAGTGATGTCTTCCAAGTCTACAAACAAATTAATTAAAAGTAAAGTTTTTAGTGTCTTATTACTCATTTGATAAGTAAAATATATCTTTTGGATGTAGAAGCCGCCACCCGGAATGTGCTCTCCCAGCTTTCTTTAATTGTAGATTGCGATATGCAATAATTTTAGTATTACGGTCACGTATTACTGCTGCAGCGATGTTGATTGGTTTGCTGGTTGTCGGTGATGAGATAAACAGCATAAAAAAACAATTCCTAATTAGGCATCATTTTCGGTGTGTATCCATTTTTGGATAACAATGCCAATAACTAATGTAATAACACACATAGTGATAGCTTCTTTATCTGCAAGATATTTTTCTTATGATAGTTAATATTCAGGAATGAAATGCTTTAGAATTGTGAAATTTTCTCCTTTTGTTTTTAGCTCAAATGTTTTAATTCTCAAAATGTTAACGTCTGTCAAACTATTAACCAAATTTTCTAGTTTGTTCTATATCTGCACTGGTTTTAAACACCAGTTGCCTCATTATGGCAAAAATGCCGATACAAAAGAGTTACCTCAAAAACTTCGAGTGAAATGAAAATTTTCAATGCATGAAAAATAATACATTACGTGTGGCGATAATTTTGGTACTGGAGGCGTCATTTTAAATAGGGGGTCATGTTGCAAACACTAATTGACTCTACCTTGTGCTAGTCGTGAAACTTAGGTCGTGATTCGCAACGCCTGTCAGCTTATATTTTCAGAATTTAAAAAATACAATGTTACGCCTGTGCTAAGAAAAAGCAACAAATTATGTGCGGTATTGCATAATGATTATTTACCTTAAAAGATTGTCAATAAATTGTTGTTTTTGTCACCAGTTTGCCAATGTTTTGTCCTAACATTAGTTCAAAAATTCACAGGGCGACATATAATGACAAATAACTTTTTTTGGCCCATGCTGATCAAAAGGATTAATTAGTTTGTCAAGAGTGCTACGAACTGCCTCCGGTCATGCGTGTGCTTTGTCCGACCGGTATGAATGGTTAAGGTTGAAGACCCTGGTTGTGCAAGTACTGTTGAATCATCTTCAGGTTCGCACTTTGGGCAACACCATGTAATTGGCCTTTTGCCGCGAACCATGATTCTGTAGTCTATGTGATTAATGCCCGTATCACAAATCTGTGTTGCCATCGATCACACGTGTCACATTATATGGCATGTTGTCGAGGGTCACGATTTCCGAGCACACTAAACAACTTGGCCCTGAGCAAGAGTCATTGCTATTAGCTTTAGTAGTTTTGCAAGCAGTCTGCTGATCTCAATCAGTGTTTGAAATCTCTGGTAAAACTGAGCCCATTTTATAGCAAAAGTCACGACAGAAACTGCAGTTTTCAATTGCGTTTCCAAGTAATTGCAATCAGACAATTCGCCTGAGATGTTTTGTAATAAACCAAGTTGAATCGCGATTCAATTAGTAATCAAAATGGATGAAAGAGTGATTGAAATTGGCGGTCACCATCCTGACTGCAATTTGAAGCAAAGTGCAATTAACGATCAGAAGTGATGAAAGTGATTGAACTGGTCGGTTACCTTCCTGATTAAAATTCGAAATGAAGTACAATTAAAGATAAAAAAAAGATGAAAGAGTGACTGAAGTGGTCAGTCAATATCATGACAGCAGTTTGAAGCGAAGTGAAAACAACGATCACAGAACTTATATGCAAGAATGAATGAACTCATTCATTACGACCTGGGCCGGGTTCTCCTGAATTTTAGGGCCGATTTCTTTTGGGGCCGGGGTTGTTTTGGGTCTGGTTCCCTTCTATGCAGTTTAACTCTTGATTTGTTAGTGCAACACAACATTGTTTAACTACTACAAGTCTTCACATTTCGGATAACTTCCTCAATTTAATCCTTAAAATTCAATTGAAAAAGCAAATGCTTTTGCAAAGTTTTAAAGATGCAAATTAAACTGATATTTCAGGCTTTTGTTGATTACCTTGTATGCTTTGAACAAAAATTGCTGGTAAAAATTTAATTGATTTTTATAAGTATAAACGAAGTGAGATCCAAAGATTACGCTCAAAACTATTTTAAATAAATTGAAGGTAAACTGCCGTACATTGTCCTCTTTTTACAATTTTGACGTGCTGATTTTGGCGGAAATTCCGGCATATTTTCGTGAAAGAAAACGCTATGATTCCTAGTATGTGTGCCTGCTAAGCAATGCGGACAAAAGTAACCAGCCTGCGATACGTCTAGCACATTTTGGGGTTTCGAATAAAATGTGCAACAAATTTGCATCTCGACTGCAAGGGAACCGGGTAAATAATGAAAGAAATGATGGGAGAAATATATCAAAACAGTTTATACTTGGATCATAAAAGAGATTAAAACTTAAAAATATTTGCTAAAACTTAACATGTTATAAAATAGTATGCGGTTTGTTAAAAAACACGATTGCTCTTCGATGTAGAAAATTTGGACATTTAGACGAAATTTCTCTACCCTTCCTTTAATTTTTACCCGATTGCTTAATAATCAAAATGCAGAATTTCTACGCATTTGATTCACAACGCCCCAAGTGTAATTTGTCTTGTTGGATAATATTCAACAGGCCAAATCACACTTTGAGCCTTACCAATAGAAAGGCGCAAAAATTCTGCGTTTGGAATAAAAATAACCAAGTAAAAAATGATAAAATGATACAGAAATTTCGTCTAAATGTCAAAATTCTCTTGCAACAAAGAGCAATCCGGTTTTATTATAATATTTGACGGAATTTATTCTTTTTTCAATCAATATTTTATCAAGCACTTAGGGATGATGGTTAGCTCGTTTGATTAATCATTGCTCTTGTAATCCCTTCTTTGAAACCGGCATGGATGGCAATCAGGGGGTTGACTGTCACTCCGGCTGACCCAGCTTGAGTCAAATCACCTGTGGATCAGATGATTTATAACCCGATTCGAAACTGTTGCCAATTCAGATTTTTTGCCTCCTCCTGTTTCAAAAGCATTTTGCAGCTAGTCATGGAAAGCCGCCCTGACATACCAATACGCAGCTATTGTATACTTTGTTTACACATTCAAAGAGAGGAGTCACATGGGCATTTCTAAATTTGTGAAGGCGGGTAAGTTGTAGATGCTTACACGTAACATCGGAAAGCCTTTAATCGATTACAAATGAAATGGCATTTCAAGGACCAAATACTGGCCTAGGTGTTTTTTTTTTATTATATTAATAATACAGATAGTATAAATTACTGTTTTTTAACCAAGATGTTAGACGCGAACCAAGTAATTATGAGCGATAATAGGAGATTTATTATCTAGGTGCCGATAAGCCAATTCGCACTTTCGGGTTTTTCCGGTGAAGGTGGTGTTTCGAATGCAAAATTTTTGAGATAAATCATAAAGAAATGATAAGGGAAAAACATCAAATCTCTACTTTCTTTCAACATGCACACATTCAAATTTATAAAGCCTTCATATGATCTTTTAAAAACTGTCTTACATATTATTCAGTCCTTTCAATAGCCTATGTGTGAGTATGTTTCTGGCAAAATGAAATTTTCTTAATTTTTGCCAGTTCTTTTCTATCATTTCTTAAAACCTTATCCTTGTTTTGGGTCTGGTTCCCTTCTATGCAGTTTCACTCTTGATTTGTTAATGCAACACAACATTGTTTAACTACTTCAAATCTTCACATTTCGGATAACTTCCTCAATTTAATCCTTAAAATTCAATTGAAAAAGCAAATGCTTTTGCAAAATTTTAAAGATGCAAATTAAACTGATATTTCAGGCTTTTGTTGATTACCTTATATATTTTGAACGAAAATTGCTGGTAAAAATTTAACTGTTTTTCATAAGTATAAATGAAGTGAGATCCAAAAATTACGCTCAAAACTATTTTAAATAAATTGAAGGTAAACTGCCGTACATTGTCCTCTTTTTACAATTTTGACGTGCTGATTTTGGCGGAAATTCCGGCAAATTTTCGTGAAAGAGAACGCTATGATTTCTGGTATGTGTGCCGGCTAAGCAATGCGGACAAAAGTAACTAGCCTGCGATACGTCTATCACATTTTGGGGTTTCGAATAAAATGTGCAACAAATTTGCATCTCGACTGCAAGGGAACCGGGTAAATAATGAAAGAAATGATGGGAGAAATATATCAAAACAGTTTATACTTGGATCATAAAAGAGATTAAAACTTAAAAATATTTGCTAAAGCTTAATATGTTCTAAAATAGTATGCGGTTTGTTAAAAAACACGATTGCTCTTCGACGTAGAAAATTTGGACATTCAGACGAAATTTCTCTACCCTTCCTTCCATTTTTACCCGATTGGTTAATAATCAAATGCAGAATCTCTACGCATTTGATTCACAACGCCCCAAGTGTAATTTGGCTTGTTGGATAATATTCAATAGGCCAAATCACACTTTGAGCCTTACCAATAGAAAGGCGCAAAATTCTGCGTTTGGAATAAAAATAACCAAGTAAAAAATGATAAAATGATACAGAGATTTCGTCTAAATGTCAAAATTCTCTTGCAACAAAGAGCAATCCGGTTTTTAAAAGCCCGTATGCTATTTTAAAAATTGATTAAAGGTTTTAACAAATAGTTCCAAGTTTCAATTTCTTTCATGTTCCGCGCATAAGCTGTTTTTGCGATATTTGTGCCATATTTTTCTATCACTTCTTTATTTTTTACCCGGTTCCCTCGCAGTCGAAATTCAAAATTCTTGCGCATTTTATTCAAAAAATCCGAAGTGTGATTTGACATAGCGTGTTTCTCATTCAGATACGGCTTTCTAGAGAGTCTCGAAAAACAAATATAGCATGTCGAAAAAGACAGAATGTCTCGACGCCATTGTTTTCTATCCTAGTTAAACTTCCGGGATACGATCATATACAGTTCTGTGTGACGTCACAACATGGCGGCAACTATGTAGTCCTCATGTGTTTTAACCTTTTTTATTAACAATAATGACATAACTAAGTCACTGTTTGAAATCGACTTTGGATGTAACCGTATCTGATTTCTAATATCTATTTCATTTGGAATGTATCTACGCCACGTTTTTTCGTTATTATGGTGTCATGTATCGTTTTTCAGAGGGTACATTCTTTTGGGCCTCTCAAACCAGAGAAGCTTCAGAGACACCGTCCAAAAGAACACGTCTCAAAAAATCGAGAAATAGAAAACACAAATGTAGGTATTTTGTGCTTATTTCAGATAACTATGCAATTTATATGCCCAGAAATATATTCTTCGACAATCGTTTGTTGGGGCATTGGTTGAAATATGATCTGTTTTACCTAATAAAGTTCCTACCACTTCAGCAGTACCATCGGCCTCAACCTATAGTTATTGAGGTTGAACCTTTGGATCGTCTTGTATTTAACTATACATAGTGCAATTTGGGCTAAATTTCTACTTTGTTTACATTTCAGCCATCTTGTATCTGACCTCCAGAGAAATTTTCCGAGACAAAAACTGTCTCTAGATAACGAGAAATTATCCAAAAGAACACCTCTCGATTTTCCGAGAGCCTCTTGATTTTTCGAAACGGTCCAAGAGAACGTGGCCAGAGACAGTGAATGAGAAACACTAGATCCAAGAAGCGGTGCGCTAAAAAGTTTCCAGGCACTGACAGAGAGATATACGATGCTATACAAGTCAGAGCTACTCGGAGCTAGAGAAACATCTCCAGTGTCGGCTTATAGATAATAAATCTCCTATTATGGCCCATAATTACTTGGTTCGCATCTAACATCTTGGTTAAAAAAGAGTAATTTATGCTATCTGTATTATATATATAATAGAAAAAACACCTTGGCCAGTATTTGGTCCTTGAAATGCCATTTCTATGTAATCGATTAAAGGCTTTCCGATGTTACGTGTAAGCATCTATAACTTACCCGCCTTCACAAATTTAGAAATGCCCATGTGACTACTCTCTTTGAATGTGTAAACAAAGTATACAATAGCTGCGTATTGGTATGTCAGGGCGGCTTTCCATGACTAGCTGCAAAATGCTTTTGAAACAGGAGGAGGCAAAAAATCTGAATTGGCAACAGTTTCGAATCGGGTTATAAATCATCTGATCCACAGGTGATTTGACTCAAGCTGGGTCAGCCGGAGTGACAGTCACCCTCCCCCCTTCTTGCCATCTATGCCGGTTCCAACGAAGGGAACTTGGGATTACAAGAACACTGATTAATGAAACGAGCTAACCGTAATCCCCAAATCAATGATAAAATGTTGATTGAAAAAAAAATAAGAATAAAATTCGTCAAATATTATATTAAAAAAGACATTAGCACTTTGCCTGTAATACAGCACTGAATACTACGTGTTTGCTTATGATAATATACTGAGGGCATGTTGTACATTTTTACTTGGTAGCACACAAAATATCAGAGCGTTAAAAAATATTTCAGCAAAATTAAAACTCTAGGTTGTCAGATAAGTTTTTGATAAATGTAGCACAATTTTATAAGGTACTGACGTGGTAGCGAATCAAAATAATGAGTTGATAAGTACCGCGAATGACAATATACCCAGTGTCATGGCAGAAGACTCACCGGTTCCGGTGGGAGAAAGCACACGCGCAAACGTCATCACCGAAGTGCCCGAAATAACGTCATTTCATAGTCTTGAATCACCTGAACAGGTCATGCTTCGTGAATGTGGCATCAGATGGAAAAAATAAGCTTCGTTTGACACTGGACAAGCATATCCTTGAAAATTACGTAACTCAGCAAGTTTATGTGCAATTTTACTGCACTGAAAGAACAATTTTTGGATGATAGAAAGTTGCGGATGAAAAGGTGCAGCAAGGAATTTTTTCCGAAAAATAATCGGCCTGTAATTTCTCTTTGCCTCGCCTAGAATTTTATATTTGCAACATGTCAAGCGACAACACAGCTGTCAGTGATGAGGTAAACAAAAATAAAAAACAGTTCCTAATTGGGCATCATGTTCGGTATGTATCCTTTTTTGTATAACGATACCAATAACTAAAGCATTAGCACACATAGTGATAGCTTCTATATCTGAAAGATATTTTTCTTATGAAAGTTAATATTCAGGAATGAAGGGCTTCAGAACTGTGAAAATTTCTTCTTTTGTTTTTAGCTCATAATGTTTCAATTCTCAAAATGTCAACTTGTGTCAAACTATTTACCAAATTTTCCAGTTTGTTCTATATCTGCACCAGTTTTAAACACCATAATGTATGTGAATCAGATTAGTTTGCTGAAGTCATGGTTGGTATAATAATTTATCAAGGTGACAAATTTCTAGTTACAAACTTGTCAAGTGTTGTTTGCGAGTTGCCTCATTATGGCAAAAATACCGATACAAAAGAGTTACCTCAAAAACTTCGAGTGAAATGAAAATTTTCAATGCAAAAAAAAATAATACATTACGTGTGGCGATAATTTTGGTACTGGAGGCGTCATTTTAAATAGGGGGTCATGTTGCAAACACTAATTGACTCTACCTTATGCTAGTCGTGAAACTTAGGTCATGATTCGCAACGCCTGTCAGCTTATATTTTTAGACTTTAAAAAATACAATGTTACGCCTGTGCTAAGAAAAAGCAACAAATTATGTGCGGTATAACATCGTGATTAATAACAATAAAAATTGTTGTTTTTGTCACCAGTTCGCCAATGTTTTGTCATAATATTAGTTCACAAGTTGACAGGGCGACATATAATGACAAATAAGTTTTTTTCCCTATGCTGATCAAAAAGATTAATTAGTTTGTCAAGAGTGTTGCGAACTTATGACCTCAAAAACTTATCTGACAACCTAGATTTTTAATTTTGCTGAAATACTTTTTAACGATCTGATATTTTGTGTGCTCTCAAGTAAAAATATACATCATGCTCTCAATATTTTAACGTAAGCAAATACGTAATATTCAGTGTAAAATACTGTATTACAGGCAAAGTGCTAATGTCTTCTTTATTATAATATTTGACGGAATTTATTCTTTTTTCAATCAATATTTTATCAAGCATTTAGGGATGATGGTTAGCTCGTTTGATTAATCATTGCTCTTGTAATCCCTTCTTTGAAACCGGCATGGATGGCAAGCAGGGGGTTGACTGTCACTCCGGCTGACCCAGCTTGAGTCAAATCACCTGTGGATCAGATGATTTATAACCCGATTCGAAACTGTTGCCAATTCAGATTTTTTGCCTCCTCCTGTTTCAAAAGCATTTTGCAGCTAGTCATGGAAAGCCGCCCTGACATACCAATACGCAGCTATTGTATACTTTGTTTACACATTCAAAGAGAGTAGTCACATGGGCATTTCTAAATTTGTGAAGGCGGGTAAGTTGTAGATGCTTACATGTAACATCGGAAAGCCTTTAATCGATTACAAATGAAATGGCATTTCAAGGACCAAATACTGGCCAAGGTGTTTTTTTCTATTATATATATATAATACAGATAGTATAAATTACTGTTTTTTAACCAAGATGTTAGATGCGAACCAAGTAATTATGAGCGATAATAGGAGATTTATTATCTAGGAGCCGATAAGCCAATTCGCACTTTCGGGTTTTTCCGGTGGAGGTGGTGTTTCGACTGCAATTTTTTGAGATAAATCATTAAGAAATGATAAGGGAAAAACCTCAAATGTCTACTTTCTTTCAACACGCACACATTCAAATTTATAAAGCCATATGATCTTTTAAAAACTGTCTTACATTCAGTCCTTTCAATAGCCTATGTGTGAGTATGTTTCTGGCAAAATGAAATTTTCTTAATTTTTGCCAGTTCTTTTCTATCATTTCTTTAAGCCTTATCCCAACTGAATTCAGTCGAAACGCAAAAACTTTTCGGCAAAAGTCAAAGTGTGATTTGGATTACAAAACTGGAAAGAGTATAAGCCAAATCACACTTCGGATGTTTCGAATAAAATGCGCAAGAATTTTAAATTTCGACTGCGAGGGAACAGGGTAAAAAATATAGAAGTGATTATAGATAGATAGATAGATAGATAGATAGATAGATGATAGATTGATAGATTGATTGATTGATTGATTGATTCAGATAATAACAGCATGAAGAAAAGGTGAATCGAAAAAGTTTTAAAAAATTTGTAGACCTTATCAACCTACGTAACTTACATTAAGTCACAACAACAGAGTATCTAAATTTTACCATTAGAGTAGTGAATGTTTACAAACAGCCGAAACATATAAGGAAAAAAGTGGTTTAGGACACCCTATTTTAGAATGAACCAAAAATTATAAAGTCAGATATTTATTAAACCCGAATTGTTTGCATATCATTTTAAAAAATTTAAATTAGAAGCATTTCTGATGTGATTAGAAATTCCTTTGAACATTTTTTCGCCATATATGCTTATACATATAGATTTTATTGTTTGCATATTGAGTTTTGAACTGATTTTTCCCACGAGTACCATATTTGAAACTTTTGCCATGAAAACCTACTTGCACAAGGCAGAGTGACTCTCTGTAGGCTTTGTACATTATAATTAATATTTTTTGGTCTACCAAATCATAAAATTTGATCATTCGTAACCTGTAGATCAGTTCATTTGTATGAGCATATTTACTAACTTTACAGACTATTCTGACTACTTTCTTTACAAACTATTCTGACTACTTTCTTTTGCAATTTAACAATTGAATTCGTTATATATTTACTTGCAACTCCCCAAATTTCGCATCAGTATGTGATATAAGGCAAGAAAAAAGTATAATACAGGATTGAGATTTCGCGGTCGCCCGATTGCCCGTGGCGACCAATTTTTGGCTCGGGCGACCAACTTTTTCGAGTAGGTCGCCCGAGTGGCGACTGACGTTTTTAATGAGTATTTTCAGGTAAATACTGTTGATTATTTTAAACACTATTTTGTTGTTAGTTTTTTTTTCATGTGAGGCGGGCTAGACAAATTTTGCAAATATTGCGCCGGGCGACTAACTTTTGTGCCGGGCGACCAGAAAATTTTAAGAAGTCGCAACCCTGCAATATAAAGAACGAAGAGCGCTTAAGTTTAAAATGTGACTGGCCTTGTAAATTATTGAATAACATTTAGCTAACTTTTGACTGATAAATGATACATGATCCCGCCACGTAAGTTCACTGTCAATTAATACCAAGAGAAATTTTGTTGTCCCCCGTGTAACGGAGGGATATAGTTATGAACTTGTCCGTATGTCTGTTCGCGCGATATCTCTGGTACTATTCATCGGAAGCAAACCAAATCTTACAGGAAGAAAGTATATGTAGTGAAGTTGTGCAAGGCAGGTTATTATCCCCAGGTATCCCCAGAAATTTCGCCTAAATTTCGCCTAAAATTTTCTACATCGAAGAGCAATCGTGTTTTTTTAACAAACCGCATACTATTTTAAAACATATTAAGTTTTAACAAATAGTTTTAATCTCTTTTATGATCCAAGTATAAACTTTTATCCAAGTATAAACTGTGATATTTCTCTCATCATTTCTTTCATTATTTACCCGGTTCGCTTGCAGTCGAGATGCAAATTTGTTGCACATTTTATTCAAAACACCCAAAATGTGATTAGACATATCGCAGGCTGGTTACTTTTGTCCCGCATCGCTCAGCAGGAACACATATCAGGAATCATAGCGTTCTCTTTCACGAAAATTTGCCAGTATTTCCGCCAAAATCAGCACGAGAAAATTGTAAAAAGATTACAATTTCATACCTTCAACATGCAAAGCGATAACACATTCGCAATTAAAATTTCAAAGTTACGATGAATAAAAACCCAAATGACGGACGGTCCAAGGTTACTGGTAGCTGTACACAGTTGGTGGCTGCTTATGTTTATCAGATGCATCGGGTCCGATAATAACAGTAACCATAACAAATAACGAAAATTCGTTATGTTCGAAATTTTGGGAAAGGGTTTCGGTAGCACCCATCAGGGCCGGGAGGGGGTGGGAGTTGACGGGATGTATTCCTGAGTGAGCGAGTGGGTTTTGGGGCTTGATGAATGGGAGGGGGTGATATGGTAGGCAGCATTTTTAGGCCCCAACCCTTCGGATTGGGGCCTATAGGTTTGGGGTGTCCGTCCGTCCCTCTGTCCGTCATCGCTTTATACCCCTATGAATTTGGGGGGCGGTTGGGGCCTGCTTGTGTTTCACGAATACTTACTTGTGTTAACCAGGTTTTTGTTAACCAGTGCAAAATTTATCGCGGACATAACATGTTTTTTGGTAGCCAGTTTTTCAGTGTTTTTGTTGGGACATATTCATAATTTGTTGCTTGCTAGTTTTCAGAATGCTTTGTCTCCCACGATTTTGATCTAATAACCTTCAAATTTTGCAGAAATGTTCACTGAGCGGTCGTCTCTTGAAAAGTTACCTTTTTGGCGATGCGCGTGAAACGAGAGGGGAGGGGCATTTAAAAAAGTTTGGTAGCCAATTTTCAAAATGCTTATTCGACGACATTTTTTACCGGATTCCTTTAAAATTTTGTAGGAATATTACATTTTGAATAATCGGTTGTAAAATATGACTGCTACCTTTTGACAACCATAGAAGTCTATTGATACTTGATTCACTGGATATCGGCTGGTCACAATGTCCCCGGGCATTCTTGTTAAAAGATTTTTTTCTAGTTTTCATATATGTATACACAATGTAGTGCATGGCAGCTGTTCCATGTACATAATCACCTAGATGTTAGGGAAAACATGGCCTGCTTATTCCAAGCAAATAAGTTTTCCGATGTTGTGATACACAACACTGAAAATAAATCGGACAGTTTTGAAAACAACAAAAACTCATCTTGCCCATATTTCCAAAATTTCACACCAATGAAAATAATCGGATAGCTTTCTGATGTTCAGAAAAAACCAGAATCAAGTTTTATAAAGTTCTGAGACACCGTTCTACTGTATTTTGTTGGTCATACTGACCAACAAAACGGTTTTCTCATTCATCCATCAGAAGTGGTGCTTTACAGAAAGATTCCATAAAAAAGTGAAAATTAAAAAAAAAAAAATGGGACATTAAAAAACTCGGAGCCCGACGCGGATATATTTATATGTTTATATATTTATATAAGGTAGAAGTCTTTATAATTGTAAAATTGTACAAAATTGTCAAAATGAAACTTTTTGGAGATTCGGTGCTGTGGGGGTGGTGTCGGCGGAAATATTTGTTTTTGTTCACAAAAACAAAACGGCAATGGCGCAGGGCTGGAAAAAAATCCGATTTTTTAAAAAAAATCATGATTTTTTATTTTTTGATTTAAATCGGATTTTTTTAATTTTTTTTTATTTAAATCAACCCTCCCACCCACAAAAAAAAAAAAACGACAAAATATAAAAAAAGCACCACCTTTTTACCAGTTTATTGAAGACTCATTACACTCTCTTGTAAGATATTTCTAAACACATTTACAGTTCACAAAATAGGTGAAAACTGTGATAACTTTAATTGTTCAAAGCTTATTTAAGGACCGGTAACAAAACAAAGCTTCCAATGTTGTTGTTGTCTCAGGTTCTCAATGAATAAGTAAAGATGCAGTCGATCTGGGGGATTTAAAGAGACCTTGCATGATGCGTAACACATAATACTTTGTTTGCAAGCACATGGGGTAGACACGATTTTCCAACACCGGAGTAAGTACAGTTTGAGATGCTACCGGGATTTTCCAAATGAAAGCTGGCCGCCTAAATGTCTACGCCCGAGTTAATGTTTGTATAGTGGTAATGCTTATAATCATCTAATACTGTAGGGCATCTTCTCAGACACCACCGGTATTGACCTTCTCACAGAGTGCTGCTCGCGTACCTTATGAATACTTTCTTCAAACAGAAGGGGTTGCAAACAAATGCTCGGTGCCGTAACAGCACATGAAGGCCTTTAACACAGACTATTGTTTAAAAAAATTTAAAAAATCAAAAAACCTGATTTTTTTACGTTGATTTAAATCATGATTTAAATCGTGATTTAAATCACTTGATTTAAATCATACCAGCCCTGCAATGGCGGCTAATAAATTGTTTGACATCTTCGGGTGCACTGATGTTCGTGTTAGTGTTGGTTTTCCGAAGAAAAAAGCACAATTTATAAAGAAGGGTTCTTCTATTTTTTAGTTGGAGTTATGTTGTTGAGCTCAGCTGAGATGTTTGTTTATGTTTTGAGTGTAAATTGTTTTAAAATTCCGGCGACCAAGAATTTCAATAAGAGTTCGGTGTTGCTTGTAAAAAGATACTCTATTACCTGCTAGATGCAAAATTTAATTTTTGACCCCAATTTTGACCCGAAGCAAGCATTAGTTTGTATAAATTCCAATAAATGTAACTGTTAAAGTTTGAAAAAAAAATCAATTTTCTGAGCACTGTCATTGCAATAACCGAAGGCACACGTATGCATGTATTAAAGTCTTCTTGGTATTTCCAACGAATCCGGGACAGAAGGGCCCAGGACAAAAGGGCCTTGGACATAAGGGCCTTTCCCAAAACGGCCTTTCCCAAAAGGGCCTTTCCCAAAACGGCCCTAAATGAAAAGTTGGACAAAAGGGCCTTGAATTTTTTTTTTTTTTTTTGGATATGGTTTTTATTTTTTGTGTAACAAAGTTTATTGATTTTATTGCCTGATTCCTCGAGACAAATGCTTGGTTGTCCTTTATTACTTTGCCTTATATCCATTGCTGTTGCTCACATTTCAAATAAAGACCTCAAATTCAGAACTCATATATCGGTAAGACACTGACACGCCAACATCATCCGGATTAGCGCGTGTGTTTAAACAGCACAGTGCAAAGGAACGAAACAAAGGACAGAGATTATATTTTGTGGCACAATGACTCCGAAATCTGGCATCTAAAGACAGTGATGGGAAGTAATTGAAGGAGTCTTTACAATGAGTAAAACATCAAGGCAGTGATTGGTACAAACAGGGATTATCCTGAGGCACAGTGCTTCGGAAATCTCAAGAGAGTGATGGGGAGTCATTGAAACAAAACATCAAGGCAGCGATTGGTACAAACAGGGATTATCCTGAGGCACAGTGCTTCGGAAATCTCAAGAGAGTGATGGGGAGTCGTTGAAACAAAACATCGAGGCAGTTATCTTTAAAAACACAATGAAGTTTTTTTCACTTGTTATTTTATTACATATTTTATTAAATAATTAAAACCCAAAATGCTTGAAAAAAATTCAAGGCCCTTTTGTCCAACTTTTCATTTAGGGCCGTTTTGGGAAAGGCCTTTTTGGGAAAGACCGTTTTGGGAAAGGCCCTTATGTCCAAGGCCCTTTTGTCCAAGGCCCTTCTGTCTGGATACCATTTCCAACATATCAGTAAACACATGTTCGTCTCTAAACAAACGTAGAATGGGATAGTTGCACAAGTAACGACTTAAAATGCAAAAGAACATTGAAAATGTAGCAAAATCTTTGTTTGGAGATTGCCAAGAAAAAGTGTGTGAAACTGCTTTCTCAAAGGTACGAAGAGGTAAGAAAAAGGTACGAAACTACTTTCAAGGAGGTACGGAACGGTCGTTACAAAACGATCCTTCACCATGTCAAGTTGCCCAAGAATCTGACAGTAAACTATATTTTACCAATACAGAGAAGCAAAACCGGCGAATTTTAGAGCAGCTGGAGGAACAAAAAAAGAGACTGAGGCAGCAGTCTGTAGCGCCAGCACCACCTCCGCCACCTCCGCCGCTCCCAATAGCACCACTCCCACCAGGGCTCCCTCCCCCGCCACCACCCAGGTTAGTATTGTAGCCCTTTAGGAAACATCACTTCACTGATAACTTGGTTTACTTAAAATCTTTCCAATAAAGTACTTCCAAAACAAATCAGTTGCGTGTGTATCTGTAGCTATATTGATTCCTGAGGAATTATGGGAAATCATTCAAAGCGGCTGGCGTTGAGATGTACGCGAAGTTATTGAAGTTTCCCGATATAAAACCAGCCTTCTGATGAGGACCAAGAAAGTAGTTACTGCTTGGTCTACAGATACGGGGCTTACATGTGCTCAGGATGACTCGGGCAGGGCAACTATTTTTTACAACAGATCTTTGCAGTAAAATCAACTTTGGCACAGTGAAATGTCAGCTTAATGTAAATCTCCACAATCGGGTGAGATGTTAATTAAAAAGAGGTATAGATTTAAGGGGAATTGCATATTTTGTCAAAGATCTGTATTCAAACACAACGGTGTTATGCTGAAAAAAACTGAAACTCACCTGCAACAACTATGCATTGAGCGAGATTTTCCGTGCGAAAATAAATGCTATACTTAAGAAGTATGAGTATCAGTGATTTTATTTCTGTTGTGAATATCTCACAGTGGCAGAGACGGTTATCTGCAGTGCATTGGATGTACTTTCTCAATTGTTATCCCCCGAGTATAGTTATGAGCTTGTCTGTCCGTCCATCTGTTCACGGTCCGGGCTATATCTCCGAAACTATTGGTCGGGTTGTTTTGAAATTTCACATATTGAGGATGTGCAGCGTCGTATTTTGTTAGGACTAATGAAAAATAATCAAAATGACAGCATTTGAAATTTGGTAAAATTTGTCAGTGTCTGGGTTATATCTCCGAAACTATGGGTCAGATTGTTTTGACAAATGGATAAAACACATAGACTGTGGGCAGCTTCTTTTTTTTCATTCGGGGTCATGAAGTGATAGTAAAATTACAGATTTGTTTGAATCATTAGACACCGCGTCTAGGCCAGATCTCCAAACTGTTAATTGTGTTGAAATCTCATACTTGAAAATTGCTAAAATAACTTGTTCTCTCTGGGGCTCTACTTTCTTAAATTTTAGTATGTTATCTTAAATTTTATACTCTGAGCTATACTTGTATTTGAAATAAGTTTCTTTGACACTCTTCTAAGGAATATGTTTGATGTGTTGATAGTGTCCCTGCTGGCCCCCAGATGTCGCTTTTAGAACAACAGCATATGACACCACAACAGCGCACCGCCTTACAGGTATTACAGTTTCACTGTGGCTGCGTTTTATTCTGCGTATTTATTTTCCGAGAATGTTTGGAACTATTTCAGGTTTTTGATAACCATTTTATGCTCGACGTGCTAGGAAACTAAATAATAAAATCTGCTTTAAAATCCGTTTTGTTTTTGTCCCGGACGCCAGAATAAAATGGAACCATTATTGTACATAAGATCCAAAACATTTCACATTGATTTCAGAGGCAATGCTGGAACTGAAAGATCTGTTATGAAATTTTCTGTGGTTAAAAGGTGGGAAGGCCCTTTTCCGTTGTGCGTGAATCGGTTTGCTGATAATGTTTTTCCCCTTTGGTCACATAGGGCTTTATCAAGTTGGATGACCTGTGTCTGTCATCAAAGTTTGTTTCAAAACGTAATGTGCAATGTCTTAAAACCGTGTTGTAGTGATTTCATCAGTTTGACATTTGTGGAAAAATGTAGACAAGCTTGGTATAAGATATAAATATTTTGCGGGCCATATATATTTCTATAGCTTGTAGTCCATGCACCATAAGGTGCTAAAGCTTTAGCTTTGGTATACACAGAGCGCATGAGAATAAACACAAACAAGAATGATTATTGTTCCTCAGCTAAAGGTCTCAGGGTGCATGGGTTCCTTTTCAGTTAATATTTCCAGCAACTTCTAGAGAAGTTTAAAAAGTTCTCCTCGGCGTGGGGTTGTACTCGGATCCTGTCAGTATCACATGTTTATGCTTCTTAGACAGAAATTTGGGAATTTGCGAAATTTTCTGAACTGTCAGTGAGATATTCTAAGCTGTTAAGACACTTTTGAGAAACGACTGAAATACTTTCCAAGCTGAAATAAAAAATAACAATAAAAACATTTAGAACAAAATGGTTGTGTTCAAAGTTTGTCAGAAAACATAATAGGAAATGTCTTGAACAATCTTGTAATTGTCAATATTTGATAAAAATCTTGAAACAAAACAGTGTATCTACTCCAGCAGCTTGTAAAAGCGACAGTGTATCTTCACATCAAGGCCATGATAAACACCAACTGGAATGACTTTCATTTTGTCAGAGACAAACTGTTTAAATTCGGTTATGAGCTCCTTTTCAGTTCAGTTTTCATCAATTAAAAAAGTGTAGTATACTTCACATCGGAACAGTTGAGCAGTTTAGAGTGCCTAGATATCTATTAATACTTAATGTCGTTATGCGTTCTGTGGAAGTGTTTGGTGTGGGGTGGAATTCGTAGAACAAAATTAAACTTTTGGATGTAGAAAATATTTGACAACAAAATTAAAATGCAGCTGAGCTGTCCATCAAGCTTAGAAAACATCGCAGTGCCAGTCGTGGTAATTTTTTTGTCCTCTGACTATTGTCCTTGGGCAGTTTTATTACTGTGACGGCACTTGGGCGCCGTTACTTTCGGTTTTATTTACAAATACAATATATGTAATATCAATTTAAATACTGGCTGCACAATACTGCTGTTTCACTTGAATGGGTACTGGCATTCATGAAATAACTAACCACAAAACCTCAAGCCTGTGCCATCATACACCCGCTGTATTTTTGTTTCAGCATGCACACCAGAACTCAGTGGGTTATTTCATTACACAAGACTCATCATTCGGCAATCTCATCCTGCCTGTCATACCACGGTTTGATAAAATGTGACAGCTACCCGCCGGACGGCACGGCTGTTGTGGCCACCGCGATGTGTTCTGCTGTCTGTTTGTCACAGGCCGGCAAAAGACGCGACGTACTCTGAAGATACAGTGGAGAATCATGTGTATACGTCATGTGGACAAAATCAAACGAGTACACTTAATGTTACATGACTTGGGTAAATGCTGCAATCTGATTAATTTGTCGATTCCCACGTCACTAATTTTTCAATTTTGACCGGGCCGCAAAAGGCAAGAGACAATGCAGTTATTGTATTCGTAATCAAAACGTCCCATAAGTCATGTAACAAAGCACAGATTGACTCTGCTTCAAGTCAGCTTGAAGATATTATTGAAAGGTTGTCCTGTTAAATAAGATATTTCTTGCCAATAATACGTCTTGTTGGCTGAAAATAAGTCGATGTCTGCCAGTTGTTACTTTTGTAGTCGTTCTGATACATCTTTGGTCAGTCTTGCACTTCTGTTTCAAGTACCAAGTGTTTTGCATGATGGATGATGACGTCATGACAAAAAGATGTTTGTAGTAAATTAGTTTAATATCAGAAAAAAACTCCATTGCGATATAAATTGATTGTCCTTAGACTCCCGTGTTGATTGTTTCATTTTGCAAATCTTTTGCGTTATTCCACGTGAAATGATAAGCCATTGAAAACATTGAAATCGCCATACATAACGGTTTCTACCGTGTAAAAAGTGCGTATAGACTGGATTATGTAGTGTGCTGGGTGTGCGGCAATAAGCTTTGTGTAATTTGCTCGAAACATTTTTGCTATTCTGTTAGTGATTTTGTTATGGATTGTGTGTTATGGCAATACGTGAATAATACTGAAAATTGAAGGAACACTTTGTTGCAAGGGGACTGGCACCTTACGGTCCGCTGCTTGTACAAAATCCCCGTGAAAATGAGTATTGGTTTATGCGATGGGGAATTTGAACGGGAGGGCACCATAAATTTGGCCGTGCGGAAGGTCTTATGCATTGCAAACCAGGCCTTAATTAACGAGCTCCATAACTCCTCTTATTCCATGTGATTGTAAGCCGTTCTGGTGATGATGGTAATTGCATTAAACATTCGGATACGGTGCAAACAATATTCGTGGTATTTTTATTGTGAATCCGGGTCAGATCAGTCAAAAATGTGGGATTCAGTCGGGAGCCACCTTTGCGGCAAGGAAGATCTATGACGGAATACCCCCCAACAGTCATCTAAATCGTAATTACATGCATATATCTTTCCTATCTGTATGTATATTTTATAGTGAATCTGTCAAATAAGCGACTTCACAAGGTCGCTGAAAATTTCAGTGACTTTTTAAAGTCACTAGCTCACTGAGTGGATTGACATTGTAAAAATTTTACTAATTTTTCAGCATGTAAATTTTACAGATTTACTGAAATGAATTTGAACAGTAAAGAATTAAGTTTTCTTTTTTGCGCAATAGCTCATTGGTGTTCAACGTTATCCCCTCGCCCAACTTTGTTGGCGAAGGGGATATAGGATTTGGTTAGTCCGTCCGTCTGCCCCTCACGCTTTTGGGTAGTGGTCTTGTGTGCAACGAACGGGTAAGCACACACATTTCAAATCCTATACATATTTTCTCCTCATATATTGTAGTCGTGCACCTCGTATTCAGTTCGTCCGATTTTTTATTTGTTTAGCCAAAGTTGAGCATATTTTGCGAAGGGCGAGGGGATTTGCAGAGTCCCGGTACTCTTGTTTCAATGAAGAATTGAAACTGGATGTATCGGCTTTTGCCGCAATGTTAAATTGCAATTATTATTTTTAGTCGGTGTCTGTAATCAAACCATGCACAATTCGCGTACTCTGGACTGTGATGGTATTAAATTAGCTTTTGTGAAACTGCAAGACTTATTCTTTTGTAATCAATTCAGGGTTAATGGTACACTGTGTATTGCGATGATACTATCTTTATTGAAAATTTCAATTGCATCATTTTTTGTTTGGCTTCTATATTTTTTTAATAGATTTAATAGAATATAACCCCGTTTTAGCATCAGGGTGTTCTCGTTTGATCCTTGCAGGATGCTTCTGAAATTCAGCAGTAAGTGTCCTGTCGTTTTCAGTATTCCAAATTGAGATGAATAGAAATTCAAAAATGATTTGGCAAAAAAAATTGGCTCGATTGCGTGTCCCATCCCATAATCCCATCACACACCGGAGTACAGTCTTTAGCAAAAAATAATACCATCACAATTCAGAGTAAAATAATTGATAAAAGAATGCCCAAACGTGGAGGAAAAAGAAACAACAACTGCAGACAAACCTAATACAATCGCAGTCCAAAGTACTTAAATGAATCCGCGTTAAATGTGCGAAACTCAAGGAATTATTATACAATAACAACACGGATAATTGTAGTTCCCCATGGCCAAAATCACAGTCCAGAGTAATTTACTCCATACTGTTGAACTCTCATGATTATGGTTTAAAGTTTTACACAATAAACATTGGACACCTGAACCGTAAATTAATTTCGGTGAATCTGTCAAATATCCAGGCTTAAAACCAGTCATTTTTATAAAGTCACTAAAATTCAGTGACTTTACAATGTCAGTAAGTGAGCCAGTGACTTTATAAAGTTATTGAAATTTCAGTGACTTCGCAAAGTCACTGATTTGACGAATTCACTGTAACATGTATAACTACATGTCATTTATTCCGAACAAAAAATTCCACGATATCATCTTGATACTGGACAAAATGCCTCGTACAAATAGTCAAGTATATGAGTATGTAAGTGAAAAGAATGTTGAATTTCATTCTCAGGTGTGTTGCTTTGGGTCACAGGTCAGGACAGATTTGGGCCGAAGTAATTTGTTTTTACATTTTTACAAAATGTACAAAATATAAGGTTTTTGTATTCTACATTGTAGCTATAAATTCAAAACACAGCTTAAATCTGACTTGCTAAGAAAGCTTATATTTGTGCGCTTAGTGGCTTGGCCAAGTAAGCGCGATATAGGAAGCAGGTTTGTGATGATAATGATGATTCTGCATAAGCACACATAATAGGAGGTATCTAGTCATATACACCATACAATTTTCGGTGCCTTGAGTTAAAAATATAAATAAAACAACGTCCAGCAGAACACTTGCACGGACTGCACAATGGTAAGTTAGAGAAACAGTTGACATTGTCCTTAAAATCATCGGGTGAGTAAAATAACCTTGTTTACCATCCCCCAGTCCGCTCAAAAAATCGCAATAAAGTAACCCGATCGGGTAAAAAAAGTGTTTTAAATAAAAGAAAATCGATGGGTTGGTCAGGTTATGAAATTGTAAAATAAGGATTTACTCAGATTACAGAAGACGTAATGAAAATGGCCTTTCAGAGTAGAAATTTGTCCTGAAATTTTGCACTTTGCTTTGCCGGTTGCATTTTTATATAAGAAACAAATATTTCAAACTCTTCAACAACTCTTAAATGCTGACATAAGTATTGTGTAATACTAACCTTTTATATAAATATTAAACCATGTTTTGGTAAAAATTTAACTACACATCGAAACCAAGGTAATAGGTTCATTAAAAGGAGAACACAATGAATAGAAAAAACGCTATATATAGATATGTATATATATGAATTTTAGGATAACCATAATTGCAGTTTCATAACTAGTTTTTCCATCAGTTTTAGTAAGAACAAGATAATAACATTAAGTCATAGGGCTTTGCTAAACTTAAACGTATATTGGTCACTTCATTATAAAAAGCAAATTTTACATGAAAGTAAAGCTTTCATATTATCAGCGGTGGAAAAGAAACTCTGAGTCCAACTAATTGTATTAATTGTTTATAGAATATAATGAAAAGTGACTAATCATTATTTGTGGAACTTAAGAGACATGATCTGTGCTGTGAAATTCTTTGATCTTTTCGTAAAATATCTTTTGATAACGATCAATTTTGTTCTTACTTGCGTGTAACTTTGAACCTTTACTGTTGAACTTCTCCAAAAACTTCTGCAATTTCACATGATTCTTCTTTAACTACAGTAGCAAAGATAATTTCACTGTTTTTTGTCATTTTTTCTTTTGTATCGTTTTTTATTTTGCTTTGTGGTATAGGCTTCTTTACGGTCTCGTTTGAATTGCTTATGTTTGGTACTTTTACTGTATTCAAGACCTCTATTCTATGTTCCTACTGCGGGTCTGCCAGCTGGATCATAATAGGCTGTCGGTCGAAAATTGGAACATGCTACAATATTGATGTGCACCATTTTATCTGTAATTTAAGCCAGTGCCCGGGGGTTACTATCATTTGCCAGTGCATTGCCGTGGCTAATACCCTTACACTTCAGATACAGTCTGCTTTATATCTTTTTTGGTTTGACAAGTTTCTAATAAAATTATTTTGCATCATAAAAGTTAAGAACGCAAAACAGCCAACCTCTACGGCGGATCGGTCTGTTGGGTTATAGCACCTTTCTACTCCGCAGACTAATAGGGTTACACAAATATAACTCTCATAAAGTGAGGTTTTTTAAAAAATATTCATCCGCTCTATGTTAAAACACAAAAGATAGATCTCTCAGAGGTACTCCTTTTTATAACAACGAGAGTATATGTTTTGTAAACATGTCACATGACCGTCATACAATAAGCATTCCGTCGGCCATATTTGGTCAAGCAGTTTCCAATGTAAACATTCAGTTACAACAAGAGAACACACACTCTGTCACATATATGTGGACTTTAGCTCTATGGGCTCCCATCCCACTAACAGAATGAAACTTTATTTCGAACACCATTGAGGTTAGAAGAATGGACCGAGCATTTTTCATAACGCAATTTTCGCGCCGAAATCCAAATGTCGGTTAGCTCCAAGTCAACCTCTGTGTTCTTCATGCTGTATTTTTGTCCAGGCCAAAAGGCAATTTTCTGTGTTCTGGACCGATCTGTATACACATTTCCCACCCTCGAATTAAAAAAAAAAGATTCCAGAAACCCACGGAATTTCATTTGCTCCCAAGCCAACTCTTTCCTTAAATTTGTCCTTTCGGACCTTTCTCAATGAAGGTGTCGTTTCTACTTCATTTATTTGGAGATAAGTTATTCAGAACTTAGGGGAAAACATAAAAATTCTAGTTTTCTTTTTAGATGTTAGCTCTTGTTAGAATCAACTCGTGTGACTTAAATAACTTCATAGTGTTAGTGCCAGTTTACAGAAAATAGTTCCATATTCTCAGTTTCTATATGTAACCTGTGTTCTGTAAACTGGGGCACCGTATCACCAGTTCTCGCATCTGGCACTCAAACATAGAGAAGTATAGTCAAAATATAATGGCGGACTCTTAAAATGTTATTTCCTTAGCTATCTTCACGTATCTTTCTTAAATTCCCATAATAAACCAAAATTAGGAAGTAAATAAACAAATCCAGGGTCAAACACCACCAGTAACCAAAGATTAGCTATGAGTCAGCTCTTCACTATTTTTACTTGGTATATTTCTTTATCAGAACTACAACGCTTTGCATTTTATTATATGCCTAGAGGTCCGCATGCAAAGAAATGATAGAAAAAAAACTAACATGCGGTTTTCATAGGCCAGATTGAATGGTGGCCCCCTATAAACTTATTCACAATGCGATCAGATGTAAATAGTAAACAAACAAACAAAAAAAAAAAAACAAAAACAAAAAAACACGTGTTTTTGGACTTGAAAGTGAATAGAAAGTGGGTCAGAATCAACCGTCCTCAAAATCGATAAATGAGTCATTATTGTGACGATATTTACAGCACAGCTGTAAATACGAAACGTGATCTAATTGCAAATGTCATATAATTAAGCCATTTGTGTATTTGAGTTGAAATAAGTTACTTCCGTTGAACTGTACGTTGAACTGACAAAAAGTAAGAAGGAACGATCGAAAGGGAGAAAATATTTGTTTATGAGGCGGGTTTGTGAGGTTAGTGCTTAAACCACATGAGTTTCAGACATAAATTAAAGTGTATTATCACTGATGGCAGAAAGGCATTTTTGAAGGTAAATATTTATTTTAAAGGGTAAATTGTTCGTAATTTACACACGTCCTTCGGGTGATTTAGTGTGCATTAATTTGAAATTAATAAAGATATAACTGATATAATGCCGCGGCTGGGGAGGGGGGGGGGGGGGGGTTACCTCAGAAATAATCATTACACGTAGCAAATAAATACTTAATATTTATTTTCTTAAGTGCAAAACTGAGTCAAATATCAATGCTCGCTGACCGCAGTACCGATTACGTGAAACCCCATCTGAGCATACTGAGTGCAAAATTAGCGCGTGGTAAAATTTTGAAGAACGACATAAAAATAGCAAAAGTAGGCATATAATAAAAGTGATACATCATTCTGAGTGCGTACGATATTGTTTTTTGCCTGAAGCCTACGGGCGTGTACAGGCATCCCCCTTCGGGGTCGGTCCGTACGGCCCTACGGCTTCAGGCAAAAAACAATATCGTACGTACTCAGAATGAAGTGTTACTATTGCATTGCTCATAGGGAGGGTCAACATAAGTTGTTCTGAGGCACTTTGTCAGTCCAGTAATCGATATTGTGTTGGCATATACAAGGTAAAACCGTGGAATGGGATGGGTGATAGAATGACACGTTTGTCGTAGATAGGCTGAAATCGACTTACCTCATTTTACTTCAAGACACTTCTTACAACCACGTACTTGGGAAAGTGTATCTCATAATACTGTGACATAAAATTGAAAGCATAGTTTGTTCATCAATAGAAAAATCAACAAAACTAGCCAGATTGATCAGCTGTTTTTTTTTGTTTTTTTTTGTTCACGCTGCCACCTTGGTTCTGCGACATTGTTTCTATCGCTGTTGGTGAATGGTTCAAGTGCGGACCGTCGCCGTACTGGTTCTGCTAAATCGTTTGTATCACTGTTGGTGATTGGTTCACGTGCAAACCGACATATTATTTCCCCAAATTGTGTATTGTTTACCTTGGAAACACAATTTGTACTTTTGTGCATTTTATTTAATATATACCAGGAATTTACTGCGTTTTGTATCAGCAATAGACCTCCACTGTCTATAGTGCATATTTGTTCCGTGTAATTTCAGGGAGATTTGCCCAAAATGATTAAAGTAGACGAACAGCAGTATAGGTTTATTGTTTAACTTTAAAAAAAAAAGTGGTTCCTCTCTTTTATAAGAACTAATTTCAACGGAATCTGGTTGGTCAATTTTCAAAATCCATCTACTCCAACAGTTTTGACCGGATGCCTTTCAGACTTTGAACGAGTGCTCTTTATATTTCTTCATAAGTTCCTTTTTTTTTTTTTTTTTGGTAATTTGCCAAAAATTGGCCCCATGTTGCTATTTACAAAGTTTTGGTTAGCCATAGCCGAAGTGACATAGAGCCAGAGTCGGAGTTTTATAAAGACTGGTCACTTTATGGACACTAGATGGCAGGGGGCTGGGAGTTGGTGGGGAAGCAAAACAAAAGCTGTCACACATTACTCATGTGAAATATATTCTGTACAAATTCGACATAAATGTAGCTATTGCATTATGCGTGAAAACAGTGGTTATCGGTGTCTTCAACCATCATGAAATAGAACTGGAACAGAAACAATTATGTCTAGTTAAAAGCATCTTGTAAAATAATAGGGTGCCCCTAAATGAGTATCTTAATTATTGAGTATTTCATTTTATCAGCGTCATTTTCACTGATAAATATGTTCAAAATTTTTATATACAGGTAATTTAGCTAGAGACATATACACAACAGCGATCAAAGAAGTTTAGCATTTTGCGTTATTGCAAGTGTATTCCATTTCACTTTCTGGTCGTTGTTGTCTACCAGCCAACCTCTAAGGCGGTTCGGTCTGTCGTGCGTAATACCCTTTTACTCCACTGAGGATTCCGCGAACGTAATACTCAGTTAGGGGGAACTACTTTTAAAAATACCTATCCCGCTCAGTGTTTATACATAACAGATAGATCCCCTCAGAGGTACAAATGTTGGACTGTTGAACTATTAAATTTATTTTGCAACAGGTAACAAGTAATAATGGCCGGGATTGATGAGCTATTTACGAAGAGGCTACCGATATCCCTGAAGTTCTCAGATAGGGAAAATCGGTGAGTCGGCTCTCCAGCTGTTCTGTTAAGTTGATTGAACTTTTTAAAATTCGTATCACTAAATATTCTAAATGGACATGCGCAAGACATTTTTCGCATTGGTATTTTATTTAAAAAAAGATAGATACCTGCCGAGCAACACTTTTCCTTGAAAGTATATCAACCCCCAGTTCTTGACGTCTTCATTTCAGAAAGACAACTATTTACATTGCCGTTGAAGTGCACACCACACCGACACCAGTTCATAGAAAGGTTTGATTTTAGTAGTTATTCAGCCTTCACTTGCCTTATTTAGCATTTACTTACTTTTTTTTCTTAAAAAAAGCCAAAACAAGATATTGTGTTAGTTACAACTCGTTTTAAATAGAATTCTTTGTTAAAATTTAGAAATTTAAAATGAGAAAGTATTAGCGCACATCTCACTTTTCTGTTGTGTTTTCGATTTCAGGAGTTGGTTATCCGGTTAACAGATGAAAATGATCTGTTTTTTCTTTATACATTGAAGCTGTCGGAGGAAGATTTTCAGAGGTAAGTTCTGGAACCTCCCGAAGAAAGAAACAAGAAATCGGTTCCAGTTTTGGTGGTTTTCCTTAATTATTTGCCTTTGCTATTGAACTTGTTAATTATAGTCCAAGAATGTAGTTTCATTGGCAGAATGATTCTGTATCTGATATTTTGCGTTATAACATTTCACTGTATTTGTTTTCAGTTTAAAAACTCAACAAGGATTATTGGTTGATTTTGGTGCGTTTCCACAAAAATTCATCGATTTGCTAGAGTTGTGCTTACAAGAGAAGGATAAAGAAAATCCAAAGTAAGTTGCAGTATCAGATGAAAACTGTGAAAGTCCCCTTAGTTAACTTTGTAATTTTCAGAAGAAATCATCACAGTGTATGCAATTTATTTTCATACTTGTGTCTTACTCTGTCTTTAATATAATAAATTAAAAAAGAAACCGAAATTAAGTGATATGTTTTGAAATTTTTCATCTGTTTTTTTTTTTTTTTTTGTTTTTTTGTTAAATTATATATGATCAATGTTTTGTTCAAAAATGTTTGTTTTTGAACGGCATCGTTGTTCTCAGAGCTGGGTTCATGCAATCGTTGCTGTCAAAACTAAGCTGTTCGGGTTTTATTTCATCTAAGTTTATCTAAATAAACTTAACAAGGTTTTCTTCAATCGACTGTGGGAATGTTGTGGTGTTTATGTCTGCATTTATGGATTAAATTTTCGCTTGTCTTTCATGAATGCGGTACCCATATGTTTTATGTTACAGATTCATATTGGACTTGGTGGCGAACGGAAGCAGCAGCGGCTGTACTGCGAACCTGAATGTCGTAGAAACCAATGCCTTCAAGCACCTCACCCACCTGTCGCTCAAGTTCCTGCCTGGCACCGACACGGACATCAAAAAATATCTAGCACATTGCCTTAAAGTATTGAAGGTAGTGATTTTTTACTCAAATTTACTGTCGTTATGAACTAAAATCCGCCGGTTTTCTTTTTTTCTTTTATCGAAAGGAATATTTGAAAAAAAAAACTGCGGCTTAGTACAGAAGAGAGGTTAAATTGTTAGCAATGATCTGATGTAGTGGTGAGTCATCCATTTTTTTTTCTGTAACGCCAGGATCAAAATGCCACGTTAATGAGTCGCCTGCAGCAGACGGAAGCGGAACTGAGCTCACAGCTACGCCAGACACGCGAGGCCCTGGCAAATAGAACGCAAGAACTGGACAGTCTCAAGTCGGAATGGAACACGAACAGCTCGAGCAAAGAGGTCGAACATAGACGGGAACTCACCTCGGAAAAGGAGAAAGCACTACAGGTAGGTGCAGAGTCTGCACTGAATTTACTAAATATCACGGAGATAAACAACAAGCCTTGATGTGGATTCCACTCCTATCCTATACAGTTTTGATCCAAGATGCAGCATTAGATGTTAACGATTTAACGAATTAAGAACTTAGATGTTAACGATTTGTGTTTACTTTTCTCTATAATTAAGAAAATGGTTAGAAAAGAAGCGACGTTTTTGAAATGGAACACACTTGTGTTTGCTGGAAATGGCTGAATATAAAACCATTTATGAATTTTCGATTGCACAATTTGAGAGGGTATAGCTTTTACCAGTACAGAGTGTGCTTGTATATAACATGAACGTGTTCACTCGTCATGCATAAGAGACGTATGCGCACATGTTTGTGGTCTTTTGGTGCAGGCGCAAGCGGCCCAACAGCAGCGCCACGAGCGGGAGAGGCGCGAGGCGGAGCAGGCGCACGCGGCTCTCGTCAAACAGCTCGAGACACGCCTCCACGAACTCGAGGCCGCCAACAAGGTGAGGCGAGGCGCTGTTCTGGCGCTGTTCTGGCGCCGCTGTCTAAACCCTTGATAAGAAGGCTTAGCTGTGTCGTCCGTCTGTCCGCTGTCAGACATAACCCGCTTATTTGGCGATAGAATTGTATAGACGAGGGGACTGGTGGAAGATATTACCAAATGTTTGTTTTTTAGCGGAGTTCTCAGTGATGTCAGTGATGCTCTGTGTAATTTTGGACATCCGTGTGAAACGAAAGAGTTTGGACATGAAAGTGCAATGGCAGTCCCCGAAAAAACGAGGACAACTTGGGAAGTTGTTAAAGGGTTCTTACGGGGAAGAGGACTGTTAATAATTTGTTTATATAAGAACCCGAGATACTTCAAATTCATTCCTCTGTAAGGAGGACAAGATTTTAGACCCGATACAATTTGCTTATCTATGTAAAGGTAATCTCTGTTGGCTTAAGATTGATTAGAATTAATGAAATTGTGCTTCATTGACCATAGCACCTACACTATAGGTATGATATGACAGAACGGCGAGAGTTAACGCCGTGCTTTTGGTGATGTTGTAGGATCTGACAGACAGACGCTACAAATCTGAGTCGACCATCCGAGAGCTGAAGGCCAAGTTAAGCACGTTAGAGGAGGAGCACCATCACGCCAGGTGACGCTCTGATCACGCCTCTCTCCGGGCGTCAAATGGTCCTCATCTTCATTTTAAAACTGTGTACTGAATTTGTACGTAATGGACTTTGTATGGAAGGACATTTGTACGTAAAGCTTTTAATTTGAAGATACCATGTTATTTCAACTTGACGTAGATAAATATGTGAATGTGCTGTAGGCAAGAATTACAGAATTTGAGAAAAGACAACGCGGGCTTGGATTCCAATTACCACGAGCAAGATAAGGTGATAACTCAGCTAAGGACGCGATTGGCTGTGCTGGAGCAGGAGGTGCAAGATAAGGAGGAGGTCAAAAGAAAAACAACAGACCTCTATTCGTCAGAACAAGAGCAAAAGGTATTTTTTTTAATCTCTGTCTCATCTCTGTCCACTCTTCGAAAAAGTATAAAAAATAAAATACATAAAAAATGTTGAGAGTATGTGAGAATAATTAAAAGTTTGGGCTCTGTATTTGAAAACAACTTTAATCAACATTGGTTCAAAGAACCAGCGGACGGATGAGCATATCAATCTGTTGTGTTATTGCTACCCCCTCCCCCTGGCGTTCGACATTGTGTATGACACCTCCCCTCTTCCCTCAAATATAGTATAGTTCCGCTTATTGTACGTCAGCCCGATATGCTGTGTCATTCGTTGCATCTTTTTGATGTTTTTAGAGAAAGTTAGAAGAGGACTTAGAGAGAAAGAAACGTAACATTGGCAAACTTGAAAGCTCTATCAAAACCATGTCCGAGGAACTCATGAAAGCTAATGAAATCATTAAGAAATTCCAAGGCGATATCAAGACTTACCATTCTAAGGTATGTCAATATTTTTATTTTTTTTTTGTGGGGGGGGGGGGAGGGTGGGGGGGGGGTGATCTAGACACGGGAATTTCAGATTTTCAGTGTTTTTTTTTTCCTTTCGTATTTTTCCCCCGTCAATTTCGGATCGAAATTTATGGTCCCTGAGATCAGTGTAATTTACAATAAAAATTTCTCACTTTTTTCTGGAGGGAGGAAGCTTGAGTTCATGTATTTTTACACATGTAATGGTTGACGTGTGTATGCCAATTTAAATTTCTTCCGCTCGCGCTTTGAGCGCTCCCGTAAGAAAACATCCACAGTCGTGCTCGTCAGTGGTCGTTTCACAAGTCAGCTCATGCTTATGTGGTGTGTGGTTTATGCTTTTCTTTTTTATGCACGTTTTCATATGGTTTTGTGCGACTTCGAAAAATTTCATATCTTTTTCTTATCCTTTTTAAAAAACAAACTCATTGTTTTTTTTTTTGGCGGGTGTGTATAATTTTTGCCAATATATCTCAGTAACGACAATCACTGTCATTTGCTATTTCATACACTGAATATATATATATATATATATATATATATATATATATATATATATATATATATATATATATATATATATATATATTACTTTAGGCGTGCTTGCGAGTGAGTCTCTCCCGCATTAAGTACGATTGTGTTGCCAATGAAGGTGGTAAACGTTTGCTAAAATCACTCAGATCGCTTCTCTGAAAATCTAGAACTGCAGAGCCTTATACGGTCTTTCAACGCCCCCGAACCCTCACTTGGCTTATTGCTCGTTCCGCTTGCTTTGAGATTTAAATTTTAAAATGCCAAGTTTCCGCCTATTTCGATATGTTTAAAAACTACATGTCTGAAAACTACATGTCTGAAAATTACAAGAAAAATCTATTGATATTTTGAAACGAATTACTGTTCTGTTTTATACATCTAATTTTTTTCCACAGTTGAAGTTGCGCGATCAAGTAAATATTGAGCAAGAAAAGTTACTGGGTGAAAAGAACAAAGAAATGGAAGAAATACGAAAGGAATTGGAACAGATGAAATCAACCAATCACAACAAAGACGATGAGGTCAGTGCTGCACAAAAAAAAACAAAAAAAAAAACAGAAATAATGCTTTTCAAATAATAATTTTAAGTGCATCCTCTAAAATCGCTTCATTTTGTAACAGAAAATACCTAGTGTGGTCTTGTTCACCAAAAAAAAAAAAAAAAAGAAGAAAAAAAAAATAGAAACGGGGTCAACCAATCATGTGCTGTCGTGTTGGTTGTCTTCTTGAAAATTCTTTCCATATGAACGCCTCCCGGTAGTATTCATACTGGACACATAGTTCAGAATAACGAACTACAAAATATATAGTGAAGAAAGACATAAGTAAAACACGTACCAGTGAATGGTAACCATGTTTCTCAAAATATACATTATGATGATACTTTTTATTTATTTATTTATTTGTTTTAGATAAAGAAATTAAATGAGAATCTTCAGACCACAATGCAAAAACTGGACGAAAGTCGGCAGTTATTGAAGACTAATGAAAATGGTCAGTTTTTATAAAAATAAATGTCGGAGGGGGGGGGGGGGGATGCTGGGAGATACTCAGTTCTAAATTAAATGGAGCTGGTGAGTGAAATGCATTTTTTTTTTCACAGAAAGTTATGCCGTTAAGGGGCACATCGTGTCAATTCATTTAAAAGCAAGTTTGGTGGGGCTGGAAAGTAATTGAAGTGAATTGATCGGCAAATCGCTTAATGAATTTTTCCTGTCATAGTATTGATATTTTTTAATGCTACGGACAAACAGCGTTTCAAAGCAATAAGGGGTTTAATACAAGAAAACCACATTGAAACCTTGGTAAATGTGGTACAAGAAGAAGAAAAAGTGGTCGAAACGTCCGTGGAAATCGACGTAACCGTTCCTGAAACTTAATCCGGGAAGGTCTGTGATTGCCACTTCAGGAAAGCTACTGCCCGGCTCTAAAACAAGTAAAATAAACCTACCATGCAAGGTGTTTTTTTGTCTGTAATTCGTCTCATTTTTTCAGTTATAAACTGGCTGAACAAGCAAGTGACAGAGAATCAGTTGACAAGAACTGGCCATGGGGCGGGGGCATTTGAAATGAACTCGACTGGCTCAGCGTCCCGGCCTCTGGTGAGTGGAAATCAGTTCTTGCTCAAAAGTCACTGTCCGTTATTGATCAGTTGGGATTTGAGAGAAGAAATTTTTTTCCAGCACTGTTGTGTTGTTCAGGGGGGGGGGGGGGTGGTTTTTTTTGTAACATTAGTTTGATGTTTAATGTCCCGTTCACCAACTATGATGGGTATATTGGGACGCAGTTGCTAAAGGAACAAGTGGGAAAAAAAGAAGGAAGAATGAAGAAATAGTAAAAGAGGAGTCAGAAAGAAAGAAATTCCGACTAGTCGCCTCTTACGCCATGCACGGAACAGAATGCAGTAGGCGTATTTTCAAGATTGCCCCCCCCACCCCCAACCCACAGGGAGATTTTTTATAGGAAGACCAGGGCGGGTTCTTCAGTCGGGTTGTATTTTGTAGGAAGACCAAAGCCGATTATTATGAAAGGTTGTATTTTGCAGGAAGGTCAGGTTTGGGGGGGGGGGGGGGAGGGATGGGCTGATTCTGAAGGCGGGTTGCATTTTGTAGGAAGACCAGGTCGGATTATTCAGGCATGTTATATTTTGTCCAGTTATGGGAAGGAAATCATGCATCGGCGTCGCCCTTTCTGTTGCTTAAAGTGGCCGTCTGGGCGTCATCAAAACAATACACACACACACACACACACACACAATGTTCTGATTGCGCCTGGGTAAGCCTAGTAAGAAGGCAAGAAAGAAAGAGATAGTGGGGGGGGGGGGGGGGGGGGGACTGGACCGTGAAACTGTGGAAGAGCATCGTAGATGAATCCGTATATTGAATTCTGTAATGTGACACTTCGTGTGTTATATTTGATACCGTTGCCATGTGGTAATGAAACACTATCTCAAAGACACTGGTAACCGGGTACTTAGCGGCCTAATTAATGAAACAGGATGCTGATGTAAGCCATGTAGAAGTCACGGTTGTGACTGTTTTTTAAACACGAAACTATTGAAAAAAAGAAATCGAAATTTTCAGCCCCTCCCCGCCACTGTACGCAAAATGTGTAACGTCACCAAACTGAATGTAACAGCGTACTCAAAGCTTCTGACTCATCCCCTGCCCCCGCCCCTCTGCCATGCGTGCGTACTCAACGGATGGCCCCAAAGTCAGAAAAGGCTGCATTCTCAAATTGCCATGTTTCCTGTCTTCTTAATTATATTGGAGCGTCTCTAGTGATGACTTCGAAACAGGTCGGTTTTTACGGCAGAGTGCTTCAAATAGAATTAAAATAGCAGACTTTAAGTCATATATGGATGAAAGATCTTTGGGCATAGAGGAAAAACTCTTAAAAACTTCAGATTAAAAACGAAACAGCGGTGGTTCTACGTAAAAATAATAGGTTCGTATTGTTTCATGATTGTTCTAGCCCTGAAGTAGTCGTTTTTAAGGACGAAACACGTTGATTTAATTTATGTTCGCTGTATGAGTGATGCGAGTCACGTTGAAGATTTTAGTAAACCTTTTGTGCTGTAAATCTCCGTTTTTTTTTAAATCTTGGTATACTGTAAATGTCCGCTGCAACAGACATGACACCCAGCAAATAAAAGCAGTAATAGTGTTCTGCGAATTGCTGCTAAGTGGGCATAGTGCGCTTCAAATTTCTGTATTAATAAGCAAATACCTGCTGTAAGAATCGTCGGGGCAACATTCAGGCAAGGGTGCGCTGTAGAATGCGTGGTCCACTCTAGATCTCCGCTGTTCGATAACACCAACTGTTTCGGGCCCAAACTAAGTGATCGAGGTATCGAATATTCGAGTAATCGAATTGGTTCAGACACATACTTTCAAGTCAGTGGATCGCGGGCATTGGACATGTTATGGTTCAGTAGGAGTTACGTAATTACACTGTAATAATCTGTATAAGCTTAAACTGGGCAGATATGTGGATGGCACACGAGTCCAAGTTAACGAAGCCGAATTGCAGTTTGGTCAGTAAGGGGTCTTGCATACCAGAGTGTTAAATTACAAGCGTAAAGTTAAACAGTGAGATTGAATGATTGACCTGCGTTCTCTGTTTCAGCATAATTACAGCGCACCGAGCTATGGACCTCACTCCTCACGCCTTTCCAATTCTATACGCAGTGAGCCACCCTCCCAAAGTTACCACCGCCCCCACGCTCATGGCTCGATGCCCCTCCCCTCGGGCGTGTCGGGGCGGGGTCAGTACGTGCAGTACCACCCGGGCCAAATCACCGTCAGATCGTCTTTGCCCGTGCCCATGGCAAAAAGTAGTCCCATCGGAGCCATAGCGGAGGAGAAACAAAGTCCGCAGTCGTCGCCTCTTCATCCCAGCAACCAGCCCAAACCCAGAACAAGGTGAAACATACTGTAGTCTTGGGTAAGGGGGGTGGGGGGGGGGGAGAGGGAGAGGGGAGGGGGGTGCTTATATGTCGTAGTATTTTTCAGAAAATGAGAAAGGACTTATTTAAAGAAATCAGTTCTGTGTCTGCTATTCATGAGGAAAACTGCACAATGCGAGGGGAAAAAGTTTGCATAGACATGTGTACCATCTTAAGCAGACTGCTGACTGGGACCTGTAAACTGCTGGAGCCCCTCCCCCCACTCGTGACGTCACATGTGCATGGTGCGCCCCTAAAGGTGTACTCCTTCAGACAGAGTTTTGTCAAAGCTCACTTTGAAATTAATTTTCTAATCCAATTTTCCCCTCCTTCCCCTCTCCCTTATGATGGACTCATCAACTTTTCAATTACAGAACATGTAAGTGAATAGGAGAGAGTTTAGTCCGAGGCGCCCCGCTGTTTGCTCGACCTTAATTGGCTGGAGCGGACTCATTACTTTCTCTCAATCTGCCGTTTTGTGCCCTTAAAACATGGGTGGCGTGTAGGGACGTTGGCAGTAGGCTCCGTGTTATTGCTCCAGTTGTAATTTTTTTTTAACTTGGGGTTGGAAAGTAAATTGAATTAAATTTTTTAATCGTTGCTGAACTGTTCATGTTGTGAGAGAAAAATACACCCCTAGATATTTTTCGAACAGATAGAAATACATGTCAGATGTTTGAAAGGCAGTGGCACGTGTAATAAACCAAGTTGTGTGTACGTGTTTGCGTGGTGGCGTGTATTTTGGGTGGGGTTGTCCAGTAAGGGAAACATTTTTCTGTTTCACATTTTTACATGCTACATAGAATTTTTTTATTTATATATGTTATATTTTGAGTATATAATATTATGTTTTTCAGTGCTGCCGAGCCGTTGATAGATAACCGATACCTACAACGCACGGATGAGCTACCCCTGCGTGAAGCTCCCCGAAGCGTGACGCCCACCCAGACGTCCCTTCACTTCTCCGCCCACCCTCCCAGCGCCCCGTCCTCCACGCACCCGACGCGGCTCAGCAAGGACGCCATCTTGTCTCAGAGACCTTCCGGTGTGGCTAGCGCCGGCCAGCTCGCGCCTCCAAGCTATGTCACTACGGCGGGGAGTAGTCACGCGCCGTATGGAAACACTGGACTCCTGGCTAGTCAGAACACCGCAGGCATGTCCGTGACTAATAAACAGTCCCAGCCTCCTTTGGCCTCGGCATATTTCCCTACGCAGGGTAAAGTCACGTGATGTTCGTCATGTACGTAGGAATTTTTTTCTTTTTTATGTGCGTGTATTAATTTCGTATTTACTGTTTGTAAAGTAGCCATAGTGCTTACAGTAGTGCCTTAGTAGTATTCGGTATAGTTTTTCGCGGATAAAAATTAAAGTAGTTTGTTAGAATTTAGGAGTTTAGGAGTGTAGGAGCCAAGTAGAGTTTCCAAGGTAACCGTCAGAACACCAATTCGCGGAGCCGAACTTCGGGGGTAAAAACCACGCACCGCTACTTTGCTTGATATTAATGGTAATAATAAATTAAAAGTAAATTGGAAGTATGACAACAAGTATCATAACGTCCCCATACTCTGCTGTACGCTTTTCTATCGATAGAAAGTTCTGTCAGAGTGTATTAAGTTAAGTAAATATAATTGTAAAAATTAATGGCATGTTTTTTTTTTTGTTTTTTTTTTTCTGTGGAAATTTAGGACGTTGGTTCAAAAACCGAACCGTAAGGTACTCACAGCAAACCAAAACGGTATAGAACCGGGACGGAAGGGTTTGGGAGGGGGGGGAGCGATAGATTACAGAATTTTTCATGCATACGTAGTTACAGTAGCGGGATATTATCTTCTCCTGGACAAAGGCTCTATTATGAATATCAGCTGGTATATTGTTTTTCATTGGATTTTCATTTTCACAGTTAGTTCATGTAAGTTAAAATACATAAATAGAAATAAAATGGTATAGAAAATTGTTGTGTAGCTATTTATTTCATACCAAATCATAAATGATGTCCCACACTGTGCAGAATTATATGCCTGCCCCATTGGTAGAGATATCTTGTTTTGTGCTGTCCTTTCAGCAGCGATTTCTGTAAACTCTCTTGCCATTTCGACAAAAGTTGGAGTACAGTTAGTTTATTACCCAGAATAGACGCCCATATACTTTTCTGAGATCTGATTCTCGAACGCCCATGGAGTCGAGTCCTTTCGGCTATCCCTTAACGCAATTTTTGTGAAGCCAAGATCGGATCATATGTCATATCTATTACTCTGATTGAGTGTCATTTTTGTTTTTAAAAGTGTAATTTGATGATGTTGTTTCACAGGACTTTAGTCCAATTTTTATGCCCTGCCTGACAAATGTCAGCGGGGCATATAGTGTTTGACTTGTGCGTCTGTCCGTCCGTCTGGTCTGTGTACGTTTACACTTTAGGTACCATGTTTTGTGGATCGCACTGTAGCGTAGCTATTTGGCCGGAAACTTTTTTGTTTTTGGGATGTTGTTTCTAATATATTGAAGATGTGCAGGTCGTCGTCCTTTTGTCCGACGAGCCGTTTATTAGGTCGGAATTGGGGTTTGAACTTAGGCACTTTTACTGTAGTTAGATATTTTATGTACTAAGTTTTGTGGATCGCACCTCACTCTACATATTTGTTTGGTCATTTATTTGTTTATAGATTATTGTTTCTAAAATATGGAAGTTGTGCAGGACGTAGTCCGTTTGTCCGACGAGGCGTTTTTTCGGTCAAAATTGGCCTTTGAAATTAAACAATCTTACTGCATTTAGGTGCTCGTCACTAAGTCCGTGCTTATTCATTCTTTCTTCAAGAAGAATCACATCCCTCAAACTAAGATTATGTCACTGACTATCCGCCAGGCGGGGCATTCGTGCTCCGATCGGATACACCTCTAGTTTTATTACCAGCATCGCATTCTCTTGGCAGTTCTAAATATACCCGAAAACTGTTTCTGTGCGTGCAAAAAATTTTATTAAGAAAGTGAGAGAATAACAGAGAGAATGTCTTGTGACCAAGTCTTCTGGTTACACAAATCACACAAATCATCAGGATGTACCAGGCCGATGCGCCGCCAAAACCTGGACACTGGTTTAAAACCACAGTATCTTGCTTGCTGTTACATATTTCTTTGACGCCATACCGGACAGATTACTTATACGCGTGAGTGCAAAAAAATTAACTGGAAAATGAAAAGCGGGGAAAATGTAATGGCGTCGAAAAAAAATACATCCGCGAAACAAAAGCAGACCAATAAGGCAAAATATGAGTCGTGTTAACTTGAGTGAGCGACGTTTCCTGTGGCGTTTGTGGAGACAAATAACTTCTGTCATCCACTTTATGGTCAATTTATTCTAACATCTGTCAAGTTTCCAGCCCCCAGTCGAGACCTAAACATTCAGGAACGCTAAATTAAACACTTGATGACTGCCACATAAGCTTTTATTTAAGGGTCATAGTAATTTGTTTTTAATGCTGCATTTAGGTATCGTTCTATAGAAGCTGTTTGCTGAGTTAACTAATAATGAACCACTTTGTTCCATTGAGTTAGAGCTAGAAATGAAGAGCAAGGAGAGATTCATGGTGTAATTTTCACTGTAGCACATAAAATAAACATAGAAATATAAAAAACGAGAAGAAAAAGAACATGCATGCGCTCTTTTGTCCATTCATTTTTTTTTTATAATTGTTCAGAACCCGATGACATTTTAACCATTTACTTTTCTTCCGTGCAGTAAATGTTTGATCCAGTGCTTATCCCGGAACAAGCAGTATTTTGAAAGTTGCGTATTTGGTAACAAAGAAGTCAATTAAAAAGACTCAAAGCTCTGTGATTTGTGATTTTTTTGGCAGTTTTTTGACGAACCATTAAAATTTTTCTGACATTGACCTGATCTACATTGTTACTTTTGTCTTGTAATTGAAACGATTATTATAAAAAAGGAAAGGGGACAGAATGACGACTAAATCGCCTTAATGCCATCATCTGTAGCTTTCTGAGGCGAGTCGTAAAACAAAAACAGTTACAAAGTGCCTGGGCAATTTAAAACGAGAGTAGTTTTGCCAAAAAAAAAAAAAACAGTAAAAACTTTGTATGAATAACCAAATAACCTAGCTGTTCAGTTTGCAGGTTCTTTGGAACAACTCAGCCTTCGTTGAATCGGATAGCCTTGGCTGTGTCTACGTCAAGTCGTTGTATGCAGAGCAACGTCTACCAGGAAAATTGCGTCGATTCATATTTTAAAGGGCTAAATTCATGGGGAGATCTTGTGCTTAGTGGGTGTCGGAGAAAATTCCAGGCCTGGGGACAAGCAGCGGAGAAGGAGGGGGGGGGGGGCGGTTGTTTTATTAAGGTTGTTAAATTTTTATAGGCACATATTTTTAGTTGCCCTCCGGGTCCATAATCCGTTTTTCCTCACCTTAAAGCTTTCGGTTAGAAGAGGCCTCTGCAAGTATATATCCTGATGTTTTTTTTTCGCCGTCGGCATGAATAAAGAAACGTGGGATTTGGGTCGCTATTGCCATAAATATATCGTGATGTTCGCCGGGAGGCGGCAATGTATTTTTACCCTCCAGAAAATGAGCTGCTTTGTTGTTCTGACTTTCATAAAGAACTAAAGGAAATGATGTGGATATTCCTTGTTGTGCTCTCTGGATGTCCGCATAAAATGAAAACACTGCAAAGATGAAAATTTTACAGATCGTTATTTTGGACAAGTATCTCATACATTTTTCCCAACTCGGGATTTTTAGGAATAAAGAAGATATGATTTTTGTTTAAATATAGAATGATAGACAAAAATGTTTATGTAATAATTAAATGTTTCCCTATAAGACTTCATCCTACACAATTTTTATTTGCCAAACTAATTAAGATATTAAGATATTTTAAGTGGATAACTTCCTGCGGGACCAAGCTCTCTGGCCTTCGAAACAAGAATAAACTAGACTGAAATTCGTACAGCGAATTAGACACCACTTGGAATGATAACTTAAAACGGAAGGTAGATGATATTGCTATTTGTTAACAACTTTCACATGCCTGAATGTAGAACATCCCCCTAAATACTACCAACTCTACCAATAAGATCAAAGTCAAAAATTTTTATCAGGTGCACCACTTCAGATGACCCTCCATTCATGTGCCAAGTTTGGTTGGTCTAGCTTCAGCGGTCTTGGAGGACATGTCTGGAAACCGATTGCTCTATCTCTTATTGTTTTCGAGAAAAAGGCCAACTTCCGGTTTGGGGCTCGAAAGTGACCTGGAGATCAAGGACACCGGAAGTTATACCTTACGTATCATCATATAGGGCTGGAGGTCGAAAATGAGGTCAAAATTGCTCTATCCCTTACCGTTTTCAAGATAAAGGCTAACTTCTGGTTTTGGGCTCGAAAGTGACCTGGAGGTTAAGGACACCGGAAGTTATACCTTACGTATTGTCGTATACGGGGTGGAGGTCGAAAATGAGGTCAAAATTGCCCTAGCTCTTACCGTTTTGGAGATAAAGGCCAATTCCGATTTGGGGCTCGAAAGTGACCTGGAGGTCAAGGACACCGGAAGTTATACCTTACGTTACGTCGTATAGGGGGTGTAGGCCGAAAATGAGGTCAGAATTGCTCTATCTCTTACCGTTTTCGAGATAGAGACCAACTTCTGGTTTGGGGCTCGAAAGTGATCTGGGGGATAAGGACACCGGAAGTTATACCTTACGTAACTTAATAGGGATGGAGGTCGAAAATGAGGTAAGATTGTTCTATCTCTTACCGTTTTCGAGATAAAGGCCAACTTCCGGTTTGTGGCTCGAAATTAACCTGGAGGTCAAGGGCACCGGAAGTTGTGCCTTACGTATCGTCGTATAGGGGTGGATGTCGAAAATGAGGTCAAAATTGCTCCATCTCTTACCGTTTTCAAGATAAAGGCCACTTCCGGTTTGGGGCTCAAAAGTGACCTGGAGGTCAAGGACACCGGAAGTTATACCTTACGTATCGTCGTATAGGGGGTGGAGGTCGAAAATGAGGTCAAAATTGCCCTATCTCTTACCGTTTTCGAGATAAATCATCGTTTTTCTTTAATAACGTTTTTCGCGATTTGACCTTGATCATCAAGGTCAAGGTCAAAAATTTTTAACGGGTGCCTCAGATCACATCCTATATATATGTGCCAAGTTTGGCTTTTCTATCTTCAACGGCCTTGCTGTAGATGTCTGGAAACCGATTGACCTTTTTCGCGATTTGACCAGTAAGGTCAAGGTCAAAAATTTTTATCAGGTGCACCACTTCAGATGACCCTCCATACATGTGCCAAGTTTGGTTGGTCTAGCTTCAGCGGTCTTGGAGGAGATGTCTGGAAACCTATTGCTTTATCTCTTACCGTTTTCGAGAAAAAAGCCAACTTCCGGTTTGGGGCTCGAAAGTGACCTGGAGGTCAAGGACACCGGAAGTTATACCTTACGTATCGTCGTATAGGGTTGGAGGTCGAAAATGAGGTCAAAATTGCTCTATCTCTTACCGTTTTCGAGATAAATAATTGTTTTTCTTTAATAACGTTTTTCGCGATTTGACCTTGACCCTCCATACATACATGTGCCAAGTTTGGTTGGTCTAGCTTCAGCGGTCTTGGAGGAGATGTCTGGAAACCGATTCGGCGGAAGAAGAAAAAAATTTTAAAAAGGGAGAAAAAATAGGTGAAGAATCCCCATTTGGTATTTTCAATACCAAGTGGGAATAAGAACCGAAGACAGACTCTCTTTCTCCTTTTCGTCCACATTAAATATGCACATTCTTGGCATTTAAAATGGCAGTACAGCCGGTGACTCTGATAATAATAAGAAATGATACAAGGAAACGCATTGCTTTTACCTAATTCGTACAGCTTTTAAAAGTGGAAATGCAGAATTATAAAACGAGCATCATGCGGCCGACTATCATATCACTCTTAATCACTATAAACAAGACTTAAGCGTAAAAAGTGCCACTACATGGGTGTTTATTGCTAGTCAGATGGACTCATTTTTCCACATTCACTTTTTGTCTGTATTAACCAGGCCAAGTAAAACTCATAAAATTTCAGATTTTTTATGAAAGAAAAGAACAGGACTATGCAAGCCTGTTGCTTTTGTTACATAGAATCAGAGTGCAACGTCATTTTCTAAGGGAGCAGGCAGTACCTTATCAGCATACGGCTTACGTCATAAGCATATGGTTCTGCCTTATCGTACTTCGATGTTTTGCCTGATAATGGTTCTGAGTGAGATTTTGCTACTGTACTGGTTCCAAAAGAAACAAAATTAAAATATTTTCAAATAGAACAGCATAGGCGTAGCCACCGGGGGGGGGGGTGCTGGTCTCAGCCCCCGTCCAATTTTCAGAGGGGGGGGCATAGTATCCTTCGCCGCCCCCCCCCCCCCTCCGTTACGAAAGTTTGCACCCCCCCCCCCCATCAGTTGCAAAAACGTGGCTACGCCAATGTGAACATCTTGTAGTCTTAGAAATAATTGAAAAAAATACTAATGCTGAAAGTATCTAAGATGTAACACTGAAAGTGTTGGGATCAGGGTGGCAGCATCCTGATGCATTCTATATCGCCGAAAAAATGCAACAATATAAAAAATACCGGTTCTATTAGCAATGAGGAACTTTAGATGCAATGCAGCTATGGTCTAATTTCCTACACACAAAGCTTGCTATTTATTATTAATCCAAACTGCTTCACTGACTAACCGAAAAAAAAACAACGTACTCGCCTGTAACACCAGCACCGGCCCCTTCATCAATACCATCTTCATGGGTCTTAAATGGGGATTTATGAACTGGGTAAGGTAAAATCCAGTCAGCCACGTTTAACTCAGGGCAGGGTATGGCAAAACCTAGACCAATGTAAGGCCTTGTTCTTCAACTTAATGTGGAAGAAATTTTACCAGGCTGTCAGTTTTTTTTTAAAATAGGTGGGTCGGTTTTTTTTTTTTTGCCTTTTCAAAATTTTCAGTTCTCAGGCCTTCCAAGCGTTTCCGAATCCAATACCAAATATCTACCCCCATGATCTACCCCTATATGAGGTGTATGGCTTTTTAAAGCAGTTGGGTGACCTCAGTTTACATTCGCAATGAATATGAGCAGACTGAAATGACCGTGGTGCCAAGAATAGCGAGAAAGTTCACCCCCACCCTGGGTTTCTGGGCGTAAACAAAGACAGTACATAACAAGTGTAAAAAAAAATATTATTTAAAAATTTAATAATTAAAAGTGTAATAAACTGAAACTGCTATTATGATCCTTTCCGATCTTTAGTGATTAACGCTCTTTTGCAATTATCAATTTAGCTATTGGCGTTTTGGCAGATTCGGGACTTCTCTTTTTGTTTTGCAGTTTTGTCTTTCCGATGTGCCCCGATCTGTTTCGATCCAGATTCTACAGAAATAACAGCGTCTGGTAAATACACTTTCACCAGTTTGCACAGACTTCTTCCCCAATTTCTTTTTCAATTACACAATAATGGAGCATTTGACGCTTGTTTAGTCTCTCACTGCATGCTGTCATTTCCTCATTTAAAAAATTAGCAATGTTCCTTATTATCGCACTCCAGACAATGAAATCACATACAGCTTAAAAATCGAATTGCCATGATATTTGCTGAATGCCAAGTGATCATCCGCTGGGCAAAAATATCAGGTAGACTCTACGAACTACAATCATGAAAATGTAGACTATTTATGTTTTGTCGAACGCAACGGAGCGGAACTATGGAATGCCGTTTTAACAGTTAATGCCTATTTTTGATATCACAATATAATGAAAGATATCAATAAATCGTTGCAGATCTCATTAATTTATATTTTGCTATCAACAATTGAATTTTAGATGGCAAAAAATGATTTGTGAGATGAAAAAATCAATTAACAAACCTAAAGATTTTAATGGAGACACACATTTATATAAAATTTAACAAATCGTCAATTAAAGTTTGGAGATGAAAACTTGAACTATTGACATCAATAATAATAACACAATTTCTGATCTGAAGAATTGCTTCTTTTTTGTACAGTTAAAATTAAAAGAAAGATTTTGTGTACAAGGACCAGTCATTATTTTATTCACATAGGTGTGCCTCTGAATTTTGCATATGAAAATAGACTGATATTTTGATATCAAAAATCAATTTTTGAGATAATTCTGAAGTAATGATATTTGAAATAAATTCTTGATATCAATAAAAACAAAATAACTTTTCGAGCTCAAAATTGACATTTTACTATCAAATATTTCAGTTTTGCTATCAAGAATTGTATTTTTGATAAAAAAACTTAGATATCATTAAATCATTTTTGACATCAATAAATATTTCTTGATATCTCTAAATAATTATTGAAATCAAAAATTCTTTTTTGAGATCAAGAATACATTTAGAGATATCAAAAATATAAATATAGATAGCAAAAATTAATTTTTGATGTCAAAAAATAAATTTTTGAGATCAAAAATTAATTCTTTATATCAATATTTCCCTAATAAAGGTGAAAATGGCATTCCATATGGAACAACCCAGACCGAAACAACTTCGCAATTCAAACGGGAAAATATTTTTATGTTTTCGACATTTTTTCTCATTTTGTTCCGTTATGGAAATTATAAATATTGGGGAGGGGTGGGTGGTTTGTTGATATTTATAATTTTGAGAACAGAACATAGTCAGTCCAAAAACTGTTTATTTATGAAGGCCAGTTGACACTGTCCGGCACAAACTGAACGGAGCCGAACGGATCTTAAAATAAGAATGCATTGATTACTACGCTGCATTTCACACTTACCAAGAAGCTATCATTGACACCAAGTAATTTTAGAGATCAAACATTCATTTTTTGGCATCATGTATTAAATTTACTATCTATAATTGTATTTTTCATATCTCAAAATACATTTTTGATCTCAAAAAATTAATTTTGATATCAATAAATACTTAGATATATTAAAAAATATTTATCGATATCAAAAATAATTTGAAGATATCTAAAGCTGAGTTTTAAGGATCAAAATTAATATGAGGTATTATATAGTGAAGACATAATTTTAAACTCAGTAATTTATTTTCTTTTTATTGTTATCAAGAATTTATTTTAGATATTTTTGTTCAGAATGATACTTTTTAAATATATATTTTGAAATATGCAAATGATTTTTTTTCTCAAAAATTACTTTTTGATATCAAAAATATCAGAGTCTATATTTGATATCAAAAATCGAGAAGCAAATCTTGTGAATGAAATAATGATTGGTCCCTGTTTATAGAGCCTTTCTTTTCACTTGTACTATATATAAATGAGGCATTTCTTGACCTCAAAAACTGTGCTCTTATTATTGATATTAATCGATTTTACATTTCCAAAATACAATTGACGATTCGTGAAATTTTATTTAAATTTATGCCTCCATTAAGACTGCTTATGTTTGTAAATTGATTTTTTTTATCTCCAAAATATATGTTTGGAGTAGCATAAGGGTTAAACCATCACAATTGACGCAATAGTTAACGGATCTTGGTTCAGCGGTGGGAGAGTAGCTGACCCAATGACGTCATATTCGCCATTTTCCACCACATAAACCCTACTCCTTAACTATGGGGCCTACCGGCCCATGTTAATGCCCCTACACTTTTTTGGTATCTAAGATACAATTATTGACAACAAAATATAAATTAATAGATATACATTGATCACATTTTAATATAAAAAAATTAGCATGGCATTAAATGATAAATGGTCATTCCATATGGATGTCTGCAGAAAACTGGACGAAAGAAGTCAGGATATATTTCACTAACAAAGCGTACTTTTAGCGAAAAAACTCCTAAGGAAAACAATGCAATGGCAATATGGTTTGAAGAAAAGGGTTGATAGGTTTGATGTGCCATTCAGATCCGTTTCACTCCTCCTCAGTATGGAAGCAAATCTGTTGATTTTTTTTCGCATCAGTATCTTTCCGTTCCGCTTTGATCGATGTGAAATGACCAAGAGTAAATGAAAGTTAGGAATGTCAAAAGAAGACATCAGAGTAACCCGGCTAACATTATTGTATGGGTTTTTCATAGCCAACGTATGTGTTATTGGTGTTTCAAAGGATAATATGAAATTTAAACGACATTAATTGCTTTACTAATTAATTGATAATTATTATGAACATTCTTCCTTTGCACTGATTATGCGCTGTGCGTTATACGAGCTATATGTGTAAGTTTATGTGATATAAAGTATAATTTATGAAGAGATTTATGTGATTTGCTCACACAGAGCAGGATAACAATTTCTCTCAACAGCATCTTTTTAAAAGTGTAGATAGTCGGGTGCGCTCTAACAGTAGCGTGATCCACAGATGCACTTGCAGTGAAACGAGTGGTTTGGGGATATCATATCTATGTTTGTCTGTTGCTGAACCCCAGGTTACGTACAACAATAGCTATGATCAAAACAGATAATTTATTCAATGTATCGTACAAGATTCAGGCCAAATATCATGTTCGATCTGAGTAAATAATGACTGCACATCACGAACCCATTTTTGCTGCCATTTCCTGATCTTCAATGGAAAAATGAAGCAGACAATTGTCTATCATAGGGCAGCTAGAACAAAGGAAATGCCTGATTTTAGCATTACGGTTTGCCCCCGACGATAAGGTCAGCGAGTGTAAGACACTAAACATTGCTTTCAAATTTGGTTAAAAAAGGAGTTAACACCATTGCTGATTAATAAGATAAAGCAGGGAAACTTCCCTTGAAAGGTGATGCATAACGCAATATTGGCGATCAATTGTGATTTCAATTAAAGAATTGTGAGACCTAAAGTAACGAGCACGAATATAAAATAAAGATTTCATTGCAACCTTTAATACTTCAAACAAATCGTCACCAGCAGCGCACAGCAATAACGGCTAAATTTCTCTTTCTTTTAAAAAAGAAATGATTCATGGAATTCTTTATATAGAAGCTCTCTCTGAAATGCGTTACTTTCAATTAAGGCTTGACGAACAGCAAAGTGTCCCTTTCAACATGAAATGGACTCGGAAATTACCGGTAAGTGTGTTGGCTGCTGCCTTTCAAGAAATTCAATAACTTTAAAAAGCTAGCTTAAATTCAAGTAAAAGAAGATAAATATGTGTTTTTATATTTTTTGTTCAAGTTACCTCTTTAAAAAAAATATATGAATAGAATGACTATTGGTCACAGTAGTATGTTACTCAACGTTTTTTTTTCGGCTGGGAATATGATTTAAGGAAGTAAGTGGCCATCAATTTTCGCATAATGGGGTATGAAACGGGGCTAAACGAGTCAGTGATAAGTTTACCTCCCAATTAGGTCCCTTGTCCCCGCAACTCCGTTGTTTGATGACGCCAGACAAAAGAAAAAATAAAGATGCCACTCACTCTCTTAGCACATGCACACAAAACACCACGTCACTTGAGCAATGCTGTCATCAGATTTTGTGGTATCGGGTAAGACAAGATTGACTTTAAATTGGATACATAGTATTTAGTAGTCGTACACGAAAGGTCCAATAGGCGGGCATGAAGTGAAATGAAGGACGCTGAAATAAACATTCATTTCAACGTTGCGATGGATAGTGTAGTGTCGGATAATAACCTATAAATGTATAACAACAGAAAGGTATAAAGTATATTTTCAGTTATGTAAGAGTAATTTCGCTATGTGGTCTCTTAAAGAATTGTTTTGTCATTCTTAAATTAGCAGGCTAAAAAATAAATAAATAAATAAACAGACAGGGACATAAAATTATTGTTTGACTGAGCTAATTCCATTTTTTGCACTAATCACTGAAATGTGATAATAACACTTCTGTACACGTATTTACGCTACCGCTACTTTTGAATATTTAGTGTTTGGTTCTGACAAGTAAAATTAACTATGGAAAAACAGTATTATGCAGAGAATCACTGCACAAGAAGTATTAATAAAAACTATAGAACGATAATGAATTAATGAAGACAATATTCCATATTTTTCAGCGGTGCTATAGATTATGGCATAACAGTTTGGTCTCACCCGAGAAGTTCACAGGGAAACATAATGCCAACATTAAAATTTACATCTTTGTTTTTATTTCCTATTTAAAAGATATCCAGAAATTGCTCACCCGGCTCCTTTTTACGCATAGCCTACGACTGAAACAACAATTTAAATATAGAAGCCATGATCGTAGTATTACAAACATTCTAATACTTTTGATTTTTATTTTAAATTTTGAGTTGTTGACCTAGACCGCTCAAATTTTCCAAGAATGTAGGTAGATGTGCTTTTTCATCGATGCGGTACAACTGTTTTGATTTTACTGAAGCACTCTGCGAGGAAATGACAAATGAAAATCGTAGTCCAAGTGGGCGTAGGGACACATAGTCCAACTGGTGCTAAGCTTAGTCATGAAGGATACTTGCACGTTAAACAAAACAAAAAAAAAAAAAAAACAAAAAAAAAAAAAAATCGGCATAAGTGCGAGAGAAGAGTGTAGTAAGGTTAGTGGGCTGGCGTGTGTAAAGCCAAGCTGCATGTCCGTAACGGAGAAGTGGTCAAGCGCACTAATGGACATACCCATGTACCAGAGCCCGGTCGAGCAGAAGCTCTGAAGGTTCACCAAAGCATTAAACACAGCGCTCTCGACGCAGATGCAAGTGCTCAACAGATTATTGGACGAAGTTTGAAAACTGTCAGCGCAGGCAGCAATATGTGGCAAAATCTAGCAAAAACGAGCAAAAAGTAGCACATATAGCAAAATGTCGCGAAAAGTCGTACCTTAGGCGACTACGACGATGCAATCAACGGGGACCCAACGCACGCATACGGCGTATGGGACATGCGCGAACGTGCCCACATAGAGCTACCCCGCACCCACACATCCACACTGAGGGGTGGCACAGAGAGATGATGGGCAGTTGTAGCGGCCTGCCACCCAGACCTGTGGCACTTAATCATGGTGCTTCACCGGGAACAAGCGCTTAAGCACGTCGCTATCACGTAAATGCTAGCCGGTGTAACAGAATATATTGCCCCTCCCCCCCCCCCCCCCGTACAGCTTCCTCCTGGGGAATAAGCTACACTAGGTTATGTTTCCTCTCTGGTATATTTCCCCCCACCCCCCTCCCCATCAGATTTTTTTTACTTATATATGTGATATTCATTAGTCAGCCTAAAGTCGATCATAGTTTACAACACTGCTTATACGTTTTTATTAGCACAATTCAACAATAAATCAAAGAAAATGACACAAAAATTAAATCTTCAATCTTAAATCTTCGTGTTTTTCGATATTCCAGATGGATATTTCTGATAGCTGTAATAATCAAAAATAACATCTACATTCTCCAAAAATCGCTTTGTTGTATGTTCTGCGTGACCTTCCATTTTGAAAGAGATACGAAGTGGTGAAATAGCTTCCTATTTATACTTACCGTATTGGAGTAAACAATTTGAGAATACTCAACCTAGAGTAAATTTTATACCGCAACCTGAAGTTGTCCGAGATCTCTTATCTGATCTATTTTAATCCCTCGCTACAATACATAAATAAATATAAATAAAAAATGAGGAGATGTGGATTTGTTTCATTTCCAAACAGCGGCAAAGTAGGCACAAATAACAAATCTAACAGAGGGATGTGGATTCGTTTCATTTCCAAACAGCAGCAATTTAATTGCAATTAATAAATACGACAGAGATAATGACTATAAACAATGAGATTAAACCCTTTTAATTTTGATATAATCGGATATAATCGGCACAAAGTAAACGGAGAAAGATGGGGGGGGGCGGCAGGGTGGGGGTAGCTGAACAGAGGGGCAAATTATCTCAGCTGGGGAGGGGGAAGTTATACTGGGCCAGCCTCCCCCGGGGGGGGGGGGGAGATATCCTAGTATAGCTTCCCCCGGGGGAAGCTACACAGGGGGCGGCGGCAAGATATCCTGTCACAGCCGGTCACCAACCAGGACCGCCAGTGAATGTTTGCCGCCCCTCTCCCCCGCTCCAGAAGCACGTGGTATATTTACAAGAGTTTGCCCATTCCGGACACTCGTAGTCTACACCTGCCACTAATATATTTCCTGTGGGCAGTTTCATTTCTGTTTTTAACTCGTAATATTATGATTGAGGAAAAGGGTCAATTTGAGTTTGATAAGGCACTATATCAAATAAGATCCATTACTAAAACCGGATTAGCTATATAGTATTGATAAAATACTATACACTATACAAAATAGTCCTTTAGGTCAAATTAAGCTATTCGGAAATGAAACATGAAGCTGAAAAAGTTCGTAATATTTCTATGATGGCTTCGATGTGTTCTAGCTGGGTATCGAAAAAGCTACGGCACTGAAAATAAATTAAAAGACAATTTAAAAGAGAAAGCTCGCAGTGCTTTAACCAAAATGATGCCACTAATATGACATCAAAGTGCGTCGCTAAGAGACAGTAAATCCCTTTGAAAACCGATGTTGATATAGTAATCACGTTCTTACGAGATACAAAAACGACACAGTTAAGGCGATGTAATGAGCATCACTTTGGATAGTTTTTCGGTCCTCAAAGGTTGCTTAGGCGTCTTGAGGCTGACTTCATGCATTGTTGTACTTGTTCGTATATTGTTAATGGAAATTTTCAAATACGACCAAAAGCGACCTAAAAGCAACGATGTAAAATCCAAGAAAAACAGTGACAGACAATAATGTTGGAACGACGTCATTTTAAGGTTGGTATTCGAGGTCGCTTTGGTTTTTATAATCGGCGGCCGGAAGTGGAATTCTTCAGGAGAAATGTAGAAACACAAATATGGTGTGAAGTTATATCCCCTAGATGGCGCTCATGGTATTTTTTCCTGTTGGCAACATTTCACTGTAACACAAAAAAGGCATCTCCAGAACAACTCACATGCATATATGAATGAATGAAGATTTAATGTGAAAAATACCTCTGGTAATTGTTAGACATGTGAATTATCCTCGGAGTAAGCAAAACGTTGTAAAGGAAAGTCATGACTTAGATATTATTTGTTGCTTCAACATTATAACTTTGCAGAAAGCAACAGAAAGTCCTACAGAGTCTAGGGTAAAATTTGCCAGGGGAAAAACCACTGGTGTAAAAACCGTTGGACAAAATCCTTCTGGAAAAAAGCCGCCTTAGGTCAAAGTCCACCCGGTAAAAACCGCCCAAATATTCTTGATAGATTTTGACCTAAGGCAGCTTTCTTCCGCGCGGTTTTTGTCCTGGAGGATTTGGTCCCGTTACTGGTGGTGATACGTGAAGTAGTTTTATGTTAACGCGTTAACAAGAAATTGTTAATGAAAATCTATATAAGATGGCGGCCAAATATGACCCTGAAATTGGCTAATGGCCAAAATGAAAACTGACGTACACCTTGCCATCATCGGACAGGCATTATCAGTATGGGAGTAGCAAATTGCGACGCACCACCGGACAGACGTACAGACAGCTCCCAAACCTATAGTCGCCCCGGTTGGGGGCCAACAAAACTACGTCTAAACAACACCGTTCTCACATAACAAATAATTTCCGCCCTTGTTTAAAACATAAAACACCGATATAAACATCGGATGTCGTAAACTGATCTGGAAAATTCCAGCTTCATTTTACCCTTGGCTAACCGTTGCCATTTTGAACATTGATGCTCTTCCCTTATCCAGCAACTTTATCCCAGCTGTTGAGATCGATGCCATTTTACCCGGTGCCATTTAGAGCCGGATTACTCACACCATTGGGGATTACTGGAATAACAATTTTGCCCATTAAAAAAACAAACTGACGAGTCATTTTATGTTGTTATAACACTATTTTTCTTGCCATCTCAGTACACAACAATTATTTCACACTTTGCGCAAATAAATCTGTCATAAATGTATGAGAAATTCTTTCAGAGCTGACTTTTGCACAACGTTCCTCTAAGCGCACGTCCACCACCACCACCACCACCACCACCACCACCACCACCACCACCACCACCACCACCACCACCACCACCACCACCACCACCACCACCACCACCACCACCACCACCACCACCACCACCACCACCACCACCACCACCACCACCACCACCACCACCACCACCACCACCACCACCACCACCATCACCATCATCATCATCATCATCATCATCATCATCATCATCATCATCATCATCATCATCATCATCATCATCTTGTTCTCCTTTTTATTATTATTATTTTGATGCGTAATTCAAGTTCATTTTCAAAATCTCTAAACGATGTAGAATATTTGAAATCGGATTATGGAAATCCCAATATTGATTAGAAGTCCCTTTTATCTAATTAGAGACCTCTCAAAATAAAAAAGATATACCTTGATTTATCTAGATTGATTTTTTCTTTAATTTTATTTGACTCTTTTTCATATATATGTGATGTTTTTACATTTTAAATGCGATTTTGACATAAGTTTTTTTTTTGCTGTTACAGAAAGTGACTGAAATCTGCTAATTTCTACTCGGTGCCGTTTTCTTAACTGAACACTCCATCCCACGCCGTCTACAAGCAAGATACACTGCACTATCTTACCGGTCGACATCGTAACCCACAAACAGGACTCCCTGGCAATCTACAAAAAGGACTCACTGGCAATCTACAAACAGGACTCCCTGGCAACCTACAAACAGGACTCCCTGGCAACCTACAAACAGAACTACCTTGCAATCGACAAACGGGACTCCCTGCGCAACCTACAAAAAAACCCCCGACTCCCTGCAGAACCTAGAGCAGGACTCCCTGGCAACCTACAAACAGGACTCCCTGGCAGCATACACACAGGACTCCCTGCAAAACATACAAAAAGGACTCTCTGCGCATCCAACAAGCAGGACTCCACGCGCAACCTACAAACAGGACTCCCTGGCAACCTACAAACAGGACTCCCTGCGCAACCTACAAATAGGACTCCCTGTAGAACCTACTACATGATTCCCCATGCTACCTACAAACATGACTCCCTGCACAACATATTAACAGGACTCCCTGCGCAACCCACGACTCCGTGTTCAGCCTTCAAACATGACTTCCTGTAGCCCAAGTGCCACCTTTTCGTATTTCCCGCAGCACAATGATTTTATGTAAAAGTACCATTAAACCGTCGATGGACAATACGTATGAATAAGATTGGAATATGTCAAATAAAACGGCGTGGAAATATGTCACGAATGTCTTGCGAATTTATGAACTGAACAAAATAGATCAATCAACAAAACTACTACTTAATTGGGTAGTTTCCGTTAGGAGCGAGGTTACGTTACCTCACTGCAGTCACCGATGTTGAGTTACAGGTTATTGGCTAAGCGAAAGAAACAACCTTCTTTTACAATTATATTGTTTGCACTTGCTCTCACATTACTAGTTCTGTCATCCCTGAGATCAAGTGGGACATCATTTCTAATCACATCACAGGTCAAAAACGACTTTGATTTCCCCAAATACACCCAGTTGCCAAATCTTAATCTAGATTTTACGATCGAACCCAGTGCAGTTTCTTGTTCTGCCAATAAAACGCTTATTATTTTTGCTTATAGTAAGCCCAATGATTTTCACTACAGAATGTCAGTTCGTTCAACATGGGGTCGGCGTGATGTGTTGGATGGCATCGGAGCAGCCCTTCTGTTTCCGCTTGGAATTACATCTAACTCTACAATAGTACACAATGTATATAACGAAAGCTCTCTATTTGGTGATGTCATTATGGGCAACTTTACAGACACCTATCATAATTTAACTTACAAGGGAATACTTATGCTCAAGTGGTTATACAAGCAATGCCACACTGTTAAGTATTTTGTTAAAATTGACAGCGATGTGTTCCCGAATCTATTTGTGACGAGTAGCCTTCTGTACCATAGACCTGGTGATGAGCGGTTTCTGATGTGTAAAATGCATTGGCGCTCCTTGGTGCTGCGCCCTGGTGCATGGTGCGGCAAATGGTGCGTTGCTACGGACGACTATTTAGAGACCCATTACCCGCCATATTGCTGGGGTAGCTTTTACGTCATATCCGGGAATCTGATTGGGGATTTGTATCGAGCCCATTTGGACACCCCAGTCTGGTGGGTAGCAGATGTGCATCTTACCGGACATCTTCCGTTTAAAATAGAACATGGGGCGCCATCGTCGGAGAGAATCCACAGAGTCATTTTGTCAAACTACTTGGAGGTGGACACTGGAAATTTCTTAAGTCGCCTGGCATCTTTTCCAGAAACACTAGCGTTTGGGTTTACAAGGTCCGCAGATGATATGATGAAAGCGTGGAGAATTCTCTCTCGGAAATATAGTATCACACATCACAGCCTATAAATTTTGCAAAATCTTTTTGGTAATGGTGACGTTTTGGTTGAGTTCCACCAAAAAAAAAAAAAACATTTCAGCCCAAAACACCATTTATATACAAGTGCTTGATTTGAGAAGTTCTAGATGTTTAGTTTAAATAGAAGGAATTCTCTGCTTATATTATCTCCAAATATCACATATTATTTACCGTTTTTTTATTCGACTTCACTTGCATTAAATCAGCAGTTCCACCCGTTATACATTGTGACGTATATTTAATGTCTAATAGAGGCTGAGAGGTAGTCCTATACACGTCGGTAAAAAAACGATTTCTCCGACTTTAATAAAGAAATCAAATCGTGACGTTTGTCCAACATCACAATAATATGCCTTTGTCATGAATTTATCTAAAAAATGTCGAATTAACAAGAGACTGACTAATTTGCCTTGTCCATTTGACAATGCCCAATTCAACGAATTCCAATAAAAAATTTGTCAGTACTTTGTCATAAATTTTCTGTAATTCGTCAGTCTACAACTTGTCATTAATCCGTCATGCTAATAATTTTGTCGAAAACTCAGTTCGAATTGTCAGTTGGTCACAAGTTCGTCAAAACTTCGTCAAATTGATTGACGACCTTAAATTCGTCAACCTGACGATACCTGACTCAACAACGAAATTGTGTAAAAATTTGTTTTTTGTCACTGGCTTGTCATTTTCTTGACATATATTTGTCAAATCCTAATTTGCAGTTTGTTATTATCTCGTCGCAAATTTGTAAAAATAAATTTGACAAGCGAGTAACGAACTATCCGAATAAAAAATATTAGACAAAACCAGTACGATTTGCAAACATATGATAACACCAATGTCTACGGACATTGTGGTTAATGCACACCAACCAGTCCATCCGAACATGTCAAACACTTTTATTAAACAGTCTCTGTCGTTTGTTTTTGTCAACAAAATGTGAGACCAGAACGGAAGGCGAACGGATTAAAATTATTGGAGGAGGAGCATTTTGAAAAGTGACTCGAAAAAATAAAAACAATCAAATAAAATCCATATTTCCAAGAGACAACGACCTTGTGAACATTCATAAAAACAGAAAAAATTCCGACGAAAATCATAGAAGCATTTTGAAAACCAGCGTCAAAAAAATTTAAATGCCGTCATTTGACCAGTTCTGAAGGAGTAACAATGATATTGTGAGTTAGAGGATATACTCCCTTTGATAAGTGATTTTTATGTAAATTTATATCATGAAAATTATTATATTCTTTTATTTAACAACTGATATCATTTATTTAAAGATTAGGTTTCCGAGGTGGACATGGTGGCTTACTTATGCGTATGCTGCAGATATTGCTTATTTTTACATTGTTACATTTTTCATCGGAACAGTGGGTAAAAATACAATTTTCACAAGCATTTTACAAACATCACGGCTTGTTCCAAAACATATGTAGTTAATATGGTGTATGCACTTGCATTATGGTTTATCCATAAATCATATTTTTAAGTAATCGCAATAGTCATTGAAACCTAAGAAATCTCAAAAAGAATGTCCACATGTTTTCAGTTGTTTTGAAAAGGATGTGACGTCATGGTGACGCAATACTTGACAAATTTCTGACAAGTTTCTGACAAGGTAGTGACAAGTGTTTGTCATGGTGTGACAAGACATTGGTCAGAAACTCGTCAAGACCCTGATGGGCTCAAACTCGTCAAGCTGACAATCAGTTGACAAGTTCTTGACAAACCACTGACAAACTGTGACGAGGCAAAAGTTTTTGTGATCTGGCCATGAGGTCTACCAACAATCGCAACGTCTATTCAACGTCATTTTGCAACGCTGCATAGACTTAGGGGTCATATCCGTAAAACTCTTATCATCGCTCACCTGAAATGGCAGCCATGATAGCTTCTTTTAGAAAATTCTCTAAAAGGTTCTCGTAACACCAGGGCAATCATTGAAAATTGAACCCCCCCCCCCCCCACCCCTCCTTCCCCACGAAAATCCAAGCCTTTTATGGTGTTTTTGCAGCTCTAATTGAAACCTGAATATACATTAAAAGGTGCTTTGTTGTGTCACACGTATGCCTGTAATAAAATCCCGAGATAATTGTTCTTTGCACTAATTTAGCTTATTTGTGATTTTGTCACAGAGTGAACTGCCATATAAGCCGGTGATATTTCTCACTTTTATATCTGTTTTGTGATCATAAACCCTCTGGTGTCATGTTTGCCTTAATGAAACTGGTCTTTTCGAAGAAATATGAGAGAGCTAAGTCTGTCTTTGAATCAGCTTTGCTACACAACAATAAATTAACTTCTTGGGTGTCGGGTGTTATATTTCACAGATTCTTTTTCAATGAATTTTTTTTAGCTCGTGGAGATTATTTATAAATAGAAAACTAAACTCCGTTACAACCATACCCTCTTGAGGCTGCTCGCGTTGATTTTTGAACGGGACATCTGCCGTTGATATATACTTACTATTAATGCACGCAGGGGAATGGGGTGGGGGTGGGGGGTAGTGTTTGGCTTACAAAGTCTGCAAAATGTTGCGTACATTTTACATGTATGGCCTTTTCGGTAAGACAGAAAAAGACACTGTTCCAATGTTTTGCAGCCGTTAGTAAATATTTGAGGAGATGATAGTGGACGAGGGTTGGGGATGGGGCGTCTGTAATCACATGAAACCAGTATTTATGTGCAACAGAGAAAAAAAAAACTATGGCCTATACAGAGTGTCAAGTCTTCACACTACTACTGCTACTACAATTACTATTACTGCTGCTGTTACCACTACTAATAGTAATAATAATGATAATAATAGTAGAAATAGTACACGTAGTTGTAGCAGTTGTAATAGTGGTAATACTACTACTACTACTAATAAACAATAGTAGTAGTAGTAGTAGTAACCATGATTATTTAAAGATCTTAGTCTTCCAAACCTTAGGTTTTAGCAGAATTTTAAAAAAGGAGCGGCCTTATTAATCTCACCTTGGAAATTTTGACAACTCTGCCACACTAAAATTAGAAAAGAATTAGTTCGCTAGTAAAGAATATTAAACTTCTTTGTCGCTAGTTATCTGGAAGCTTTTCCGTTAAAGAGTGCATAATGACGCCGCATCTTTCAATTTTCTTTTCACCAGTATGTATGGGCTGATTTCGTATTTTCACTTACATTCTTTATTATAAACGTTTTGTATTTAGTGACTCGGTTTTGACTGAAACAGCCTTTATCCCAACCTTAAAGCTTTTGGTTTAGGTTTTGGGTAAATATCTTGTACAATTACATCGAATTTTCTGAGTGTCTGTAATAATTGCTTAATTTGATTAAGATTAAGCTATAACAATGAACAGCGTTTCGGAATATCTGTACATCGGTTATGGACAGTGTTTGAAATAATAATGGTCACAATTAAGCGATTTGTTCCTTTTGATATATCTAAAAATGTGTACTTTTGAGAACAGTGCGAAAAAATGTTTGCTTAAGGAATTTATTCATTGATTTATTTTTAAAAACCTTTGAGATATTGTATTATTATATTATTTAAATGAATATTTCTAACAGAATGGACGAAAAGATATATTTTCAAAGTATTACGTAAATAGATATTGTAGATAACCAAAAAAATACAAATAACAGATCTCAGTCACTGTTTCGAATTCTCAACTTATAGTTTTATGCTATAAAATTTATGTGAGAAGTAAAAATACGTAAAAATGCACTCTTGTAGTAGTTAGTTTGAATATTACAGCCGAGCATACTTCGGGGATATTTTCAATGTTCTGTTTATCAATAAAAATATAACCAAAAAAATTATTGGTTGTGTCAGATATATAGTACATCAATATTCAAATAGCGATTTAAGATAAATAGCCGTTTCGGTAAGAGAACACTTTTAGTACATTGCCCAGGACAGTCTGTCTCCAAAAATAACAATGTTACTTTGCCAGTAACTAAACCTAGAATCTAATTACAAAACTATATATGTAGAAAACAGTCTTTGATCAAAATTGAATGAAATGGAATGGATCAATTTCAAAAGCCTTAACCCCGCCCTACTCTCTCTCTCTCTCTCTCTCTCTCTCTCTCTCTCTCTTTCTCTTTCTCTCTCTCTCTCTCTCTCTCTGTCTCTCTCTCTCTCTCTCTCTCTCTCTCTCTCCTTCACACACACACTTCCAATCTCTCCATCTTTTTTCTCTGTTTTAAATCAGGGCTGGACTCGTTCTGATGTGCATCTTCTGAGCAATTCTATTGGACACTTATAATTATAGAAATAATAGAAATAACAAACTTATTTGGTATAGTTACACTTACCTTTATGTACTTGATTAAAGACAGAGCGGTAGAGCTTCGTTTGTATCATGATGGCTGCTGTGGCATTTATTTTTAAATTTCATGCAGGCGTTCCATTCAGTCGTACCATTGAAAAGAAGTTTTCAGTTTATTACTTTACAGTATCACTATTGATAAGAAAGATTATTTTATCACCAATACAATCCAAGGGATATTTAAAAAAACAGCAAATATGAATCCAGCAGGTATGTTTGGCAGTTATATGTAGAGAATAGTCATTTAGAAAGAAATACATTTAGAAAGCAATAGTGCTCTGCTTCAACCCACTGAGAAACTAATTTTTCACAACAATATCAATGGTATGTCTCCAAACAAATACTGCATCATGCGTTCAAACTTTAAAGATTTTATATTATATTCAATTTAGCGATATTAAGATTAAAATCATTATTTACAGAGGCAGATATGCAAAACTTAATAGACAAGAGCTTCGAAGCAATGGAGCATGCCTATTGTCCATATAGTAACTTCCCCGTGGGAGCAGCACTTCTTTGCCAAGACGGCACTGTATACACGGGTAACACTTAAAGCTCAATGAATCGACGTTATTACGGCATTAAATGTTACGGTATTACGGCATTACGATATTAAATATTAAGTACGACATTTACAGGCAGCCTCTGTTTCTAGACAGACGTGTTTGATTTGTCAGAGACTCTTAATACTATTTTGAAAAATGGTTTAAAATCTTGGTTGTCGCTAAGTGCTGAAATCAAATTTGCACTACATGACAATGAGTATCAAAGCAGTTACGTATTTTTAGCATTATAAGGTTATGCAGGACAAAAATGACATGTCTAACCTCTGTTCCGATTACTGGACCACTCTTCTTAATGACTGAATACGACCGTTGAATATTATATTATTTTATACATCACTTTACACATGGTGATTTTCAATCCCCATAGATATTATTTTCACATGAAGCGGTAAAATGTTTCCGTCTGATCCCTTTTTTCTGCCACCAGTGTGTTCTAATGTGAAATGGTTAGGGCTACGATGATCAAATGTCGTACAGACATAATGTAGTTGGTACACCTCTAATTTCTTTGAAATTCGTTGGCATTTTATATGCAAATACAAACATTGAAATTTTGCCATTGAAGCCCATATATAAGGGTATGACAGTGCAATGACAGCTCACACGGCAGCCTCCGGGCATATCGATCGTTCTACTGTTCATATCGAGTGAGCATTTATAGCGTTTGTGTGATGTGGTGATGTGGGTAGATCAGTGACATCAGTAGATTTAGGTATACTGTGTAGTGTGCTATACACGGCAACATATGGTATTGTGAGTTTGACTTGAAAAAAATACATCTACACCGCCGTAGCTATGGCAATTACACCTAGAGAAATACAAAGGTTCATTTTTCTGCATATGATAGTGGCCAAAGTAGCCAACAAGCAGAGTGAATTTTATATGCAGAAATGCTGTTATGTTGTATTCACAATGTAAATGACTACAGATTAAGAATAATAGACTACATCAGCTATCTCTCTTTTGTCTTTCACTGTTTTTTATCTAGTCAGAGAAACGAAAATTTTTAAAATTAAATGCTGCTAAAACACGTCTGATCAGTAGCCAGCTCCGCTGAATGAATGAAAACAAAGGTGAAACGAAGTGCAATTTATAATTAGAAACGTTACAATGACGAAACGGCTCATGACCTGGGTTAACCTCGTCGTGTTATGTAGTTTACAGCTTTGTAGATATGCAGCCTGGAAAAACACTTCAATTATTAAATAACCTGCCATCCCGGCATCAGACGCCACAAAAAATGTTTTTCAGCCCGCAGTCTTAAAATTTTATTTATTTATTTATTCTCTTGTTTCTCAGAGAGGTTAAAAATTTATTTCAAAAATCGAAGTTCTTTGTTTCCATGACTCCGACTATTTTTCGACGTCTTTTCAACATGCCATCAAAGGAAGCGGCGTTTTGGTTGCGTCCGTTGTTTATTTAAGTCCTATTCAACCTTGTGTCAAGCATACCCAAATAACAACCAAATTTAAGTTTGTAATTTGGATTGGTCGACGTCGGAACCTGACACAGATGTTGGGTTAACGTCGGAATGCATGTTAAAAACTGCTTTACGTAGAATTTTGATGCCTCTGATGTCGTGACATTATCCTTAATGAAAGTCTTTGCGGAATTATACATTTTTAAGTTTTCAGAATCATAATTTTTGTTGTCCCAAGTGTAATTTTCTCTACCCGGTATCCAAAGCGGTCTGATTTGTTTTTACTTTACAGGCTGTAACGTAGAAAATGCATCTTACTCCCTGGGATTGTGTGCAGAAAGGACAGTAATATCTAAAGCGGTGTCTGAGGGCCATAGAGAGTTCAAAGCTATAGCCGTTGCTGGGTGTGTAAGACAAAAAAAGTCATATTGTCTGTATTCTTGTAGAGACAACTAATGGCTGGTTTGCAATACTCTTTCACGTTATTTATTGGCCTTATTAGCTTTTTTATCCTGTGTGGTTTAATAGGTGGTATAATATATCTAAGAAGAAATTATTTTTTGCCAAACGATATAAAATTTTCAAACTTAATTGAAGCATTCAACAGATCAATAAAGCATCAATATAGCATATAATTACAAAGATGTCTTTCAATATTTTCCATGTCTTTTTATTCTGTATAAAAGACGTTCACGTTATCAATGTTACTGACTTGACATCAAAATACTAGCTGTTGATCAATTTTCAGTGGAAATCTAAGTTTATATGCTAATGTAGTTTAGTAATGCTTACTAAATACAAAGAGAAGTATAAAATACTGTATCTGTGTCGATGTACAGATGTTCTGGGTTATGATCACGATAAATCTGGATCAAGCATAGCCAAAAGTAAAAGTTTGTTTCAGATCAAACTGAAAGAATAGTTTTTAGGATACATGATTTCTTCAAGACGTATTAAAGTCTCTCCCGTCTTGAAGTTGAAGTTGCGACGATGCATATGTTCCAGTGAAGACTCTAAAGTGACAGGCTCCTCATTATAATGACAATTACACGCCCTGCCCAAGAATGGAGGCTTACTTGGTTACAATTAAATTTATCAAAGTCTTTTCATGAAACAATTTCCTAGAAAGGCTGACAAGGAATTGTTTCTAAAATCTCCACCTTCAAAATTAACCAATTAAAATTATATGCATACAAATTGTGACGTTTTGATAAAAGGTGTGTTTATTTAATAGGCGATTTTTTCTTTTACTTTAGCACTTTACGGGACAGTTTTATCACACCATGTGGGTCCTGTCGGCAGTTTATAGCAGAGGTAACGTTTCTTTAATTGCTTCTGTATTCTGTTGCAGTTCATGTTGTAAATACATCATTTAGATTAATAGCAAATCTGCTATGATACTCGATTATTCTGCACTGCTTAATATTTCTTTCGTGTAAAAGAAAATATTTATTCTATATTTCAACAGATTAATAAATACATGTCTGGCTTATTCGGTCTTGCTCACTATTTTGCAGTTTGGCTTCGACTGTGATATTTATGTGACCAAGTCAGATCGCAGCCACTTGAAAATCCAAGTAAAAGATATTTTACCTTTTGGATTTACTCCAGATCAATTGATGAAGGAACCAAGAGTAGCTTTATCTACTGCATTAGATAAGCGCTGTGAGAGCTCTAATGCGATGGCGCATGAATTCACATCTCAACACAACTAATCTTTGCTCAAGAATCCACAAAAAGGTTTACTTTAACACTTGAAGCAATTTTAATTATTGCACTGTAATAATATTTATCCATGCACTGGTGTTCTTACTAAAGCACAAAACAAAACACAGGAAGTTGGCTTGATATTTTATATGTAGCTTTCCCCGTATTTGATTATACCTGTTTTGTGGAAAATATCATTTTATAACTAACAGAATGAAGTTAATTAAACAAAATATAACACAAGATGTGTTGACATCAAAGCGATTAACGTATGACAAACAAACTGAGTTTCAACCGAGTCTTTGAGGAAAAATATAAGAAAATGCCCGAAGTGATATAGGATATGATGAATTGTTTGCTAGCGGACTGTCGATAAAAAATTAACTGTGCAGAAGGGCGTCATTTATTCAGAAGAAGTAATAAAATCTAATAATGAAGTTGTTTTATTAAGCAATGTTCTGTTGAACTCAACGATACATGACCTGATTATCAGCATTTAATTTAAACTATGCTGCTGACACATAATTGCTTGCTCTGTAATTGAAACGGTACGAGTTTAATTGCACATATGAACGATGAAAATAATTGAAATGCACATTTCAGTCCTGGCTTCGGTTCAGTTCATGCATCTAGAAATCAAGAATTGTGACAAATTTATGGTTTTTCCATAACAATTTTATTGTTAACATCAATATCACACTGTTGCATTTTAAGAAATCGGTCTGGAATTTTAACGTGTTAATGCTAATGGTAGCTCGTTTTAGGCTCTTGAGTTTTACATAAGACAAGTTCCTATTTTTCTGACTGTTTAAAAATAGATTTAGATTATTGTCACTTGTTATAGTATGCACCTTTTTCATGGTAAATAAACAGCGGAACTACTTCAGCTTATTTTCTTTTCACCACGCAATGCCTGACATTTTTATTGACATTTTTAATAAACAAGATATAATAATATGCCATTGGTAAACTGGTAAAGTGTTTAAATAATGTTATTCAGAAAGAGATATGGAGGTAATATCTAACTAAAGCATGGGAATTTGTCAAATCGCTGATGAGAAATTCGTCAAGTATACAATACACATTGATTAAGACCTAAAGGATATGTAATAAAGCTATTATCTAATCTTTATCGTAATTTAGAGGATTACAATCACTATACAGCGGTAAATGATAACAAAAATTGCACAACAGCTCAGCGTGTCATTCTTCGTTGTTGTGTATTTTGTCGTCAACGGTATTTCGTACTAAATCGAAATTAAACGGTGAGACAGAGAAGAAAAAATTATATGCTCGGGGACTATTTCATGCAATAACAAAAAATTTAAAACTATTTCCTGCAACAACACAATAAAAGAATTTAAAAGATTTTACAGTAATATAATGAGCATCCAAGGTAAGTATATTATTTCAAAAACAGATAATGGAAGAAATTACGTTTTTTTATTAGAAACTTTTGATCTCAATTACTTTTATTAATCTTATTTCTCCATATTAGATAAAGAAAAGCAAAGTACTTGACTCATGGTTGTTTAATTTTTGTTTCTTGTACATTGTGTTAAAGGCCAGTCGTTGCCAGTCACAGATATGACTTTCAAGTTGTTGCTTGAGAGACTGGACAGGCTTTCTTTAAAACTCTAAACGAAAAGGAGAAATTCATGCTCTGCGATTGATCATTTAAATGAATAAGCGACAATAAATTTAAGTTTTTATGAGAATTCGCTCAGTGAAAATCTGCCTGTGACAACAGCGACTATGCGAGTCTACAGATGAGTCACCTGAAATAAAAGCAAAGATTTGCCTGAATCATACAAAGGGGTTGCAGGAGGCCATTGTTGTTTCTTGAATAAAAAGCGATTTTTATTTAACTTTCTACTTTCACTTGTAATTATCTAATTATTATTTCAAAAATGCTTTTACTTTTTTTTGGAAAGCCGCCTCTTTTTCTACATATTAGCTGACTTTCAAGAATCCTCGGATTAAGAGCTGTTTCTAGTTCCCACCATTTTTGAAAGAGATTATCATCCTTTGCAGTATGCCATATTGAATGCAAATGACAGCGATGAAATATTACTTTGTTTGCAAGTATATTCGTTTGACTATAAACAACGCCGGGTTAGCTCTTCTTTTATACAGCCTAACATTGATTTGAAATGATAAAGCTCCGATGTCGTTTTTTGACAATACAGACTCTCATCTATTTGAAATGCTAGAATTCCGAAGTATTTCACCTTTTGTGAAGGTTCGCACTAATTTTAACTGACAGGACTCTGGAGCATTTTTGTTTTTGGAAAGCTAAAACAAAGCATTTTTTTAAACAAAAATTCTCAATTTAAAAATCAAGCGAATCGTCACAATTAACAGTTAAGGCCAGTCGTCGCGAGGCGTATTGCTGCACTCTGCAGCAAGCTAAACCAAATGTGACTAGGTATATTGTTGCTAGGCTATAGGAATACCCACCGAAAAATATAAATGGGAAAAGCCATGTGCCGAGGGATAAAGTGGGCAGGATATAATACTACACTGAAGGTAGAGGGTAGGAAAAGGATTTTCGCCTGGAAAATGCTGCATTGAAGATTTATACTACAGTGTTATGCTATAAACCGCTTGAACATATTTCTTAGAAAAACAATTATCTGATGTCGGATCAACAAAATTTTAAAACAGAATAGTTCAGCTTGCTCTTTTTGTCTAGAAACAATTATTATTGGGTGGATGCAATAATTGTCTGGAAAATCTGCATGGTTTGTTTTACCTTAACAAAAAGACACCTTATCATTTTTACAGGCATATATTTATTTATAATGCCGAGACCCATTGCTTTACAAGGGAGGAAAAAGGCTGAACTGTGCGCTTGTGTAAATTCCATCGTGTGATTTTAGCTTCAAGTCCTTTGTTATCAGCTGATATTCAGGCAATAATAGATAGAAGTGTTGAAATGCTGCAGAGGTCCTATTGCCCGTTTAGCAACTTCCCTGTTGGTGCTGCTCTGTTGTGTGAAGATGACACAATTTATACCGGTAAGTTGGAATTTATATCAGTAAGATGACAGTTTTTGACGGGATGCCCATTTAATTGTACCGTCTCAATAAGAAGTTGAGCAATAACTGGATCGGTTACCAATATAATTGCAAGGTCTGGCTATAGAACATAATGAGATAACTGAATTTTTATGATTTATTTTGTCAAATTAAAAATGCACATTATTCAATATTCAGTGCACCAAGTAATTAATCATTAGCGTTATTGTTAGACTCCTGTACTGAAACAGAAATAATTTATAACTAACTGTGGAAAAAAAACATGAACATGAGAAACCGTATTTATTAACCTACCTTTTATCGAGCTAGGTGTGTGCTTAATTGTTCGATTAAATATGTTTGACTCTACTATTTAATTTGAATGTTTTGTATTTGACCCTTTTCAAACGGAGCTTCTACAGATAATCAATGCGTGTGGCCCAAAGCTCACAATATAATTTATGTTTTCATGAAATTTCCTTATGAAACCAGATGGGTGTCACACTCGAGTAGTGACTGGGCATCGTTTGTTTCATAATAGTCGACGTACTTCAAATGATGAAAAATATGTTCTTGATCTTTAGCATGGATTCTTTTTCGACTATGTTTTGAACCACCTTTATCTTATACTTATTGTGTCACGTTGAAAGAGTAATTAGCAAATTTATATGGAATGATTGTGCGTAATTATGGTTAATGATAAATTTGTTTTAAACGTCTGGTTCGCGTACAAAACGAGATCGCCTTGGGGCTAATAACAGAGCGTTTGACAATCTTCAGAGAGTTTAGAAACTCAGATTAGTATTGGTTAGGAGTGGCGAGTAAAGGAGAATGAGCAAATGGAATAAATAATGTGGACTCTGGAATAATTATATAAAAATGATCACAAAACGCTAGTCTATGCTGTGGCTAAATTACCGCTAAATAGATTGTTCCGAGACAAATCGTCCCTAAAATCACACGACAAACTGTTGTAGAAACGGTTACGGTCAGCTCAGGGGTAACGGTTAGTTAGAGCGTTGGTATAGTTATCCCAAGGTCGCTGATTTAAAACTGACCAGAGGTGGTAAACAGGTATTGACTTTCACTCCGATTGCATCAGTTAGCCGAACGCAATGGATAAGATCACTTATCACGAAATTCAAGTTATCGTCTACTGAGTCTTTATGTCATCACTTAAAAGAGAATTTTCAATATAAAATTTCTTTGAACAACCCAGCGCTTTACTGTTTAATACCGTCTGTTTGTTTTATGTCACAAATTTGCATGGTTACATGATTAGTTATTTAAAGGTTGTAATGTGGAGAATACATCATACCCAGTTGGCGTCTGTGCTGAAGTTGTTGCCGTTTCCAAAGCAGTTTCAGAGGGTCATCAAAAGTTTAAAGCCATAGCTATAGCAAGGTGTGCTATATTTGTTGATACATAAAGTCATAGCGTATGGATAAATATTTTTTGAAAAAGGATGAGAAAATGTATATATATAGTGTAGTATTTCTGAAGCAATAAAAAACTGGAATTAACAACAAATACTAGAATGCCATTGAAATACTTGCATATGATTTAAAATACACTAACTTGTCAACATTAGTAATTAGTAATAAACATTAATAATTATTATAAATTGATATTTGGTCACAACAAAAGCAATTGATTTTAAAGTGTTTCACTTTCATTCTTGTTATGCAAATTTTATGCAAATGTTCTATACATGTATCAAAATTTCTTTTTTAGTAAATTGTCAGAAAAGGTTATTACGCCGTGCGGAAACTGTCGCCAATTTTTAGCAGAGGTAATTAAGCACATTTACTTATACTTTCTAAAATGTTTTTGTTAACTGTTAACTGTTAAAATTAGTTTGGAACAGGAGATGATCTTATAATAAGAATGTTATAAGAAACCGAGTTATTTATATTTAAATAGAAGCATAAAATTTTTAGACTGCAAACTATCTGTTTGCAGTCTACCACTTATTATTTCAGCGTAGAGTGTACAGTAATAACATTATAACAAGACCCCTATATATACATAAAATATATATAAATATATATATATATATATACTTTTTAGTCACAGTTTCTTACAAAAGCCAGGGCTATAGCTGTGATTGAAACTATATGCGTATGTGTGCATTTAAGTTCAAAAATTGTATCTCCTCTTAGGTCCTTAGCCTGACTGTCCTGACATTTTGCTTGATGGTAGCGGATATGAGTACCTACCTGGCTATTACTTTAATGGCAATTTGCCGAAAATTGGCAACCAAAAGACGTTTCTCCTGCTCGGGTTACCATGGTAATCTTTTGGCACTTCCCAAAACATTGGCGGAAATATTGGTGAAAAAATTCAGTAAAATCTTAACTAACTCAAGGAAAATAGTCTTACCGTCTTGAAATTTTAATCATTTAAACATAAGCATTGCAACCTTCCGTGCTAAATTAGCGGAAATTTTGATGAAAAACCAAAAATTTCAATACAGTCTTACACCAGAGAAATGACCTTACTGTTTTGAAATTTTGGTTAAATAGAGTGGTCATTGATACTTACTTGGTTGTTACTACTTTTCGTTATTCGAAAAAAAAAAACAGCGAAAATATTAGGGAAAACCCCAATTCTTACTAAAATCGTGCAAATGTTAGGGATATAACCTGACCTTCTTAAAATTTTAAATGAGTGAAACGAAAATTAGCACCTAACGTCACAAAATTTTGGTTGAACGTGTGTGCGTGTTGGGAGGGTTGGTATAAATATTCTTTAAAATTAAAATCTAACCTACACCATCAGGCCTTCCTGTCAAAAAATGTCGTCTAATCTTACTGTTACTGTGTAGCAAATGGCCAATACTTAGCAATAAATTCAATTTTTTGCTAAAATGTACCTGGTGGGTATTTATTGAAATGTCTTAGTGGAGGCAGGAACCATAAATGTACAACTGGCTGTTTTTTTTGTCGATTCGCTAGATATTCGCGAAAATATCGACCTAAAACCAATTTTCTATGCTAATGCTAATGTCCTCTGCTATTACTAAAGATTTTAATGAAAAATTGGTTTTTCGCCAATATTTGCGCCAATTATTCCTACTCAAAAACAGAAACAGCCAGTTTAGGTCATTGACCGCTAAAACAGTATTTCTGTTGCATTTTCCGTACATATTTCGGTCGGTTTTTTTTAATAAAAATCGCCAAAAAAAGACAGTAATATCCAGGTAGGTAGTAATCCCTGCTATCTTACTTAATCTTACAAGACCGTATGGCTATTTCTCTGGTGTCGGGTTTGCGAAAATTGGTTTTTGACAATATTTCCGATTATTCTGCTAATTGCCGAAAAAGGTTAGGTATTTCCATTTCGATCTCAGGAAATAAGGAATATCTAGGTAGATACCAAACCCCACCAATTTAACCAAAACCGCAACGGTTACAACAGGAAATTGAGTTTTTGCAAATATTTCCATCAATTTTTAGCGAATCACTCAAAAAATAGCCAGGTAGATACAAATGTCCGCTTCCATTATTCTCAAGTTTTAGTCGAAAAGATCAGCTAAGGTTTTAGTTTGTTGGTTTGTTTGCTGTTGAACGTCCCGGTTTTTTATCAATATTTCCACCAATTTTTGGCAAATTCTGCAAACAAGAGTAATAGCCAGGTAGGTGCTGATGTCCGCTGCCGTCAACCAAAATTTCAAAACATTCAGGTTAAAACCTAGGTGGAGATACCGTGATTTCCGTGTGTATCACGCATTTTTCCTAAAAAAAGCATCAAAAGTCGTAATGGGTGCGTAATATACATGAAGCCTAAAGAAACATTTTTTCAACATCTAAAATTTTTAAATTGAAGGACCATTACCTACACATGTTCAGTCATTTTGCATAAATATCCACCAAGTGCAACACATAAGTAGGGTGAAAACAAGAGTTCTGGGTCACTTGATGACGTCATACTGTCTGGAAGTGACGTCATCATGTCTGGACCGGAAGTGCTGTCTAGACCGGAAGTGCTGTCTGGACCGGAAGTGCTGTCTGGAGTGGAAGTGACGTCATCATGTCTGGACCGGAAGTGACGTCATGATGTCTGGACCGGAAGTGACGTCATCATGTCTGGACCGGAAGTCATGATAAGCGTTAGGATAGGCGCGACCATGTGTGACGTCATCATGACGTCATACTGAGATGATGCTGTCTGGAGTGAAAGTGGTTTGGCCGAGTCAATCAACATGAAGCCAATGAACCCGACCTGTCAATCAGTGTAACCATGGCAACAGAGCCTAAAAAGGTCGACAACCCCCCCCCCCGAAATTGTGATTTTTGCATATTTATCCGTTTCAGACGATTCTGAACATTTTGCATTTTTTGGGTCGACCGACCCCCCCCCCCCTCGAAATTGTGATTTTTGCATATTTATCCGTTTCAGACGATTCTGAACATTTTTCATTTTTTCGACCCCCCCCCCCCTCGAAATTGTGATTTTTGCATATTTATCCGTTTCAGACGATTCTGAACATTTTTCATTTTTTCGACCGACCCCCCCCCCCCTCGAAATTGTGATTTTGGCATATTTATCCGTTTCAGACGATTCTGAACATTTTGCATTTTTTCGACCCCCCCCCCTCGAAATTGTGATTTTTGCATATTTATCCGTTTCAGACGATTCTGAACATTTTTCATTTTTTGGGTCGACCGACCCCCCCCCCCCTCGAAATTGTGATTTTTGCATATTTATCCGTTTCAGACGATTCTGAACATTTTTCATTTTTTCGACCCCCCCCTCGAAATTGTGATTTTTGCATATTTATCCGTTTCAGACGATTCTGAACATTTTTCATTTTTTGGGTCGACCGACCCCCCCCCCCCCCTAGGACAGACTATGTACCCCCCCCCCCAGGACAGACTTTGACCCCCCCCCCCTAGGACAGACTATGTACCGACCCCCCCCCCCCAGGAGAACAAACTAAAAAAAAATTGTGCTGAATCAGCATGATGAAATCGTTGATTCAGCATGATAAAATTGTATATAAGTGTAGTGTCTCGAGGCTTAGGCATCGTCAGACACACCAGCTATCAACATAGACATGGATGACTTTGAAACAGTTACTTTTGATGATACATTATTATCGTTGGAAGAGATAGATGCGTTCTTTGAAGACGCTGAAACAGCTTTGAAGGAAGCGTTAGTTGTTCTGCCAGATGTCGCTACAGTGCAACAAGCAATGCCTCAGGAGGAAGCGTTAAATGCACCATCAGATGTCGCTACAGTGCAACAAGCAATGCCTCAGGATGAAGCGTTAAATGCACCATCAGATGTCGCTACAGTGCAACAAGCAATGCCTCAGGAGGAAGCATTAAATGCACCATCAGATGTCGCTGCAGTGCAGCAAGAAATGCCAGATCCTGAGGGGTCTGACTACCCGTTCTGGGTTGCGAATAGACTTATCAATGGTGACAACTCACAACTAAGTGCAAAGTTAAAAGCGCATCTAGCACATTATGAGGAAAACGAAGTGAGTGATGATGATGAGGATTCAGAATTGGACATGTCAAGCGATAATGAGGATTCAGAAGTGGACATGTCAAGCGATGACGGAGAAGACAAACAGCTGAAATCTAAAATTGAATCGAGTAAGACCATACCTGTTACTGAGGAAGATGTTATAATGTTGAAACGGAACTTTCGAGCAGTACTTCCTCTGATTGATTGTAACATTTTATGGTGTTTATGTGAAGAAGGCTTTTTCAACAACCACACGTACATGTATCTAACGGAAGAAGTGAATACCGTCATTCAACTCATCTACATGTTGGAAGGAAACACAGAACATGTTCCGGCGTCAGAGCCAAAGTTCTCCGAAGCTATGACTCAACGTTTCATTCAACTTATTAAAAGTCTTCATGAGGAACTTTTTAAGACTTTATCTCTACCGGCGCCAAAGTCTCTGGATGAGGATCGTGAATTCAAATGTGCAAAGGTCATGTTGCATGGTTTCAAATACCTTGAAGAACGCATTCATGTGTATGATATGATGGCTTACCTCTATGAAAAAGGACATTTCACTATGTCAATGCTGTTTCAATGGATACTAGGGCATCGGACCCCAGGAGACTTTTTAGTGATTGTCATGGTACAATCGCTAACAAACGGTTTACCAACAACCTTTCTCGACGGTTTCAATGACATGACTCCGCGATTTTACAAACATCTCATGAAAACCTACATGTAACATCTGTATAAAAGGAGGTAAAACCATCTACAATGTCAACATTGCTTCTTCATCGATGTGTAGAGACCATGGATGACGTCTTCAAAGTGAATTATGCTGACTATGTGTTTTCAAAGCTTCCTGCTTTTGAATCGGATTGGATGCTGCAAGTGAAGAACTTACATCAGCATTGGGAAGCTGTTGGAAAGACCATTCCAAGAGATCGTTTCATCCGCTCGTTTCTACGTGAATGTGAAGATCTACATTTACCGTTAACTTATGACATTGATTTAGCATTTATCAACGTGAATACAATTTGGGCAGTTGAGCTCATGTTAGATGTGGCTGCAAGAATCATTTTACATTATGATGATGATGTTCCATTGAAGACGAATGTATCAGAGCTTGTCCGATTCAACCATGGACGAGTTGAAGTGAATTCAAAACTTTGCAAGTTCTTTGCTGACTCAGCAGATAGTTGGGTATAAAAGGGAGTGAACTCAGCAGAGTGAAGTCATTTCTCAGCAGACAGTTGGAGGGAGTGGATCATCAGTACATTGTAGCAGCCATGGAGAACAAGACAAGCAACGCAACGCAGCGCAGCAGCAGCTTTAAAATTAGTGCTAACTTAACCATTACTGTGGAGCATGGAGAATATGGGCCATTTCTACGCATCACACGTGGAGAGAGATGGTGTGCTTATTCACCATCTTTGTGGAAGATTGTATGCCAAAGCTTGAAAAATTTACGCGACATTGGCTTCAAACTGTACTTAACGCAAACGAAGTGGCTTGAAGTCATTTCATACTTGGATATGCGCTATGTGAGTTTTGTGCGCACGTCACGGTTTGAAGGGAAAGAATACACACATCACATCAACATGAATGATGGTGAATGGGAGACACTGCTTCAGGAGATGGACAACATCAACTCAGCCCTATCACCATGTGAGGAATGTCATGACAAGAAAACGATCATCAAGCTGCAAAAGGATGGTCGGATGAAGGTGTCAAAGCTATCCAAGAAAAGGCTGGCTGAAGTTCAGTTGGAGAACATGAACGTACAAAATCAACTTGGACTTACCTGTGACTATTGCGGTGCTTGTGGATATGTGGAGGATTATCATTGCCACTGCCACAAGTATAATTGCAAGTTGTGTTAACCAAGCAACTTCTACGGCAAGTGTGGAGTACTTAAAGTCAGTGAAGCAAAGTAAAAGCCCACAAGACACTGAAACAAGATGGACGCATGTTTTAAAAATGCTTATATTGACTTGATGATTGCTAAACTTGCTTGCTGTGGCACTCCAGACTATCAACTTTATCATTTGGATGCTTTTTGGGATGTTGTACATCATAGTCTTGATGTGATTGAACTGCATTCAAGATTTCTTGGAGAATGTCATAAAACTGGAATAGAAGAAGATCCTGACTTTGACTTTGATTCTGCACTTTATTCTGCTCGCACTGATGTGGAAGTATATTTCACCGTGGTTGATCATTTGAGAGATTGTTGTAAAGAAGAAGAGGAAACCGAGCAGCTTTATCAGGTAAGTTATAAAAACCTTTTTTAAACATGTTTATGACAACATAGTGAATTGTTTCTCAAAGACATAACAATGTTTTTCTTACTAGCAAATTTAGTTTTATGTGAGTGGTTTCAACGTAAACAAAGAAAGAATATGATAGAAGAGGCAGCAAATATATTAAAAGATATTTTATTACAGGAAGAAACCGACATGTCAGAATAAAGAAGCAAAGTCAACATGAAGAATCTTGTACTATTCAGCGGTCATAAGGACGTTCTTTCAAATATGTTTCCAACACGACTTGAAAAGTATGGACATGTGTTCAACTCAAGTGAAGCGTTGTATCAATATGAGAAAGCAGTGTTTCATCACCGTCAAGATATTGCTTCAGCCATTGCTTCATGTAGAAATGGATATGAAGCAAAACGTATTGCTAAAGTGATAAAGCCATGTCCTTTATGGCATACAGTGAAGAGAAGCAAAATGCAAGATGTTTTACAAGTCAAACTGGATCAGTGTGTATTGTTTCGCAACAAGTTGAAAGAATGTAAAGACAAAACTTTAGTTGAAGCAACGTATGATCATTGGTGGGGAGCTGGTGTGAAACAAGTGTCATCTAGATATCCTGGTCAGAATATCATGGGAAAGTTGTTAGAACTGTTGTGTGAGGGTTAGAGACTTTTTCATTTGCTTGCCAACCGTCATGGTGTGCAGACGTGTGAACATGTAAATTTGAAGTATGTTTAACTTGTGTTGCATTGATTCAAGACTGCACAATGGCGGACATGACACTGAGACAATATATTGTGCAAAAAGCTTATTGTGAAGAAATGTTATCCGCTGTAAAAAAGTTTGCATATTTAGTCTGTCCTGCTTGTCAACATGAAGAGTGTCAAGAACATACTTGTCATTTTGCATCTGTTTATACATATTGGAATGAAGCTAAATATTACATGCATTTAGATAAAGTGTTAGAGAATGCAAATCAACGTTGTGAGAAATATGGTGTAGATGCTATTACATTGGATGAACTCAGTCATTGGTTAGTGTTCATTGAAGACCAATGGTCTCCAGTTATTCATACCATTGTATCTATACTTGATTTGTAAAAAACTTGTTAGTTAAGTTATAAATGCATGTTAGTTAAGTGATGTTGGTTGAGTTATAAAATAAAAGCTGTTCTGTTGAGAAGGTGGTTTTCATTCGGTGTGACCATGTCGACGTGGAAAGACTACTTGACCAATATTTACTTCAAACCTGGACAGCCTGGAGCATTTGCTGGTCCTTACAAACTGTATCACATCTTACGAAAACATAATCAACCAGTCACACAGTCACAAGTGAAGAAATGGTTGCAGGATCAAGATGCTTTTAGTTTACTCCAACCTGTCAAATACAGGTTCAAAAGACAACGTGTCATTACACGTGGTATTGATGACATGTGGGATATTGATTTGGCTGATATGGGAAACATAGCTCCCTATAATGATGACATACGCTTTTTACTCATTGTCATTGATGTGTTTTCCAAATATGTCTGGGTACAGCCAATACCTAATAAATCACATACCAGCGTCATACAAGCTTTCCAAAAGATTTTTCATGACACACGACGAAGACCGCGAACTCTAAGGTCTGATAAAGGAACAGAATTTAAAAACAGATGGGTAAAAGCATTTTTGAAGAAAGAAGGCATTCATGCTTATACCACAAAGAATGAAACCAAAGCCAACTTTGCTGAAAGAGTCATTCGTACTCTAAAGGGAATGATGTATCGGTATTTTCTACATAATCAAACTTACCGTTACTTAGACATTCTTCCAGACTTGGTGTACAATTACAACCATAGACCTCATGGTTCTCTTCCTAATAAATATGCTCCAGCCGAGATTCGTAAAGACAACGAATCAAAAGTGTGGAAGTATATGTATGTCGACAAACTGAAATTGAAACCTAAGAAGAAGAAGAAGAAGAAGTACAAATTTAACATTGCTGATCATGTTCGCATTTCTCACATTAAATATGTGTTTCAACGGGATTATCACATCAAATGGACGCAAGAAGTCTTCATTGTCACACATCGTTGTAAGAAGCAAGGAATACATTTATATCGTGTGAAAGACTTTTTAGACGAAGATATTGATGGTCATTTCTATGAAGAAGAACTGCAGAAAGTGACCAAAGATATTGAATCTATTTATAGAATTGAAAAAGTCTTGAAAACACGTAAAAGACGAGGAGGAGGTGTGAAAGAATTATTTGTCAAGTGGTTAGGTTGGCCAAACAAGTTTAACAGTTGGGTGAAAGAAACAGACATTCAACAATGAAGCATCCATTTACATGTTTAGTCTCTGGACCTACAGGCAGTGGCAAAACGTCTCTGGTGAAGGAAATTCTAGAACAAAAGTTGATTAAACCCTCTCCAAAAAGCATTTTATGGCTCTATGCAGCAGATCAGCCTTTGTACAAGGGAATAAAAGGCGTGAAATTTTACCAAGGCATTCCAGATGACATTGAAGAGCGTTTTAACCCGAAGAAACCAAACTTACTTATCATTGATGACTTAATGACGAAATGCCATAGTGATGAGCGTATGACACGTCTCTTTAGTGTTGGCAGCAGTCATCAAAATCTAAGCATTATTTTTATTGTGCATAATTTATTCCATCATGGGAAAGAGATGCGAAATATTAGTTTGAATACACATTATATCATTCTGTTTAAAAATCCGAGAGACAGTCAACAAATTAGTACATTGGCGCGGCAAATGTATCCTAGAAGATCTCAATTTCTCATAGAAGCCTATCAAGATGCTACTAGCAAACCTCATGGTTATTTATTCATTGATTTAAAACCAAAGACAAATGATCAACTACGTATTCGTACAGGCATTTTACCAAAAGATACACATTATGTATATATTGATAAAGCAGTGTATGAACAAGAACCAAGTCATTTAACCATTCGCAGTCAAGATGTCTAAACGTATTCGAGCGAACCAGCCGTTTCTTCACTTGCTTGCACGCAGTGGGCCTAAACGACGTAAATCCTTGCTACAGCAAGCTACAAAGGAGGAATTAACAAGCTTGTTTGAAATTTGTTTGAATATATTGCAAGGACATTTACCCTTAAGCTCAAAACGGTTTAAGGAATTTAAACGTGAACGTCATACGCTACGTACTCTAGCAGATAAGAAGATATCCCTTCGACGAAAAAAGAAGTTGATTAATCAGAAAGGAGGATTCATTGGAGTTATTGCTAGATTGGCATTGCCCTTGTTAGCCAAACTGCTGCTAAAATGAAACATACGATGAAAATGGTCCTCATTCCTGAATATGAATATAAAATGTTGTTAGAAAAGAAGGGTAAAGATGGTGAAATCAAAACGAAAGTGAATAAACTTTTACGTGGGAAGCGAACGCGTGAAAAGGTTATTGAAATGTCTCAACTTCTTGGCCGTCATTTACGAACAAGTCAGTCTAGGCAGCAAAAGCCCTCATCATCATCACCACCTGAAAAGCCAGAAAAGCTAGTGTTAAGTCATTTTCAACCTATCTATCATGGAAAAGTACTACAACTTTTAGCCGAACTGAAGAAATATGGTACGACATGGTCAGAGAAGAATGAACTTGTGTTGAAAACGGGCGATATTATAGCAAATTCCAACATGGTTGATTTGATGAAAGAAGCATTGGTGGCGACAAGAAGAAAAGAACGAGTCAAACCACCACATGGCTGGCATCCGTTTATCCAGGAAATTGTAGATGCGAATATTCCAAAAACAATGTTTAGTAAAAAGACCACTCGTGACGACATTACAACAGAAATGAAACAACGTCAACAAAGACAGTTTCCTGAAGGATGGGAAAATTTTTAACATGGCTGAAAGAGCTATGTTGTTGTTGTGAGGAAGATAAACCAACTATTCCTGTGAAGATCAGATGTACAAGCGCGTGTTGTGAAGGAGAAATAAAAGACCATGTGAATGAGGATGAGATTTGGCATACTTGGTCGAATGGCGCGCGCTATCGTGAAGTATATAGACAACGTCAACGCACCTATACCATTTAGTTCACATCCATCATGGAGTCGACAAGCTTTTACATTACTTTGCCTAGCAATGCGAGTATGACCTATTATCCCAACAACAAGGCTTCAAATTATCAAATTCGTATGCCTCGAACCATCTATCTGAATGGAAAATATGAAGTGGCTTTAGCTGAAATTCAATATCCACATACATGGACAACGATGAGACAGGGCATGGACTATTCTATTCAGTATCGACAAGAACTATTCGATGATCCTATTCTTAGCACTCTCAATATTCCTTATGGGTACTATAGAACCATACAAGAACTATGTGAGGCAGTCAATGAAGAAGCGACTAATGCTCTGAAACTTACAGAAGCTATTCGGCTAAAGTATGATAAAATTAGACGACGTGTGTTTCTATTTCTCGATTATGGCTATGAAGTGTCTTTTTCCACTGGATTAGCTGAGATTTTAGGATTTATCCCAGATCAATGGTATACTGAAACATGTACAGCTGACCATAAAGCGGATGTGAAACAGGGGTTTTATACACTGTATGTGTATTGTAGCATTTGTGAACCACAAGTTGTTGGTGATTATTATGTTCCCTTACTACGTTCTGTTGGCATACAAGGCCATGATGGAGATATTATCATGAAAACGTACGGCGAACCACATTATGTTCCTGTAAACACATCCAAATTTGACGTGATAGAAATGAATATTAAGGACGACACAGGCCATAATGTTCCATTTCAAACTGGAAAGGTGATCTGTAAACTTCATTTTCGACCAAAAGCAATATGAAAGCTTATACACACGATCCGTCTGCATATCGCAACCATTTTCTTCGTCAAGTGGGCGGGGAATTACCAGGATTTAAAGGAGCGCGAATCCAATATGGCGATGGTATTGGTTCCATACTGGGATCATTGGCTCGCAAAGCTATTCCACTACTTAAGGCTGGGGCTAAGATCGTTGCGCCACATCTTAAGAAGGCTGCAAAGAATGTCGCGAAAGATGTGACGGGCCGAGTAGCAGAACGTGTGTTTGGTGAACAAAAGCGTATGCAACCAACGAAACGTGCCAGAAGACGAAAAACAGCCAGACGGATAACATCAAAATATCGCAAAGATATTTTTTAAAGAAAAAAAAATGTCTCTCATTCATAATCATTCGTGTGAATGTAGTCTTTCTCCATTGGAATGGTTTCACGTACCACCAACGCAAACTGCTGTAGAGAAAAGTTATAATGTTGACTATCAACCACTTACAAGCATTAGAGAAGGCGCTCCAATAGAATTCTACATTCCTGCGAGTACAGAAGAATATCTGGATTTAAAGAACAGCAAACTTCATATTGTATGTCGCATTCTAAAGGCTGATGGAACAGCGTGTGGCGCAGATGATAATGTCTCTTGCATCAATGATGTGTTTAATGGGTTATGGTCTAATATTGAATTGTTTCTGAATGATCGTTTGGTTTCGCATAGCAACAATACTCATGGTTATACCAGCATTATCTCTCATCTCATCCATGATTCGGAAGAAAGTCTGCATTCTGAGCGCTCTATGCGTCTCATGTACAAGGATACTGCTGGGTCAATGAATAGTCATGAGGTGAAAAGACCTAATCACGAACAATATGTATCCGGGTTTCATGTCAATGCCGACGGTGGTGACTTGGCTGAGCAAGGCAATAATGGCTTACATCATCGTTATTTGCATACTCGTCTTAGCCGTGATGTTATGCTCGCAGGTGGTTTAAGGATAGATTTGTTTGAGCAGGATCGTTATCTTCCGAATGGCATCAGTTTGAAATTGCGTTTCCATAGACAAAAAGATGACTATGTATTGATGGCTGTAAATAATACCTATAAGGTAGAAGTGAAAGAGGCATTTTTAACCATTCGCAAAGTGAGGGTGAGTCCAGGTATTCAGTTAGGTTATGCAGATGCATTGATGAAAAGTCCTGCCAAGATCATCATCACTAGAAAAGAATGTAAAGTCTTGGCCATTCCAGCAGGATTTCAGTCTTTTGTGAAAGATAACATCTTTTTGGGTCAATTACCAAATCGTATTGTCATTGGTCTGGTTCATAATGAAGCTTTTGGTGGATCAGTATTGAGGAATCCATACAATTTTGATCATTTTAATCTGGACTATATGCAACTGTACACGGATGGTGAACCAGTTCTATCCAAACCTCTCAAGCTTGACATTACACAGAACAAATACCTGAACGCTTTTGAAACGCTTTACAAATCGTTTGATCGGTTGAATGGTGAGAAAAGTTCCATTATAAAACGGGAAGATTGGCCTAGAGGTTATGCTTTATTTTCGTTTGACTTAACACCAGATTATGATGGTGATGATCATTTCCCCCTGATCAAGCATGGGAATTTGCGGCTAGAAATGAACTTTGCTAGGGCTTTGCAACCTACAATAAATGTCATTGTCTATGCTGAATTTGACAACATTATTGAGATCAGTGCCAATCGCAGCATCCAATTCGACTACCAGTCATGAACACGAAGCAGATTGATGCCATATTGAGTCATGATGTCATGACCAAAGACTTGTTTCAAGGCGTGTTTGCCATGGATCAGTTACCGTCTTTACAACGCGGCGCCTATGTGATCAACACAGACGATCAAGATGAACCAGGAGAACATTGGGTGGCAGTGTATTATGATAAAGACCCTGTGGAATATTTTGACTCTTATGGACTGTTCCCTCTCGATGATCGTTTAAACATGTTTTTAAGAAATGACTATATGTATAATTCTATATCATTACAAACGCCAATATCATCGTCATGTGGTTTTTATTGTGTATATTATATATTGCATAGAGCTCGAGGTCAGAGTATGTTTGATATTGTGAATATATTAAAAAGAAAGGATGGTGATTTTATTGTAAAGGATTTTGTATATAGACATTATAAACCATTGTTTTATTAATGTTGTTGTTGTTATATTAGTTAAGTTGTTGTTGTTATATTAGTTAAGTTGTTGTTGTTGTTATATTAGTTAAGTTGTTGTTGTTGTTATATTAGTTAAGTTGTTGTTGTTAAATAAAACAAATCAAGTTTCAAACAACTGTCTTGTTTATTGTGTTCTATTTACAAATTCTTAACTACAAACACTATTTACAAAGTTTACAAACACTATTTACAAAGTTTACAAACACTATTTACAAACTCTTAACTACAAACGCTATTTACACTATTTACAAATTCTTAACTACAAATTCTATGTACACTATTTACAAACTTTTATTTACACTATTTACACTATTTACAAAATTCTTAACTACAAACTCTTAACTACAAAGTCTATTTACACTATTTACAAACTTTTTATTTACAAACACATTCATTTTTCAATACATTCATCAATGAATACCATTCATTAGAATCTAAATTGATATAGGTATCATAGACATTACATCCATGTTTGTAAATGCTATGAAAGCTCACATAACACACATCACCAAACTTTATCACTTTAACAGTTACATGTTCAGACAGTTTCAGTTCATATCCTTCTTCTTCTAAGTCCATCACACGCATAGGTTGTGTCAGCTCAATGGATTTGGTGCCTCGTGTAAGCCATATTTCTGTTTCTTTGAATTCAAGCGTTAGGTTCTTTCCAATCCAATGCTTGTAACAACGCGTTCCATTCCACTGTGTTGAGGGTGATGTAATCATAGTTTTCTGTAAGCTCGTCATATTGGCGAAATTGTATAAACACGTCTAAGCAGTTCTCAGTCACACGCACTTCTAATTCATTTGAGACTGTCAGGAGAAAGCCAGGTATCCTAAACTTCTCTAGATGGTCTTTCAACACGGATTGGTCATCAAGTGATAGGACGAGATACTGTCCAAAATGTCTTAGCACAATGTCATCATATTCGTTTCTCAGATATGAGAACCCATGCGTAATTGGTTTATATTCCGTTAAAAAGTCTTCCATCTCGTCCAGCAGTCAGATGAACTATGAGCTGTCTCCTTGTCTGCAAAGACGTTTTTTATGCTCGCAAGATGGCGAAGAGTGGATGTTGTATCACTTCTAGGAATCGTAAGACTGCGCGCCAGTTCTTGATATCAAAGATGATCAAATCTGTATATGGTGTATCTGGCACAACTCCCTTATAATCCTCTGGATAATCCTGTAAAAGATTTCTACAGATTTCTACACGTATGTTAGAATCATATTCAGCCACCGTCACTTCCACTTTATTTTCAAGTCTGCGTTTAAACCCAGCTTCAAGCGGTATGTTTTTAAAGTCTTTCCACACTTCAGGTTTAAACCGATGATAACTTGTCTTAGAATCTAGTATCACTTCATTCCTCTCATTGACAGTAAGGTAAACACCACCGTTCAGCATGAGTGCATTCATGTTTTTACCTTGTTATGACTTGTCGTCTTGTCTGCGAAGCCTTTTATCCACTTCTTTCACCTGCTTCTTCAGCATTTTCCATTCAGGTATTGTCAGCAAAATTCCCTTTTTCGTTGGACGGTTTTTTCCAGTCCCCTCATCTCTGAGGTATTTGCGAATGTTTACCACGCCTTCATTACTTTGTTTCATAATCTTGATATACTTTCCATTGCCTAGAGAAAGCATTCCATCCCACGACTGTGGTGTTGGTGCTATCTCCACTTTTAATTTCTTAATGGTAGTATCAGGATGTTTCACTTTCATGTCTTTGACTGTATCAGCAAGAGTATCCATATCCGTTGGTGCAGATCTTTTCATGTTGACGCTTCAGTGTTCACACCACAACTGACTCTCAAGTTGAAGTGTCTCCCCCTTATATACTGTAATGCCCATGCGCCAAAGTGGAATAGCCATCACTCATCACATATCGCTTGTCATCAAAGGGAGAGAGAGCCACTTTCCTCAACTTCTCCGAGAAGATCTGGTGGTTATGACTTCGAATGATGTGTCCTGTAGTCATCGTTTGCGTTTGGTTGAACAAACTGTCTCTATACTGCTGATGTTTCATCCGTCTTTGACACGCGCGAGTGATGCCTTTGGCCGTACGTTTTTCTTTCCCACCATACATCATACTATACATTTTCGGTCGAAGTCCAACAAACTCTTCAATGGGAATGCCCGCCGTCTCATCTTTCATTTTCCCAAGCACTTTCTTGTTCACGTTGGAATGTAGGAAATGATCTGGCGGATAGTCACTTGTGTCGAACAAGTCAGCATCTTCCTGCATGTCTTTGTATATATCTTCCGTTTCTATGTCATAACATAGACTGTCGGTGTCGCTGAACAAGAGTTTGGCGTTGGGATACTTGGTCATGATGTAGTTGTAATGAAAGTGGAACATGAGCACCTTGCTGAGGTCGAGAATGGTGAACCCAACTTGAATGGGTTTATCCAGAAGCAGATCCACTTTGCGCAAATGTACCGCGGTCAAATCTTCGTTGAAAATTCTAAATTTGTGGAAGGAAGGTTTGGCTACAAGTTTCTTGAACCGCTTTTCCTGGTGAACAAGTTCCACATTCATGCGCTTTCTTACATTTTCCATGGTTTTGCCAAACACAGAGTTGTTCATCAGTTTGAAAAAGTCTTTCTCAAACGGGTTCTTGGCCAACTTTCTCTTTTCCGTGTTCAAGGAGATGTATTTTGCCAACCATTTGCTCTGTGCAAACATGATGGCACGGTGCACCTTCGTGACTTTCAATCCCAGTGAGACATATTGCTGTAAATTTCTATAATGAAGCACATATTTCTTCTTGTCACACAAGTTGGGAATGAGCTTTTCACTAGGTTTGCCTTTCATGTTTAGATCTTTCCGTAGCTTCTGACTATGTTTTGACAATTCTCCCACTTTCACACATTTCCGTTCTGGAGCCACTGGATAGTGATTATGATGATCATGGATTGAATATGGGTATTCCAAATCCACTTCTAAAATGTATCCAATCTCGTCATCTTCATCCACATCCATAAAGTCAATGGATTCTGGCTCGCTCACCCACATAAATCCACTTTCCGGCATGCTTTGCGACATAGCCCAGCCATACAAGTTGTTTGCATCCAGGTAAGTCAAGTAGTTGGTTGGTTTCGTGGGATCGTAATCTGGTACGTAGGGGTTATTTGCTTTCGCATACTTGTGTGTGATGACAGATATTCCTCCACGTAAACCTTGTTCAACCATTTGGTACATGTCAATGTCGTTGATCAATTCCAATTTCACCTTTGTCGCTTTCAACATGGCATCCCACGACAGTCCTGGCGCTGTATAGTAGTGAGCAGGATCCAATTCATACGTGTTGAGACATACGTGACGAAAGTTTTCAAACACGTCAGCCAGCAGCAACACATCTGATTTCAGGTACAAGTCATGGTATTCGCCAAATGTAGTACAGTGGAATGTCTCCCACACCTTCTGCGCATGCGCATAATCCTCATCGCTAATGTCTTCTTCACTGAGTAGACTGTAAAACTTGTCCTTGGACGGCAGTTGTGTTTCAGCAAACTTGGATGGCTCATCCACGTAATCATAAGGGTACACTCCCTTTCTCAACAGTAACTCTTGTTGGTCGCTATCGTGAATGTGTGACGTCATGTGATAAAAGTTGTCTTTCCCTTCTGCTGCCAGGTTGGAGACCAACTTCTGTAGAGAAGTACTCATGAACTGAAAGCTGTCTGTAAATTTCAGATTGCTCATGGTGAATGCAATATATTTCTCAACGGTGTTGGGAATGACTGTAATCCTTTCGTTTTTGAACTTTCCAATTTCTTCCATGATCAAATGGCTGTCATAGCCTCGTAAATTGTGGAAAAACACAGGAATGATGAAAGAATCTTCAACATCCTGCTGATCTTTTCGAAATCGGAATTGCAAATTGCATTCACTATGTGCAGCTCCGCGGTATTTGCCATTGATATGGTCATGATCTCTCACATGATCTGCTCCTAGAGGCTCATGACAAATGTAGCAATCTGTGGCGTTCTTATAATGCTCTTCATCTTCATGAGTCATCACCATTTTCTTTGGCTGTAGCAAGCCATGCACAATACGATCACGTTCATTCACCATATGGTCTAAAAAGACTTTCACAGCATTGTCTCCTCGATATACGACTGGCGCACGTGTATCATACTGGCTCACAACCACATAGGCAAAGCTGTTTGGACGATGATGCTGATACTTGTCTCCTTCATGCTTTTTCGTGAAACATTCAAAGTCTGCATAAATGACAAACGGCGCTCGCTGTTGTTTGGCTACATTCTTGAACTTGATGAAGGGTTCCTTGGGAAATGATAAACGTTGTGCACCATGCTTGCCACACACTTCACGATGCTTGTCTAACAGATCTTGCCGCATAAACCCATGAAGACAGTTGAAACAATAAAAAGTTGCACCATTATACTTTGATCGATAAGCCATCAGTCTGCTGAAATTCTTGATGAGGCAGTAATGTCTTGTCTTGTCATTACTAATCAAAAGCAAGTTGATTTCTCTGGCGCTGTTGGCGCTGGTGTTTCGACTGAGTTGTATGGGAACAACGACATCATGTTCATATCCAAACACATTGATAGAAACATCATTCTCCTTTTCAAATTTTGGAATGTCTGTAATCGGTGTGGGAAATGTCATGCCTTCCACCTTCAATTCGTTCTCAAATGGTGTGTAATGACTCACGCGGCAAGGACTGTTTGTTGAAGGGTGAAGGTGAGCCAATACAGACCATAAGAAGCACTTGTTGTCTTTATTCTGAATGTTTAACACCGCCTTTGTATTCTTTACTTTCTTCGGTAGTGGGATAAAACTGCTTGCTTCCAATGGTGCTGACGTCGCTGTATGCACTTCAATGAATAATATGTTATCCAACACCCAGCCAGAACCTTGTCGCTCATGTTCATCAAACCTGGTAAATAATTCTTTATAGGCTTCTGGCAAGTCCTTCTCAATATCTGTTGGATTGTATGCTGCATACGTTGGACTACTGATGAAGGCATTATCCACTTGTTCTACCATCACGCCTTCAACATTTGGTGTCATTTTCTTGAAGCGTGCATGCACGACAATGTACCATTTCATACCACGGTTTAACGTTTCTAGCAAATGTCTCTTGATTCGGTTCTCTTGTTGTCGCATTTCAAGTAGCAAATCTGATCCATCTTCAGGCTCAAACCGTCTTTCCTGCGCGTTTTCACCAAGACTCACTCTTCTGCCTCTGCCTACTTGTCCTGTCTCTTTCTTTCTTTGTTCTTCATGAGACACATTTTCCATCTCATCACATGCGTGTGTCTCAAATGCATCCAAAGATGAAAATATCTTGGCGCATTTACAGCAGAGGACTGGATCAGGTCTGTCAACACCATCTTGTACGGTCTTTCGTCTCTTGGCTTCAATCTGCTCAACAAGCTCTTCATGAGCACGTTTCATCCTAGCTGGTTTGCATGTATGTGTCACGAACACTTCCAGAGATGGAAATGTCACATCACAATCATGACAGTAGACTGGTGCCATCGTTGTTGCTTCTTCAACTGCTGGAACTGAAATGAAGTAAAATATACGTTTCACTCTTCCTTTTATACCACTTCAATGGTGTGTTGACTCAGCAGAATGTATCACTAGTTGACTAGTTGACATGTTTCACTCATGCTTTTATGCTACTTCCATGTAATCAAAATATGGTGTGTAACTTTTCAAACTTGTTCCAAAATGTTAAAATTGCTGACTCAGCAGAATTTTACTTGTGTATATGAATGTCTTACTTACAGTTGTGAAGTTGTACAGCTGCACTGCTACACAGCAGAGACATCTAGCGGTGAAGTTAATTGGTCTGTCAAATGGTATTCATCCGCCAAATGGTATTCATCCGCCAACTAGACCTGAAATGTGATAAAATGTATTCTCACACACACACACACACACACACACACACACACACACACACACACACACACACACACACACACACACACACACACAAACATGTTTTGCTTCATTTCATAATATAGGATGGCCCTTAAAAGGGCCCGAAATATTTTAGTATATATCAGCAGCAGTTATGGGGTTGTCCCTCATATTCCAACCACACTTGACACTTGCAGTATCGTTGAGTCAGTGTTACTATGCGGTTGTTCCACATAAATGTAATTACTACGTCAGGCTTCACTGCAGTGATCTGAGTTGGAAATTGTAGCACCTCCTCCAAAGCATATGTAATATCAGCTGCTTCAGCTTCATCACGCATATTTACCCAGATGCAAACAGATTCATTCGCTTGAAACGCTGTTAAGTCATCAATGATGATAGCTGGTGTGTTATCCATGATGTGTCTGACAATGTCTCTAAGCCTTGAGACACCACACTTATATAGGATTTTATCATGCTGATTCGACAAAAATTTTTGTTGCTCTCCTGGGGGGGGGGGGGTCGGTACATAGTCTGTCCTAGGGGGGGGGGGGTCGGTACATAGTCTGTCCTAGGGGGGGGGTCGGTACATAGTCTGTCCTAGGGGGGGGGTCGGTACATAGTATGTCCTAGGGGGGGGGTCGGTACATAGTATGCCCTAGGGGGGGGGTCGGTACATAGTATGTCCTAGGGGGGGGGGGGTCGGTACATAGTATGTCCTAGGGGGGGGGGGGGGTTGTCGACCTTTTTAGGCTCTGTTGCCATGGTTACACTGATTGACAGGTCGGGTTCATTGGCTTCATGTTGATTGACTCGGCCAAACCACTTTCACTCCAGACAGCATCATCTCAGTATGACGTCATGATGACGTCACACATGGTCGCGCCTATCCTAACGCTTATCATGACTTCCGGTCCAGACATGATGACGTCACTTCCGGTCCAGACATCATGACGTCACTTCCGGTCCAGACATGATGACGTCACTTCCACTCCAGACAGCACTTCCGGTCCAGACAGCACTTCCGGTCTAGACAGCACTTCCGGTCCAGACATGATGACGTCACTTCCAGACAGTATGACGTCATCAAGTGACCCAGAACTCTTGTTTTCACCCTACTCACATATTTGTTTAATATCCACAAATGTACAGTTTTCCGATAATCTTGCGATATTTACACACGATCAAGATACACAGAAAAAGAAAATGGCACGAGTCTCAGACGTCACAGTTTTTAGGCCTCAAATCCGTAGAATTCCGAATCACTGTCGCCAAGCAACAACTGCTGCATCTGTTAGTCTGACAAATATCCTGATCTCATAAATGACGTCACTTCGTACATCGGCTTGGTCGAATTCGTCATCGCCCGTCATGACTTCATCGTCCCACAAGATGTCCTCTTCTGTGGCCATCGATCGAGTTTGTAAGGCAACTTTTTGAAACCGCGCTTGATGATAGCTGGATCAATGGCGTCCCAAGCGTCTTTCACCCATTTAGCAATCAGGGCTAAGCCTGCCTTTTTGGTGTTCCCTGAGGGTGAAAGGGCGTGTACCCCCGAAAACATCCATTCGTTCCAAAGCTGCTGCATCTTTTGTTTGAACGGACGGTTGCAGCTGACATCCATCACCTGAAGCTGGCTTGTCATTCCACCAGGTATAATAACTAAGTCCGTCGCGCTTTCAGCCAGGATTTGTTTCATACAGGGCATACGATGGCATCAAAATGCATCTAGAACCAGGACTTTCCGGGCTTCCGACAGATGTTCGTTTAATCCAGTCCTTTGTTAAACTTGCGTCCATCCAACCCTTCTCGTGATTTCGGACAATCACACCACCAGGAAACCTGACATTTTTTGGCAGAGTTTTGCGTTTAAATATGATGTACGGAGGCATTTTTGAACCGTCCCCACATGCACCCAACATGACCGTAAACCTGTTTTTCTCGTATCCGGCGGATTAAAGAGAAACTGATTTCTCACCCTTCAATGCCAAAAGTGAATGGTGTTTGGTCTGCGTTTGCAATCCTCTCGTTGGTGTAATGATGTCGTTTTCGAAGCGCTAATGACATGTTTGTTAAAATAAGAAACAGCATGTGTTACGCAAAGGCTTGAGCTCAAAACTTGACAGCATTTTACCCAGCACTTGGGGTGCGTAATATGCATGGATATAAGTACTTTTCTGGATTTTCAAGCCAAAAGTCGGGGTGCGTAATATACTTGGGGGGGGGGGGGCGTAACATACACGGAAAATTACAGTACTTTTTCAACTGAAAAGCGTACATAGGCAAATATATAGCCCCTGCTTCTGTAAGAGGTGCTTTTTTACCCCTGACCCAGACTACCTTCGTCCAAAATTTTGAGTAAATTTAACAACATTTGCAAGAGGAACAATTTTTTTCCCAAAGATGGCGATCAGTTCGCCATATTAGCGCATTTTCCCCTCATATGGGGCAAATTTCCATAAAATGTTCTCGCGATCCGATAAAAACTGAAAGCGTAGTAGCACAGAATAAGCTTTACAGGCGAACGTTCAGAGCCCACAATATGGGTACAGCCAATGTGGCCAACAGTCCCTTGGGTTAAAACACTTTTAATCACATGGAGTCAATCTTTCAATTATTTTCCCGTTCAATGGGTAATGCGGTAAGTATTAAAAAATGTTTCTTTCGAATATTTTTTTTAATCCTAAAACACAAATACCTTACCCTTCATGTTTCCCCACGTAATACATGGGAGGAATCAATCCTTCCTTATACGACACTTATATAGTTTTCTATATCACACCTAAAGTTCAGTGGCCGTATTCACAAAAGTTAACTGTATATTTAACTGATTTTGTTAACGGCTCCGTTAGCAACCAGAATTGTTCCCAAAGTAAATTGATAAATTTGTCCTGCTTAACGAAACAAGTCCATGTAAAAACTGTGATACATTATATCAACTGAATTTCGCTTCTCGTAGCCAGGTTAACTGTGCAGTTAACCTTTTGTGAACACAGCGGCAGGAGTTGGCATATCCAAAACAAGCATGTCCAAGGACATGACCCACCCGAGTTACTAAACAAAGAAAGAGAGAAAAACTCTTTTAGGGCAAAAAATGAAGTATGTAAAATGCGTTTAATTCCAATTTGGAAGCTACACGAAAAGGGATGTTGGAGAGGTTGGGTTTTCACGATTCACGTATTTACCGACTTTTACACAATTTTACAACATTTTTGAAATTCCACCATTTCGGCATTTTTTGTCATTCGCGAAAAAAGCAAAGTGCAGGTGGAGAAGCACCTAAGAAACTTTCGATTAAAACTATTTGAATAAGTTTTTGCCAAACTTCAAAGTGCCACCATTTCGGCAGTTTTTGGCAAACCGCGAAAAAAAATTACAGTCTGGTAGATGGACCCCTGGGGAACATCCCTTTGTAATATCTAAACGATTGGAGTAAAACTGTAGGAGCAGTAGCATTTCAAAAATTGGTCAAAACCGGCACAAAGAGTGCCTCCATTTTGTCAGTTTTTTGTCAATCGTCAAAAAAAGTAATAGCCAGGTGGGGGACTACCCAGGGAACATTCCTGCGTAATATCAAAACGATTGGAGCAAAACTGTAGGCGGAGTAGCATTTTAAAGAAAAAATTTAACATACGCACATACATTCAAGCCCCCTATAGTGATACGACTAACCAAGTCTGACAAAGTCGGCTGGGTTAAAAAGGTCTAACACGTGGATCGAAGACCTAGTCTGGGATATTTATAGAAGTCATTGCTTTAACGTAGAGTATCTATTCACAGGTATCGATAATCCGACTTTGCGCCCTCGTATTCCCACACAGAGAGCTGTATGAAAATTATTCACAATGCGTTTTTTTTTTTGCTATTTCAAATTAATTAAAACAAAATTATGATTTTTTTGTGGATGCATTTCAGTTTGGTGTCGACTGTGACGTGTACATGCTAAAAAGTGATAAATCATACGTAAAAAGGAAACTACAAGAGCTGTTACCGCTTTCCCCTAGCCAGTAGTCACCGGCCTCAGGAGTGTCAGCCAAGGACAGACGGCCAGACACACGGACGCAAAGCCGTACCAGGCATTCCGAAAGTGCGCATGCACCATAAGAAAACTGAGGACCTTTGATTGAGGGTTGTTTATAAATAGTCACGTGACAGTAACTGCATAAAGGATGATAGAGAAAAACACGCCAAAATATATGGTGGGGGGAAAGTGAGAGCTGTGGGGCGAGAGAGAGAGAGAGGGGGGGAGGGGGGGGGATGTGCGAGGAGGAGGAGACAGTAGTTCATTAACTGTACCTGAGTAAATGTCAAAAATGTGCAATTAGTTTTTCCGAGTTCAGACTTCGTGGATACTCCGAGATGTCCCACTCAATGGTCGATAAATATATAAATAACAACGTGACACACAAATCATGAAATAAAAGCAGCTTTTTTATTCTATAATAACTTAAAAAAACCTTTATTTACAATATCACAGAAGTATATGGACGTATTTCTTTTCGGGTGAAAGGCATAAATCCTTTGCTTCCATCGTCTTTCTTTTCTTATTATCAAATAACAATTACAAAAATAAACATGCCTTAACGACAGGGGAAGGGGAAGGGGGGGGGGGGGTGATTGTAAAATAAATCAGAATTGCGTTAACAAGTATATCGGCATTGTCTACTAACCGTTTGTTTTTGATTTATTCACATACCAGACTCTGAAACAACACGTTGTTTCAATGTTTCATTTTCGAACTTAAAGAAATATTTGACTGAAATGAAGATACGTTTCATAAACCTCAGCAAGTCAACAACTGCCATGACTTACATTAATGACTTACAGTTTTGTTTTTAAGTCTTAACTATAGTGGAAGAGAAAATAACTCAAAACCTTACATTTGTTTCGTGTGCAATTCACCAGTACACTAATCAGCATTGGGAACTTATTGATCGAACTAAATTTGATTATTTTTCCTTCAGACTAGATGGTGTTTTTGTCATCAAAATATACAAACTAAAACAGGTATCAGATGTTACGGTCAGTTATATACCGAATACTTTTGTTACAAATGTGAAAATCGTATTCTTTAATACGAAGTCAAAAGACTGGAATTTGCTCCTTTTTTCTTTGAACAAAACAGTCTTTGTATCAGTAGTTCTTGTCTCATTCTTGTGTTCAAAATAAAACTATGATGACGTCATCAGTACACGCGTACTTAAGTTCCACAAGTTATTACGAGAAAGTAAACACGTGAATTTGGTGTGATGATTCGGTTAGGGCATGACCTTCAGTGTGACCTTCACTGGTTTATTTGACCTTGCCACGACTGGATGGCTTTGCCGCGCGACCACTTGGAGTGCCTGGTGTTTTATTTCCTCCGTTACCTAAAATCACACAATAATAAATCACACTTACTACGCGATCGATAATATATAAAGGCCGCAATCCCAATCACCACAATTCCTTCAAGATGTACGAAATCTACCTGCGATCTTCTGCATTATACGCCGATTCAATCAAATGTCGTACGGCTAAGCAAACGTGACGCTTACAAAGGTGACGAAATCCGTGACGCAAGTTGCTACGTAACTCAAAGCGACTACACAATATTGGGAAATATCTAGAAGGGAATAATTATTTTCGGTATGTTTTCGGCTATCTTTGGTATACTTCTGCGTAATTGTGTGATATCTATAACAACGATAAATAATTGCCCTGCTGTACTTTGTATTATATTCGGGCACTTGTTGAAGCCTACACCACTCACCGCTGTGATATTCGTCAACAGGCCTTCCACGCATGCCCAAATCCAACACAAATTATCTATCATACGATCTATTCCCTTATGGAAACAAAAACAGCATGCTTTTGTTTATATACCCATTGTAATGACACAGTAACGGCTGCTATGACGCTAGCTCTTCGTACGTGTTTTAATCGAAAACTTTTGCATTTTACAGATGTTAGTGCGCAGTAAACCGGTACTTTTGCGGTAAAAATGACGAGTAGGTACGCACAGCTTTTTAGGATCGTGCTCCAGTACTCGATGTAGGGAGCATTTTCCGGATCAGTCCAACCCCCCCTGGTGTAATCATTTTATTTGTTGCTAAGCTTTAGAAATGACCCCCTAATTTCTGTTATTTTCGGAAGAAAGATAAATTTTATGTCAAGTATGGATCTCGAAATGAATTTCGGATGTCCCTTAATGAATTTTGGAAATCTCTTAATTAGTTTGGGATCCCCCGGGGACCCGGATTAACTTTTTTCCCGTAGCATGGCCGCATACAAAATGTCACGAAATCACCGAGATTTCACAAGTACATCCTTCCTGCATTCAGATATTAAAAAAAAAAGTTTCGGTGTAAAACTTTTAATTGTATGTGGATTTGATGTTTTGTGTGCAGTAAGAATAAAGGCACGAATCGGAATTAATCAGGGTGCACTAACAGGTCGCTGCAACATGACGGCAAACATGAATTTGCTTATTTACACCAATGCATCCCCAAATACATTTTAGATACACAAATTTAAACCCATTTAGCGATATCTCTAAATTTTTGATATCTAAAATTCATTTAGAGATATTTCCAAAACACTGATTTAGGCATGTCTGAAATTACATTAGAGATATTAAAAAATTAAGCCGTTTCATGTGATATCTGCATTCCATACAACACAGCAGAATGCCTTCATAAAACTGACCTATTTTTACACAAAACATGAACAGTATAGACCAGAGACAAAATCTGACCGATTTTTTTTAGATGTCTACTGAAACCTGAAACATCTTCGAAGCACATGCAAACATTAGCAACTTCATTGGTCATTTGTCTGGCAAGTTACCAATTTGCCGGTCTAATAATCAGTACTGTTCGACTTTGTTGCATTAGCTCTCCTTAAATGAGGGCACTGTTAAGTTCTCCTCGATGCATCTTTAAATTCAGAATCATGTCACTACATAATGTTAAATGAAATAGTGTTACACAGCCGTGACAGGCTGGATCCGTGTACCCAGGATTCCATGGAAGTACTAAGGCAGTCGTACAATGAGTATTTCTTAAAAAAGATTTTGAACATCTTTAAATAAAAAAAAGTATAAAAAAAAGTCCCCCGCAGGCGTGGAATCACAGCATTTCAACACGACAAACACCCATTGAATAGGTCAATTGGGCTGTATTTTCAAAGTTTTCCCATTTTCATAATTTTTGCCCCTCGGTGCACAGGTCCACTACATTCTTTGCAGGTGCAAGAGAACAATTGATAGAGCGCCGACAAAAAAAAAGTATCGACGGACGGACAGACGGACACACTCGAATTCTATAGTCCCCCGCTTTGCGCCACGCGGCGGCGGGGGACTAAAAATGTTTATAGCACCAGACTGGCCATACAGAAGGCGTGGGCATGACTTGTGGCATCAGCGCGTTTCAATTATGAATTAAATTTGAAAAATTAGTTATATCAATTTTCTTGGAAATTTTCTGAAATCTCGTATCCATATTCCACTCCCTATAACTAGGACTACACTCAGACAGGTTCCTTAGTTGACCCCAATCCGCGACGCTTACCTAGCCATTAATAACTAAAGCAGTGTGCATAGCCCACATATTCCCCACAGCCCCCCCCCCCCTATCAGTTAAACACGGCCATCAATAGTCAAGAGCTGAAATTTTCAAAGTCCATCTGGTCCATTATCCTTGGAAGAACCTGGCCCATTTACGATACCGATCTGTGTTTGCTCCCATAGAAGCTACACACCAAGTTTCATTAAAATCCTTGAAGCAGTTTTTAAGTTAACAAGCTCTTGATGACAGACCGACCGACCGACACGCGGTTGATCGCATAGATTCCCCCTGTGGGGAATCAATTAAAACTAAAACCTCAGACACGACCCTCCATGTAGCGTGGATGACAGATGAAATCCATGCTAAAGTCACTTTGCAAAGTATCATACTACTACCACTTTCATCACGTTTTTCACAATTTTGCATTTTTAATTTCGACAAGAGTAACGTGTCATATTTGAAAAAAAAAGTTATTTCTGGCAATTTTCAATATCTGTTTTATCCGTGTTTTAAAAAAACAAACCACGAATCCGAAAAAAATAAGACGCTGCACACTTTCAATATGTTCTCTATCCGACCTATAGTTTCGGAGATATGGCAGGGACGCGCATGCGGACGGAGGGACGGACGGGCTCATAACCATATCCCTCCGTTAGACGGGGGATAATAAAAGTCTACACAGAGCAGAATGGGTTACAAAAATAGGTGGATCCCTTCAACACCATTACTGCATATTTGTTGAAAAGAACTGTCTATTAATCGGTAAAGCAAGAGAAAAAACAGTCGGAAACAGTTTTCAAAAGCCTACTGTCAAAGCACAAGATTAAAACGAGTGTAGTTTTCAAAAATACTTCAAACCTTGACCCATATCACAGAGCTAAGATTTATCATGCCGTTTTGGCTGTTTGATAACTGCGGACAACTTTTCCCTTGGATCACTTATCAAACTGATGCAGTCTATAAACTAAGGAGTCAGTTCACTGAACGCAAACAGAAAACAGTAATAGACCCTCCGACGTCATTAAATGTGAGTGTGATATTACATCGCAGTGTTTACGTGTCATGGCATTACTTCACATCAACAACTTGCACAGATAAATGTCGCGTGAACTCAATACAGCCCCTCACCTCACCGCAGTTCACAGAGGTGAAAAGCCGCTAAGTGAAAAATGACACTAAATTGTTAAATTTGAGAAAAGTTCGGTTGAACAGACTGCATGTAGGAATATACAGTTTCAACACATCGCAAAACTCGATAATACGAACAGCTTGAGGCCAGTTTAATTTGTTCGATGATCCATTATTACGGTAAATCAAAATCTTATAATGGTTATTTCACAATGCCAACCATGACCAAAGCCCACAAACCAGACATTCAGGGTTCCCGCGCTTCTCGCTCAAAAAATTCCAGGACTTCCCATGACTTTTCGGGGTAAATTTCCAGAACTTTCTAGAACTTTTTACGACATATTTTCACTTTTTTCACCCTTTAAAATATACGATAACAGATCATGTTTAACTATAGAATTATCACTATATTTATTTTCAAATTAAATGCTTATTTAGAAGCCATAAAATTACCACTATGGACTCTCAAATCCAACGACAAAACGCTAAAAAAATTATACTTTTAATTTCAAGGACTTTTACCAGGTCTTCCCTTACAAAACTTCAGGTTTTTAGCAAAATTCCAGGACTTTCCAGCAATGTCCAGGACTTTTACAAATTTCTAGGACTTTATAGGATTTTCCACGACCACGGGAACTATGCACGTTATAACAATCAGTTTTGGTCATTCCATTCCCAAATAACACACCATAACTCCTGTTATATTAGCCGCAACATTTTATTCTCCTGGAGTGGTATTCTGCTCTGTCCTTATTTTTAAGGATGTCCTTATTCTTGAGATTATATGGTTCATCCTTAATTTTTACCCTTATTTTTAAAAGACTTTGTTAAGTTTGAGGATAGAGCAGAATAGCGTTTTTATCCTTATTTTTAAAAATAAGGACATCCTTAAAAATAAGGACAGAGCAGAATACCACTCCTGGTCAGTTTTTCCATTATTTATATTTCATTTATTGGTGTATTTTTTGAGTTGGTAGCATCGAACCATAGCCGCGGTTACAGAGTTTAGCAGAACTTGTGATTTCATGAGGGAGATATGGGCCGCCTAACCTTGGGAAATTATGCCGGCCTGACCGAAATTTGCTTCATAAAATAGCGCTCCAAAATCTTGCTGCCCAACAGGGCCCACAAGGAGTTATTCCATGCCGGTCTGGGCCTTATTCTGCCCCCTCCCCCCTCCCCCCCCCCGTGGCTGACTGGCCTGCACTATAGCTCATCTCTGCGGTTATTGCAATACCTTTACTACGAATGAAAAAACCTTAAAGTTGACTTTCAGTAATAATAAGCTACTGCTTAAACTCACAGATCTGAAGTGAAAGCAAAACTATTTTTTTCAATGCTTCACAGTTATAGTGATTTTTTCCGTGGTATTTTGGCGTTTTTTTCCAACGGTCCTTTGTTGACACCACATAAGCTCTGATCAGAACGAAGGTTGTATTAACGAACAATCGCCCCCCTCCCGCTCCAGCCCCGCCTCTCCCCATCCCCAGCCTCCACATGCTAACCGACCCCCATGTGGCGCAGACTGTATAATGGTCTGGATACACCAATACGCCTTCCACCAGCGCTTTCACCGTAATCGGCTTGAGCAATATAAGAACACAAAATGTACATATTTGGTCTGAAATAATTACACAGCTTAAATGCAACACGCTTCTTTTAGAAACACAATAATGGTGTAAAGACGCGAGGAGCGGCTTTAATCTAGGATTAAGCAGGATTTTATGCAGGATTTCGTCATACAGACCCAGCCTACAAGCGGGTAAAAGCTTGGCACGTGTTTGAAGATCGTTTACCGTTGAAATCATCTACGCTTAAATACCATCTTCCTAAAAACTGACCTTGAACAAAACATTTCTTAAATTTGAATTTTACCATTTTCTTACAGAAGGTGCCACCTGCATTAAAAGCTTCCTTTTATTTGGGGAAGAAAACTCTTTCTTTTTTCTACAAAAATAATATACAGAGCCTTAGCGATAGATTTACGACATGGCGGAAAATCGAACACTCGTAAAAAGTGTGAATTAGAGCTAACATTATATATGTATACGACTGAAATCCTATTAAACCGAAATCTCATTCGGAACCTGCGATATTAGCATACAGAAGTTGAATTCACCAAAATTCATCAAAATGATACGTTTTAACTCATTTTGAGTGCTTTCTGCCCGATTTTTTTTCACTAATTTCTTTTACGTTCAAAATTTTGATCTTCTGTCAAAATGTGCGTGTGTCCCAGGAACATACACTGACGAAATGCTTTTATATTCGAATTTGCCCTGTTGCAAGCAGATCATGTTTTTTTCCATACCTGGTCACGTTTCATGTTGGAAAGGCTGCATAGCGCTAGTCAAACCTACTTTTCAACATGAAAGAAACCAGAGCAAAATGAGGCTAAACACTTAGAATAGGCTAAAAAGTGGCCGTTTGACAAATCCAACTTCTCAGTAATTTTCTCAGAGCTTTATCGTGGGTATGTACCAATGTTCTCTTTAAAGGATAAATGGTCGTAATGCAGCACTGTAAACAATAACAAACATGTAGGGCAGCAAGGAACTTTTCGGCTGTTATTATGTTTGTTTAAAATTGGGACCCAATTCCTTTACAATAAAACTGCAAAAGAATGAAAATTAAGTTAATTTCGTTGAAAGCGGTACACTTCAATTCATAGTGGCATCGAACCTCCCGTGCCCCTCTTCGTAGTGGCATGACAAACCATATTCGAAGTAGCATGGCACACCACTATTCATAGTGGCATGGCACATCTGATTCATAATGGCACGGTACGTTGTCACTCAAAATGACACACCACAGCACTGCGATCCATAGCCTTTAAACCCGATCCGAATCAAATTCAAATTATATTTATTTACAAGATTCACGACTACAGACTGTGACGCACTGATGATGGTAGGGGTGGGTGGGTGGGGGTGGGGAGACTTACTGGAAGGGCGCCCGCCCGAGCCTGGCCGTGAGGTGGGCAACGACTCGGAATATTCCGGACGTGGCGGTGGATCCCTACCGACGGATCCGCGGCTGGTTGGCCTGGTGCCTTCCGCAGGCGTTCTGCAATACAACACCACAATAAAACACTATGTTAACTTTTGTATATTTTTTTTTACGAAACAAGTAAAAAAAGCAGTCGCGGGTTATAACCTAACATCAACTTGGCCTTTCAGGTAGTTTCTGAAATATGGCCAGGCGACGCTCTGATTCCGAGACATGACAAAAAAATGTCAAGTGCAGAAACATAAAAAAATCTAGTACCTGGCAAAGAAAGATCAAATTAGAGCAAGGTACAATTGGGCGTAGTGATTTATGCCCGTACCATCAATGCACTTGATTTAATCAGTACATCAGAGATACAGCCTGGGCAACTGACGTAACAGAACAGACGATACAGTGTTTTTCCTAATCACCGGACAAACAAAGATTTCTTTTCACGTTTTCAATATGCTTTCCAGGGTTTACTTGACCAATGTTCACGCTGATTTTACACAAGCCCAAACAGGAAGTGGGTCCGGGCAGGGCGAGGAAGGTGGTGGTGATGGAGAGAGTGGGGGTTAGTATTTCAGTAGGTTTACACGCCGTGCACTATTGCTCTTCGCGGTGGAGCTAAATCACGGACATGCGCACACATTAACACTGTTGAACATCAACAGGCAGTGGAAAGTCAGGTTTCCCCTGTTCAACAACCAACAATTTCATGTTATCACCTCAAGATAACCCGCTCCTTCTTTGATAGTGCATTTTCTCATAGCTAATATTTTAGCAGCCACTTTATGTCAATGGGACAAAATTACCTCCATCCAACATGTTACTGAAACCTCGCCTTTACTTAAGTCCAGGGGTGAAACTTAGGACTTTTTGCCGTGGCCCGCCGGGCCACGAGCCTAAAAAACTTGGTGGCCCGAGCCAAAATCTGGTGGCCCGGATTATTTTTGCAAATAAAACGATAAAAACAAAATAAAATTGAATAAAAACCCTCAAAATACATTTCTGAAATTAATATTCACTCATGTGACAATCTTAAAGTTTTCATTCAATGTTTTCCGCCAATCCAAGCGTAAGCCATGCTGCCTTCTCTTTTGTGCTGCCTTCTCTTCACATTCGGTGGATTCTGTGTCAACCGTTTTCGTGATTTCAAAGTCTCGAGCGCAGGGTTTTCTAGCGAGTGAAAACCGACTGGCGTTCAACCCTCACTGACTCCCATTTGAGCGATTTGCTAATGGTTCAGTTAGAATCGAGCGAGATAGCAACATTTGATCCAACTATCGATATCAACCTGTGGAGCATGGGTGGGATGCGCCCTAGAAAAAGACAGTTGTTGCTTCAAAGTATAAAATATTTACTGAAAGTATTAAAAAATTATCCCTCTCTTTCAAATGTTTCGTGGCCCGCCGGGCCACGAGCCCCCAAATTCTGGTGGCCCGAGTCAAAATCTGGTGGCCACGGGCCACCGGGCCACCGTAATTTTCGACCCTGCTTAACTGTACTCAAAAACGCCCCACAAGCCCACACTAAATACACGACACACTGAATATGACGCTCTTAGCATGAGAACAGTCATTTGTATCGAGAACCTCACAGCAAAGAGCATCTAAGTGATAAAAATATGATTGATAACGGGGGTTTCAATAAGGCAGTTTAACTCTGTATCGGTCAAAACTCGGTTATAGAAGCACGATATTGCACGATTTCATATACCATTCAGCCACACTGCTCATGCAGTGGTTATCGGTACGATATTTCATGCACTCCACATCTGCTGTATAAGGGCTGAGTACGTACGTCATCACGTACAAGCCAATTACATCCTAAACGACAAAGTAGTTACAATGCTGTACACAGACACAAGGCACAGGGGTCGCCATTTATTTATGTCATTTTCAAAATCAAACAATCGGCCCAACTTGTTTCAGGCCAAACCAGTTCTCAGAAGTGGAACGAAATATGAGCACTTATTTTAATCGCGGATATGTGTTCATGTTCGAATTTTTGGACAACCGCAATTGTATTCTGAGCATAGATTTTAATCTGCATCCTTTTGTAAACTGCGTCATGGTTTTCGCACAATTTATATACTGAATATACATTTTTTGAAATTATTAGATTTATGTCTGGCGATGGTAAATAAATTATATCGTGCCATAATGTAAGGGTTTATGCTGATTTACCGCCCGTATGCATACCAACGGAAAAAAAATTAGAAATGTGTTCGAGGGAAAACATGGACGCCCCAATAACGGATAAATCAGTGAAATGTCAAATAAACTCTAGGATGTGCTGGCAGTTATAATACCATTAATAATGTCACAATTCAAAGCCTGACAGTGACCTTCGGAGACCTCTCAGTGTCATCGAAATGTAAGCATCCCGAGAGGTCATTCACATAACGACTCGTACGTCGTTCATGTGAGGTTTTAAAATTCTGCGTGCAAATGGACGCAGACCTTACGGGATACTGCGTCCAGTCTCTTTACGATTATCACTGTCAAGATTAAACGTTTTTTTTTTTCTGCTTCTAATTTTCTGGGACGCAGAGCTATTAAATTAAATTTTGTGCGTCCATTTGCAAATGTCTGCATATATGTACGCCGACAACATGAACGCTGCTTGTATTGATATACCTTGGTACAGTCGTATTCACAACAAACATAAGAATCACCCTTGATCTTAAATGGCCCCTCACCACACCTAATCAGCCCCAGGATATACACATGGGCAATCATACCGTGGTCACACGATTTGGCCAGAATCGTATTCACAAGACCCAACCTATGACAGTGCCGAAGCTTAATATTCAAAATTCAGCTGTAACCTTGAATGGCCACCAAGGTAACCAAAAACAAGCCGGCCGGCGTGCAATCACAAGATTTCAACTCATTTCGAGGTCTGACTAAGTCCCCAATGGCTGCTTGCAATCAGAGGAAATTAGTTGGATTTTTGACAAGGGCACATTTTTTGTCAAAGGGCGAAATTTGTCGGCCGACGGCGAAACCTATACCCATGTGCACAATTAGAGCGTTTATTCTATGCATATACATGGTTTATATGAAATTTCTCCCAGTAGGTCTTGAGATCTGTGAAACTACACCCTATCCCACCATTTCAAGGTCTGACATTTTCGGATTTTGGACGAAGTCTGTAGGCCAAATTTTTCGGCCAACGACAAAACCTATACTCAGGTGCACAACTAGAGCGTTTATTCTATGTAGGTGCAAGATTTGAATGAAATCCCTCCAGCAGTTCTTGAGATCTGTCGCGGAAACGACACCCTGTGCCAAATCGGACAGACGGACGGACCGGAATTCCATAGTCCCCCGCTCCGCGCTAACGCGGCGGCGGGGGACTAATAAGCAGCCAGAGTGGCCACCAGATGACGTGTTGGCAAGGAAAGCGCGACGCACGGACGGTTAGACGGCCGGACAGTCGGACGGAGAGTCAGACAACTCAAAAACATTATGCCACTCTTGATCTAGATATGTCGGGTACTACAATAAACAAGGTTTAAGATAGGTTACACATGGTGGTTAACTTCATGCACCCAAGTGAAGTGGGTGCCGTTCATTCAGGGTCGTTGTCTCCACCTACATCCCCCCCCCACCCAAAAAAAAAAGTCTTGACATAAGATCTCGTTTTACTTCGTCTTATTATTATATCTTTTAAAACACGATTATGTAGCTTCACTTTACAAAACACATTCCCGCCACTGCTTTTTTAAGATTTCTGTACCCGCCTTGTCAGTAATCCTTTTCCGAGTTACCATGCATTTCGTCGAGAATACCACTGTTTATTCACTTTTTGGGGGACTTGGGAAGGAGGGGGAGGGGGGGGGGGGGGGTAAAATAGAGTAAGTCTTGCTTAATCTGTTTTTTTTTCTTTGATTCTTACGTTTGGGCACAAATAAATCCCAAGCTGGCTGCTGAAATCAGCAGTCAGTCACCACTATCAATCATTTAAGAAAAGCACTGCACACCTGGGAATTTTTGATCGGGTATTGAAGGCAGCACTGTATTCATCGAGATCGTTTGCTTTCGTCCCTAGTTTGTCCATAGCTTTTTGTGAAGGGCGGAGGGATTTATTCTCAGACGCCTGTGCTACGGTCTTGTTCTGGCCAATCAGTTTGGATACTCTTTGTGATGCCTCTGGATCTTCCGCTATGAAGAAAAAAAAAAATAACCAAACAACTAAAAAATATTTACGACGCAACAATTTACATCAAGCAATTTTTTTCACTATAACCTTATAAAACTTCACGCTTTTTCTGTAATGCTAATACTTTATGAAATAACGTTGTTTGGATAAAATACAGCCAAGACTTGGATAAAACACAATCATCAGCCATATAGGATTATGTTTAAAATGTTTCATCAGCTCTATTCGGTACAGGAATACAAAATTACGTTACTTTAAAAGTACATTGTGGAGAAGTACCGAATAAAACTTTTAAGTGTCCCCAGGCTGAGAACGCACCGCTTCCCGATTCTAGGAAATTGTCCAAAACTTGTATCTCGACAACACGGATTTCTTAACAAAATGGGCCTTATTTTCGACTTCTAGATATAAAGAGGTAAATCTGTTGGAAGAGTTTGTTTTTCTCGAGCGTACCGATAGAGGGCGGTCTGGGCGTGCCCTCCTGCGTACCGGGCCTGCTGTGGCGACCGCTGCGCGTAGGCGGCCTGTTCACGTTGTCGCGAGAAGATGGGCGAGACCCGCCAGCCCGCGAGTGCGACGAGCGCGTTGATTGGCGCGTGTCGGGTCGGCCATTCCCGCCCGCCGGCGGCCTAAGATTAAATTAACAATTAAAAATCAAGCTGTATAATAAAGCCATGAATTGGGAGAAAACGAAATTGAAATTGTAATCCCCCTGAAATATCCATATTATGTACGTTTTTTGATATATGATATTCGTCGAAATGTAACACCAATATTGAGAAACCAAAGAAAAAATAGGACAGAGAAAGAAAGAGAGAGAGAGAGAGAGTGTGAGAGATAAACTAGAGCGGCCAGTGAACACCACCATCAGTGCACCCGAACATGTCAAACATCTATAAGCCAGCCCTCCCCCCCCACCCCTCCTCAACCCCCTGAGTTGTGGGCATCTTAATCTTCATTTTCTACATACTTTCAAGTGCAGGTGCATCAATGTGGAATGTGGTCAATATAAACTAGGCTTATACTCTACGTCTCTTCTATATGGGTCTAGAACGTGGTGACTGCAAATAGGTTGTACTGTAAGTCTTTTTATTCGAGTCTTGAAGGTGGTCACTGCAAAAAGGTTTTACTGACCCCTTTTTTATTCGAGTCAATTCTACTCCAATGGTGATTTTCTTCTTTTTTTTTTTTGCTTACAGAAAACCTCCCCTGCTAACTAATGTGGGCACTGCTCTCTTTTACCCTTTTCACGGAATACGTCTGTACACAAAGTAGTTATATATATATATATATACAGTGAAATCTCATTAAACCGACATCGCCGGGACTGAGCAAAAAATGTCGGTTAAACGATATGTCGGTTAAAAGGTACTGCGGGTCAATGAGGTAAATCCTTCGGGACCGTGAAAACATGTCGGTTAAAACGATATGTCGGTTAAAGCGATGTCGGTTTAAATGGATTCGACTATATATATATATATATATATATATATATATATATAGCTTGTCTTCGTACATTCTCATCAGCCACAAGGCCGATCAACCCAAGGCATAATCCCACCAAGTTTGAAGCTAACCCGAGGTTTCGTTCGAGGGTGATCGTGTTAATAAAATCCACTTCCTGCAACCGACGCCCACACCACATACGTGCATACACAAAAAGTACAAAAACAAGATATCCCCCCCACACCCCAACAGTGGAGACTGAACAGGGTTACCGGGATGACTTTGGCTGCACGTGTAGCACCGGGTTATCGCTGCCTTTCATCTGCGCCGGTGTGACGGGGCGTCGTAGCATGTCCTCCTGCTGACCCATCATATCCATCTGCTGGAATGCACATCAATGCCTCCTGTGTTATGGTTTACGGCGACAACGCGCAAGGGAAAATTGTGTCCCCTGTGACGTGTTTTAAACTCCCTTCGGACAGAACCTCAGTGAAAACCTCATACTGCAGTTCTTTTGCGGTCCCAATGACATAACGCCAAAACATCATTGAATTTCCAAATGCCTCCATTACTTCAATTACTACTAAGATTTTGAACAATCTGTTGCATGAGTTTTATTTATTTTGATGCACTTGGACAACTTCAGCAGACTGGCACGCAGACTTTCAATGTCCTGCTGCAATGCTGGTGACCAATATTCACACCCCCTCCCCTCCCCGCATGTACCTTTCTCCTGCGTGCGGACACACTTCCGGTGCTGACGTAGTGCGTGTTGAGCAGACGATCGCCGGAGAGCTCCCCTTGGCTCGGACGCAGCACTTCCTGTTTGTCCAGATCCGCCTCCATGGCGTCGGCATCTTCCTGCAATGTCATCGGATCAGTTAGAGCGAGGCTCGTAATCACGTGATCAGTTAGAACGAGGCCCGTGATCAGTTAGAGCGAGGCCCGTGATCACGTGATCAGTTAGAACGAGGTCCGTGATCATGTGATCCGTTAGAACGAGGCCCATGATCACGTGATCAGTTAGAACGAGGCTCGTGATCACGTGATCAGTTGGAATGAGGTCCATGATCACGTGATCAGTTAGAACGAAGCTCGTGATCACATGATCAGTTAGAACGAAGTTCGTGATCAAGTGATCTATAAGAATGAGGATCGTAATCACGTGATCAATTAGAGCGAGGCCCATGATCACGTGATCAGTTAGAACGAGGCTCGTGATCACGTGATCAGTCAGAACGAGGCCCGTAATCACGTGATCAGTCAGAACGAGGCCCGTGATCATGTGATCAGTTAGAACGAGGCCCGTGATCACGTGATCAGTTAGAACGAGGCCCATGATCACGTGATCAGTTAGAACGAGGCCCGTGATCATGTGATCCGTTAGAACGAGGCCCGTGATCACACGATCAGTTAGAACGAAGCTCGTGATCACGTAATCTATTAGGCTCCTAATCACGTGCAAGTTAGAACGCAGTTCGTGATGACGTGACCAGTTAGAACGAGACTCGTGCCCACATGATTAGTAAGAACGAGGCTATGCCGATAAACTATGCACTCCACGTCACAACATATTGTGAAGATATTAACGAAATAGAGGAATCACGGTTTTGGTTCTAACTACTGCGAAAATCCAGTCTCACTTAAGCTTCTTCATTATGGATATTATTACAATATGATTATTTTTTAATTCTTTATTGGGATATGGGGATTGGAGCAGAAGTATAATTGCCTCTTATCTCGCTGTCTGACCCTGATATCGATCGATCTTAATACAAGCATACGAATGAGAGGCACTTTCTTTAGCAGCTCTCATGAAGCCCATACCTCATCTTCGTCATCGTCTTCGTCATCGGATTCGGCATCTTCCGGCTCATCGGCTGTAACCATAGCAACAGTGAACAAAACCCTTTAGGCCTCCGCTCAATTACGGCGATATAACCCCAAAAAAAAAAAAAACAGACATGAAGAGATTTGACTAAGGCAATCACATTTTTTTATCGTATACAGTCATTCTGATATCAAGTACGGTCATACGTTTAGCAGCTGTAACTTCTTTAAATAAACAACAAAAGATGCTTAAAATTTAATTTTAATAAAAAAGTAACTGCTTTTAAAAATGGAGTTTCACAGCTCAAACGATTTTCTAGAAACAAATTATGAAACACAAGACACACATACTATTAATAGCAGGAACGTGAACGAATTGAGAAGCCAATGCGATGGTCTGCTTCAAGTGCTTCATATTAAAGTAGTGATGCAATGCTTACTTAAGGCAGCGATAAAATTTAGAGAAACAATCAAGTTTTTCTCCTACACACTGGTACTGGAGAGGGTTTTTTTTTTGGGGGGGGGGGGGGGGAAGGGGACATACTCATTTTTTAGGCAACGTACTTGAATTGAGTTGTTTGATGATAAACTCAATCTGCCTATTCATATCAGGCTGCCCTTCCTTGATGAAGCAATTCAAGATCTCTTCCATCCCCTGAGAAAATAAAAAATACACACAGCTTGTACTCAAAAATCGGTTAGAATTTTTTGAAAATATTTTAAGTAATTAAATTTTAAGCGTAATAAGTCGGCAAAAGAGCGTTACGTTGTATGAGGCCATGATGGTTTTGTACCGTTGGTGTCAGTGTGTTCTCATCCAGTGCCATCCGTGAGGCCACCCCACAAAGAGCCCCCATATGTGGACGTGTGAACAGCAGTCGAATTCTGCTCTGTCCTTATTTTAAGGACATAATTTAAATCTCTCCATATAAGGACATCCTTAAAACTAGGCTAAAAGCATCGGTGGAAGGCCATGTTCTGCCACAATATACACATGTATTTGAAGGGAGTTGTATAAGAGATTAAAGTAGGATAAAGAAACAAATATTCTATTCATTTTACAACTTAATTCCTAACAAAACTTGAGTAAAATGCTCTGTGCTTCCGTACTCAACCGTTCACATTTGCCGTGTTGCCAAAACATGAACAGTCTACTTTCAAAAACAGCGAAAAAGAAGTGCGCAGCAAATGAGTCAATGATGACCCAAATGCAGTATAACCACTGGCAACGATTACCACGAGCTAACACTGCAGGGCAGCACTGGCACAAAAGTCAATAACGGATGCAGTCACACTTCAATGCTCAATCTAAAGAAAGCATTGCCACGAAACCCATAAAAAGCCTCTGTATTTTTTTAATCTATTCAAAAAAAATCTTTTAATATTTCATGAAAACAGTGACTCTTTGAAACAAAATCAATAAGCTATCGAAGTTCAAAGAATATCGGCCAAAACTCAATCACAAAATAGTAAGCCACAATCCACAGGCTAACAAATCGCTGTGACTATGGCAAATCTAGACGACAAGTTGCGACTTGTTTCATGGGCCAGTATTCCTAAGTCGCTGTTTTTCAGCTTCTTTCAGACGAAATGCAATAAATGTCCTACTCATTCAATGTTTGAGACAAACCCTAATACGTTCCTCAATGGGAGGTTATCAATATTCAAAGCAGATGCATGACATCACAAAAATCTTCACATTTCATTGGCCCACTGTAGTTACTATTAGTTGACTCATCAATGAACGTAAATATACTATGAATGAAAGTAAATTTATGACTGAAATAGGAACCGTCTCAAAAAAAAAATCCCCCAAGCGGAATGTAGCACTATAGGAAGGCCAGCTTGGGCTGGCCTTCCAAAAAGAACGACAGAGCAGATTACGACTGCAAAACGTTATTTTTCACCAAATAGGGACAAAAGTTATCTATTCCAACCGCTCTCCTTTCATTGTAACTGCACACGTGAGCCACAGAGGGACGGGGTTTGGTCAAATCAACTCTCGACCAACTCAACTCATTTTAGTCAAGTCAACCCACATATGTTTTGTCAACTCAACCCATCCTTAATATCAACTCAACCAACCTAAATGAAATCATTTCAAGGACAAAATATATTAATGAAAAACGAAATAATCAGTTTCTAAGATGAGTTGCTGGTTTCAGATGAAAGAAAGTTCTCTTCTCTTTAATGTATTGTCTTTATACAATCAGAGAAACCATCTGAGACGGGAGGTTTTCATAGCATATACTTCAAAATAGTTCCTTAAGACGACATAGATATTGAATTGCAATTATGTTGTAAAGGTTTGTATGGAGTATCGGGGACTGGAGTTAACAATGTCTCAATGAATTGCATTTTGGTTAATGGAGTATTTCAGTTGATTGGAATCAGCTCTTTTATGTATTGCCTTTTCACAATCACATAAATTATCTGCGACGGAGGGGGTGTTCTCGGGGTTTCAGCTGATATGGGATCACCTCTTTAATGTATTGTCTTTTTAAAATCACAGTTTTCTGAGAAGGAGACTTTATTCACACGTGTTATATTGCGATTTGACCAGACCAGAAACAGTTTGTGGTGTGTAAAACGTGATATGTAAACTGTCATTTTGTCAAGCCAAACAAATAACATAAGCATAATGTAGTTCGTGTCCGTAGTGTATATTTGTTGTGCAAGACTCAAATTGTTTAATATTGTGTGAAAAGATTGGTTAGTTATTTAAAAGGATACACACGTAAATAAATTTATGAATTATGCAACTGCTCGCAGTGTTATTGACCAGACACAGCTTGGTGTGTAAAATATGATGCGTTTTGCCGTAAAAAGAAACAAATTTGGGTTGTAAATAAACGTCACTGTTTTTATTTCCCTTCGAAGTAAGAGTTATTAATCATAAATTGACTAATCAAAGAATAAAACAAGGTGGGTTGAGTTGACTTTCAGGGTGGGTTGAGTTGGTATGAAAAACTGGGTTGAGTTGACTTTCAGGGTGGATTGAGTTGGTATAGGTTGAGTTGGTCGAGGGTTGACTTGACCCAAGACCAGAGGGACAATATGGTTACATTGGGCATATTTTGAACGGTTCTTCCGTGTAACCGACTCGGCACTTACCATGGCCTTGGCGTCCTCCCTGATTGACGGGATGGCGAGGATGCTGTACAGCGTGCCATTCACATACGGTATAATCTAAATGCCACAAAAAATATACATAGAATAAAACCCTTATGAGAAACAATTTGTCTTTCGCCAAATAGGCGTTATAGTAGCTTTTATACACAGGCAGTTTTTTTTTAAGCTTTTCAAAAATATTTTAATAAAAATAAATGCTTTAAAGCCATTACATTTTACGCTGTCCTATTCTACAAAATTTATATGTTTCCTTTTTCTAAATCACTCAGGCATGTGTCAAAAAGATTTTCTGTAAAAGAAATTGTACAGTTGAAAAAAAGAAGATTTCTAATAAAGAAGCAAACATTTACTGCAATTAGGACTGTGCCGACAACGTTTAACAGTGACGATTCAGAGCTACCAACTGGTGGAGAGTTAATTCAATGGGGTTAGGAAAAAAACAGGGCAGGCGTTACACGACTAAAGCCTCGGAAAAAATGTTGACGCGCCTTCGTTTTTTTTTTTTACTTTAAATTTATTCATACGAGTGCAGACACTAATACTTTATAACACTGGATGGGGAAGGTCATAACAGGGTTTTTTTTAATTTATCCGTAAATTATTGGCAAAGCAAACGTCATTTTTAAGACATGGATGTGAAAGCATAAAAACGGTGACGGCTGGTACTTTTTTTTAATTTCACGACAACACAGCTACTGCGGTTGGCGCTGGCAAAAACTTCTGCCCTTTTCCAATGACGACCTCGGGTCACGTGACACAATACTGGTGTTCTTTATCACTGGGTTATACGAAACAAAACACTGTGGAGAAGTACAAGTGCTAAAAAAAAAAAAATAAATCGTGTCTACAACTTCCAGAATAGAGACCAGTATTTATGACAGTGCAGGGCAATTAGAATTCCACCCCATCTATACCCCCTTCTTCCCTTCTTCTCAGTGCAGGGCAATTAGAATTCCACTCCACTTATAACCCCTTCTTCTCGTCTTCCCACAATCCACACACAATAGCAACGACTCGTTTTTACAAGAATATTATTAGACGGCTTAATGATTTCTTCTTGAAATCGAAGTGTAAGACAGAAGAATCATTTTATGTCGAGGATTTTTTTTAAAATGTACAACAGTTTGGCCTGATAAGGAAAAAGGCCACTTTAGAGAGCGGCTTAAAAAAGTTGATGTTACACGTATTGAAAGCCAAGTGAATCAACACAGACAGACAGATAAAAATCAATGAACATTACATTTGGCGCCAGCTGAAAAATAACAGAAAATTGGTATACATTTCAACTTTCCAAATGCTATTTTGCCCGTTTCTTTTTAAATTGGAAATTGAGAGAAATCGAATTAAATTTGATGCTGAGTAACCTTGAGATAATTCTTGACACCGTCGAACATCCAACAACTTTTAGACTTTTTTTTATAATAGAAAAATTCCGATTTTTACCCAGTCATTCAAAGTTCGACACTTTCAGTTTTTGGATCGTAATAGAACTATATGTATTTTATTAACTTTTTTTGTTCCCGAGTTTTCAAAATTTTCTCCAAAATTTGAGATTTTATACCAACAACCGTTTTCAAATTGAGATGTTTTAAAACAGTTACGGAAATAGATCTAAAATTTTGAAGTTTTTATTTCTTCAACTACTGGCAAGGCAACATGTTCTTTGGGGTTTGAAACTGGGAAAACTCTCCACTAATTTTTAATCTGACTTTTTCTTCATCAAAATTTGCTTCTGGCTCACAAAAACTCATTTATTAGTTACAAAACAGATAAAACTACAAAAGGATAATAATGACATGTTGGGGTTATGAAATCTTCATTGATTTGAAACAGGAAATTTAACCTCCTTTTTTTTAAATATTACGAATAGCACGCCCATAAATAGTTATTACACAGCTTAACACAGCACGTGGCTATCACGTGATCGAATTTTACCTCTTGGTTTTCATGTCCTAACAAATCACTGAGAACTTTTAAGATCTTCTGCGAACTTTCAGCGCACTTGTTCTTTCCTGAAACAACAGAAAAATTGCAAAACTTTTGTTCTGTGTGTGTGTGTGTGATATCTGTGTGTAGCGTATGTGGTAGGAGCTAAGAAACAACCACACAAGAAATCAATGCCCACTTTAATAATCAAACAAAGTACTGCTTACTGTAAATAAAAAAAAACAACCGTCAAATCAAAAGCTATTCAGCTGAAGTTCGAGCCACTTCTCAATATGGGTCTACGTTTTCTCTCAGCATCCCATCCTCCCTCAACAGCTTGTTAACTGTTTACTCATTCAAATGGTGGGAAAGTCAAGGTTCTAAGTGGCCATTTTTTCACTTGACGTGTGTACCCGAATCGCAACCGTAAGTTATTGTGGCTACAGAAAACGGTACAAAGGAAAAGTTGCACTGCCAAAAGAACGACATTGATCATTTTCAATTGTAGTATTGGCAAAAAAGTGACACGCATAACAATACTGTTTTGAAGTGACACTTCCGGCGACCTTGACACAGAAACGGGACTGTTCATTGATTACCTGCACTTCTCAAACACAAGTTCATGAGCAAGGCCACGGAATATTCCAGCGTATAATCTGATAAGGCGTCGTTATCTTCAAGGACGCTGATAAGCCAGCTTATCACGCCTTCCTCTATCATTATCGTCTGCAGGTGCCGCCTACAATACGTGACGTCACAGTCCATTACCATAAACACAGCAACATGTAAGAATCAGGATCTTTCCATATAAGCTTCCATCGTTTCTGTGGCAGTATAGAATATGCATACATATCGGATTTTTTTTGTCGAAGCCAAAGGTTCAAATATCAAAATAATGTAACAAAATCTACAAGAAAGGTGTAGGGCACAAAAGTTACGTTTTCTGCAAAACATTAAAAACATCCCTTGAAGTCTAATGCTAAAAAAACACTTAGCTCCAGCGGATGCTCAAATATAACGTTTACAGCATTTTAGAATGTGGCAAATTGTCTCTATATTTCTGATTTTCCCTTGTGCTGTTAAAACTGTCTAATAGACAACTAGCAGGATATCTATCACCAAAATTTCGAGCTGACCTTAAACTAAGCTTCTGTAAACAGCCCAGGACATTTTCTCTGGTCAAGGAGTCCTTATCTTCGGCTCGTAAGTTGTCCATCAAGGCTCGCATTAAGTCCGCATTATTTGCCAAATAAGAACGACCTGCCAATCAAAATGCACATATTAAACCATTTTTTTTTAATTTGGTAATCTGTGGTGCTACTTACACATTTACACTTTTTATTCAATAATTTCCTTTGACAAAATTTTCACTGAATAACTTTTTTTGGCTTGACAAACAACACACTCCTTTATCTGAAATTATATGACAAACATTTCTTTTCTCTTTTTCAGCCCCACAACAGGCTTGAAGTAATTTAAATCTTTTCTAAAGCATCTAAAGATTCAATTCATTATAAGCAGAAATTTACTTTCATATTTTTCTCACAGTGCCAAGCTTCACTGACCTAATTCTATATGTGACGTAATAACATTTTGAAAAAGGGGATAAGTAAGACTACAGACCGTCACAAAGTGAGGCGAAGGCGTTGAGTAGTCGCGCCGTGTACTGCCGCACTACCTCAGACTCCGACTCCAGTAACTCCAGAAATTTCTTCTGTAGTAGTGTAAAAAGAAAGCCATGGGCACAGGGAATTAGTTAAGTTACTGCATGCCAAAAGAAAAAAAAAAAAAGAAGGCATCTGTGATGACGTGTGTTCACTTGATGGAACAGCGCACGAAACAGCCGTGCAAAAAGCGGCTTTACCGCCAACTATAAACAAAATGTTAAGCGCTTCACACGTGGGTAACAAATGCTACCTGGAAGCACCTTTCGTTATTGCTACCAGAAGGCATATGATTTTATTTTTTTTCCCTGTATTGCTGGAAATAACAACTTCAAAACAGGCTCACTGAGTACTAAAGCTGAAAATATAATTAAAACTTAATCCTTTACAGGTTTTTTTTGTAATACCTATTTACATTAATAGTTGTTTCAATAGAAACATAAAACAGTTGTGCATTTTTACTCTTTCAATCAGTCATTTATTATATGCGGCTTTAAGTTAACTTTTTGTGGCACCTGCCCGATCGGGCAGGTAGGTTAAGAGATCTGCGTGCCCGACCACACTCTATACCTGCCTGACCACTAAACCCCTCCACCTGTTTCAAGCATCCCTTCCCCCTCCCATCCCCAAATTTCTAATCACCTCAAAAGCAACCCGAAATTGAAATTATGTAAAATAAGATTTGCTTAAATAATTGCTTGTTCTCTTCTCGAAAAAATCATCAAGCCTATACCATATAGAGACACTCTATACCATATAGAGACACTGCACATCGTTACCTTTTAGCCTCCCCCGCATCTTCTACCCCTGAATCACACTTCCTCTCCCAGAAAGCTACCTGCCAAGCAGCGCTGGTAAGAGCCCGTAGCTACCAGCAAGACACGAGATTTTATTTGCCCGGGCGGCTCAGGCACTCTTTAATGCGAAGCCCTGTTACAACCCTAAATCAAATTGTACCTTACTTTTTAAATAACCTTAAAAATAGTATTTTTAAGAGTCACCCTATAAGCGCCGCTAGCACCGCAGCCCAGCACGTCATTATGTAGAAACGCTTGTAGCATCGTGTCTCTCTCCGGGGGCGCCGATTTAGTTAGTTTCTGGGGAAAATATGAGAATAAGTTCAAGTTGACTTTTAATTTATGAAAAACTCGTAAAAAAAAGATCCAGCACAGATCACGTAGTTGGTTTGTATACTTTCAAAACACAGTATAGTACGGTAAGTTGCAATAAGAATTTTTTTAATTACGTCATTCAAATTGCCGATTAAAGGGCAACTCCTCAAATTAATTAATTAAAAAAAATATATTTTGGTTTTCAATAAACAAGCATTGCTTTAGTCTGTAATAAATCATAATATTTTTTTCGGTTACAAAATGTTCTAAACAGAAGCATAAGGTCAAACAAGAAGGCCCTTGTGAGCATAAACGCACCCATCTGAGCGCTTGCAGCAGCAACGCCCGCGTCCTGTCCGGTGCTGACGTCAGGTCTGTCTTGATTTTGACGTAATCTAGCACCTGTCCATGCTGTGTGTCAGCATGCTGTAGGCCTTGAGGGGGCACCACAGACTGGCGCAACAGCTCGCCCGCTGTCCCCGGGCGCGTGATGTCCACTGACTGGCGGATCTTGAAAACACACACGGAACCAGTAGATGGCAAGTTTTTGTACTGATGATTATTAGCCATCACACATGGATGTTAATATGACATCGTTATTAAACGGGGTTCACGCCATTACTATGGGAAAATTAACGTCGTGTGAAAAGAGTGTGCCTGGAAATGCCTACGCTTTAAACAGTCTTACACATTACGCCCTATTCATGCAACCACACGGATTTACTAAGGATGCTTTCTGGACTGAGACAACTTATTATTGATTCACTTGGTTTTGACGGGAACTAGTCACGTGGAAAGGAGGTCCTACTTGATTGCTGAATAGCCGCGTGCATATCTGCTGCAGGTACTCGGGCGTGACGGGGTCCCCTTGAACGGTACGCTCCAGCGAATCTACCAAATCCGCAGTGATCCCGATCAGATTTTGGTAGTCGCTCTGGTAAAAAACAAGCAAAAAAAAAAACTTTAATATAAGAAGTAATGAAGTAAAAAAGACTTTAGAAAATATGGTTCTTTCTTATAGCTCCATTAAATCATGGTCATATGCTAGTCAAACTGTCAAATCAGCCACACTGTAATGTGGCTGAAAATTTCAGGCAGATTGCAAAATGCTTGGTTTAGCCCGGCACATTGCAAGCTTTCTAAAATATTCAGCCATATTGCAATGTGTCTTCTTTTAGAGCCTCAAAATATGACAGTTTGCCTCAAACGGTGCTTAATGACCAGACACACACACACACTTTGAGGTACCTGACTGTGTGATCACACATTTCATGGTTTCATTTTCGTTTATTTTTCCTGTGTGTTCATACAGACAAAATGAGATTCCTGTTCTCAAACAGAGTTAACTATAGACGAACAGTCATGTCTACTCCCGTGTTTCATGGCATTTCTTTGCCGCTAACCCAATTGTATACGGTGTCATGTTATTTGTGCGTTTAAATGCAATTGATAATTGCAATTTCCTGAACAAGGAAACCCAATGCCATTTTAATCCAGCTTAATCCATGCATTGTTTTCTTATTATGTCTGTAATAATTAATATGTTATTAAACACTTGACAAGCCTTTGGCTTGCAAGGGTTATATGAATTTGTGCGAGCAAAATTCGTCCTTTTTTTTTTCTTCTTGACAGTTTTTCGGATTTTTTGTGTCTTCTTCTTCTCCGACACTATGGGCCCTACGACCATGAAACTTGGGACTTATGAAGAGCTTGATCTGAACATGTGCATGTTATTTTTGTTAAGTGTTTAACATTTCGCTAGCGGAATGAGCTTCTAGTTAAAAATATGAAAACATATATTTCGATTTCTTGTCCGTCCCCTTTCGGACACCAAAAGCAAAGCGTGGCGTCTCACCTGAACACGATTGCACCTCTTTCCGTAAGTAGCCGATTTGCGCTCGGCGTCAGCTAGGCGCTGCTCGTACAGCTGTATTTGCCGCTCACCACCACCTCCTTTCTGGGCGATCGGTCAAGGGTAATAAATGACATGGATGTTTGAAAAAGGCAGCCTAAAAATACTGCCAAAATTATTTCTGGACGAGATAATCGTAAGATCAATCCGAGAATAGCACGACTCACCACTATCTCAACTCCATGATTCGAGCTCCTTAACCCCCCTCCCCCCCCCCCACCCCCCCCCCCCCACCCACACACACTCGAACACCACACAAAGGATACGTATAGTTCAAACAATCTGGGCTGTGGCTGTGCCTGTAATGCCAATGTCAGGAATTTTTCTAATCTCAGCTTTAAATCTGGAATCCATTTATCCTGCAAAAAGAATAGTTCCATCTCACAAAGAGTTGACAGAGAAGATTGTTTATTAATACTGCCATAGGAAAAGTTGTCCGCCAGCTAGAATCACCGTCATGTCTGCCATAGCTGCGATTTTGCCTACAAGCTGTTACCGCTTGCCCGAAATCTTCACATATTTTCCGCTCTGTGTTATATCTTGAGTTGAGCCTCTGTAATCATTCTCTACAAATTCCTTTATCAGAACGAAACTTCCCTATCTTAAATCAGGCTAGGATTTTGCTTTCACAAAATAATTTCAACCATTTCTACAAAGTCACAAAATGCCCACAAGATGCAACAAATCCCCCTTTTTTTGGGGTAAGTTTTCAAAAGAATCAGTACTCACGGCAAAAAGCTCCTTGTAGGAGGGGTGCAGCTTGGGATTAGGTACAAATGGTAGTGCGTAGAATGGTAGGAACTCTGTTGTCTGACTCAGTGCAGCGCCGCGTGTTTCCAGGTACGTTTTAAACCTATTCATGCCCTCCTCCGCATCCTGATTCCAATACAACCAGCGCCTACTTTTTTATATTCTTTCAGTAATAAGCGCAATCACATTTTGAATGTTGCCGAAAAGTTTTGGCGTTTCGACCGCATCTGGTTGGAATACACGCAATTCCGTTTTACTAGCAACAACATTCACAACTGGCCTATAACAGGGCCAGAATAATACGTAAAACAGTTTTCAAAGCTTCTATGGCAGCTTATTAAATTGAAAAACATTGGGATTTTGATGATTTTCCCTTATCATTTCTTTTTAATTTATCCCAGTAAATCAGCCTCTCCATCGCAAAGGGCTTCTTCAAAAGTCATACAGAAATCTCCAATCTACAGTGTTCGTCCCAAAGACATGTGAATTCGAAGAGTTCGACGAAATTGTAAGGGCACATTGAATAAAATGATTCATTTTCCAATCACCTAGCTTTAAAACCATGATCGAATAAAACACCACAATTAATCAATCAGAACTAAATGAGTGAAATTAATTAATATCTTTTACTTACGCCTTTATTGTGCTTAACTGGGTAAATTGCAAAGTAAATATTTAGATAGAATTCTAATTTCTGCGCCACTGCGTCATCGTTGCGTATTTTTTCCGGCAAATATTGCACCCATAGGTTGAAGAACTCGGCTCCTTCACCATCATCAAACATCTGTAGCATTTCACCCTGCAGACCGAAATCAAAACACATAACAGTAAGTCTTTACTCACGGCAATTAAATAATAGATCAAGGGTCCATAGCTTCAATTTATGCAGTAAATCCCGGAGCTTACGGGCCGAGTTGCAAGGGCAATTTTGGTCGATTCAATCGGTAGTCATAAAATAAAGGTTTGCATAAGGTTGATGCATGTAGAGACAATCCCAGCAAACGCTTACAATCATAGGCCTTACGACTTCCTTGGAGGGGAGTACACAATATTTGTCATGTGCGGGAATGGTCGTGGGGGGGGGGGGTGGAGAAGGGGGTGCAAGACAGAGTCGTACAAAAGTTCCCTTACTTTTTAATACGGGCCGAAAAAAATGATATTGGGAGTTAATATATGAAATCAATAGGAAGTGCTGCTCAACCGAGGGGTTTCAGATCCAGGTGCTTGAACCCCCGAGAGCTCTGTTGTTTTAACAACAAAAGAGAATGAGCCACTTCCGTCTAATGTCAGTGTCTCCTTGCGGGCGGATCCCCTCGCTCCATTAAAAGAATTTTTAAAAATTTACGGTTAAGATGCATTGAGTTACATAGACCTCCGTTTGGATTGCTCGCCAAGCATGATTTCATAAACATTATAAAAGCATGTTATTCGTATCTGTAAACAACTGAAGTTTACCTGGGCATTCTGAAGCTTTGGGTTGCCCCGGGCCTTGCTGTCGGATGGCGCGATTGGTTTGCCTTTATCTGTGCATTCTTTCTCAAAAATAGGCAACGTTCTGTCAAAGTCGTTGCATGCTAGATACTGCACAAAAGGGATGAAAAAAAATTAATACCAGAACTTGCAGTTCAACTCGTACCATAAACTATAAACTCGCATACATCAAAATCGTCATTTCATTTCAAAATAAAGCATCGGTTTATTTCAAAACAATAAATTTGACGCTCGTCACGTAAAACAGTCACGGGCTGCTAGATTTTGACTTTTGCATTTGTTTTAAGCTTTATCAGAAGAAACATTTCACACAACTGATAAAATCTACCCTGGTTTTCACAAAAGTTAACTGCACAGTTAACTGTACTCCCAGAAGCGAAATTACGTTGATCTAGCTGTATTGCGTAAATGATGTTTAGATGGACTTATTTTGTTAAAAGGACAAATTTATAATTTTCTTTCGGGCGTTCTGGTTGCTAACGGAGCAGAGTATCAGTAGATGTAGCAATTCAAATATCGATTTAACTTACCTCTTTAACAATAGCATTTAGTTCTCCTTCAAATGCCACCACTCCAGACATCACTTGCTACTCAAGCGTTTCAAAATACCCTCCGAAAGATGCAAACTGAAAATAAACACAAATATTAGCTGCTCTTCCGGGTTCCAAACGTTCTTTCAGACAAAATGCCAATAACGGCCTAAAGTTTATCCTTCACATTAAGCTTTTTTACAGCATGCAATATGAAAGTGAACTTGTTTCCCGACATATCATCACTTTTAACAAGTTTTATGCACTAAAGTGAAAACAGGGTAATTTCATTTGCAAAGTCAGACTCAAAGCTAAACTCTTATCAAGCACTGATTGTTCCTACTGATATCTATGCCTCAGAAAGCTGGACGTTAAAAGCCGAAACGATGTCTGAAAACTCGAAATGCTTGAGATGAGATGTCTCCGAGAATCCCACCACACAGCATGGTATCACAGTTTTGCAACTCCAAGTACCGGGTTTGAAACAAGATAATTCGTATATCTGGACCTTTCCGATGGATATGTTCTTTCGACTGCAATTTTTTTGGGACAAACATCACTTTCATAGTTTTCATGGCTTTTCTCTATCATTTCTTTATGAGGGAAGGAGAACGAATGCTTACAGTAGATCCAAATTGACCAATGAAAAAGAACATCTTCGGTGGTTGAAAACAAATTCCATTTTTCAAGTATTGCAAAATAAGCCAAGTTACACTTTAAGCGCTTCGAATAAAATGCGCAAGAATTTTGAATTTTGACTGCGATGGAACCGGGTAAAAAAAATGAAAGAAATGATAGCAAAATATAGAAGAAATATAACAAAATTAGCTCATACTCGGAACATAAAAGAAATTGAAACTTAAAATATTTGTTAAAATTTTTAATAATTTTCAAAATAGCATACGGGTTGTTAAAACACGACTGCCCTTTTGGTGCAAGAGAAATTTTTTATTTAGGCGAAATCTCTCCATCACTTTTTTCATTTTACCCGGTTAGTTTGTAATCGAAACGCAGAATTCGTGTGACTTGGCTTATAAGGCACATCTTAGTCCACAGAATTGCCAAATTTGTACATGCTTTAGTTAGTGGTGTCGGAATGTAACATTGTGTTGTTACCAATTATGATCTACCGTAACCAATTCTATCTCCTCTCCCTCGTACACCAACATACTACCAGTTAGATACACTAGAAGCCCCTTCATTCGAGAGCCGGTAATAAAAATCACCTGTCGCTCAGATGTTTATTCTTAAAAGCTTGTGCACTGTTTTGTAATACCTCTGAGTGATTTTAGTTCATGTGCATTTTGATGTAAAGAGTCCCAGTCGATAATAGAGGATATTTTGTTTTAATTTGATATAAACTACGGCATTACAATTAGTCGACTGTTATACATGTGGCTACTTTTTCACCAAAAAAAGTAATACATACCATACGATATTTTAATAATATACTTCCAAATAACGAAAAGCTAATCTTGGATACACAAACTTGTTTTCGTTTGTTTTGGAATTTACACAGACTATTTGCAGAGCTTGCATAGATTTGGAAGTGAGATATACACATACACATGAGCTTCGAAAATTGACAAAAATTGAAACTCCCAATCCCAATCATCAGTTTGTGCATAAGTCTAAGTAGACGCTCTTTGTGGCATCTGGATACAGGAAGATTGTTATATAACAAGCTGTAACACAGTCTGTTTAGATCATGCTTGCCGTGAAAACTGATTAAATACGACTTAATTCAAGCGAGACATATAAAACTCGGAAAAAAACCAGCTAGAATTCATATTCATAGAAAACAGTTTTCAAAAGACATTGCTACAAAAATCTCTAATTTGTACGTGTAGCTAGTACACTGGATTTTTACAAGGCAGGCTTAGTTGCAAATTAATCCCGTTGTGATAGCAATATTTAACTCATTCTTTACAATTGTGCCACTTAAGTCTGGTACAATACATATTATTTAGCTCAGGGTCTAGCATCACCGCTATAAGGAAACAATTACACCATTTTGCACTGTTTTGAGAATAAAAAGTCTACAAATAATTAAATGATGAGTTTTAATTCTTGATATACCCACGCCAATCAAAATATTTGCTATCGTCGGAACTCACTACTATCAAAATATACTGTTTGATCTTCAAAAGATACGGATAAAAGTGCTTCATTTTTAAACATATATTCAACTTGATACAGATTTAAAGAAACGGTTAAATACATCTCGACAAATATTATTATTATGAAATGCTTTTTTGTAACAAACACGTTTATTGCGTTCGTTCAGTTTGCTAACTTAAAAAAAGAAAGAAATTATGACATATAGAAATGAAACAAAAGTATTTTTCAGAATTATAACTGGTTGATTCAAGAAGATTCTAAGTAAAGATTGATATACTTAATTTTAATTTACAGGTATAAATTATTTAAAAACCCATAAAATTAAATGGTTATCTCTAGTTATAGTCTTGCACGTTGTGATAAAAATATATAATTATCCATTTAACCAGTTTATAAACAAAAGTTTTACTTTTTCAATAATTGGACAATCTTATTATATCTATGAAATAAAGGTTTAAATTAAAATTTCAATCAATGATAGATCGTGAAAAGTTATATAATTAACATTAGAAACTTTGCAAAGGTTTCAAAATGCGTTGTAACTTTTTTGCTGATGAAATTTATCAACCGCTGGTTTTGAAAAATGTATCCATATGATCAATTCACGTATCGGTCACATTTTAAAGTCTAGTTGCGTGGTATGAAACTCATTGCATCTAAAACACTCAAATGTTATCTAAGTATAATGCGCTTGACATTAATTGATTATAAAGCACATTAGTTATGTGCTGTTCATAAAAGTGTCTGGTTGAGTGAAGTTTTTACTTCGTACACCAATTTAAATTATTTTTGCTTAAAATGGCTTTGGCATCAGTACGGCTTTTCATGCATTATGAAGCTGTCAGTATACTTTAGTTTTTAAATTATGAGCGCTTATTACCTAAAATATTTATTTTGGTGGCAAGTGTTTCGATTATAATCAAGGTATGTAATTTCTAAGTAAAAAATAAAAACTGTTTTTAAATAATTGTTTAAAGAAACCTATTGCCTTTCACAACAACGGAACGCTTAGCCACAAAAGTGACCCTAGCAACACAGGTGTAAGTGAAAATGGTTTAGTTATTGCGGAAGAATACAACGCCAAAATGACACTAAATCCTCTTTCAAATCCAAAAGGAGTAAAACTGTTATGTGAGCTTTGCCAGAAGCCGGCTTTTATACAGTGTACTAAATGCAGAGTCACATATTATTGGTAAGCATTTAAGCTGTCAATTATCGCTCAAATTGTTCCTTCGGTAAACCAATTCTTCGGATGTCCAGAAAATTGGCAATCGGCTGACCTTATTTCTTACTTTATCTCTGCTGCTACGGCATCCAGAATTAGAGTCATTTCGGTCAGTAATTTATCTTTTGAAGCCCAAATACATATTAACGATAGTGACGTGGATTGGTGTATAGTCCTAGATGAATCTTGCTTCCCAGCAAGAGTCATAGTTCCTATAATATAACTTGTCATTGATCTCAATTTTTCAATCTCGTCGCACGACTGGGGCTAATGGCGTTATTTAAGAAAGGGTGCATCACATAAATAACCCGATTATAAATTATGGCGCACAATTTTTATGGTCAAATAACAATTTTGTAATGAGAAAAATAGATATTTTCTTCAGATCAGAATATAGAATCTCCCATTATCGCCCACAACAACAATGAATCTGCAGTTGTAAAACCACTCTTTACTTCACTTTGGTAGTTTCGACGAGGTCGAAAATAGTGCGCCAGGATACTTCTCAGTGTGCTTTTTAAGAACAGGCATGCCACTCCGAACCTCGGTGTTCTGGAACATGCGCCGAAAGATCTAGAGCCGCGAAAATTGAGATCAGTGGTGATTTCTATTACGGGAACTGTGACCCTTTCTGATCTAGGAAGACAGAAAGGGTCCACTGGGACTAATTGGTGTATTGCGAGCATTGGTCTAGCACCTGGCTATGCACTCGTAGTCAGTGAAGTTTACTTATATGGGCGTCTCACTGGGAAGAATCGAAGAGTAGGAATCCGTTTCTTGGAGTTACTGTGACAGTAGATATGCATCTAAATTCTAAGCTCTGAGTTGTATCTTCTTCACAAATACTTGAGTACAAGGAGAGAAACATAAAATTGAACAGCACATCGTAATTGGCAAAACTGAAAATGTGTTCTTTTAATGCGACAACAGCGTTTGCGGCGATTGTTCCATGTTTATTTACAAACTTTAAGCCATGCCATTCACTATTACATTCTTATTATTGGTCATAATAATTTTCATCAGCCAACCGACGAGTTTGTAAAATAACCAATTACGATGTGCTGGTCAATTTCAATGTTCCTTACCTTGCATTTCTTCTGTCGGAAGTGATTATTCAGTCCATTAAGCTTCTTGGAGGTGATTTGCACCCATATACGTTTGTTTTGAAGGGTAAAACTATTTCAAAAGTTGAATTTTAGAAACTAGAATTAGTTTACGTTATTTGGCAAGAATTCATAAAGTAAAAAAAAAGTTAGTATTTTGTTCTTAATTTATTAGTCGTATAAAATACTTTTAATTTTGTTGATAGATTTATTTTATCATTAGTTATTTTTATGCCTACATTGTGTCAACCAAACGTCAGAGAAAACAAAAGCTGAATTCGTTGGCATTTTCATGGAACTTACTGTATCATGAAACCTATTTCAGTATGACGAGTAAAATCACTATATCCTGTCTGAATAAAGAAATGAAGGAATATCGAAACGAAAAGACACATAGTCACTAGGGCTGAGGGCTCAGTGGTACGTGAATGTTGCGTTGCATAGCCGGGCTCAGATTTGACTCTCAGATACCTGTGTTTGTGTGATTATTCAAAGTCAAAGCGAGGTGCATGAGTATTGCAGGTTTGAATTCGGAGCCAAAATATCTGAGTCCGACTCAGCCCTGCTACCGTCCCTTCAAAGTCGTCTAGATAGATTGAGACTGATTTCATCCAAGATGTGGATTTAAGAAATTGCCGAAATTACGATCTGGCTTAGTTGTTATATCCAGTTTGGATATTAGACTACAGTTTATTTTGTGTGAACTCATTAAAATTTCATTGACATTCAAATGAAATGAAGGTGTAAGAACAGCGTGTGTCAGTGATATAAATTTGAAACAATTATAGAGCAGCTTTCACGCTACGTTTTCAAGTTCTACGTATAGCTCGACGCCGTGCTTTTGCGATACTGCATCTAGCTTTCAGATGATTATGAAAGTAACGTCTTTAGAAGTAAAGATCTGTCTCTTATTGCCGTGTTTTATGTGTCCAACTGGACGCAGAGCTCTCAATATTTCTACGTTCATTTTGAAATTCCTGTGTACTGTACCATTATTGTGGACGCTTTGAGTATGAGGCTTCTGAATAACTTGTAATGGGCTTGGCAAGTAAAGAAATCGGCAGTGGCAGTGTTCATTAGATTAGATTTGTTGTGCCAAAGTATGCTATCATTACTAATATCAGCCTTGATTCTGTTGCAGCGGCGTCGAGCACCAGAAAGCAGACTGGGTTGGTATTCATGAGAAAATATGTCAACTACTCATACCGTTGAGAACTCCAGTGCCCTTTCTCAGCTCAGAGGAAGAAAGGATTCACAGAGAACAGCAGTTGCTGGTCAGACAGGTAGATTTTGTCCTTAATTTCATCGGCAGTGTGCGTACAAATTAACAGTATTATTTTTGCAGTGCATATGGCGGACAAAATCTTAAATGAATGGAACGAATAACATATTATGACTGTACATGAATCGTGAAATAAAAATAAAACCGAAACTTGCAGTCGGAATACTCTGATAACCCTTCTTTAGTCTTGCGAACTGCTCACGTACACGCATTTCAGGTTAGTGCTACTAGTACTTCAGGCAGCAGGAGGTGTTTTTCGGATCAATCCGCCTGCTCGTTTGGTTTTATAATTTTTCATTATAGAAGTTTAGTAATACTGTTAGTTTCCTGGAGAGGCTAATGTTGTTGAATCATATTTTTTTCGAGTATGCTTAAAATGTAATGGGCGATGGTGGGCGGTTGTGGAATCACATTACACAATATTTTTGTTTAAGTTTCTCATAATGTGCAGTTGGGACTAGCGTGCAATTTTTGCTCTTTGTCATATCAATAATTATAAAAGCTCTTGATCATAGAACACCCACTTAATAGGGAAAATGGCGCCAAAATGGAAAGTTACCTATGTTAATTATTTTTTTGTGATGCTTTTGATGCTGTAATATGTAATATGTAGGACTTCCATAATTTGTTTTCATAATTTGATTAAGACCCTGTTCATTCAGAATATGACGTAGGCTACTAAACGCAGTTTGGCTGCCGTTTCTCTGTGTTGCTACTCATGAACAATGCAAAAATCGGCTCCAATTAAAACAGTTGGTATGTCGTGGCAATAGAACGTATATTTCTTGTTTACATAGAAACAAATGATAGAGCTGACAAGAACGACTGGTCAGAAGCTGTTGTTTGAAGGCAAACATGACCAAGCCGTCCCTGCTGCCATGCAGTCTCTCAGGTTCTCCATCGATGTCTATGGCTTAGCCAGTATCGAACTCGTACCCTCTTATCTCATCCTCGGCGAGGCTAGCATAGGTATGTTTCTTCATGTTACAGCCGACCGTGATACCTCAGCAGGGTTGAGACTTCGTAAAATTTTCTGGTCGCTCTCTGGGCGACCAACTTTAAAAAGTTAGTCGCCCGGAACAACAATTAGTCGCCTGGCCCAATTTTTGCAAAATTTACCTGAAAATATTCAGAAAAAAAAGTTAGTCGCCACTCGGGCGACCAATTCGAAAAAGTTGGTCGCCCGAGCCAAAAGTTGGTCGCCACGGGCGACCGGGCGACCGCGAAATCTCAACCCTGCCTTAGATTTCCTGTTCTTTCTGATTCTCCAACTATATAAAAAACCACAACTACACTTTTAATGAACTTATTTTACTGCGATTTTAAGTAAGGTTGTCAAGGAAATGTGAGTAATTTTTTATATATTAATTCCTTCTATACTGCTTTTTATTTAGGTTTTGGGAGGCTGTCACAAGCAGAAGAGTATTTATCGCAGGCCCAGTGGACGGTCTTAAAAACTCCTGAATGTTCGAGCGCTATTAAATCAAAGCTGTACAGAAATCTGGGTCTCTTGTACGCGGCCAAAACGGAGTATGAGGAGGCGTTGAGGCAGCTGGCCGATGATGTATGTAGCTTAAGGCGCTGTAACGTGATATAATGGTAAAGGGAGGGGGGGAGGGGGGCAGGTATAATTGATTTTGCTGTGAATACCTTCCCGTGTTGTGGTCACTGTGCATCGGCGCCGTGTTGAAGCCTCTGAGCTCTTTCTCGGTTTGTAATATCTGAGGGACTTTGGTGATTATGACATATGCTGTTTACAATAGAGAACCACTGTGGATGAACTAGACAAAAATCAGCCCTGATTATATTCCAGTGCGGGCACCTGTACAGGAACTCTTTTGAAAGAGCGAGATAAGCAATGTTAAGTGCATCATGTGTCCTTTTCGTCTGTTCGTCAGATTTACCACGCATCTGAAGAGTTTGGCACCGACGATATCAGAACATCTGGTGGCTATTTTCACATGGCAAATGTTTTCTTCAGGCAAAGTAAAATGGACATAGCAGATTCTCTCTATGACCAGGTATGTCGGAAAAAAGCAGATCACTTACAGTTATTTTTTTGGGGGTACAAGATAAGAATAAAAGGCTTATCGGGTGTGGTATCATTGGCTTCTTGTTTATGTACATAGGTGACTGATATCTGGTACGAGCACTTGGGCAGGCTGGTGAGCATGCGCATTACGAGTCCAAACACACCGAAAGGACCCCTGGCGGCCGACTTCCCCATGTATGAGGAAGGCCTAGGTTCGTTTTCACAGATTAACTATTGAAATCCGAAATTCACCTTGTATGGATGCAGCCTTGGTTGTTTAATATTTGCGTTTTGTTTATTGCGGTATAGATTGGAAGAAAAAAATGTGAATATTTTTTGTGTACCTTAATTTATACCGAGTTAAAAAAATTTAAACGTGTGATGTCATGTGCTTTTCACTTGAGACTTGTTTTTCAAATCGGGCCTTGTTCTTGTTTTTATAAAACAGTATTTATAAGATTGTGCAGATTTTATTTCACTCATTTGCTTATTGTCTGAACTGTGGTGTCACGTGGTGTAGAATTCTACACTGTAGCATTTGACGTCATCGCTTTTTGCCGCTTTCATCACAGATGAGGCACAGGAAGCGGAAGCCATACAGGTGCTCAACGCCATCTATGACATGAGGGAGCACCAGACCAACCGTAAAGCGGAAACCATGGCCAAGGTGGCCCACGCCCTAGCCATGCTTTACTATATCCTTCACGATATAGAGAAGGTATTTGCACCTAGTCATCTCCCGTGCGAGGATATAATTTTGGGAAGAGTCTGTCTGTCTGTCTGACCCATTTTCTGTACTATGTCGTGCAATGCAAGCTCTCTGAAATGATACGAGCTACGGTTTCATTTCTTGTCCAGTGAAACAGAGATGTCGCAGATGTGCTGACTGAAGTGACTGAGAATTACTTTTTGAATGTGAGTGCAAATGCAAAATGTTGTACTCGCCGTGTCACTAAACGAATTATTTTACAAGCCATAACGTGTTTCACCGATTGTATCGTCATCTTAAGAATTTGTGTTGTGGGTTTTTGCCGCAGTTCACCGGGGGATATTCTAATCTCTGACCGCTCTAGTTTATTAATTATTTTCTTTGTTTATGTTCAGGAGATGAGATAGAAGGTAGATACCTTTTACTTCAGTATCTGCTTGCGTTGCTTTCAGGCGAAGGAGTTCGGCAGAAAAGCAGTGGTGGCCAGTGAAGGAGTACAGGACGAGGAATTCTCCAAAAACATTGTCGAGTTCATGAAAATCTGTGAGCGAGTCATGTAGAATCCTTCACACCCACTTCAGCGATCCCATTCTATGGGATTTGGGATATTCGGGATTGTTTTTTTTTTTTTTTTTTACATTCATACGCCCCTACTTCGCTTATACTGAATGAGTTTGTTTTATTGTACCTACATAAAAACTGCTGAGAACGTAAGGATGTGATATGAAGATTGTGGTTTAGATATATATCTACTGACGATTAGTAACCGGAAAGCCAAAGGGGGCGGGGTGGATTTTTAGATGAGAAATTTTTCCGAAAGAAGTGTGAGAATATACCGTGGCCCCTTACTAATCTGTGTTTTGTAGGAAGAGGTCTGTGTGGGGTGCATTTTTCAGAAACTAACGGTATTTTGGGACATGTCCTCAGGGTTATTGTGAATGTTTTTTTCAAAAAGAAATGATCTTATTTTCGGTTCAAGTCATTTTTTGAAGGATAGCCGTAACCAGACCACGGAATCCAACAGCTCCCTCCCCCCCCCCCCCACCCCCTCCGCCTGCTCCCCTGTTTGTAACCAATACACGGTAAACCCACGCGCAAAAAAATGTTTAATTTTATAGGCAGCAGTCCGTCAACTTCAACAGGCTGGTGTATTAACAATAATTTATCGAAACGTGGTGCGTTGTTTAGGCACTGTAATAAATGTTTTAGAAAAAGGTACCATTAACAATAGTTTTTTTCATCAGAATTACAAGCTACGCGAACCTTATAAAGCTTATTTATAAACAGTTAAACAATTTAACCTTGTTTACAATCTGTGATATCAGTTTCTACACTGAATATTTATGTTCCGTGGCTTTATTTGTACTGCTGGAACACAGGACTGTACTGTATAATCTTTGTGCACATGGCATATTTTGTGACTGTAAATATATAAGTTACTATATTGGCTTCATATCTTTGTTTTTTTCCCATTAAATGCCCGAAGTACGATTGCAGTGGGAGTGGTTATCACCCATAATGGCACCAGCCATTCTCACTCAACGATAAGAAAGATAAAATGTTTTTCTTCTGAGCGTAAAGTACATTTAAAATTCCCCTCCCCTCCCCTCCAAAAAAGCTGCTTATTTATTAATAGTTAATTCGATGAATACGCGGATGTGAACAAGAATAAAAAATCTAGCTAATAGAAAGATGGAAAACTTATTGCATACTCGGGTGTGCATCGGCTGACCTCACATTTTATTAGTAGAAACAGATGTAGGCTACAAAATCCACACCCCGAATAAACACCATCTAAATGTGCTTGTGGCTATTATAACATACCTGTACTTTTGCCAAAAACTTGAGACAAAAGCTGCTGGGAAAAAATATAAATAACAATAAAATATTGTGCAAAAGACCGGCATCTGTTCTCTTCGCTGCTTTATTTATTCCCCACAGGTAGAACCTGTGGGGAATATATGCGATCGACCTTGTGTCGGTCTGTCTGTCAGTCTGTCATCAACAGCTTGTTAACACGATAACTTAAAAACTACTGCAAGGATTTTAATGAAACTTCAATGGGAACAAACACAGATTGGTATAGTAAATGGGCCAGGTTCGTGCAAGAAAAATGGACCAGCTGGACTTAGAAAATTTCAGCTTTTGATTGACTGTTGTTAACACGATATCTCAAGAACAACTAACAAGATAGGTATTATAAATAGGTTAGGTTGGCCCAAGGAAAATGAACCAAATGGACTTTGAAATTTACCAAACCCTGGAAATTATTCAGCATCGGAATGAGTTTGTTAACACGATATCTCAAGAACAACTGCAGGGATTTTAATGAAACTTGGATTGTAGCTGGTTTGTAGATCGGTATTATAAATAGGTTAGGTTGGCCCAAGGAAAATGAACCAAATGGAGTTTGAAATTTACCAAACCCTGGAAATTATTCAGCATCGGAATGAGTTTGTTAACACGATATCTCAAGAACAACTGCAGGGATTTTAATGAAACTTGGTTTGTAGCTGGTTTGTAGATCGGTATTATAAATGGGCCAGGTTCGTCCAAGGAAAATGCACCAACTAGACTTGGAAAATTTCAGCCCATGATTGACTATTGATGGCCGTGTTGAACTGATGGGGGGCCTGTGGGGAACATGTGGCCTATGCACACTGCTCTAGTTCAAAATAACCTTTGTACGGGTAAAAAGGTTTGATGGGTAGGGTATTAACAGCATCCAGTTATGTTAATGTGAGCTGTTCCAAACGGCGTACAAACGTCATGATTACAATGCCTTTGGCTTCGTTTGTATTTTTCAAGACACGTCACTAGCAACAGAGCCAGTTGTCTTTAATTTTTGCAGGAGAAACAAGGTTGTTGTTCTTCACGATCTGTTTGATTTTTTTTTACTCGAACCGGGTGAGCCTGAAAGTGCTCTGTTGTATTAAGTGTTATCATTTTTTGTAGTAAACAACTTAAGTATGATAACATTGCGAAATATAACGCAAAATTACGCTGTTCATTTTGAGGGAAAACATGTAAAATAACTGTAATCGTACTTTGTGATCGTACTCCGTGATCGTACTTTGTGATGGTACTCCGTGATTGTACTTTGTGATCGTACTCCGTGATCGTACTCTGTGATCGTACTTTGTGATCGTACTCCGTGATCGTACTTTGTGATCGTACTCCGTGATCGTACTCTGTGATGGTACTCCGTGACCGTACTCTGTGATCGTACTTTGTGATTGTACTCTGTGATCGTACTTTGTGATCGTGCTTTGTGATCGTACTCCGTGATCGTATTCTGTGATCGTACTCTGTGATCGTACTTTGTGATCGTACTCTGTGATCGTACTTTGGCAGATATATTACAGCTGTATCATTATTTAGTTATATTTAATTTTCGTGGCACCATTATAATAGTTCAACTAAATATTCAGGATTGAATATGAAGAATATGCCTTTTTATGGAAAAAACACTGAGGTTTCCGACAGTGTTTCGGAACCTTTAACTGACTTAAAACGGGGTTCCGTGGAAAAGGCGTGTTTTCCACAGTACTTCAACCGTGACATTACACTAAGGTAAAAATATATAACTAAAAAAATAAAATAATAATAATAAAAAAAAACAAAAAAACAGTGACCTATGTTATAAGAGAACACTGAATTTTCTGACAAAAGAAAGCATTATTTCAAACTTCTAACTGACTTAAAAAAAGAGTGCCATAAAAAATCAAGGAGTTTTCCGAACTAAAATTTAATCAATGCTTAAAATTTCAATACGCTATTAATACTCTATTTAACAAAAATGCTGAAAATAAGTAATTAATTTCTGACTGCCTATTGTTTTAAGTATGGGAATTAATTGTTCCTTAAACAAAACAGAAAAATCTGGCAAAGGAAGCAGAGGCATATATGAAACTGTGGTCTAGAACTTCACATAGAAAACACACTAAGCCAATTCACGGTTTCGAGAGCGCATGCTCAAGAAAAGGAACTGGGGAAAAACACAAAGAAACGAATAAGAAAAATATACTAAATGTTGATTTTCTCTGCCATGGCGTTCTTATAAGGTGTCAAACTATATTGGGATGTGGGAAAATTTATTCATGACATTGTAATGGGTTTCTAACACAAAAAGGGCTCTATACCTATTTCAAAGTGATTTTAATCTATTTCTCCATTGACTTCTATGTTTCTAAGTTTTTCTGCTTCTACGTTATCGCCTTGAAACTGGAGTCTTGTTTTTTTTTGTTTTTTTTTGCCCTGACCAAACTGTGTATCCACTGATTGATATCGTTTTGATTGATATTGTTTTAATAAGCCATCGTAGAGAGGACTGTCCCCAACGGAATTGAGATTCCACGATGCCGGCCATTATGACCATGAAATTGGGTCAGGGTTAAAATAAAAATAGCGTGCACCTACCCTCTATTATGGGTCAACTATATACCGAATATCGTAGGAAATGAGTCATCAGGGTAGGGGTAACAGCCTTTAAAGGTCGGGTGGATGTCAAGACAGGCGGGAAACCCTGAAGTTAGAGCCCCTTGTCCGGGCCTAAGGCCCTGGTTAGGGCTAATATGACTTAAGTTCGTACAGCAATATATATAAATAACTGAACTATCAGGTTGGTAACGGATAAGTTGAAATACTCCAGACCAAGAGAGCGGTTCAAATTATACTTATTTCAAATTATTCGGCACAATGTGAATGCAAAATGGACTAAAATCGAACTTCATATCTTCCAAATTTCAAGGTAAGCGTGTTTGCACCCTTAAGGAAGCTTGAAGCATCTGGCGTTTGGACAGACATTTTAGTGATTTTTACAATCTAATGCATGATTTGTTTGTGATTACATCTGCAAGCAGAAAAAAAAGAAAAGAAAAGGGAACCCGTATTTTGAAATCCATTTCTTCGTAGCACAAACCATTGTCGGACAGTAAGATACGGTTTGCAAAATCCAATAGCGCATGTTAATTTGAAATGCACATGCATTCAGTATCTAATCTTGCTATAATATACTCCCCCAGTTGTAACCCACATGATTGGAGATAAGGTGTCATAGTGATAAGGCGTCACAGAGACAAATGCTAAGTAAGACCGAGTGCAACGAATTTCCGTTGTTATAAATCGTAATTGTCTTATTTTTTTTTTATTTTGCTGAAAAAGTAAAATGATACTGCATTTAGAAAAATTGCTTTCCAAAGACAATGTTGCATGTAATAAATAGAATAGCTCTGGTATTGTCAGCAATAACCCTCTTAAAACATTTTAGATTATCTGTGTTCGTACTCACGTCAGAAGATAAGAAATGTCTTTACAGTTCACGAGAATATTATTCAGTTGTGCTGTGTATTTAAATAAAATTAATATTTGGTGTTGACTATTATTTTAGTCAGCTAATCGAGATGGGATCATTTGGTCAAAATGTGCTGTTAAAAATCACCTCGGTGTGTGCATTTCTAATTTGCGTTAATTCATCATGTCACGTAAGTATTTTCTTATTATAAACGAAAAGGAAAAGCTTTGTTGAACCGAAATAAATCGGAAATGTATTTTCAGAGCTCAACTGCCTAATATACTATCATTGTAAGGTGCATCTGATATACAAAAACCCCCCAGAAATCATTCTATCACATCGGCGAAAAAACATGTTCAGTTGTCTTTTTTGGGGGTAAATTTTCAGCAGTCTGGATCAAATAAAACCACAGTACAATGAAAGTACCAACGACTTCGCAGTACTTGGATCATGGCTTATGTAGAATTCTAGCCGATTTAATTGATATTCACATCCTTTTTTGTCGATAGAGCCAATTGCTCTGAAATGACCATACAAACACTTAGTTTGTATTTACTTTCTATCTGATCCGTAATTTAATAATGAAAAACGATGACCCCAGTGCCAAAAAGTTTCTATTTTCTCCTGTCTCATTAACGGCTTTACGTCTAAAAGGAACATACATATATAGCAAATGCCATCATTTAAATGAGTCTCATAAAAATAAAGTTCGTTATACCCTGATTCCTTTACCATTACCCAGTTCAACATCAAATAAAAAACATTGAGTCGAAGTCGAAAAATACTTATTTTTTACCCGTACTTCAATATCTTCCCGAAGTGTAATAACCTCACCTGCGAGTGTAGTAATCAGCGTTAATTACATGTTGTTAAGTTATGCTACCTATGTGCACCCTTTTTGCTCATGTAGTTACATTATAAATATAAGTAACGTATTATAAAGGTAAAAAATGTTATCAAATAATTAATCAAATGTAAATCCCATATTCAGTATATTTTTGAGCTCAGCACTGTTGAGGCATTCCATTGTATTAGTAAAAATATACGCTAAATCAATGATCTTTCAAGGACTAATATTATTTAGCTATTTGCTACATGCTCACGTAAATGTCGACAGATTAATAATTACACAATTAAGACTCCTTAACATCTTCTTTCAGACTAATGAAAATGACGTTTGCGATGATATTAATGAACTCCGCGAGCAACTGAATCTAGCCCTGATAAAACTAGAACATGTTGATAGCACCATGAAAATGATGCATTATCAGATCAGAAACCAAGAGCATGTCATTCAGTCTCTCGTAGAACTGATAACTGAAACAAACAACACAGGTAAACGATAAAAATAGTATCAATTTCAATTGACAGATGTAATTAACACTGGTATAAAAGAAAAAGCACAAAGCATAATTTCAAAAAACAAATTTTCACATTTAAAAATAAAGATATCAAAGAAAGGAGAAATAAATAAAGGCAGCACTCAGACTGTGAGTGACAAAGAAACTAGTTACTGCTAGCTACAGGTCTATGTGTTGTTGTTTATAAATTTTATTGCATGATAAATAAAATATGCAATATGTGCTTACCACGAGCGCTGTTCAATATTAGATGCGTTTTTTTTAATTTCGATTAAATTTCATTAAACTACATTAAACTACTTCCTTCAATTGGTTATTTCTTGAATAATATAAAGTATTTTACAACATGCATACAGTGTGTTATACAAGTTGTACATAATACAACTATGTACAGAGCTTATGGCACAGCATGTATGCGGCTTATAATATTCTTAAAAATCGGACCACTGCTGAGAAAAAACTCCATAGGTTGATAACTTCATAACAGCTAAATATATTAGCAAACAACACAGCTTGAATACGTCTTATAAGCCGAGTAGTGTTTGGTTTTTGTTGACTTAAGGTTTCATTGACTGATCAGGCATACGCCGTGTTATCTATTTACGCAGTGAGAGCTCGCACAAAGCTGAGCAACTGTGTGGTGTTCTGTGCTGTGCGTTAAATGCACCGTGTTTACTTGCAAGAAATACACTCTTTTCACAGGGCGTTTTGAATAAGAAAACGAAATCGAAGTAGAAAATAAAAAGTGTCATGCACACGTTCATATCAAGTTCTACCTAATTCCCAAGTTTCGTGGCCCTAGTGCCCGTAGTACCAGTGGAGGAGATGACACAAGAAATCTCATCACTGTCAAGAAAAAAAGATACAAACGGCTGCTCGCACAACTTTACATAGCCCTTGCAAGCCAAACGCTTGTCAAGTGTTAATAATAATAATAATAATAATAATAATAATAATAATAATAATAATAATAATAATAATAATAATAATAATAATAATAATAATACATGAACTTTTACGTTTGAATTAATATATCCATTTTTAACGAAAGGTGGCTGGTAGTCCCTAAAGAATGAAAATGTAAAATTGCTCCTTTTTAACGAAATTGACAATCCACGCGTACCACGTCTGACCTCCAAATTACTCCCCTGTTCTCTTCGCGTGTTTCTGACACGAATAGTAACACGTATGTAACCAAGTGCTCAATCCCTGTGACTAGTAACTAGAAGTTTACCTAAAATACTTCACGAAAGGGTAAAATTTTATTTTTATCAGTTGTTCCATGTATGTTGCGACTGCTTTAAACGAATTATCGTAGATTCTCAGATGTCAAATTTTTTCAGAGTTACCAAATGCCATCGACACCGAGAGCAGCTTTACAGTTTATCCGGGACAGCGTGGCTACTACAACACCGGCGATCTGGTTGTATTCGACGAGCAAATAGCCAATAGAGGAGAACACTTTCTGTTTTCAAACTCTACTTATATAATTCCATGTAATGGCATGTTTATGTTTTCCGTTTCCTTGACGACAATGTCAGGGTACCGTATGGTAGCTTCTATTGTTAAGAATGGCCTTGAACTTGTCTCGGTGAACAACTACGACACATCAACGTACCATTCCGGAAGTAACCTGGTTTTTGGAGAGTTTGTAGCAGGGGACGCCATTTGGGTAAATGCAACTCACGACAATGTCTGCTTGGAGGCCGGGCGCATGTCTACATTTTCCGGATTACTTATTAAATGTTTTGTAGAGTCAGAAACGAAGCAGTAATAAAAATAGGCAGTGAACTGTATAATATTGATTTAATTTTTCTTCATATTGGTAGCTCCAAAAGGTTCGGCAGCAAATTTTACAGTAATGTAAAGGCTATCATGCCCGAAATGCAATGCACCTGTTCAGAATGAATAATAAAAAACCTTCGAACGTATTACAAAACAACATAGAAGTGTGTAAAGCACTGGTACTGTCGTCATAGATCCGTTAACAGTAATTTTTATAACTGAAGCCTTGATGAAAGCGTACGGGTTTCCCCTAGCACGTGTAGAGCGCTTCGACGCCACTAGAACATGTGTTTCACTCGGTAAGATGTTCATTTTCTTTACATTGTGCTTATTCTATATTCTATTTATTCTATGCCAGTTGTTGTTACAGTTTACAATCAGCCAAATCAGAAACAAAATGGCTCCAAAACAAGCGAACTAAATAATTGGAGTGGTTTAATATACTTTCACATTTTGAGGTCATTAAACTTTTGCAAAATCAAGTAGTGTTTGAAGGGCAAATTCTCGATCAATTTATCCTTTTCTGGAGGCAATAAAAACTTATGGGGATTTAAAAATTAAAAATGGTATTTAGAAAGACCGCTTCTTTTGCTGTCTTCGATAACTACTTCTTTAAGCTACTTTGCGTCTACTTGATAATGCATTAATTCAGGAAAGTATAGCGTTAAATGACTACCTACCGCACAGAACAAGTGCTTTGGGACAAGTGCCCATGGGCAATTGATAACTGCAGCAAATTTTGATATGATTATTATTTTCAAGAATAAATAACGATATACAGACCATCCTGTTATGTTATGTGACGTCTTGCATTCCATTTTAAGATATAATTAATTAATTTCAAAAATAACATGTAATTAAGAATATTTTTATTGATAATCACATCTTTTAAATTGCACTTATATGAAGTCCAGACGCGATTCGTGTAATGAGTAAGTCTGGTATCTTTTTTATTTATCTCTTTTATATATAAAGTCCTCGAAGTAGCAATATTGCAACGGTTAAACGACCATCTAACCTCGTACACTTTAGAAGAAAGGTTTCAGCCAGTCTACCGAAAGTTACACAGTACCAAACTGCCCTCATCGCTTGTTTAATATTCATTTTATCTAACTAGACAATCGCAAAGCTGTGCTCATCACTCTATTTGGCTTCTCCACCTTTGACACCGTGGATCATGATATTCACCTATGTCGGCTGCGATGCTGCTTTGGTCTCGAAGGCGAAGCACTGGACTGTATGTCGTGGTATCTTTACGATCGCAGCGCACATGTTAAGATCAGCAGTGCATACTCAGACGTCATAAGCATAGATGGCGCTATACTAAAGAGCTCCAAAAATAGGACCACGTCGATATTCGCAGTATACCAAGCCCCTGCGTTCTCTCACTTATTCACATGGTGTAATCTGTCCCCTTTACGCAGATGATCGAGACTAGAAACTGCCTTTGATCCTCGCTCAGTTGCATATCAGGACATTGCCCTGTCGTAAGTCTCGAATTCGATCAGAGATGTCGGGTCCTGGATGGCTGCTAATAAACTGAATTTGATTAAAGATAAAACGGAATTTTTGGTAACAAGCACACACAACGAGAGCAGATTCACATAAATAGTTTAAAGTCGATGAGACAATGTTGGCAATGGTACTCTCGTAGGGAGGGCCCATTGATTTACAGGTGGCAGTAGAGTCTCATACATCGTCTGATGTTAGCACTTGTTACTACGATTTTTGTTGGATACGCGACGTCCGCTCTCGCTTAATTGAGGATTATGCAAAGGCACTCGTGCACGCGTTCGTTCATTCTGCCCGTACTTTACGATCATCTAATGGGAAAGTGTTAAGAATAACCTTGTGTCTGTTCATTAAATGCCGGTTGAGCAGCGTATCAGGTTCAAGATTGCTCTTTCTTGACTCACGACGTCCTCAATGATACATCACCTCAATACATTTCTGTGCTCTTTTCACTGTGCACCACTCGCGAAGCCTGAAATCGTCTGATCATTACCTACTCCAACAGAATCGATCCAACTAGTCTGATCCGTTAATAATAATAATAATAATAATAATAATAATAATAATAATAATAATAATAATAGCAACAACAACAAAATCCAATTCAGTTTCCTGTGGTTGATTACTTTCTTTTAAAAGCGAGCAATTCAGATTCCTGCGATAGAGTAACCTCTGTAATAAAGTTCAAATATGTGACATGCAATAGGGTAAAAGTGGAGTGCTTGTGATGTATTGTTATAATGTGGATGTCTGTGAAGTGAATATTTAGAAAGAAATGTTGTGACATGATATGTGTTTAACTTTAGCTTTTTCGGGCGGCAGTTGTCTAACGGTACTTGTTTTAGACCCGCTACCTGCCGTACGAAAATTTTCACTCAAACATATAGCACAAAAGTCGTTGATGCAGATTGTTGCTAACAGTTACAGCGTGTGGAGACTTTGATTCCTTGCTTTCTTTCTTCATATAAGGTTAGGTCCCCTTGTGGGTTTTGGGGAATCTTAACAATCGACACTCTGCTTTCTGTTCCGTGCATGTCGTGGGAAGCAACTAATCGGAATTTCTTTCTTTCTAGTTCCTATTTTACTATTTCTTAACTCGCCCTTCTTTCCCCCCTCTTTCTTTAGCAAGTGTATCCCAATATAGCCATCATAGTTGTTGAGCGGGACCAAACAAACAAACAAATCATATAAGGTACGGTCTTAAACTACGGATATTCTCAAGTTATGCTTTTTATTGTTATAAATGTGTGAATGATAATCTTTTTAATTCACATTCTTATTTATTTTATAACATTGAGTACGATGCTCTTTTTCTGTATTATGCATTTTTGCTTAGTGAAACATAAAGATGACATCTAAACAAAACTTGCTGAAGAAAAAAGGCTGGTTGAACAGTCACTCAACATTTTGCTGTCTTTGTGGTTTTTTTGCAACAAATGGTTGTATCTTTCCAGTAAGGAAAAAGGCACGCGGGAGTTAATTTACCATTTATGTTGAATCTCGTCTGATCTGAATCCTCTCTCCGAATGGCCAAGATTCCATAAATAACATTTAGCATATAAATTGTTTTGTGTGGAAACAATAATTGGTGTAGAAGGCAATAATTTAACTGCCTGTCGAAGGGCTCACAATTATTTATTCCCTGCTTCATTGTTAATGAACAATGTATACCCGTTGCATATTAGACATGATAAATAAACATCTCTTATGCTGACTTTTGCACGGTCATCAATGTTCACTCCCCGCTCCATTGTTTTTGAAAAAAGTATTACTTTTGCTTAACAGATTTGCTAAATGATGCAAAGTCTCTCCATCTGTCTTGTAAGATAATACTAGTGAGTTTGTGTGCTATGTCATTGAAGTGGTGTATTTATATTATGGAAGTGGTGTATTTGTGCTATAGAAGTGGTATGGATTGACAGATTTACACCTAAAAGAATAATTGTTCTTGTTCTATAGTGAAGTTCTTGGTAAATGCCAACTATTGATAAATTAAAAACCGAGTTGTTTAATTTTGTTTAGCCTTTCAATAATGTTGTATGACGCCATTGTGTAACTGAAGTTTTGGGTCATTTAGAAAAATAAGGTTGAAGCATCTTATCTGACGCAAATAGTCGTGTGCATCGTGTTAACCGGGCTTTGAACTCCTGTTATTTATTGCTGCAACTGTACTTCATTATTATAGTTTATTTATAAGAATCTCTTTTTATCTGGTTAAAGTTGAAGTGTCTGCATGTTGCATGCTACTTATATAGCAACGAATTCTTGGAGACTGTCATTGTAAGCTCCGGAGGATCCCAGCTTGGCGACATTGGTGAAATTTGTGAAACTGGCACGTAAAATAGCTATGTGCTACTGAAACAGTCATAGAAATACTTTTTAAAACGTATTTCAAAGAAAATTATTTCGAAAATTAAAACAAAATCGGATTTTAGATATTAAGATTGGAATAAAAAAGTTTCGTTCGGTACAGAAAGTAAGTTTCTTTGTTTTGACAGGGTATCAAATTACTTGCGACCTAATACCATGAAATGTAATATATACGCCGCTAGTAGTCATTATTTGGTCCCTGTAGCTGAAGAATTGTGGAAATTATTTTGTGTTCTGGCTCTGATTATATAAAAATAGGGCTATGATATAATTACATAACAAATAATTATTTATATTTTATAATATATTCAGATGGCTACAAAGGTGTGCTGGTGGGGCTTGATGATATTTTACCGTCAACTTACTGAAACATACAAAACCTATGTTTATTCGTAGTTATTCTATGGTTTTTCACTGTAACGCGTTGGAAAATTTCAGCTTTTGTATTACATGTATAATTCTGAAAGTTCTTTTCGCTGTGAATGGATACAATCTTCTAACTGCATGTCTTCAATAGAAAAGAAGGTGGTGGGGGAGTAAATCTTGAAGTTTACAGCTTACGATATTAGGAATGCTTTAAACTGTCACAGTTATAAATCTATATACCTGATAAATTTTATTTTAGTGCCATCTTAAATTTAGTACTGAAACAGCGTTTTATCCTTAATACTGTGAAGCATTTTGAAATATAAGATATTCTACATTATTTCAAAACTAACTGTTTTTTGTAGTCTGTCGAAGACTAAAATGCTAAAATGTATTATAGTCATGTGCATTGTAAGTATACACGAAGAGGATACTGTTTTGCACCAACCATTTTTGTACAGAAAAGTGTGATATAATGTATCTACTTTGAAATCAATTACATATGAATATTTATCCTTTCACTTTGAGGGCCAGAACATGAATTCTGTTGTGAATATGTCTTCAGATTAAAGTGAACAGATTGTTTTCATAATACGTAATATATGTCTTTTAATATATATGCAGATTTATTCATATTGCGTTTGAATAAAATTTATTTATTACTACTGCTTTGCAACTCTTAGAAAAGCTAGAAAAATCTAAAATTTGCCAATTTTAAAATGATTGTAAAGTATTACTTTAATTTCAGATTTACAAAATAAACAGCAAGGCCTGATTTTGAAATCAGAAGTCAATACACAACTGCAAAGATGCTTGATTTTACTGAGAATATCGCTATTGAACCATCAACAATCGTGATAAGCGTGGTTATTTCAGTCGTTATGTATGTGTACTTAAGACCACCGAAGCGACTTCCCCCAGGTCCTACGTCATTGCCATTGTTTGGAACCATCTTTTCTCACAAGATAGTATTAAGTCCTGAAGAACTGTGCAAATTAGGAGAAAAATTCGGTGATATCTTCATGATAAATGTGTTTTCACATAGACTGGTTGTTCTTAACAGCTATGAAGCCATAAAAGAAGCAACCATTAAGAAACCTTTTGACTTCGTTGACAGAAAACTTGGACATGGTACTATGAACATGAGTACAAATCCAAACATGGGCGGGATGTTGTTTAAAGATTTTGATGAGAAAGCGAAGAGGTTACGCAATACAAGTCGTGTCATTCTGCGGAATCTGGGAGCCGGACGCTCCATAATGGAGCAAAAAATATCAGAAGAGGCCAAAGCGCTAGTTTCTATATTTGAATCACAAAATAAAGAGGCTTTCGAACCATTGCGCATAGTTACGTCATGCGTGACAAACGTCATGCTACACATCATGTTAAACAAAAGGCACGACTATGACGAGAAGGAGCTTAATGAAGTGATTGATTGTGGTAATAATTTCACAAGAACATTTAGATTATTTACTTTGGTAGACCCATTGCCCTTTTTACGGTACATACCACCAATCAAGAATCATTTTGAAAATTTTGTTAAATGTAATAGAACATTAGTGAACTATGTCTGGAAGCATTCACAACCCATAATTTATAATTTCCAGCCTGGTAAAACCTCAAATTTTGTGAGTGCATATTTGGATAGTCAATATGATAAAGACCATGAAAGCACCACTTTTGATGAAGATGAATTTAAGTTTTTACTTCGCGATTTCCTTTTAGCTGGAACAGAAACCACCGCAATCAGCCTACAGTGGACTTTATTATATCTAACAAACAAACCAAGAGTTCAGGAAAAACTCCAGAAACAACTTGATTGCATTGTGGGTAGGGAAAGAGAATATAGTTTCGAAGACAAAGTGCCTTACTTAGATGCAGTCATTTGGGAAGTTCAGCGATATAGCTCGTTAGCCCCCCTGGCTGCACCTCACGCTGTTTCAACAAAAGCAGATGCAGAGCTTGCAGGATATGTTATTCCTAAAGACAGCATGGTATTTCTTAATCTCTACGCCGTGCATCACAACAAAGCAACATGGGGTGATCCGGAAAATTTTCGACCGGAAAGGTTTTTGGATGAAAATGGTAATTTTGTGAGACATCCGCATGTTATTCCCTTTTCTATTGGAAAGAGGTCATGCATAGGAGAGCTGTTAGCACGACAAGAATTGTATATATTTACGGCTGCATTATTTCAGCGTTTCACGTTCCTCCCATCAGATGGAGTGGAAAAGATCGATTCAACACCCGGTTTAGGATTCACTAGGCACCCCAAGTCCTATCTTTTGCGAGCCATTCCAAGAAATTAGGGCAATATACAAATGAGAATGTCACTAAATGCTCCATTCGAATAATATTCGAATTTTGTTGTTTATGTTGACTTATAAGTGTGTTGACTATGTTCGTTATGCTAGAAACTTACTTTGAAGAGAAAAAACACTTTGGGATAACTTTAAGTTTACTTTTTACCAGCAAATAATTAATTTACTGATTTACTTTGAAATTTTTAAAATAAATGAAATGATTGTCAGGACACAGTGCGGTATAGGCTATCGGTTATGTATATCGTTTGTACATAAGATTTAAAATATATAGAAGTGTATTTTAAACGACAATAACAAATCACCTCCTGTAGTTTCTATCGAATAGTATAAAATTTGGTGGGGATATTGCTTAGGTTAATTGCTAGTGATTTTTTTGTGCAAAACTACATGTACATAGTGGGTCATTTAAAGTCTACATTGGATAAAACCAGAACTGCAAAGATTTTTTTGTAAAGACAGGTAATGCCAAGATTTTGAATTTGATTAGATAACTTATTTGCATTACTAAAATGATAAGGAAAGCAAAACATTTTCATTAATGTAAAATTGGTAATTTTGTTGTTATGTTTAAGATTTAGTAGAAGCATACACCGAATTAGAAGTCTTAAAATGTTTAGCAGAGCTTTAAATGAGGTATAAAATGAGGTATGAAAAAGTTCACGGTGTTTGTGCTAAGAAAATATGAGGTTTAGGAAGTTAAGAAATCGCTTTTGATTGATTTATTACCATCGTAATCATCGCTGTTAAACACTGCAGTTTATATAACGTGTTTCATATTGCTATAACATATATGAATAATAAATGAGTGAGGAATATTTGTCTTGCTTTAAATATACAATTAGCTGATGAATTTGATTAAATAAATTGATTTGTAATTGTACAATTCTAAAATTAACATGAATTCAAAATGAAAAAGAAACACTGTAAATGTTTCTCTACACGAAATTCACAATGCGAATGGTCCAATTCATTAGGTCTGACACTTAAGAGCCATGCACAAACAACGCATGTTACAACGTAATATAGTTTAACCACCGCCTTCTTAATGTAAGCATAATTTGTGACGTCAATAAGTTACTAAAACATTAGCGTATGTCGGTTTATTATTTTTTATGTGTTAGGCTATGGAAAATGAGCATCCAAGCTCAACTTTTGAATAAAATAAAATATATTTTCGTTTAAATCGATCACAGACGTATGCTTTATGATACATTCACTGTCTAAGTAATAGAGAGCAGCGAAAGTTGCCCAGGCTTGTAAATGGTTGAAACAATCCTTTAAACTAGGCCCGCGACTGGTAAACTTCTGGAACGCTAGGTTCTCGACAGTGGCACGCACGATGCCCACCCAAGAAATCTTACCGCCATTTGAACATACCGCCATACTCTGACTGGCCAAGTGCCTAACTTCGAGATAGTTTCTGCTATATATATAAATTCATCCTTTTTCACTCTTTATTCAGCAATTGCAGCAATGCAACGTAGGGAACAGTTGCATCAAGTTCTTTCAGCGACCAAAATTCTGCCCGCCGCCACCCCCTTCCTCCCCTTTCATCCTTACATAAGCCACGTTTGTTTGTGCGGCCCTTTTTCCCCTTGTTGCATGCCTGTCTGCAAGTTATTATGTCATTATGGTTGTTATGCTTTTGTGGCACCCTCACCACAGGCCTCCCTCTTACCGTATTTAAGTTACAACCATGTCAGCTCCCTTCCCAGCCTTCCTCCTTTGCCCCATTAATTGTGTAGAAGGTACATGTATATTATCATTTTCTCTTTATTGACTTCTTTCCCCATCCCACTCCCTTCTCATCTTACTTATCGTACTTATCATGTATTATTTACTACCATATAATATAGTTTTGCTAGTATTGGACTTTTTGGCACCTTAAGTGCCTCTGTTCATTTGTATTTTTATGCATGATTCAATCGAGAATAGAAACAGCGAAAAATACTGTTTATCCAAAACGCTGCTTCTTTTATGTGAGTTCAATTTAGCCTGATTCTGTGCCAGAGACGCGATTAAGTTATTCGGACATCGTGGACTCCGTATAGACTCCGTATAGACACATTTAAGGTTTGTGATGTGATTTTCTTCCTACTTTTAGGGTTAATTCGGACGAATATGTTGTATTTACATAGTTAATAAGAAAAAGAATGAATTTTAACACTTGACACTAAGAAAAAAGGATATCACGAACTCTATAAGGACCGACCGAAGCTTTGTAGTTCTTTTCAAAGACGAAAATTGATCAATTTGGAACTCACATTTTGGCTCTTCATGAAATTGTAATCTAACGGGCATTTGGTCAACAGTTGATATGTAAGCTGTTAGCTTGGCGTAGTGCTTGAATCCGACGACGCATCGACGTTATCAATCTTTTGATGAGGACACGAAGTTAGGCACTATTGAGGACATCTGTGTCATTCCTCGGTTAACGCCTATGCAATGGTCGTGATTTTGTGGTGCCAAAATTCTGGTGTCCAGATATTCCCATGAGTGTTCTATAGGGTTCATATCGGGGCTATACGTCGGCACATTGTTGGCTTTCAAGTAATCCTGGCAAATCTGCGCAACATGTGACCGGGAATAATCGTGCCTAAAGACTGCGCGCTGGTTTTACTGTATGTAGGAAATAACTCGGGTGGCTAGAACGTTGTTTATGTAGCCACTGACGATAATAACGAGCTGTGAACGCCAACCAAACTCAATGGCAGACTGACCATTACTGCGCCACCTCCAAAACGGTCCACTTGATTTACGCAATATGAGGCGCAACTTCCTCTGACGCGTACATACACGCGTTGGCAACCATCAACACAGTATAGCTGAAATTTTGACTCGTTCCTGAATACAACGAATCACCAGTTACGACATCTCCAGGCCCCTTGTGAGTAGTTGTTGGCCCAATGCTTACGCTCATTCAGTACCATTCCACACGCAATCTGTTTTCACGCACTCCTCCAATGACCTTGTTCAGTTATTGGGGCGCCTAGGTGTCTCCGCTGTAGTCCTTGTGGCAGTCCGAAAGCGAGCACGGAGGTGAACTGAACGAATACAACACTCCTGGCGCGGCATCGTAACGCGGGGACGACCGCTTCTCGGTCTGCACGTGGTGCTCCCTGTCTCCAGATACCGCCTTTACAGTTTGTGCATAGTGCTTCTGGTAAATCTCAGCCTCTAACATGCCGATCGCTTGATTGCAATAATTTTGTGCTAGCCGAGGCAACTTAATACCCAGTTGCTTTGAAACGATCATTACGTCCACAGGTGCAGCTAGGCTTCGACTATACGTTTGGGGTTACACAATGTTTCAACGACCAAAGGATAACAGCTCAGAAGAATCAATGTGCCACATGGTAAAAACCCAACAAACATGCTGCAGAAGATAAACAAAGTAAAATCAGGATAGAATCTGTGGTTAAAATGTTGACTAAAAATCTGTATAGTTTAAGCAAAAACTGATTTCCAGTCTTTTACTTTCTTTGGTCCCCCAGTATATTTCAAAATTAAATAATACAAAGACTGGTATATATATATATATATATATATATATATATATATATATATATATATATATATATATATATATATATATATATATCAACGTATCAAAGGCGATGGGAACTGAAAATATATCAAGAAAATGATTGACCTTGGTATTCGTGGTCAAGGTCAAATAGAATTTAGGAAAATTGACTTATCTCAATAACGGTAGGAAATATAACAATTATGAGCTCATGTTCGAACTTGAAGCCTCTACGGAAGACAAGAAGCACTACACTTTGGTTACACCTAGCACATGAACATACCTTGGCCTTCATAAGACCTGTGTTATCTCGAAAATCGATAGTTAGAGAAATTTTGACCTCACTTTTGAACTGCACCCTCTACACGAGTTACATCAGGAGAACCATTGTCTCTGAACTTTGACCTAGATCACGTGACCTGTGTTATCTAAGAAACCGTAAGTGATTACCTGTGTTATCTAAGAAACCGTAAGTGATTTTTGACCATTTTCGCACTCTGTATATCTTTTATCACTAAACCTCTTCTCCTTGTGTTGCCAAAATAACCATTTCAGTCATTTACTGTAAAAATGTTTATTTTCTTCAAAAATTTCAAAGTTGTAAATAGCATCATTTCAATTTTCGTAACACACTTTGTTTTTCAGTAGTTAACAAGTTACTCAAAAAGTATCATTGTAAAAAATATTATCAATTAAAAGTAGAAGCTATCTATGAATAGCATCACTACTAATTTTCTAATTCCACGCAGTTTATTTTTGAAAGTTTAAAACAGACTATAAAAATAGTATCATTCCGATTTCCTTAAAAATGTGATTTTAAAAAATTTCCACCATATCTCCGATGATATTTGCCACGAAAATTCTATAAACTTAAGCAGTTGTGCATCATTCTTAAAGGTAAATGTCCATCCCATTGTTGTACTAGTCAATAAACTTTGCATAAACAGTTTACCTTTTTGAATCCCTTATTTTTTGCATGATAACCTTGACCCTTAAAATTACTCTTAACCCCCCGCTTTGACTTCTAAGCATTGTTGTCTAAATTCGATTCGTCCCACATGGTACATTTCTCTTCAAGTCCAGTTTCGAGTCCAGCCTCTGTTCAAAGACACACCCGTCTCGTTAACGAATCATATCAGCGACTTATGTTATTTTGTTACTCATCAATAACAACGCCGGGCCTTTTTTATGTGTGTTTATTGTTTTGGTTAAAAGTATTGTTTCATAGTTTTTTACACGGATTTGGTCTGCAGATCTGTATAACAGGATATCCGCTCTTCAGTTCAAGGGAAGAAAACTCCGTTTTCAGCCCAAGTGGTGTTTAATCTGCCTATCAAATTGTTTACAGGTTTAGTTTGTACTGTATTTATTCATAAATATTTGAATTATTTACGCAAATGGTGCAGAAATCTGGTTGTCACTTATGTGCGAATCGGTTTACATGCTTGTGTGTGACCTTTTAATACGATATCAAACGGAATCCAGGTTTACTAAATACCATTTTTCTTACCCAACCAAATATACACTTGCAAATTTTACTCCCCTCAAACGCAGAATGTGAAATTTAATTTGAAAATACCCTTTACACCCAATTATATACAGGGACAGCTACAACGTACGTTAGAGTAGTTGCAGCCTAACTACCGCAATGGCAGAATGAAACGTCGACAGATAGTTCATGCTGTGCACCATTGTTTGTTCCCTATCTTTAATTACAACAAAACCCAAGTGGGAATAACCCTATGTGTTCCAATTTCAAGGTTGGTCCTATTTGGGAGTCTTCAGAATGGAAAGCACCTAGAATGTGACTACTATTGGAAGTGGTTCTGTTTGTGAGACGGTCCCATTAGCGGCGTGGTCATATTGGTAAGGTGGTCCTATTTGCGGGTCTGCGCTATCCCGGGGTTTGGTCAGTTTTCGAGGCCACCTCTCGTGGTTCGTTCTCCGGTGAGCGATAACATGAGGAGGTTGTTGCTTGGTCATGATTCTGACGTCTGTACAACGCTGATTATTCGAAGCCTATACGACATCGCTGTTACACCAAAGACTTTGATTAGACGTCGAAAAAGTGGAGTTTTGATTGTGACCAAAAACAATATCTAAACAGCATTGTTTATCAACGTTCATTCAACACAATCACAACCAGATTTGATGTTGGGATTTGGTCGGATCGACGTCGTAAGCTCAAATCAACGCTGAATCGAAGTCGGAATTTTTCCTGGGATGTGTTAATTATGTGGTAAGAACGTGATTTAGGTGTTATCTGAACATGTTGCCAACGCAAGTTTCGCCACATACAGTCAACATATGTTTACCGCATGTTCACCATATGATTACCATATTTATAACTTATAACTATATGTTAACATGTAGTGTATTAATCAAGTAATTTTAGGATCATGTGGACAAAGACCTAAAAGTTGCGCAATATACACTGAACGTGTTTGCCATATCATTAATATATAGCAACCACATGGTCATTTATCAACATTATTTGGTAAAACATTCTTTATGCAACTTTGTTCCGTTAATGTTAATTCAAAGACACAACTGTTCCGTTCTGTTTTGTCCGCTGTACCGAAATGTCCGCTAAATAAAAACTGTTCCAAAATGTCCGCTAACCCTGTTCCAAAGTATCCGCTCGTTCCGAAATGTCCGCTAACCCTGTTCCAAAGTATCCGCTCGTTCCGAAATGTCCGCTAATCCTGTTCCAAAGTATCCGCTCGTTCCGAAATGTCCGCTAACCCTGTTCCAAAGTATCCGCTCGTTCCGAAATGTCCGCTAATCCTGTTCCAAAGTATCCGCTCGTTCCGAAATGTCCGCTAACCCTGTTCCAAAGTATTCGCTCGTTCCGTAATGTCCGCTAACCTTGTTCCAAAGTGTCCGCTCGTCCCGTATTGTCCGCTAATCCTGTTCCAAAGTGTCCGCTCGTCCTTGTTTGTTTGCTAACCCCGTTCCGTTTTATCCGCTGGTAGTGTCCGCTAAATCTTCAATTTTTAGCCCAGCCGAGTTTACCACCATTTATTTCACTTTTTGTCAAACTTCAAAGTTCCGCCATTTCGGTACTTTTTGGCGAACCGCGACAAATAATGAGAGCCTGGTAGGCAAACCCTTGGGGAACATTTCTGCGCAACATCTAAACGATTGGTGTAGAACTTTAGGAGGAGTAGCATTTTAAAATGGGTTAAAAGGGCACAAAAAGTGCCGCCATTTTGTCAGTTTTTCGTCAATCGTCAAAAAAGTAATAGTCAGGTGGGGGACCACCCAGGGAACATTTCTGCATAATATCAAGACGATTGGAGCAAGACTGTGGGAGCAGCAGCATTTTAAAGAGAAAGTTTAACATGCGCACATACGCACATGCGCACATACATTCAAGCCCCCTGTAGTGATACGAAGTCGGCTGGGCTAAAAATTGAAGATTTAGCGGACACTACCAGCGGATAAAACGGAACGGGGTTAGCGAACAAACCAGGACGAGCGGACACTTTGGAACAGGATTAGCGGACAATACGGGACGAGCGGACACTTTGGAACAAGGTTAGCGGACATTACGGAACGAGCGAATACTTTTGAACAGGGTTAGCGGACATTACGGAACGAGCGGATACTTTCGAACAGGATTAGCGGACAATATGGGACGAGCGGATACTTTGGAACAGGGTTAGCGGACATTTCGGAACGAGCGGATACTTTGGAACAGGGTTAGCGGACATTTCGGAACGAGCGGATACTTTGGAACAGGGTTAGCGGACATTTCGGAACGAGCGGATACTTTGGAACAGGGTTAGCGGACATTTCGGAACGAGCGGATACTTTGGAACAGGGTTAGCGGACATTTCGGAACGAGCGGATACTTTGGAACAGGGTTAGCGGACATTTTGGAACAGTTTTTATTTAGCGGATATTTCGGTACAGCGGACAAAACAGAACGGAACACACGACCAAATGTGACTCGGTATTACGTAAATGCAGCAGTACGGGAGCTCGGCTATGCACGTGAACACCTGCTTATCATGTGTGCAAGAGGAAAGTTCCTCGTGAGAAGCATATTATTACAACCCGCGGAGGGAAAGCACGCAGCTAAGTGAAAAACACGGAGACTAAAAGTGCATGCATTCCGTTCTTATAGGATTACTTCATGTCTTAGAAATGTACATCACAATTCAATGTACCAGGACATTCAATTTATTCTTATCAATATGAAACATCCAGGCCGTTCAAAAAATACCAACAGCACTCTACCAGGAAATCTTCGAGTGTACTTTACAAGTGGAAAACAAGTGACGTTGTGCTTCATCAGACTAATTCTCCTCGAAGATTAATTATTTAAAAATATATTATTATATTTATTAGGACAGAATAAAATATTTTGATTATTTTAATCTACCATACCTACGTGAAGAAAACATCCTGAAATTGGCAATTATTTTTGTGTTTGTGAAAAAGCAGACCATTGGTATTCATTACTGCAACAGCCGGCTTTGTCGGAATAATGTAGTGTAATAGGGAGGGGCCTCCTATGTGCAGGCATGCCCGCATGTGCGATTGTGTGTCAGGTGACCGATAAACGTACTTTAGTCTGTAAATTTTTTTTCGGATTTTGCAGACATTTCACAGGTTTTTTCTTTTGGTTAGTGACCAAAAACTGACAGAAAAACAGAAAAAAATCTGATTTCAAGAGCTTATTCCTCAAACACCTTTGAACCGCCTTTAACCATTTTAATTTTATGTCGCTTTTTAGTCTCCCGCCGCTGCGTAGCGCGAATTAGAGGACTATGGGATTCGGGTCCCCGTCCGTCTGCCGTCCGTCGACACTTTTTTGTCACTGAAGCGATTCAATTGTTCTCTTGCACATGCAAAGTCTATATAGTGGAGCTGTGCAATGAGGGGTTATTTTGAGATTTGCGCAAAAATTGGGAAAATGGGAAAACTTTGAAAATACAGCACAATTGACCTATTCAATGGGTGTTTGTTGTATTAAATCCTGTGATTGCACGCGTGCGAGGGACTTAATCAATCAGTTTTACTGACGTACTCGTAACATTCTATACTCTTTCTAGGTTCTTGCTTTTACGATTTGCCAAAACTTTGATTTCACTCTTTTGATAATTTTGATATTTCACTTTTCACAAAGCCACGGCTTTTAATCATTTTTGGCGGAACGCTTTCACAGGTCATAACGATGGTTTTAGGTTGTGAAACGACCGATGAGACCAACGGCTTAACCTGGAACGATCGCACCATTTTTGGAACGCTTGGGCCAGGAGTCTTTGGTTAAACATTTTCCAGTTGTTTCTCTATCATGAAAGTAGGATCTTGAAAATCAGCTTCGGTTGTTAATGCAGTTTAGTGTTTTGTGCTGTCCTCTTTCTACTTGTTCTTTTTTGGCGGTCGGGCAAAGAGTGACGGAATGACTTGGTTTTTGTTTGTTTACAATCACCTATATTTTCACCGAATTCCTCTCATTTCGCATGTGTTATTGTTTCGATTCTGCTCAGTCCTACGCTTTACTAAATTACGGCTTCATATTTAAATATGGATAACAACGCTGTCACTAGATAAGAACTATGTCCTGGGACATTGTGACCGGCCAGGACCTCGTTATGAAATCATTGACAATATAATAATAAAGTCTAATATTTCCAGTGCGCCATATTGAAATAAGCTAAATAGAACTCTCCTATGCTTTCTATCATTGATATGTCTCAGCCAGCTTTCTGTTTCAAGGCGTCACGCCACCCCCGCCTCCCCCCCCCCCCAACAAAAAAAAAAGAGAGAGAGAAAAAAACGAAACGAAACACTGGTATTTATATTTTTCCAAAATTTCTAAACTATTAAAAAATTAAACCCTGGTCTATTGTTAAATTTGCCCATAGATTTTACTTTCTTTGGGTGTGAATAAACCGGGTCACGATATAATATGTATCGAAACAAAAGAGAAAGGGGTTGGGGCGGGTTGAGGTTGTTTGTGGGTTAGAGGCGATTCGTGTGGAGTGCCAGTTTCGTTTAAAAAGGGGTGGACTTTCATTCAGTGTTCGTGACTTTTTAAAACGACCCAACACGCGGAGCGCCGGGTTATCAAATATATGACTTGTCCAAATGGTTTCAAGGAATTCTGGTAATCTCAATCTTTTGTGCCATTGTGCAATTGGCTAAGGATGGTGAGGTGGGGGGGGGGGGGGGGGGGGGTTGGTGGAAGCTCACTCATTGTCTATCTCACTAAGTTGAGCATATTCAGAAGAGCCTTCAAAATTACTTATCTTTCTTTCTTTTTTTTTTTTTGCTTGAGATCTTAAACAACAGAACACTTCAGTCAAAACTTCCATTACTCGGTGCTTTAATTAACTCGTCAAACAACTAATTTAGCTACACTTTATAAAACTAAACACGTACAAAATAATCAAATATTCAAATACTCCTTCATCAAATTAAAATCTTTTAAGTTATGAACGTGTAAAACCGGTATCTCGAGAGACATTTGGTCGAGTCACATTTCGTTAAGCGACATTTCGTTAAGCGACATTTGGTCGAAATTGAATATTGCGACATTTCGTCGAAATTATTATTTTGGGCGAGAAATATACTTTCATGATCAAACATTAAAATACCCAAAACGAAAAGAGGTGAACTGATTGCAATAAGAAGGCGCATTCGGCGTCAGTACATAGACTTGCAGTAGCACCTTACGACATTGTGCAGAGATCGAGTCTAGGGCAGAAAGACCGTCGAGTAAAGCTTGCGTGGTATAGGCTGCAACATCCGATGGAGACCAGTGAGCCGTGAAAATCAGGAAACGATTGAGAAATGGCAGCTTGAATAACAAATTGATTGTGTTAAAAGTATAACCGTAGTTCATTTGCCAGAGACCTTAATCGAATTGGTCAGAATACGTGTTGTATGATAATTATTGAGAACGACTCATTTGTAGAATTTTTTTATTGTTTATATTGTCAAACCTCTATATAATATAGTAAAATACAAGTAAAATATAGTATCTGAAAACTTGTATGTAGTTTCACTTCAAGAGAGTTTATTTCCCAAAACAATTTCACCCTAAAAAAAAAATTCGACCAAATGTCGCCATTATCACTTTCGACCAAAGTCGCCCAACCAAGTGTGGCTCGACCATATGTCGTCCACCAAATGCCGCTCTACGAAATGTCGCGGAATCGTAAAACAGGTTTGTCTTAAATTCGCGTTTTTATCCAATTAAAACGGATTTTTGTTTGTACAAGTGTTGTAGCTGTTTAGTTGGATCTAACCGAGTAAAAGTATCATTCAACTGTTTTCTCGCCCGTAAATTCATAGAACTGGATGGCCCAAGCTAAGTGAGGGTCTCCTATTCATGAAACTTTTCCTTGACTTCCTGGTGCTCCTCGGTATATAACCCCCAGGTGGCGCCACTTACGTCACTTTGAATGCTGACGCTCCGAAGAAATGGGCCCCGGTGTAGGGGAAGAGAGGGCTGATTAATGTTAGCTTCGGTTCGATCCAACTAAACAGCTACAACATTTGCGCAAACAAAAAATCCGTTTTAATTGGATAAAAACGCAAATTTTGTTCATACATATGACTTATAGCTGTCTTTGGATCGACCCGACGCTTGAAACCCAGATTAACAAAGAGGATGGCTATATCTGGGGCGCACCAACTGCGGGCGTCGCCCGTACTACATTAGCCAACACAGAAAACAAACACAGTAGAGTTGATTGAAGATTTTTAATCTTCCAACTAAACGGAGAAAACAACTGCATACCTGGCCCTGGTGCCACTACAGGCGCCATAGTTCAAGTCGAGTCAATTGGGTCACCCCTGCCGTGTTAAGCTCCCGGAGGGAGTCCACATTCTCCCCCTTTTTATTATTGGGTCCCGACACCCACAGTGGTTGGTGGTCCCACGACGTGTCCCAACTTTCTGGTGTCCCGGCCGATTTATGTTGCGGGACCGCTGTCTGATCTCGTGTTCGTGGGCCCCATCTGGTGGTACGAGAGGGGGGCCGCCGCGTGGCTGTGGGGCCCACGTGTGTCTGTGTACCCAGCACTGGTCCCGCCTGTGGACCCTAGTGCTGGCCCCAACTGTCGTGGTGCCGCTGTCTCGGCCTTGTGGACAGAAAGACGAAACTAACTGCTTAACTAACTGAGCATGAAGCCCGAATATTGTCTAATCTGAGTGCTGTTTTAGCTGCTCCCACTAATAGAATAGATTCGCTCCAGGTCACTGTGTAACTATTGTGGTTTGTTCTTGTGCTTGAGAGGCTTCTCCCCTTGTTTGTAGTTTTCTTTTTGCTCCCGCCCCGGTATCTACAAACAGAATCATATGCGTGCTAGGCTGGATTCGATCATGTTGTTCCCATTACTTGAATTAATCACTGTGTAGGCGGCTACAAACGGCAGCCTGCAGAGCTTAGAAATAAAGTCCTGCAAATAGAATTTGATGAATCTATTGGAGGATTGCCAACAGCCCAATTTTAAGATTTCCCCCATGGTGGCCCCCTTGACGGCTTTCAATGAGCAAGCCACCTGGCGTATTTCGTGTGGTGGACATGAATTGTGTCGGTCCGGCCAAAATTAGAATTCTTGGCTTCGAATTCCGATTCTTTCAACTTGATTGTGTTCCGAATTGACGGGGCCGTGTCTATGGCCAAGAATTCGGGCCCCGTTTCCCGCAGTCTTTCGAACTCCAGCCTGAGACCTGATTCGGACTGCTGTAGCGGCTTCCCCACTTTTGCACTTTTTTTGTACCAGTTCTATAACCTCTCTTAATGGAATTTCACTGAGTTCCGGGACCGAATATGATGCAGTGATGCCTTCGCTCTCTGGGCTGTCGTCTCTGTCGGATAGTTGTAGGCAATTGGACATCTCCCGTCTATTCCAGTCGTGTGAGCGGTTTCGCTTCCTCGGCGTGCGCAGCAGGTCCCCACACTCGGGATGCCTGAATGGTGACGCTTAAACCTGACCACTTGCCCGACTGCTCCTGCTGTCCCTGTAACGTCGCCGACTTGAATCCCGAGACAGACGATTGTGGATGTAGGAGCGGCGTAGTCTAGACCTTATCTGCAATCGAGATCTGCGCTTGGTGGCTTTCTTCGATTGACGGCAGGAGGTGGAACCGTCTGAGATGCTGTCAGTGTCGTAATTGGAAGAGCTGTAGCCCTCTTTCCTCTTCGCGTGACTGTACAGATTCTGCAACGGTGGGAGCGTGTCCTTGGTGGGGCCTTGCCAGCATATGCTGTCTCTGGAGGAAGATGATGATTGTCGGCGGAACTTCTTGTGTGAGTGGCTGTCGCCGCGCTTTCTTTCTCGGGCCCTGCTTTCCCTTTCTTGGGCTCGTCATCACGGGGAACTGGCCCCTCTCCTGTGTCGGCCCCTACCGTGGGGCCCTGGGGTGCTGCGGGGCCGCTAGTGGGTGTGGGGGCATCTGATAATGCGGGGCCCCCATCCATGGTGGGCACCCTTTCCATAGTCGCACCTTGTGTGGATCTCATTGGAACCGTCGTGACTGGCGGTGTTTTCACACTTTCATTCGCGTCTGGTGGTCTGGATACTATGCATGGAGCCGTTGAGAGTGTGTGCTCGGTCTCAAGCTGCTGTTGGGATAACAATGCTTGTTCCTGTAACACCCTCGTAACAGCTGCGTCTATATCCAGAAGGAACTGCCCCTCGTGGGCCCTCGGCGTGGGGACAAATGTACTAGGCGGGGCTGCCAGGCTTGGGGCCTGTGTCTCGCTCAAGGTTTGTGATGTTGAGAGTTCATGAGTTGGCACGTTAGTTTCGCTCGGGTTCTGAAATCTGAGGGGTGTGATGGCTGCTTTACTTTCCGCCAGATCCTCAATGGAGACGAGGGAGCCCAATTTGGTGGAACTGTGCTTCCCCCCTGTGCGAGGCTTTGTGTGATGGGCACCTCTTGTTCTCAAAGTCCGACATGTTCATCGCTTGGGGTGACGATATTTCATCGTGTAGAGGTGTGCAGGCCTCCGGCTGTTCCGATTCCTGTGCCGTGGTACCTGTCGACATATTGCCCCAGAACAGTTTGACTTGTGCACTTCCTGTGCCTTCATCTATTAATGTTCTTCCACTGCTTCTTGTTCAGATGCATGCAGATATCACACGTCACAACGCCGTCACACTCTGGCTTGCCGAACCTGGCGGTACAGTCTTGACAGCAGCTGTGGGCATTGTCTTTCAGGCCCTGGTGTCCTCAGCGTTCCTTCTTCACCATGGCAGGCCGCTCATTCCTGTAAAACACGAGGAAATTGCTGTTAGTTTCCCTGTAGTTCTGCTAAACGGCGCCCACAACCCTTGCTTGGGGACCTAGCATAAATTTCTTGGCGCCCAGAATTGGGGCCCCCGATGTGTTCACAGCCCTATCGCGCTAGAACGTGCGCCCAAAGCACCTGCTACTTACAAGCGCGGGAAGGCGCCCGCACCCAAAACCCTAAATTCTCCAACACCACCGCCCCGGGCACAGCAAGCTGCTGCCGTGTGTGTACAAGCACGTATTCTGCCCACGGAGAGCCCACAACTCACACGCGACCGGCAGAAAATCTAGTTTGGTTTGGGGCGCATTCAGGCTCAAAACTGCCAGTAAATTTCACTGTTAACCGTCACTGAAGCAAAACGGAATGTGGACGCGAGAGGTGACTTACTACCGGGTCTACGCCACCTTGCGCAATCCGTGAGGTACCCGCGAGCTTGGTAAAAACTCGCGGTCTGCTCTCTAAATCAGAAGTAGTGTGTATACCTCTGCAGCAGGAGCACAGTCTTGGGCGCTACGTTCAGAACCGGTCCGAGCTCCCACCACACAGTACTAAATTCTGATGATCGTTACAACATCTTCGGGTCGTTTATGAAATGCTATAAGGCGATAAAATGCCACTGCATAAACAACAAGACTTACCGATCACCAATTATCGCTCTGATCAAAGTCCTGTTCCGCTAGCACCGTTGGACCGATCGTTCACTGATATCAGCTACGAGTCGTTGGAGTTTTTGTTTTGGGCGTAAGGATGAAAAGTGACATTAGCGGCGCCACCTGGGGGTTATATACAGAGGAGAGCACCAGGCAGTCAAGGAAAAGTTTCATGAATAGGAGATCCTCACTTAGTTTAGGTCATCCAATTCTATGAATTTACGGGCGAGAAAAGATATGGATGATACTTTGCAAGCGTCGGGTCGATCCAACGACAGCTATAAGTCATTTGTATGAACATGAACAGCTTTTTACCTTTATGCGTTGAATTAAGCCCAAAGGCTATAACGCATGGAAAACTTCACTTTCCCAGTGTAATTAAGTACGTGTTAGAATGCGATTTTTCTCTCTCTTTCTTTACAAATGATTTCAGCTGATCTCGTCAAAAAAACGTGAATAGCCACAAATTCGAAAATTTACATGAATGTGGGGGATATCCGTTCTGGCGCTGGGTGCAAAAGATTTGTTTTATATATATTTTTATGTCATTACAACTGTTTGGACTTTCACTTCATTTGTGTTACAATATAAGACCTTATCTTATCTTTAAAGTTAATGTTATCCTGTCTTATCTTATCTTAAGACCCCATTTTCCTTGTATAAGCAAACAATGGACACACAAAGACTTGCTATTGCAAGAAAAATGTATATTTCTTCACAGATTATCTTTAGATCTGTCTTTAATAATTTCTTGTGGTAAGAGTCACTTCTTTTGACATGTACATACTTTTCCCCATTAGATGTAGATTAGTGTTTTACTCCAGTTAATGAGACAGAAGAAAATCAAAATGGTTCTGAAATCTGCAAAATTAAATTAGGGCTCGGCTACAAAATAAGTGTAAAAAATATGTTGACTTTTTATCTTAAAATATAATTAAAGATATTAATAAATCAATTTAAATCTCATTAATTTATATTTTGCTATCACTAATTAAATTTTATATGGCAAAAATTTTTTTTGAGAGCAAAAAAAAAAATTTTTTTTTACATACTTAAAAAATCTTAAGGGAGGCGCGCATTTATATAAGAGTTAACGAATCGTCAATTAAATTTAGGGAATGAAAAACTGAATTATTGGTATAAAAAATAACAACAAAAATCATTTGCAGATTTCAAAATATAAGTTAAAGGGTTCATTCTGACCACTTGTGATGCATCAAGTTAAATAGCTGTTCATTCCGGTATTAAGTATAAACAACTACCCGTCCTAGAACATGAGTTGTTGTCTGAAATTTTTTTCTATTCAAAATGAAAACGTTTGATTTGCGAAGAGCCAGGGAGAGTGTTTTTGGGAGTTGAGCTGGTTCGTCCGGAAAGCCAGTTTTTTTTAATGGGGGAGGGGTGAGGGTTGTCTGATTAAGTTTTCCTGGTTTCCGACAGGAACGGAGGGAGAGGGTGCGCTTCATAAGGAAAGTCAGAACTCATGATTCCAGCCGCGTGTGGGCCTTTTCTGGTCATGAATATATATCCAGTTGAAGGACTTTATCATTTTTTGCGGGGCGTGCAGGGAGGGGAGGGGGGGGGGGTAAAATAAAAAAGGCGTTTGTGTTTGATTAGAACAATTACCGATTACGGATCATTTAATTGTTTTTAATTTAGATAACAAGCGAAAATAAATACATGAATAAGAAAGATAAGAAACCGGATAAATATTATCTTCTCCGTGCTTATCTTTTAAGGGTGTATATAAACCCTGGAAATGCATGTGAAATGCATTGCCAAATGATCAGAAACAATATATCAAACAACAGCAAGCCTTAATCAAATACTGAAACAACTTTTGAATTTTGTTGAATTGCGAAACACACAACAGTCTGGGACAATGTCTAATTTGGTGGAGACAAGTTTATTTTTTCCGTGTATATTTTTGCTGGTAACCAGCATAACTGCTCTGCTGAGCTTGTGTTTCCAGCGGAAGAAAAACCTGCCCCCAGGACCGCCCTCATTACCGGTTTTGGGAACGATATTATCGCACAAGCCAGTGTTAAAACCAGAAGAATTTTGCCAATTAGCGGAGAAATATGGCGACATCTTCATGCTAAAGACTTTTTCTCACCGATTAGTTGTGCTCAATAGTTACGAGGCAATCCGAGAGGCGACTATTGCGAAGCCATTTGATTTTGCTGATCGCAGGCTGGGCCATGGTTTCACTAGTATGAGTATTAATCCGAAAATAGGAGGCTTACTTGTTCGGGACTTTGACGAAAAGGGAAAGAAGGTGCGTAAACTATCGATGGCGATTATGCGCAATTTAGGAGTTGGTCGTTCTGTGATGGAGGAGGTGATTTCAGAAGAAGCGGAAGTGCTTGCTTCTATATTTGCGTCGTCCAATCAAAAGCCTTTTGATTGCTGGCCAGAAGTTGCCTCGTGTGTAACCAATATCCTCCTGCATATAATGTTCAATAAAACATTTGAGAAAAGTGACAAAAGACACATCGCTCACAATGTTAATATTTTCGTTCATGGGATGCTCTTTTTTCATGTATTTAATCCCTTTCCAATTTTACGATTCGTACCGCCATTCAAACAGATTTTTAAAAGATTTGTGAACGCCAATCGGTCAATGGTTGACTTTATGTGGCAGCACACAAAACACGCCATGTCTGGTTTTCATCCTGGTCAGGACTCAAATTTTGTGGAGGCATATTTGGGTAAACATTACAACAGTGCACAAGAGGCAATCGCTATTGACGATGATGAACTGAAATATTTGTTACGCGACTTCCTATTGGCTGGGACTGAAACCAGTGCCACAAGTATAAAATGGACTTTACTATATCTCATCAACAGACAGGATGTCCAAGAGAAGCTCCAGACAGAACTGGATCGCGTCGTTGGCAGAGATAGATCTTATCGCCTGAAAGATAAAGTGCCCTACCTGGATGCCGTTATCTGGGAGGTACAGCGACACAGTTCTATCGTTCCGCTGGCCATACCCCACGCGGTGTCCACCGAAACCGAGGCTGAACTTGGAGGGTATGTTATTCCCAAAGACAGCCTGCTTCTGTTGAATCTCTATGCCGTACATCACAACAAATTAACTTGGGGCGATCCGGAAAATTTTCGACCGGAAAGATTTTTGAATGCCAATGGTGATTTCGTCAAGCATTCACATGTCGTCCCCTTTTCCATTGGAAAGCGGTCCTGTGTTGGGGAGTTGTTGGCACGCCAGGAATTATATATATTTACCGCGAAATTATTTCAAAAGTTTAAGTTTCTACCGGCAAATGGAAACAGTGAAATTGATGCAACCCCTGAACTGGCCTTTACGAGACTGCCGAAGTCATTCCAACTACGGGCCATTCCAAGGTATTAAACACATCTGTAAGAAAGAAAAGGGCAAAGTGGAAAATTAACAAATAGTTTTGTCAATACGGTATTTTGATATGTAAATAGTGTGAGCTGTCTGAATGATTTATGAATGTTTTTCTTCATGAGAAGTTTGTAGTTCGTGTGCTAAGTGCACAGCATTCAGTACTTTTCCTTAGTCATCACACGGAAGAAAATCACATTATATTTCTATTTTAGGAATGATATGTTCTACTTTTGTTTATGACTTGATTTGTCAAACTTCAATGTGCATTTAAAAAGAAAAGATGTAGGACTTTTGAGCAAACCATGAATGAGTGTTAATTTACGTGACACGGTTATATCTTTTTTACATTTTTGTGTGATGCACTCTTAATACCACAGCTGTAAGATGCTGCATTTAAACCCAGCTCTGGTAATCACGTGTTCGCATATTATAAAAATGCTTCATTTAGTCAAAGCATTGAACATTTATAATGCATCCCATTTTGTTAAAATGTTGCAAAATGAAGGATGTTTTTATTAAAAAAGGGGAGGCTAACCTGTTCTAATGGGTGGATCAGCATGCTCTGACAAGGCGAAACGATGTAGAGTTGAAAGCCACCGGTCAGGTTAACATCTCAAATCTTCGTTAAACATATGTTTAGCACATGTTAAAGATGTGTTTATCAAATATTCAACATATGTTGAAAATATGTTGATCAAATGAACATATGTTTACCATGTATAATTAACATAGCTCAACTCACACATGGTTAAGGTTATAGTGACCACCTGTTTAACATATGTTGACTACTGTTGTTGAAAATCAAGTTGGTTTAGCACAAAAAAATATATGTTTACCACATGTAAAGCACAATATATGTTAAAGATATATTAACATACTGTTCAACATGGACAGCATTAACTTTGATCAATGTTTTTCTAACATTTATACAAATTTCGTCTTTTCGTTTCAGAAATAATTTAATGCTGTATTTAATATTAAACACGATAGTTTGAAGCATTTTTGGAACAAAAAGAACCACATATGGCTAACACATGTTAACGAAATATATTCATTTGATTATATCGACGATGTAGTTAACATGTGTTCATAAAATGCTGGACATGTGTTAAATATATGCTTGATCATGTGGTTCACATGTTTGGTGGGCAAGATTAATGATGCGTATAATAAATATTTTATTATTTGTTTGGGTAAAATTATATGTAGTTGACATTAATTAACCACATATTAACCACATATGGTAAACGTATGTTTATTTAGTCAACATGTGTGAACCATGGGGTAACCAGATATTAATATACTAGTTACTAAATGCTGAATATTTGTTTTTCCATGTGATGAACATGTGTTGGGCAATTGCTGATATACTTCTCGCCTCCAAATCGCTTGTGTTTTCAGCAAACAAAAAGTCAGAACTAATAAAAGTGTAACCCTGTAATGGCCCTGTTTTTCTGGTGTTAAATTTAATAAGTAAAATTGTTTTGCAATAAAGAAGAATTGTCTGAAATAAAGAACATATATGACTTGCTTCGTTATTCCGACGACAGCATAGAGGGCAGTCCCCAACCGAACTAGATACCGATAACAGATGGCCACAGGGCCTTGTGACAGAAAGACGAGCGATGGTATGCCTGGGATACTATCTTTGTTTCAATGGACAGATTTACAAATTTCTCTTCAAAAAATCGAAAAAAATAATGTTATCAGTTTTACAAGAAGTTCGTAGGACAGAGATGGTGTGAAAATGACACTAAAAATATTGGCCAAAAAAGAAAAAAAAACCTGCAGAAATATATCTCTAACTAGCTGTCAGTAAGCGTTTGATAAGTGAAAAATCTAGATATAAATCATGATATGGCCTACCGTTAAGCGCTTTCCATTTCACAAGAGAATAACAAACAAACAAAATTTGAACAACGTCGTTACAAACATTGCATTCTTCTTTTAAATGAAAATGCAATATTTTTTCTTATTATTGTATTCAAAATTTTAAAAATCATTCGTTTTAAATTTTAATCTATTGATTACACGTTCGTTGTACGGTCATAACACTACGTTTCAATATGGAATGACATTTTCACATTTACTGGGAAATTATGGATATCAAAAATTGATTTTTATCTAAAAACTGATTTTTTTTATGTCAAGAATTGAGTTTTGATCTCATAAATTTCATGCTTGATATCAAGATTAATTTTTGTAAAATTAAGTAAAATTTTACAAAACTTAATTCATAATATCAAAAATGAAATTTATGAGATCAAAACTCTTTGCCTTTGGATCGACCCGATGCTTTGAAAAAGTATCATTCTATCTTATTTGGTCTTAACACAGTTGAAATGTAATTTCTAATAAAATTTAGAATTAAGTTTACTAGAGTACAAATCTTCTATGAGTAACTCCATGGGTAACCCCTATGTTTACTCGTACTAGGATTTGCTGTTCACTTTTTCATCCTTACACCTGTGAAGATACACAATTTGTAGCACCCGTAACATTTTTAATTTTTGAGAGCCCCTTCAAAAAGTCCGATGAAGAAATGAACATTGTAGAGAGTTGCTGGAAGTCTTAAAGATCAACGAGGTGAAGTGTAGGAGTACTGCACCCAGGGGAGCGGCGCAGCAACAGTTTGATTGGCCAACTGCGGTTTGAACACTGTGGTCGGTAGCCTAGTTGTTTGTGTCGATTGCGTACTGCGTTCAGGCACACCTTAAATCACGCCATAGGTATTGGTACGCTATAGGGAAGTTCTGGCCGGTTCACAGCGAATTTTGGTTATTTTTAGACCGTTTTTTGGTTGTGCACAACACGATGGCACCCTCAACACACACGTAGGCAGAATAGAATTGTCAATTTTACGAATAACGAGGGCATTTGCTAGTTTTCAAGCTACATTATTGTTGAACTGCTCTGCACAATAGTTGTAGATGCCTGCAACTTTGGGTTTTGATCCTGCCACACGGAGAAAGTTTTAATCTAAGCAGTTTTCATTTTACCAGGAAGGCGTCCATACTGGCAAGCTGACAGAGACACCGCGGCTCTGCTAACAACGTTATTTTCCCCAAGTCCTGGTCAAAAGAGTGTAGGAAGCTGCGAGCCACCGTGAGAAAAGTTTTGGCAGCGTGCGAAACGTCCCTGCGATTTTTTTTGCAAGTGGTAGCTTTCCCGCGCGCTATGTTACCACACAGCACAGTGTGCCGCACTCCTGAGTTACTCGTAAGTTACAAACGAGTCACTCGGTGGGAGCACACAGGCTACAAGGGGTAGCACAGTCAAATTACAGGCTGTACGCTGCAATAGCACAGCTGCGCGATACACACAGCTGTGTGACGCTACACGCCAAATCGACAATATGTATTGAAAATAAAAACAGAAACGTACTTCGATAGCGCTGTGTCACACTGGTTTCAGAATGTTTTACTTATAGCCAATCACAGCATGGACTGAACTTGCATCAGTGTGCGCTCGTACATAATCAATATTTAATAATTATTCATAACGGAACATTAACTCACTACGATCCATTTTTGTCCACGCTTAGCATTAATTCAAGTCTAAATAAATGAAACAGATATCAATTTAAACTTAAGTTAGTTATGCCGTTGCCATATCGCCCAGTTTGAGACTTGACCGATTTTCATCGTCGCCTAGCATCGATTTCAGTTTAAATCAAATATGTCGCCGCCATCTGGACCGAGTTTGGTAATGTAGTGATTGTCATCGTCACCTAGAATCCATTAAATGTTAAATAAATGGTAACTTAGCTTGGGATCAAACTGGAGACCTCTCGCATGAAAGCGAAAAATTTACTACTCAGCCACCACATTCTTCCCCATAGTTCCCTGTTCATTTTTCCCCTTGCCCGATGTAACACACGGATGGCGCAGCTTTGGAGCAGTAGACAGGATGTGAGTCTCACATTCTCAAGGTCGTGAGTTCGGTCCTCACTCGGGCACAGAAAACCTGGCATTAAAGAACATTATCTGTGTTCGCATGTAGTCATGAACAATCATGGTAGAAGCAATGACGTCGGCGCGCAGGTCTTAAGGACTATCCCCACAACGTACTAGTGGAGGGACTGCGCTGCTCGTTACAGGAAAAAAGGCTGCAACGGTGTGATGTGTACAGTCTGCCAGCATCTCCCAGGCCAAGTATGGCGGAGCTTGAACATGGCAGCGTTGACAACAACCATCTGATAGACAAATAAAGGACCGGTGGTCGCAGACAATGTCCTCGGTGGATGCCCCCATTCATGAGCTATCAAGCGGCAAAGATTGCGGCACCCCATTGTGCTGCGTTAGTGCTGTCAGGACAGGACTCCGACTCCGACAGGTCGCCCAAGAGACGCCGCAGGCACAAGTCCAGGAGGGACTTGGTCAATGTCAAAAACAAAAGATGTATAAGTTAACAGAAAAAGATAGTTAAATTATAACATAACACAGAGAACAAATCCATTTTTGAGCATATTATAATATACTGGTATGAGCTTACGAAGCGACCGAATAGCAGTACATCATACAATGTCCGAAATCTAAGCAGGAGCAGTCTATTTGATTTAAATTTTACGTTCAATTCATTGAAAATTCGCATGTAAAAAATAATGCATTAATCCAATTTTTGCAAATCAAATTGACTTGGCCGGCGATCTGTTTTCAATATGTTTCTTAAAAGATGATCCAGCTAGTGAAGAACCCCTTTGCTATTTTGAAAAGTTTTGTTGAGGAGAGGAATTTTGGTTTTTCCCCTCAAAATACGGTCATTGATGGGATAGAGAGCGCTGAAGGATAAAGCGAAACAATCGTGAGCTCTGACTTTCTGATTTCACTCTTAGTTCAGTTAACATGGTAATTTTTTGTATTTCCATTTTTACATCTTAACGGAAAGCTATTTGCGTTCGTTTTTTGCTAAAAAGATAATAAATTCTAAGGTTTTATTGTTTATGATATGAACGACTCAACTGGTGGACGAGAAAGGTCAGTTTTTCTTGTAGATGCCTACCAGTTGCTGCTATAAACAACAAATTGTAAACTTCAACGACATTAGACTTTTTTACGCTCATTTAATAATAATAATAATAATAATAATAATAATAATAATAATAATAATAATAATAATAATAATAATAATAATAATAATAATAATAATAATAATAATAATAATAATAATAATAATAATAATAAACTGCGATCCATGTATTGCATGCGTGGATTTTAATGTAGGGCTTGTTCTATTGCTAACACAGCTAATTGCAATTAAAAAAAGAGAATCTTTGCTAGAATTCATCATCGCACTCATTACCTTATATTTGCACACAACAAATCAGAGAAGTGGTGATTGATTATTGTTGGGATTGACGACAAATTTAATTTAAAGGTAATAAGCTGGGGTGCAATGCTTAAAAGATTCTGCACGTTTCGTTTCGCTATCATTTCTTTACGTACGAAACTCTAACCATATAACAAAAGGCCATACATGATGTAAAAGTGTGGATGTTTTTCACAACGACTGCAGGTTTATTTTTCAGCCATCTCGATTTTGTTCTTTATTTGTTCTTTTTTATTTGTTTATTGTTGTTCTTATCTTACAAAATGGTCAAAAATTTTAAAATTCGAAGTTCTGTACTGTTTTTTTTTTTGCTTTTCCATTTCCAATGAATGGTTAGAAATTAAACTCTTACCTACGGAAAATTTATTGAGTATATGTATACAGACACATTAGTGTTTATGTGGCTATAAGAATTTATTCACCCCAGTAAACATTATGAAATCGGATTTTCATTGATATGGAAGTGTATTATATCTACCTGCCGACGTTATTTAGTCGTTGGGGGGTGGGGGCGGCGTTATACAAAACGCGGACAAATATTAGAATTATCGCTTAGATGGTTATAGTCATAAGATTTCGTAGTTACACGTCCACTTCTAACGCTGGGCATCCAGTAACACAGGGTATGAACAAAACAACGTACGCAATGAACGTTTTACGAAAACGTAAACTTAATATGAAAAACGTTGATTCCCCACAAACTTTTAGCGGATATTAGACGTGTACAATACGTGGGCAAAATGGGCAAGTTAGGTGTAATATACCTGTATTTTGGCCATTTTGCTCATCGATAATGCGCATAAAATGCGCATATTTTCCCACGTAAAAATTTATACGCATTTTACACGCAATTTACACGCAATTCCCACCGATTATTAAACGCTTTTTACATGTGTTTTCTCTCACGGATATTAGATGGATTTCACGCATTTTTTAAACTTATTTTATATGCATTTCAGAGTTGGCCCACCAATGTAATGACCCAGATAGCAGTCCCACATGGGGACTATGCATGATATATGTAGGTATTCCCACGTACCCACGCATAAATAATGTGTGTTTTGTTGGGAATTCCTATGTAGTTACGTGGGATTTAGGGGAGTTTGAGACTCTTTCCGATATGTATTTTGCACATGAACCTTTATCACTATAGTGCAGTTATAAAGTACTCCTTAAAACAATTTTTCATCATAAAAATTTTAGTGAAATTGGTATTGCCATGTCTAACTTTCTATTATACTTAGAAAAAAGGCAGCCCTTTATCAAAATATGCAGCATTTAGCAAAATTTAAATATATTATCGCTCAATGGCGTCTGTTTCCGGTCTGCGATAATAGGCACACATTGCCAGACTACGTATAATATGCGTATATTTTCCCATGCATTTACTACGTGGAAATTTTCACGCATTATATACGTCTATTTTACATGGGAATAGCCATATGGGAAATCCCACGTAAAATATTTACTTAATATGTGTCACATCTTACACGCATGAGCGAAAATACGCGTACAATATGCGTAGGAAAAATGCGTATAATATGCGATTTGAAAATGGGCATGTATTTTCCCGCGTATTTTATACGTGTTATAAACGTTCCTTGATATGCGCATATTATACGTGGGAAAATACACGTATAATATGCGGATTCAATATGAGCATCTTGTTCCCAAGCATTTTATACGTATAACATATGGTTCTAGAAATGCGTGTATTTTTATACGTAATTTATACGTTTATTATGCGTCCGAGAAAAGATGCCCATTTTGCCCATGCTTTTTAGATGTTAAATACGTATAATATACGTATACTATTTTGTAGGGCTAAACGTCGATCTATGGTCGCGTCTGGTCACAACCAAATTACAACCATGATGCTGTTTGGTTAGATCGACCGTTGTAAGTTTCCCTATTCACTACAGACAAATTCCGGGAGTAAGTTTTATGTGGTTAATGCATTTCTAGAATTTGGTGACGATCCGTAAAGTTGTTGAAGAGTTCTCTTGTTTTCAAGACCTATCAACTGTGATAAGTCATCTATATACTTAATGTCAGAGGAAACTGCCACAGATTCTGAGTGTACTAGTAACAGACGGCGATGGACAGAAGGACTGCTCGACAGACATGCAGACAGCATCCATATTTATAGTACTGCTATTGGGTCTGAAGGAATCCACGGCAATTCATTCACTGACAATTGATCTAGCAACAGTTTATCTAACGACAATTGATCTAAAAGGGAAGGGTACAATAACTGATAAAAAATGTCCCAACCCTAGTTTATTTTTGTGTGAGCCAATGAAATACAGACCCAGTAACTGAGACACGCAAGACAACCATTGGCATTAACAGAAAGTAGGGCGATTTACATTTCTGCAGAGCAATAAAATCTGTGAACTTGCTCGGCGTAGGGGGAGGTTAAATTTAGTTCGAGTAATAGAACATCACTGCACATATACTGCACATGTACATCAATATAGCCATATTCATGTAAGAACCGTTTTACATTTGACGTAGTGCATTTTTTTTATCAACAAAAATAACTGTCTTATCCGAGTAAACGGTGTCCTACTGAATATTGTATTGTTCATTCAACGTCTGTCTGAGTTCGGGAGCTTTTTTCGCAACCAAATTGCAACATTTATTGTTGCGAAGTTGGTTAGACGTCATAATCTGGTTGCAAATGAAAGTCAAAACAAGGTCTTTCTCCCGACATTGTATGGACATCAGAATATAACCAAAAAACCTAATCATACTATTGCTCACAAGAAATGAAAATCATGCTAGTTTTTTAGAATTGTGGAAATGGCTGTTTAAAACTCCCATGTGCCATGTCTATACTCTTCCCGATTTCTCTCCAACTTCGCTCCAACTGCACCAGAATTACTTTCATTTAGATAAATTATTTTATTCACCTGGGTTCATCGGATTTTTAGGCAGCAGGTTGATGCATAGCGATCATAGATGTTTAAAGGAGAAGTTTGGGGAGCACCTAACCACAGAAAATTGCTTGGGAGCAGTCTTCTTGTTTGTGCCAATAATGTACCTTGAGAAGGCATGGCTCTCTTTTTTCCTCAATTTTGTGTTTCATAATACCGATGCGCTACTTTACTTACAACGCGCTTGCTACACAGATATTATAATCCTGTATATTCCAGTTGTTTATCTGTAGCAATCCGTTTTGAAGAGAAATTGCTATTTTGCGTAGCAAGTTTGGAACAGTTTGGAGAGTCTTTAGAGGAGTAAGTCTTGGCAGTTTTTTTTACATTTTGCCCAACTTTAAACTATACTTTAAATTGTTGATCACAACCTTGATAATACGTAAACACAGGTTTCTAGTACCGAGTCGTGTCTAATTAGCTCTTATGTGAGAGGGATTTTAGGATTCACTTTAAGACAGATGGCATGATCCATGAAAGCGGTTATATATATATATATATATATATATATATATATATATATATATATATATTTATGCAGGTGCCAATAAGCCAACATATAATTTATACATAATATCGAACCACAAGTTAAATTATAATTTATTTGAAACGATACCAGCCATGCTGAACTGAACAGAAAGACGTAAAAGTTTTTTCGCTAGTGGCCGTGGACTTTTGCATTAACAGGTTTCGGCATCCAAAAGACTTATATATAACAATAATGCACTGATTGATAAATACACGTTTATATATAGAAATGATGGCTACCCTGTGCGTTCGCTAATTCATAATGCAATTTTGCTTACCCAAGTTAAGAATTTTTATCTTTATCACAGTCCTGTTTATAATCAAGGGCAAAATTTGGGACTTTCCAATGCAATTGCGTATGTTTCTTATCTATGAAGATGGCCTTTTTACTGTACTGTGATAAAATTTTTGCAAGAGCATCTCTAGTTAACCTTAAGGATGGTCCCTGTGAATATTTGTGAAGACGAGATGTGGTCTGAGTTCGTAACCGGTCCACTTTCACTGTGGTTCAGACTTGTTGATACAGCTAAGAAGAACATAAATCACACAAACATTTGAAGCAACATTATAGTCCTTCTAATATTCCTTCCTATCTGCAACGCAAACACATTTTGCACATGTTAAATACAGATATAGGTTGGAGTTGTCATCACTCATTTATACTTTTCTCACTTGTATTTCATTTTACATAAAGAATATCCAAGCCTTTTCTGCCAGTGTTTGAAAAATATACTGACACATACATTTATTCAGTTCTTTTTTTTGTCAGATTTTCCCAATTGTAAATCTTTGATATCCGAATGAAATGCAGCTCTCAGTTTATGACAGGAGAATAAGTTCAACCGGGAGTTGAGCTGTAGACTTAGTTTCCCTCATATCCGGCTTTGTTCATTCGCAAATTTCTCGTGCGCATTGCATTATCATAAATTTCAACTGGCTCAGTTCATTTGTTTCATATACCAATATTGGTAGCTCTTTCTGCAATTCATGTTTTTTTTCGTATCGTATCACCTCACCTCCATCGTATCACCTCCAACTTCAGAGGGGTTCAGACATATTATTCATCTAATATTTTTCCATTTCAAGCATTATGTACAGTTGTTCAAACGTTTTAAAGTTTTTTTAATTTCAGGATATCTTCCAACCAGATTTTGTTATTTATTTGTTCTTAAATCACTTTGTTAACTCGTGTCATCTTTTTTCCTTCACTCTGAAAGCTAAAAGTATCGTTTTGTCTTGCACTGCCAGCAGTGGTACTAATTTACTATATACAGCAGTCAAAATGGTCAACCACATCCTTAAATATGCAACACCACTAGGCATAGATAATGAACCATACATTTAGCTAAATATAGGTGATGTAATTACGAAAAGCAGTATATAAACTGCAACAAAAAAATATGAAATACAGCAGATGTTTAAGGCAAGAAACAAAACCTTTCGTAACATCATAAAGTGTTTTATTATTACAGACAAAAGGTTATTGCTTGAAACCTAAACGATTTATTTCGCATTACATTTTCTTTGTTTGGAATATTTGGTCAAAATAGAGCGCCATGTTTGATTGGCTGGATACAGTTTTTCTCCAACCCTCGACACTATTGGTGGCGCTCATTGTATTTGTTGTTGCCTACATTTATATGCGATCCGGGCAGAAAAAGTTTCTCCCAGGACCTGTTTCGCTGCCTCTCATTGGCACCATATTATCGCAACCACCACTGATGCAACCAGAAGACCTCTGCAAGCTAGCAGATAAATACGGAGATATCTTCATGCTCAACATGTTCTCGAAAAAAGCCGTCTTTCTAAACAGCTATGAAGCCATCAAAGAAGCAACTATTACAAAGCCATTAGATTTTGCTGACAGACAAGTCGGCCACGACTTTATGAATATAATCATAAATCCAAAGATAGGTGGAGTTATTATTCGTGATTTTGATGAGAAAGGGAGAAAAGTGCGCAGCATGTCCTTGTCAATCATGCGTAATTTAGGCGTCGGCCGTTCTACAATGGAGCAAAAAATATTGGAAGAAGCTGAAACCCTAGTGTCAATATTTGAATCCACCAATGGAAACGCCTTCGATCCGTGGCATAAAGTGACCTCATGCGTTACGAATGTTATTCTCCATATTATCCTAAATAAAAGACACGAGTATGCTGATCAAGAACTGCAGCAGCTGATTCGTGATGCCGACAGATTCATTCAAGAAATGCGATTCATTCCTTTGTTTGATCCCTTTCCTGCGTTACGATTTATACCACCTTTTAAAAAGAATTTTCATGCCTACATCAAAAGCAACCAGTCGGTTATTGATTATTTATGGAAGTATACAAAACCACTCATTTCCAGTTTTCAACCCGGACATGATTCACATTTTGTCGATGCGTATTTGGATAAAACCTACGATGAAAAGAGTGGACAAAATACCATTGATGAAGACGAATTCCAGTATCTTCTACGTGACTTCTTATTGGCTGGTATCGAAACAACAACAACAAGTCTTAAATGGACATTGCTGCATTTGGCAAATAGGCCAGAGATACAGGAAAAACTCCAAGCAGAGCTGGACCGTGTTGTTGGAAGGGACAGACTGTATAGTCTCAAGGACAAGGTGCCTTATTTAGATGCAGTAATTTGGGAGGTTCAGCGGGTTAGTTCCATAGTGCCGCTAGCTATTCCGCATGCTGTGTCTACGAAGAAAGAAGCGATGCTCAAAGAATATGTAATTCCAAAGGATGCTTTGATAATGCTTAACCTATTTGCTGTGCATAACGACAAATCGACCTGGGGTGACCCCGAGAATTTTCGACCAGAAAGGTTTTTAGATCACAAAGGTGAATTTGTAAAGCACTCACATGTTATTCCATTCTCTATTGGGAAACGCTCTTGCCTTGGGGAGCTTTTAGCGCGACAAGAGTTGTATATTTTTACCGCTGCTTTATTTCAAAGGTTTAAATTTCGACCAGATGATGGAATAAATGAAATTGATCCAACTCCTGGTCTCGCCTTTACAAGGTTACCAAAGCCATTTCAGCTGAAAGCAATTTCCAGATATTAGAGGATAAAGGGAATATTACCTGTAAAAAGTTCAGTTGGCATATTAAATATATGATATAGATAAGAACATACCTTTATTACTAAGGGTGACATGTTTCGTATATAAAGTTAGAATGACATTCATAGTATCAATAAAACTGAAATTGATGCAATAATAGTACTATTTTGTAGCTAAAGACGCCCTGTAAAATGTAAGAATATCATTTAAGGATGAAATCTACATAATTTATCGGTTGTTGTTAATAAAGGTGCACGTCCATCTATTTACATTTGTCTACATTACACCAGTATTGGTATTTCACTTTTCAGACTGATAACAGAACGATAGATGAACACTTTATGTTATATCTTATATCTGTGTTATTATATCCTTTAGACTCAGTGTATTATAACAGTTTGCAAAGTATTCAAGACATGGTAAAATGATAATATTCGTGGGGATTGCTATTGATTTCCAATCACCATCAGATCTCCAATCTAATGTGGACTTTCCCGTTTTAGGTTGTATCGGCTAATATGCATTACACATAGCACATAAGTAAAACCTGGAGGTTCCAAGTTGTTTCAAGTTATGTTAGAAATACTAGACAACTTAGTTTAATACTGAAAAGAGCAATTTTAACAATGACCCAATTAAGGTTAGAAATTCTGAAAGTCAAAGATAATACAGTGCTCGTTCATTTGTTGAACATATGATTCAGTGTTTGTAAGGGTACTGTATAATTGCCAATGGAGAAGTTTTATAACACTTACGACTTACCAGCCTCGTTAAAAATTCATATTAAAGTTGGTAGTAAAAGCTTTCGATAGTGATTTTCAGCACCAAACAACATCTAATGTTGTTCATATGTAAAAATCTCTAACTGTAATTTTGTGGTATAGTGGCACTCATTTTTCTGAATATTCGTAGAATTCTTTAAGTAAAAATCCGCAAAACAAGATAAAAGACATTAGATGTTGCACAGATACGACACGATATAAACGATTGAAAGGAACGTACAAAAGCTGACAGTAAATGATATTGAACATGTGAAATTATTCTTAAAGTGGAAAATGCGGATATTATGTAACACGATCAATCAAGATTTACACTGAAATAATCTAACGTCTATAATTGGTTTTGAGTCGTCAACTATCGCTATCGCATATGTTGTACTTTTAAGCCCATGTTATTAAAAGTAAAACTACTATCCTTTCGAAGCATTTGTAATCCCATGTTATATCACAACATTGACGAAAATCTAATTTGAAAACTCTTTCACCCTTTTTCTGAAACTACTTTTAAAGCATGAAATGCGTGCTGCTACACGAGCAGCCTGTCATAAGCAAACCTGCTGCAATCAAGACATTCATAACTTCAGTGTTAAGCAAATTATCCCATATATTAACAGATGTCATGATGGTCGAATTTTTAGCGACCTAATATTAGTCATTTCGAGCTTTAGCAATGGGTCGATATAAAATTTATCAGCTTAATGTTTGGCTTCAAATTTGCAATTATCAATTATTTTTAAATACAATTTCAGCGTTGGGCATATTTGTATGCAAGGGGTAGTTATTAGGCATTAATTTCAAGATATCACATTGTTTAAAAGCGGCCTCTCGCGACCTGTACGAACAGTTAAAATATTGCATACTAATTGCGAAAAATGTGTGACAGTTATTGTTGTACATTAAAAGATATATAATTTAAAAATGTATATGCTTATTTTTATAAACACTGATTCCGTCTCTAGCCGACACAACAAAACATGGTTTGGTGTGATTAACTTTAATATCACGTTCACTTCATTTTGCAGCATATTTACAACACAAAAAAGACGTTAATGTTTGATAACATATCGACCATGCGAAATAATCAGTTGTCCGAAAAATCCAAGCCATTGTAGATTAGTCGGGAGTATAATGTACACATTAAAATAATTAACCATATTCCATTAACATGAACGATTAGCTTCCATGGCCTAGTGGACAGCATGGTCACCCCTAAATCGGGTTATCCAGGTTCAAACCCAGACTCTGTGAAAAAGTTTCTTCTTGATTTATCAAGACAAACGATTTTACAGCCAAGCTGAAAGTTAATTTGTAACATTGAAAACTTTTTTTTTATAAATATTTATTAAAAAAGTTTACAGATTTCCAAGTGCCACCCTGGTGCAATTGTATGTTCAGGGGTACCATCCTGAGGACCCCACAAGGTATATGACTTACCATGCAAAAATTTACTGGGCACATTTAATTATGCACTATGAAATCTAGCATTAAAATCAAGTACTCGTGCATATTTTAAACGCAACACCTGGGGTTCATCGGTATAGCACATATAGCAGTCCGAAGACTAGTCCCCTCCCATGCGATGTAATGACTTAGGGCGCGAGGTTTCAGCTGAAGGCAAAAGAGACTTCGGCACGCCTCAGCCTGTGTCCACTGCATTTAGAAGGGTCTAGACCAGATATTTCTTCAAGAATGGCATGGGTAAGGGGTGGCTGTATTTTCTTACCTAATCGAAAAAAGCAAAACATTATCTTTATCAGGAGCATATTTATAAAGTCGAAGGGCAGCCACTGGAGACAGAGTGAAGCCTTGTACATAAGGCATAGGCGCAGAGAGAACCCGAAAAAATCCCCAAGGGTTTTGTATATTTAACCTGAATAACTGCATCGTCAGCTCAAAAAGACACATAACGGAAGCATAAATCTTGTCGTGACTAGTCTGAATCCTAGTTAACAAAGTAGATTGTCGCAGGAAAGTAAAAAGCCTGCGAGACATGCCGCCTAAAACAAACATGAAAAGGAGTTAAAAGATTAATAGCCTAAAGATATTTTGCAAAGAAAGTATCCCACTGCGAATCTAAGGTTACCTTTCAGGAGTGATTTCAATAAATAATTATTTTCCAATGTGTTCGGGTTTATATGAGCGGAAAAGGCTAGATAGGTTTTTTCCGAAAACACAGAATGTCTGAGGCGGGTAATTTCCATAACCAAAAGCACTGTTTCTCTGACCACACCTGGGATAACAAGGCGATTGCTCTTTGTTGACATGTGACAACGCAGATAAGACAGATCTTAAAGTCTCGAAATGCTGTCGGTCAACTTGTTATTTATTGCCCATTTTTTAAAACTTTCCAATGATAAGTAAACCGCTGTTAATTGCTATGTATTTATGTGTGCATCGCTCATATCGGGCATAGCATAGATTTCCAGTGATAGCAAAGCCAGTCAACAGCAAAAATATCACTGTCGAGTACAGCGCCTGCTCCAATGCTGCTGCTTTCAGTTACAATATATGCAGATTCTCTGAATTATACAGTGAAAGACACGAACATTAAGCTCGGTCCCAAACGACAATCTCGTATCGACTATATCGCAATATAATAATCTAGATAATAATATATATATTAATCAGAAACCTGGAAATTGAACCACTATTGGGACTAAGCGAAAGTTGTTCGACTTGTCCAGTTTCTGGCGTTTAACAGTAGACGGGTTCATAATTATCTATCAAAATATACTCGTTTGATAATTGATAAATTAAACACCTTTTTAAGTTTTATATCTCTTATATCTATTACAAATAGTAAAATAGACATTAAATGGGGTACTGTTTAATCATAACCTGCAAAAAAGAAACATGTTTTCACTTAGAACGAACTGGTGAGCAATCATACAATAAATGTCTTATTTTAACGGCAATTATTTTGTAAACGTATTCTGTGTTACTCATATTGCAATCAATATAGTAGCTGATTACCAATTGTATTTAATGCAAAAGTTGTTTGGAAAAATCTGCTTTGAGAAACTTTTTCCCGTGAGGAAATCACCTAAGAGAGAAATTATGTAGCTGACTGCAGGGCTCACATCACAGTTATGCAGTTGAAAAGTGCCTTTTAAAACTTCTGTATTAAAACGATACTTTGCAAAAAGGTTCCCTTTGATTTTTCTGATCACGCAAGCCTTTCAGGTACATAACATCGAGCCACTTCAGTTACAAGCATCGAACGCCAATGTGTGCTTTGTTTGCGTCGTGATCTGTTCTATTTTCGGGGTTCATAGTGATATTTGGGACTGGAAAAAGTGGTCCACTCTTTCGATTTGCGGATGGTGCGATTTTAATAATAGAAATGAATCGATGAAAACTTGAATACATTTAAACTGTAAGTCAACCGCACTAAGAAACAATACATTTCTGTTCACTCTGTATTATAACACCCTTATAACTGTAGCGATATAAGTGTACAGAACGAAACTATAGAAAGATACACAAGACCATGTTCAGTTTTTGTGTATCGTAGAACCAAGTCAAGAGGAAATTAAGGAAAAACACAAGTAAATGGAAATACATGGAATTCATCTGATAGTGTGTGAAAAATCGGATGACAGATCGACTGATACACCCTCGAATATACCTATTATCTTCTTGTAGATTTCTCGTAAGTAACTGAGGTCTAATTCTTCTGTTATTTATAGCATTTAATTTTATTTATTTAATTCCTGATTGTTCTAGAGGTATTCCTCGTATTTTACTAATATTTCATTCATTTTACCCCTGCTCTTAACAGGTGCTCGGATTCTGTTCAACTGGCATAAATTACAAGTACCATTTCAACGCGTTCAGAAAAACCGGCACTGGTTTGATCAGCATACTTAACCCCCTTGAGATCAGCTGGCGTGAATATGTTATGCTTACTTAACACGTTCTGATCAACTGCCTCTCCTACAAAAAGTTTTGCATTTTATAAGCTTGGCAGACATTACAATAAAAGTTACGTGAGCTTATTACAGTGGCAAAAATAGGATTCTACTCAAAGGAGCTTTAAGTGACATTTATGAATGAAGATATCTGGGTCACAACTTTCATCAAACAAAGAATTTTAAAGATTCAAGAGACGTAATTTACAACATTCCTTTAAAATTAAAGAGCTATATACAAGCTAATTGCCTAAAAGCGCTTACGAATAGCAATATAATTTTATATGAAACCTGGAATAAGATAGGTTAATACGAGTTATGAGCAATGGGTGCCAAAGAGATCCTTATACATGCTGTCCAAAGTAATAAAAACAGCCACTTGATTTATAAACATTTTTTTAAAAGCCATTTTATAACAATAACACCAAACTAATTTCTTGGATTTCCTGGTTATTACAATTGCTACTAAAGTGGAACACAGAACCAAAACAATACCAAAGCTTGTATGCACTTGAACTCACATATACTGTCATATTCATCAGGCGAAGAAGGTCTGGAGCCTTCCGAAACACTGCCAGCGAAGTCAGAAACGAAGTGAAAATAAATCTGAGCAAATGTCTTTAGTCTTTAGAAATCTTAACATTGCGCGTGTGATTTTGTCTTGTACTTCACAATGCTTTAGAACATGCCAACCTCAATTCTCTTTTGATAAAACTCTCCTTTATAGCTTATTTCACAGTTTCATTCCGATTTCTGATATGCAAGCTGCATATTTTAACAGTGAAAGGATTTCAGCTATAATATAAGTGCTAAGTTTTACGCTTAGTTTAACAATACAGACTATTTGACCAAGTATAGGTAACTTCATATAATGGGTAAGCATTTTACATATTTCACAATCTCCAATAATGATTACAAGTCCTAGGCGATAGATGTTTTCATCTAATTTCTCTTTTGTACCAATCTTCGAACGACTCTATTTTGGTTATACAAGAGAAAAGACTCTTCATATGTGACTAATTATTACTCGTTTTATGCCATGTATATAACAATGTATTGGAATGCAAATTTTATGTTTGAGCCATTCTCAGAAAGCATGAAATTGCCATGATTAGTGTAAATCGGTCGAACCATCAAACAATGCTCCAAAGCGATGAACCACAGGGATCAGTTGAAAATTCACTGCTTGCTTGCATTCGTTCATTCGATGGTTGATGCCTAATTACGTTACTGAAAAAGACGAACACTAGTAAACTGTTCCTTTGCTGGTCGACATATCTGCCCGGCCTAAAGCTGCGAGGAAGTAAACTTTATTCGGGAATAAGATAGACCGGGTACCCTGTCGCACTTCGGGGCAGGTACGGAGCGATGCGGGGCGGGACACCTCTCGGGGATGGGAATCGAGTGAACCTGAAATATAACATGTCAAGCAAACACACTTCAAACATCCGTTATTGTTGCTTATTATTAGTACAAGCAGCATTATTAGAAACCAAATATGACTACATTAGTAAGCAATAACTATTTAAAATATTCAATGTTCTACAAAGCTGTGAACTCAGTACTATTTTTCTCACTTCTTATCTAAAATTTGATCCTAGTCTGAACTTAAATGCGTTTTAAATTTGGGGAATTAGAGGGATTACTCGTTCAACACGCCCGTTTCATCTGCAACAAATTCAAACTAATGACGGCGAAAGGCTCCGAATATGAACCTACACAATTGCAATTGTTAGCGTCATTTTACGGCATAATAGCTACAGCGCTAAGCAAATTACCTGATGTATCATATTTTCATTTTTATCATTTATTCACATGGTGGTTTATAATTTTTATTTTACTAAACTGTATTCTCCAAAACAGTTAAAAACATTATCAAAATATAATGCTAGTTCATTTCCACAGAACAAATTTCCTACATAAATAGCAGACTAATAGATGTAGCGCAGCTTGGAAATGATATCACTGACGACTCTATGGCTAAACAGTTAAACCTGCAAGTCAAAGTCAAAGAATGGCATGGCACATATTTAAAAGCCTTACGGTTTGATACTCGAATGTGCTGTACTATTGCAATAATTTGCAGCAAACTACAGCAATTTCTAAAAATATTATTGTAATAAACTACACCAACTCCACTGATTGTGAACATTCTGAAAATATTGTTGCAAATAAACTGTAGTCAACTCCACTGATTGTGAACATTTTGAAAATATTGTTGCAAATAAACTGTAGCCAACTCGAATGATTGTGAACATTCTGAAAATATTGTTGCATATAACCTGTGTCAAACTACGCTGATTGGAAACATTTTGAAACGGTCAAATTATCATTCAGCCTGTGTTGTCTCAAATTATTTAGAGACATTTCTCAGTGGTTCTAGTGTATAGATGAGAAACAACAAATGATGTTTAACTTTACGTATAACATCTCGTCTTCACCATGAAGTCCATAAATGTTTTTATTTGGAAATGTTGTATTTCTTTTATAAAAAGGTCGGAAAAGCAATTATTCGCCATATTTAACCCTTACTTCTTCTTGTGATACAACATGTGAAATACGTTACTTCTTTTTTTCTTGAATGGCACAAGTTTACTGGTGCAATAAGGGACTCAAAAAGTACATGGTGTTGCAAATATTAACTCAAGATAAGCTATAACTTGCTAGACCATTTTCTTATCATACCTTAGAGTATAAAAATATAAAAACATCATAAATAACAAAATACAATTATTTTCCGAAAGCATTCCATTATGAAAATGCATGCATTTTTTCAATTTATCTGTTATAATGAAACAATTACGACTCAAATGGAGGGGAAAATAACCTTAAGCTTAATTATAAGCAGATTGCTGGGCAATTCCTGTATATTGTAAGCTTTACCCAGTAATACTTATTAATGGTACTTACATAAAGCTGATTTTTTTTCAAAATTTTGACTGACAAGTTTGACTGATACCAGATAAAAAGCTAAGTCAAGGTTTAATTAAAATATTTTAGTACAGAAAAGCTAGTGCAGAAAGTTAAGCGAAAAGTCGAGAGGTGCCGAGAATGACGGAGCAACTTAGGTCAAGCAGAACCTGTCATAATTTTAATTATAATTATAATCTTATCTAAGTCTTGAATTTAGGTGATTTTTGATCTTAATCTAAAGTATCTTTATAATAAATGTTAATTTGCATAATATTTAGTAAATTGTGTCACCGCACTCTTGTGCTTGACTAACAAATTGTTTTTCTGTTTTTGCATCGGCATATGATCTCATAACACGTGTTTTTCTTCATTGGTATAAACAATTAATAAAGTCACAAACCATGCAAAAATGTAGCAAGAAGATTATATTGTTAAAAGCAAAATAAAAATAAATGCACTGAGCTTTAACTAAATAAAGTAACCTTTATTACAGATAAACTTAAGAGAAGCTGAGTCGTTTTTGTAACCTTCTTTTGATATATTTGTAAGTTGTCTTGTAATTAGAAATATACAACACCTTATTTTACTCTCAAATGTTACGTGGTTACGTTCTTGCACTTAAGTTCACATATTTGCATTACACTGCTTTGCATATAAAAGTATAAAAGTGTCTGTACTTAGCTAACTTGCACTGCGTGTTTCTGTCTAAAGCGAAGTGATTGCATTATTAAATCCAATACCGTTATTTCATATGATTTAAATGCGTGAATGTATTAAAAATGCTTAGAGAATTTGTTCTATACACTGTCAACTAAGATATAAATTCAATAGCACCATAAAGCAAAATATAATGTTAAGATTCAATGCTTGCCACTCACTTCTTTACTCAAAGCAGTAATGTTATGTCTGTGGTAAGAATTGTTAAAAGTTTTTATTTTCATTTTCAGATGGACATAATGCCAGCGGAAAAAAATAAAATATTTTGAGAATTTTAAATTAGATCAACCAAGCCGAAGAAAATTGAGCCAAATTGGTCTTGTGTGTGTGGTGGGAGATATTTGTTGTTCTCATTCTAGTAGAAAGGAATTCAAACTGTATTTTAAACATTAATTGTATTTGAGGGGCAATATTCTATCTCAAAATTCTATTGCATTTACTGATCTGATTCTGTCCGCTTTTCGTTAATAAGTGCAGGGGTAGTAAAAAGTACACAATTTTAGAGAAACGACACAAAACTACAAATTTGCTTTATATTGAGATCACTATATTTGGTAAAATATCATCATTGGTAAGTAGACATTGTTATTTTGGCTATCCCGCAAGATAATAAATGATACAAGTAAGCTCAATGAAGCAGTTTGTTGCCAAAAACACTCGAGAAAATACTTCATTTTTATGTAAAGGTCCACGGCCTTTGTATATCTACTGGCCATAAATGTTGACAACATATTTTCTACGTTCTTCTATAAAGCAAAAGGCGTAAATAATGGTGTATCTCCGACAATAGCTCGTTGTTAATTGGTATGGCTATGACCACACCATCCAAAATCACTAATGAAATAAGTTGTTTCTCCACAAAATTTGTTAAGTAAGTATTCTAAGAGTCGTTTTTATTTAACCGTTCTTTAACAGTTAAAACATTACTGTCGACATCACCGCCTCAACCACAAAATCAGCTTTAATTTTCGCATCTTTTTGCATTTCCACTTAAGATTTATTTTAAATAGTTTGATATTCTTTCGGTGATTTCCCCTTAAAGTCACGTCACGTTTGCACTGCGCACTGGTTTTCATGTTATTTATTCCCACAACAAAGCGTGCACTAAGGTATAACAACTCTAGTAGGTCAGGGCAACCTGACATCAGAGGCTGCATTCCCGATAACTCAACTACCTTGTTTGGATGTCTTTGAAAGGTATAGTGAAATCGTCCTCAGAACAAACCTGGATATTTTGTTGAACTGCCCACACCAAAACAACCTTCTAGCATCTTTTTAAGTCAAAGTAATTTCTGTACTACACGACGCTGTTTAAACTCGACATCTGGCAATTCTGGTTTATTTGACAAGAACTCGAGTCAACTTTATTGATTAATACAGTGCTGTAAAAAAAGTAGAATATTCAGTTTGGGATCATTTTTTTACACTTTGCTGTCACTTTGATCAAAACAAAATTATATGTAAGAAAATAGTGTTCATTTGGCAACACAGGTAAACAAAATTCACAAATTTTCACCGGTTACTTTTATTGCTGTGATCTCACAAATGCACGTGTGGACATTTTAAAATCTCAAAAACTGTCAATATCTCGTGTAATATCCTTGTTGTGCGATGCACGAGTTAACATGGATGCAATGCAGTTATTGATTTTCCCTTGTGGTAAGGCATTCGATTCTTGAATAATAATGTTGAAGCAATACTAATCCAATAACTATTTGATTAATTAATAAAGATAAACAACAAACACTTACCGTAGAATTTATTAACCTTCCGAGTCTTGTGTCTTTAACCAAGCACAGCGACGACAGTTGAGGACGGATTTCCGCATTTTACAATTTCTGTATGGCCAAATGATTAAACAACAATTTAAAGGGAAATCTCCCATAATCTCCCACTCATGACATATACAACCATTACCCGCCCAAATTTCAAGAGATATCAATACACACTTTCAAGCTTCTCTACTCCAGGCTTATAGGCAACAGGGTTCGAAAAAAAATCATTTGGTGGAAAAGTCCACAGATTGTTGCCCTGACCCACCTTTTTTCTCATTACTGAACCGAGCACACCGTTGTCTGACATTGGCGCTGCTTTGTGATCCAGTCAGTTCTAATGTTGTCAAACAAATTGGGTGGCCAGTAAAATGATTTTTGAACTCTGATTACCCAATAACTTTGCAAAGGATATAATTTTGGCGCCCCACGACTGATAGCAGAAAATTTAACATTTCAGTTTATACACAATTTGAAAATTGTGATCCTGATTCTAAATTCACTCACTAGATGGCTCAGAGATAGCCGCATTCCTCTTTAACATACAGTTTGCTATGGAGGAACTTATAGTCATAGTATACCAGGGTACTAAACAAAACATCTCACACGTTTTCACAGCACTGTATATTGATTACTGTGGACGTCAATTGCAATTATTTTGCGATGTTGTACGGCGTGTTTCACGAACCGTTGATGCTATATTATTAATTTCTAGCATTGTAGATCCCATAATACCCAGTTAACTGAGTACTTACTAAACCAAGGATCCCCTATCTTTGAGTAAGAAATCGTGTGGTCTAGCGAAGAAATTCAATGATACACCATTCTTATACCAGATTGAAATATAGCATAACAGAAAACACGCTAAAGACAATAGAAAAATCACCAACCATATTTCAAGGCTAAATAAACTACTGTATGTCACAACTTGTGTCATATGAGTAAAGCAAATGAATTAAAGACAAAGAAAACTTCCAAATGAAAAAGGAAAGAGTGTAAGTGAAGTGAAAAGCCTAATCTTGTATGTCAAGTAGCCTACTTACTAAGTCAAGTAGAATATTTACTAAGCTGTTTGGGAAGCAAAACATAATTTTATTTAGAAAAATACTGCAGTAAAACCTCAGTTCGGGCAAACCTCGATACATCGGACATCTTACTAAACCGGACAGCTTTTTTCAGTCCCGTTTAAATTCCCATAGACTTTTGTAATAAAGAAACCTTGGAAAAGCGGACACCTCGGAATTCCGAATACCGGACATTTCCAGTCCCAAATTAAGGTTTTGCTGTATAAAAATATTCAAAATAAAGGACTATCCTAATAAGGGGTGAATATTTATCTTAGGCACCCAGCATGTTTATGTATTGTATGATATGCAGTCTGGCAAATTGCGAGATGTGCCTCTGTGTTTACATCACTATTGACTAAAAGTGTCAAGAAGTAGTCCTTTAAGCCACTAAGTACCTCATTTGGAGGGGGGGGGGCGAATCGGCATGTACTTTATCTCTTGATGGTCCGTTTAATTATTTGATTCATTTTGGTTATAACCTTTCCAGAGTTCATTCACGTTGGAAATTTACAAAGAATTTCTAAAGGCATATTCCATTACTGTCGCTTAGTGCCTAATCTTTCACTGTATTGGTTTCCCTCTGAGTTAGTCTTGCCCGCTCTAATCCTTTTGCCACTGGATACTGCACTAGGGTCGGGTTGGGACTACTTAATCTCTTGATGCTCCAGACAGACATGAATTTAAAGAAAAAAATAGACAGCAATTAAACAGTTCTTTACTAAAATCTAATGCATATCTATATAGATTGTGCTAATTATTTGCCAGTAGAGTTATTAGATATATGTGACACTGATTCAGGTTTATCAAGAAATTCATTCATCCAGGGTTACACGTATTTTAATTTTACAGCATCACAAACTGAGTTAAAAATACAAATACTCGAAAATCCGGACAAATCGAAATACCGGAAAAATATTGCCAGTCCCACCACTGTCCGGTTTTCCGAGGTTCCACTGTACTGGGTGGGAGCAGATTATCGGCTGTACAAATATGCCGGGGGTCCACCTGGTGTTAACTGTGTTACCATGGGTGTGCAAAAAAAAAAAAAAAAAGAAGAAAAACCAAGAAAAGGGGTAATTTTGAGGTAAGACGCGGTCCACGCGGAGTATCAATTTCGTTAAAAAACGAGATAATTTTCCTTCAGTACTCCGCGTTTCGTGCAAACAGGGGGTTACTTCGAAATTTCACTCCTCGCTTGGTTAAAAAGGGGATATTATTTCAAAATGAGCACACTAGGGGTAACAACAAGGTGTGCAAAACATTACCTGTCGGTGGCATACAGTGGCCTGGGGTCGGACGATCACTCCAGTTTTTGTCTCAATGCTCAGGTAATTTAACACTTGACAAGCCTTTGGCTTGCAAGGGTTATATGAATTTGTGCGATCAAAATTCGTCCTTTTTTTTCTTCTTGACACTTTTTCCGATTTTTTGTGTCTTCTTCTCCTCTGACACTATAGGCCCTACGACCATGAAACTTGGGACTTATGAAGAGCTTGATCTGAACATGTGCATGTCACTTTTTATTTTCGTCTTTGATTTCGTTTTCTTTGTTAAAACTCCATGTAAAAAGAGTGTATTTTTGCAAGTAAATGCGTAGCATTTAACCCACATCACACACAGTTGCTCAGTGAGCTTTGTGCGAGCTCTCACTGCGTAAATAGATAACAAGGCGTATGCTAGATCAGTCAATAAAACCTTAAGTCAACAGAAACCAAACACTACTCGGCTTATAAGACGTATTCAAGCTGTGTTGTTTGCAATATATTATTCAAGAAATAATTTATTGAAGGAAGTATTTTTGCGTTTTAATTTTTGTCAAGTGTTTAACATTTCGCTAGCGAAATGAGGTTCTAGTTAGATAAGGCAATGGGATCGCTGTTACGTTTTGTCAGATCCTTGTTGTTATTCTTGTTTCACAAGTTTATCAGAGGCTACAGTCTTTTTTACTTAAAAATAATGCATATTTCAACTTGTTATTTTTGGAAAATTCTGACCCACATGTTCTAAGTGGGACTATTCTATGACAGCAACAAAGCAGAGCTTTTTCATGCGCATCATCTTTGGTATAAAAAACTACTTGTTTGTGATGGATTCAGGTTTTGCACAACAACTTTCGTAGGCTGTATCATATCCAAAATGATAAGATATAAGGGAAGGCGGCGGTGGGGTCGGGGGGGGGGGGGTAGCTTGAATGTGAGATGCAAACACAAGTGCGACAAGAGGGAAAACACAGGTGCGAAAACACAAGTGCGAAAACACAGGTGCGAAAACTCGTGAGAAGAGACAAAAGATAAGCACAGCTAGAAAATAAACTATAGCTACTGTGAAATAAAACTTTTTTCTATAATTTAAATACTAAAAGGTATTATTTTTGCTATTAGTATTAACTTGTAGCATTATTTACTATATGTTATGCAGTAGCTACTCATGTAACTTCTCGCTCTGACTGGTTCAACAGTTAAAAGACAAAAATTTATTACATTAGCAGAGCCAACAAAACCCCTTGATGTGAAGTAACCTCCCTACTCCTGGAAGAAACTGTTCTGATTTTAAGAACGAACATTAAAAATTTTCAGTTAAAAAAAAACTGATTTTCTTCAGTTCAAAATAATGAAGGTGTGACATAAGATTACTTCTACTGTGTGCCATGGAAATCCGGGAATACGACCACAAGGTGCACGGAACTGAGGTGTTCCGAATTCCGGGGTGGATATATGTGTACGGGGGGGGGGAGGCTTAAGTACCAATTAGTTACCGCGCATGTCCATGGCTTTTCATAAAAAGCAAAAAAAAAAAAAAAAACAAAACAAAAAAGGATCCCTAAATTTGGATTGTACATATATTAATTAAACATTGGCGGTACAAGAAATTTATAAAAATCCCACCTGCGTGTTTATTTTTGTGTTCACAGGACGGCTTGAAATCATAAATATATATAATACATGCACGGCTGAAACGCACGTTACTGCACTCATAGAACGGATTTTCAGTCCCAAGGAGTCATTGTCTTGGTAGACATAACGAAAGTTTCTCTTTTTCCTTTTTTTTTTCGGTGGCTCGCTGATGAAAAGGTTTTGGACGACAGTATAAAAACAGTTTACTTCATAACTTTGTCAGAACTTTGTTGTGCTTTTAGTCAATATCATTAAAAATTAATACAGTTGTGTTTGCAGAAAATTCCCTTACTTTTTAGCACAGGTGGCCTTCGACACACATGATCCATACCCATGGTGTGACCTCTGTCGCCTGTCCGTCTGTCTGTAAGCTTTGCATAAATACTATTTCTTATACAGTTTTCACATGAAAGTAGTAATAAAACTGTGAATAGATGGCCCATTTAGGTTTGAGGAGATGTGGGGCGGGCTGTGAGGGCATGCTATTACTTTTGTTTTGACGATTTGAGAGCATTTGAAAGTATTTGTTCGATTTTTTATCTCGAAAATTTGTTCATACAGCTGGTATGGTGACACTATTTTTTAGCAAAGTTGTGTGTAAAATGCTATATTTTAAAGCCTTTATTATGATAATTTTACGCTCCCAAGTGTACATTTCGCTGCTCGGTAGCGAAACAGGTCTAATTTGTCATTGATGTAGTTCAAACAAGGGCATTCCGGTTTGTGACAACTGAAAATATCGAAATCAAATGATATATTTTGACAATGCATGAAAAACAAAATCTAGCGATTAGATCTGTATCCAGATGTGCACTTTAAAGTGCAAGGACGCTTCATTTCATGCAATCACGGGTGCCCCCCCCCCCTTTGCGGATGAAAGTCATAGGTCTATGTCCTATTCAAACACTGCTTAAAGTGTGTTAAGGACGTTGTAACTGTTACACCACATTCATGAAAAATAGGGGCGGGTGGGAGGTAGGGGGGGGGGGGGAAGCAGTTCACCTTTTAGGAATGTCACCTCGAATTTGTAGTGTAAGCTAAAATGTATTTGTTTTAATTCTTCAGTTCAAATGTCAACCAGTCGTGGCCTCCCAGTAAACATTCCAACACCGTTCCAACGTCGATTTGATGTTGTGACGTCGACCAGACCAAACGACAACATTAACCGGGGTTCCATTTGGGTTGTGATTGGTTGCGACCACAGCTCAACACCGGATCAACGAGGACATTAAATAGAGGAATTTCAAGAGCGCGCACGTTTTTTTTTTTCGCTCACGGAAATCGATTTCCTACGTATCCTGCATGGCCAGATCACCCCAGGAAGGTGAGCTGTGACGGAGCGGTGACGACATTATGATTGTGGCTGTCTTGGCGACGATTCTGAATTAACATTTTCTCGACGTCATACAACGTCATTTCCCTGGCGTCCATATGAAGCTGGGAGACAGACGTCTTTTCGACTTCCATTTGCAACCTTTACTCAACGTTCTTAGACGCTGGATATTCGACGGCTATACAACGTCGAAAGGTAGACGTTTCGACTTCCATGATCAACCCAAATCCCACATTGCTTCCACGTCAGGTGCGATGTCTGACCAAGGGTGATAGAACTTCGCAATGTTTATTAGGCTTTCTACCCATAAGACTTAATAGGGCTTATTTTTTGGATGTTGCCAGAAACTTGGTGTGATTCCTGGAACCAGCGACCCTGGAAAACCTTGGGATAAACAACGATGCAGTAGCAAAATACTGTAGTTAACAACGCCCATGAGCAAAATAACGAACATCCCCCCAAAAAAACCTACACGTGATTTTCATTATAACTGAACAACAGTTCATCGTCATAAACTCGTCACAGTTTCTTTATCATAACAGTTTTTTTTTCTGTTCAAGCAATGCTGTACGCTCATTGTTTTCATTTGCGTATCGGGTGATGTTATCATTTGGCCGAGTGACTAGTGCACTTGAGTAATCATGCACTTCACCCGTTCAAAAACCAAATAATACAATGTTCTAGGACACATAGCATATTCTTTTGCCAAACGCTTTCAAGGAGTAAAAAGCATAAAATCTAATCACTTTAATTCTGGATAAAATCGTTAATTGTGGATATTATGTGTTATTGATAATGCTGATTTTAAAATACCATGATGGCTCTCAATAACGCAAAAAGGATGTTAGGCGCTGTGATTACAGCAGCATCGATTTTAATTTGGGTGCCAGATTCTCTTGCAAGTAAGTAGTACTTCTGTGACAAGCTGAACAATGTGTTTTTTTTTTTTTTAGCTTTTCTTCTTTTAACCTTCTCATCCACACTTAAACTAATCTACAACTTCGCTGGTCCTAAATCTGGTTTAAAACACTAGAAAACTTATTTTGCAAAGTTTGTACATAAGCTCCTGAAATGAAAAGGAGACGGTTGGCCCGGGATGCGGAGAGGGGGTGAGGGAGTGCACTCATATACCAACTGGCCATTACTTCCTGAAACGATCCCTAAACGAGGGGTAACATGTTTAAGATAATACCCCCATTTTAACCAAAAGGCAGAGTGAAATTCAGGAAAAAATCTTTTTGTGGGAAACGCGAACTGAAACTGGCAGCGTCTGGGATGAAAAATACCCCTTCTCCGCGTTTTGGGACCACTGTGATACCAAGTGAGCCCCCCTTCCTGGGACCGTGAACTAGTTATTTTTACTGCAAAACTGTAAAAGTCAGCACTTTGGAATTTCTGCAGTTCTGGTGTTCAGTGGTTACTAACTGCCATATTCGCATTTTGCACTAAAAATTTGTTTTAAAATAACAACTTTATTAAAAAAAAGCACTATACTTTTCTGCGTCCTGTTTTCAATTTACCTAACTGTTTGCTTGGTTTTTCATTACTGGAATGTAATCCCTGCCGAAACAGGCCCACTTTCATCAGCCGAGAAATCTGGAAATAATTTGTTACCTGAGCCTTTTAGAAATAACAACTTGTTGTTAAAAATAAGAGACAGTTGTGAAATAATTTGAAATTTTGTTATAAGCAAACACGTGTTTTGTAAGTGAAGAGATCACATAAAGTTCACAGAGGTGAAGACAAACTTTCAGAAAATAACATTATTACTGTGAAGTTCTCATTCATAAAGCACATGGAAACGGAATTGGAGTCTTTGCTTTACTAACAACAACAACAACAACAACAACAACAACAACAACAACAACAACAACAACAACAACAACAACAACAACAACAACAACAACAACAACAACAACAACAACAACAACAACAACAACAACAACAACAACAATAACAATAACAATAACAATAACAATAACAATAACAACAATAACAACAATAACAACAACAACAACAACAACATAATAATAATAATAATAATAATAATAATAATAATAATAATAATAATAATAATAATAACCAATATGTCCTTTACTCCTCGTTTGTCTACTTTAGATCCAATCAATGGGCAAAGTCAATGCGTGACGTCATGCGTCCCAAATACAAAATTCGAGTTCGAATCTGGCGTGACGTACAGGTACAGCTATAGCGGTGAGACAGTGACATCACTACGAAGCGAGACGGGCGGTACGTCACGGAACAGTCGCCTGTCGTTCGCAGCTACCGTAGACGTCTTTGCGGAGTCGTCATGCGCCATGATATTGAGTGTAAGTTTGAAAGAACTTAACTGGTCAGTGTCAAAAGCTTTAATTAAGTGTGGGGGGGGGGGGGGCTGGGGGTAGGGGTAGAGGTGGTGGCGGCGCCATTTCTTACGACTGAAAAAATCAACGGTTGTGAAGTTTCACTCAATGAGCTAAATTTTGGCCAGGTCACAACTATGTATTTGAACAGATTCGTTTGAAGTATCCTTTGTTGTTACTTTTGCGTCAAAGCAAATTTGTATTTTGTTTTTTTTTTCTTGAAATATTTCCGGATCTTTATTTTTTTTTGCTTAACAATTTTATTTTGCTTTCTGTAAAATATAATACAAGAAAAGACATTGGAACAACACCATATTCATCTTACTTCCTATATAAGGACGGATATCAGAAAAGTTTTTTCTTTCTTTCTTTTTTTTTTTTTTTTTTTTGCTTACATTGAATACATCTGGTTGGTTTCCTTGCATCGCGTACAGACCGTATGCAGACATTTACTTAACTTGGTTCGACGACATTTTGTCGAAAATTATAATCGTATCAAGTTGCTTTGTTTAATTGGTCAAAAAAGGAAAAAAAGTTGTTTTCCTCGGCTCGTTGTTTAAATTTCCATATAAAAATAGCATGGGCGATAAAAAAAAAACAAAAAAAAAAAAAAACGAGCTATTTTGCATGCGTTGAATAAGTTCTCCAGACCATCGGATCTGATAAATCAGATGGCCTCAAGGACCTTCTTTTCTATGTTTACTAATAATTTTGAAAACTGCTTTTAAAAACTATTGAAGGTAGTTCAATTTCAATAGCTTCAGCTAAGAAATCACTGCTTTTAATCAATTTTTGTTACCGAATTTATTCCAATACATCTAAAAAAATCCGTTCTTATATTTTGCTTGGAACTGATTAAATGAAAACCAGTGTCCTTGTTCTTTTGTGTTTTTCACTTTTCACTAGGGTCTGTTTATTATCCCATATAAAATATCCTGAATGTTCCGAATACATTATTAATTTGGCATATTTTAAGTGTTTTGTTAAAACTACTCCAACAAATACGCGCATCGTAATAATGAAAGCTGCCTTCCAGTAGGTTAAAAATACACATTAATAACGTCATTCCACACCGATCCAGTTATTATTCACACAGTCAGGCCATTTGCAACACCATTGTGTCAACATTGAAACTTTCAAGCCCACATTTGTCACTTGACAAGCCTTTGGCTTGCAAGGGTTATGTGAATTTGTGCGAGCAAAATTCGCCCTTTTTTTCTTCTTGACAGTTTTTCCGATTTTTTCTTCTCCTCTGACACTATAGGCCCTACGACCATGAAACTTGGGACTTATAAAGAGCTCGATCTGAACATGTGCATGTCACTTTTTATTTTCGTCTTTGATTTCGTTTTCTTTGTTAAAACGCCATGTGAAAAGAGTGTATTTTTTGTAAGTAAATGCGTAGCATTTAACCCACAACACACACAGTTGCTAAGTGAGCTTTGTGCGAGCTCTCACTGCGTAAATAGATAACACGGCGTATAGCTAGATCAGTCAATAAAACCTTAAGTCAACAGAAACCAAACACTACTCGGCTTACAAGACGTATTCAAGCTGTGTTGTTTACAATATATTATTCAAGAAATAACCCATTGAAGGAAGTATTTTGGCGTTTTAATTTTTGTCAAGTTTTTAACATTTCGCTAGGGGAATGAGCTTCTCGTTTGCTATTAGAACAGAATGCTTCACCTTGGTCGTTTTTTATCTTCATAGAAAATCTTTATCTTTACTTTAACCTGTAATTTCACATCTTGGATTAATATAAAGTGTATTAACTTCGACAATTTGGATAAAGCAATTCAATCCAAACTTAAATTTCGTTGTTTTTAAATATGACGGCAGGCTCTCATATTATCCACCCCATCTTACCCAAAAGTTTGTTGTTACCTTCTTCATTCCGAGTCTACGTGCATTTCCACCCCGTCCACTGTAAGAGCCCCTGTATGTATATGTTAAAAATAAAAGTCCACGGACCCACGGAAACAGCGTTCAGTCTGACACCAGACATTACGGCAAACCTTGTTAGTGTTTATGTAAGAGTGTGTATGGACAGAATGCCCTCAGTCATACAAGTGTACATGGACGGGTCGTCTTTAATCATACAAGTGAGTATGCACGGAATATCCTTTATCATACAAGTGTGTATGCACGGAATATCTTTTATCATACAAATGAGTATGAACGAAATATCCTTAATCATAGAAGTGAGTATGCACGGAATGCCCTTTATCCTACAAGTGAGTATGCACGGTATGTCCTTAATCATACAAGTGAGTATGCACGAAATATCCTTAATCATAGAAGTGAGTATGCACGGAATGTCCTTAATCATACAAACATGTATTGACGGAATGTGCTCAGTCATACAAATGCAATCGTCTGCAAATTATTTAAGTACCCAACGTTCTGACGTACTTGAAAATTTTCTACACTTTTAGTTATTTGTTATCAAGTTTCCCCAAATGTCGGCACACGTGACATACAGCAAACTAGTCTCAGTCCTCTGTTTAATGGGAACCAATTTGATGTAAATCCATTATTAATGACACAGCTCAGTAGATCGACATAACAATATTTAACTCACGATACCAAGCATGTATCAGGAATGCTTTTTTTCATAACTGCAACAGTAAAATCCCATCCGGCTGACTCGAAAGCTCTTCCGAAATCGAAAACATCAGTTCAGTTTAGGCTGTCGTACTAATTATGGGATTCTTTGTAGTCAGTTTTTTTTCTCTTATATATCTCCTTTTAAAAGAACCTTGGAATATCATGACTTATGGCAGAGGGTGTGTTTTCCTAGTCTTTTTGATATCGTTTTCTCGTCAATATTTTATAATATGGATTTAGAAGACTCACTGGTATCCAGTTTTTATTGTCTTTGTTCCGTTTCTCTAGTCAAGTTATTACCCCTATTTGCGATTTTGAAAGAAACAAATTCCTAAGTTGGACACGGTGCAGCTTATTTTCTGACTTATGATCATTTTGTGCAAGATCAAACACGAATTTCCCATTCGGTTTTTTAAACATTTAATTCAAAATGGCAGATTACAAGTTCACCTTTGGTAATGGATGGGAGGCGTTTAAGTTGTTGTTATCTTGACTGTCCTCGACATTACTTTTCTTTTAGAGAAGGACATTAACAAATGGTTTGGTTCATACTTTTATTCCCATTGCATAAACTCAGATCTCAAAATTTACAAGTCTAAAATAACCTGAACAAATTTACCCTGAAATTCGACTTTCAGCTTTGTATTTTCCACAGTTTCCTGGAAATCGATTCTGTTGATATCGTGCACAGATATAGGTGTAGGATGGGGAATTAAAGCCGTGTATAAATTATTCTTAGGCTCCTTTAATTTCAGTGCTTGAAAGGCATGATTTGGTGCAGATAACAAGGCAACAGATCTACATCCTTGGTCAACGTACATAGATGAACAGTACGTTTTCTGTCGCGTTGCATTTCTTCTACCAACACATAAAATATTCAAGACATCAACAGAATTGATTTCCAGGAAATTGTACAAAATACATGAAATAACCTGAAAATTCCGTTTTAGTGCTAGTGAATTGGTTCGCCTTTCTATTAACAGATACACATACACACATATAAACACAACACAGAAAGACTTTATTACTAAATCGAGTTGAGAAAATTCAGTTTAATACAGAAAAGCTGCTGCATATATTCTCCCACCAACGCTGCTAACGCGATAACCTCTGATCCAGGTCCCCGTCCTAACAACTGCCGAGGTAATCTGTCTGGATCGTATATCCTTTACACTTGATCAGTAATTAGTTTCTATTTGCATCCTGCGTCAAGCTGAATAAAGCTGTTTGTCAACTTCCATGCCATGAAGTTTCTTTTTATATTACAGATAAACTACATGTTTGGATTTCTAGGCATATAAAAATCTGCCCTTGTGAGGGCATGACGTGACTGATCTGGGGTTGATTATTATGTCTCCGAAAATTCAAACGAGCAGACTATCTGATTTAAATCACACGACTCAAATATAGGACAAATAAAACAGATTAGGCCCAACGTGAAGACAAAACAATAGGCTTGTGAAACAGAATAGAGAGTTGGTGTAGAAAGTTCTCTCTCGGTTTTAGATGGCAATGCTGAAACTTTGATAGAAAGAGACACACTTTTCCAAATTCTATGCTATCACCGCCTAACACTCAGAAGAAAACTTTCTACAAAAGCTGCTTAGAGTGCTCTGGACGTGATTCCAAGAACTATTAAACTAATAAAACATAATTTAATATGGCCAAATTTCAAATTTAATGTGGCCATATTTCAGTCATTCTTGTGTGATTTTCTCCAAGGGTGTTTTTTAACTAGAGTCAAAACTTACGTGTCGCAGGAAAAACTGAAAAGAAAAATTTAGCAAGAAATTTTAACGATTTTGTTAAAATTTTGATTGATTGAAGGAAGGGCGCTATCGGCACTTTTGACAGATTTTAAACATTAAAATTTGTAGATGCCGATTAGCGGTGTTGGCCCTATGTTAAACGATTGTGGTGGATTTTTAGTGTAGCGTTGAGGATTCAGATCCTGCATCCAGAAGTGAAGCTAAAATTATAAAACAAAAGTAATCCCCACCCTCGCAAAAACACAAGCAAAAACGGTAGCCAGGAGTAAACAAGACTTGTCCTTTTTGGCATTACTTTTCAGTCTTATTGTGCTGCTGCAAATGTAGGCCACATTAATTTATTTTATAAATAAGACAGTATGCACATATTTTGGTCATTTTTGCTTTACATTCCCATCTTCCTATTTTTATGCAAAATGTACACATTCCATTAAATATAAAAACAAAAAATGTTCAAACGATTGAATAATTGCTCACTGAACATTCAAAGTCAGATTTTCTTCCTAAGGTGGTCTAAGAGATCTAAGGGGAATGCAAGTGTAATCCTCTGCGGAATAGTAAACGCCACAAAAATCGTATCTAACATATTAGCTTCATGTGGATGTTGTCCATAGAGCATTCTTTAAAAATTACCATGTAACACATAGAAAGTCGTGTTTCCTTAAAACAACTAGATATAGGCCAGTCTGTCCGCACATTTCTACCTGACAATTTGAAAACCACACTGTCCTATAATAAACTTGTGGATGACCATACATGGTTAAATACATGTTTAATTCTACATGAGATAACACATACATGTTATATGGTGATGCATGTACACCGTATAGAGGCCATAGAGTCACCATAAATATAAAATATGCACAGGTGATAAATAGGTACTGTGGAACAACAAACAACAATTTTTATAGAAACTTTATGAAAAGCGCTCTTGCAACTTGAGTTATATTCAAGCCCATTTATGTGTGGCATAAAATAAGGAACAATTGTATTTTTAAGCAAGTGCTTGAAACAAAGGTTTAAGTAACCGTCCAGAAAGCCAGGGTTGTTCATCTGTGGGTGTTAAACTGTTTTTATTTTTATTTTGAATATTCATTGTATCTTCTCTGGTAACAGCTAATTGTACATGTCCAGGTACAGTAATGGCTACATTTGTTTATAGTTGTAAGTCAATAGATAACATACACTTGAGCTATGTGTGGTTCACATTCCTGTGGTTTAATATACATAAACTAGGCAATTGCCATACAATATAAAAAGTGCCTGCAGTTGCTATTTTAGCAGTGTACTGCCGTCATAATTAGTACTTGTTTTAATAATTACCGTTGACAATCCTCAGCTTTACAACAATGGCGCTTTGTCAGCAATCCACCTAAGATGTGAAAACCATTGAAATTTTATTACATACATTCTCACACATCAGCCTAAATAGATGTGACTGAAGTTTTGCGGTTTGGAAATAATTTCTTCAAACTATATGTAATACTGCACTTTTGCTTTTTCAAAATAGTCAGCAACATCTGTCTCTAAACGTTTTTGAACTCCAGCCGCCGTATTCATGAAAGTTAACTCTTTAGCTTAACTGATTGGGATAAACCAGTGGGTTGAACCGAAAAAATTGGATTAGCTAAACCAATGGTTTAAACCATATTCACAAAAGAAGTTTAACCGTGGTTCAACTAAACCAATGGTTTAACTTTTGGTTTAAGTTAAACTGCAGTTAACCCAAATACGCCATCATTATTGGGGGAGAACATAGGGAATTCCCAGGGATTTTCCAAGAGACTGGTACTCACTGGAAAGAGAAAAAGAATTGTGTTTTGTTTATTTTCATTTCGAAAAACCTTTTAAGATTGGGTTGCCTAGTCTTGGACCGGGGGTGGTGCAAGTGGACAATATTATGACTTCGCAGAATAACATTTGTCCAAAAAACATGCGAAATGACCCCCAGTGAACGTCTAAATGACGTACGTAAATTGAGGTTGTTTCGTAGCAAACTGTCGTCATAATCGCAAAACAGATTTTTAAAGCGAATTGAATGTAATCACTGGCTAATTAATGAAAAAAAGCAAAAGAAAAAAGACCAAAAAAGGTGATTTTATAGCGAACTATCATCGTACAGTTGCTTGAATGTACTTAGATACTCAACATGTGCATAACGATTGAAACCCGGCGGGGATAGGGCTGAGAGAGAGGGAGAGAGAAAAATTAAGAGAGAGGATATACCCATAGTAGTACCCGAAGTTTTAAAGTCAATTTTTTCAATCTAGAGGTGGGGGGGGGGGTATTACAACCCGTAAACGACCCCCACCCCTCTTCCTTGGATCTGCCACTGGTAAACATAATGTAGTTTTCATATATAATACAGGCCTGTGCCTCCCCTCCCCTGCAAAATCCTGTACTCGTCAATGCTTTCTCCACGATTTAGTCTGTACTTCATTCCCCATATCTCTCCTAGAGAGGAAAGAGGAGGATGAACACAAATAAAATTACTCAGACATTTCTCCGGAACTTAATCCTGGTTTAACCCACCTCACAAGCAGGGTTAACTTTTTGGTTTAACCCACTGGTTTAAACCGTAGTTAATATGACACAAGTTAACCCAATGGTGAAAATTTGGTTTAAACCGCGAAGTTAACTTTTTGGATTAAGTTATGGATGAACCTATTGGTTTAACTTTCGTGAATACTCCGACAGGGCGCTAGAGAAAAAAGAAATGCTGGACGACATATCATTTATAATCCTAAATAGTAACATATTTTTTACATATAGCAACTGTCGAGGGGTGACCTGCATTTTCTCCTTCGAAGCAGGTGAAATACTTAGAATGACTTCATGATGCGCAAAAGTTGAAGTGAGAGCATTCATTGCTCTATTTCACGATTATTTCACAAAACTGAATATAAGTATAGTACATTAAGTACATGGCTGGTTGGTAGGCAGTGATAGATACTGATGCTTAAAAATTGGTTTGTTTCGTTTAAATGGTTAATTTTAAAGCAAAATAATGTTTATTAAGTAACAGAATGTTTCAGCGTAATAGAAATGTACATTATTTGATAAATGCGTAAAACATATTTAATTTTAATTGAAGCATAGTAAAAGCTGTTGTAAAAAAGATCTTTAAATCGTTCAAATACACTGAGTAGCTTTGCAGAATATATATAAAAATATTAAAATGTAGCAAATACTTGTGCCAAAATGACTATGGATTTCAATGCTAGTATGTTTTGAATATGGAAGTTTCAAAAAGTTTTTTATGATCGGATTCGTTCTTTTTAGTTGAGATTAATGCACAATCTAGTCAATTCAAGTAGCTTAGCTCTATATTAGCCGTCTTAAGGCAGCGTCGTGTAGGAGCCTGTAAAGTATACATTTCACATGATTATATGATAGACTACTTGAAACTTCTCACGTTGGTTGATGTTATCTTCTAACTAAGCGCTCTTGTGGGTCTTCTGATATTAGAATTAGAGCCTTAGGTCTTTGTATGATTTAAATAATTACTTAAGACCCAGGCTTATGATGCATAATATACTGCCATCGTTTCAATTTGAACCCGATCACACATCGCTTCACAGCTATTTCCTTGATTCTGAAGAGGTCCTCAATAGTTAACACTCGACAAGCCTTCGGCATGCAAGGGTTATATGAATTTGTGCGACTAAAATTCTTCCTTTTTTTTCTTCTTGACACTTTTTCCGATTTTTGTGTCTTCTTCTTCTCTGACACTATGGGCCCTACGACCATGAACCTTGGGACTCATGAAGAGCTTGATCTGAACATGTGCATGTCACTTTTTATTTTCGTCTTTGATCCCGTTTTCTTTGTTAAAACGCCATGTGAAAAGAGTATTTTTGCAAGTAAATGGGTAGCATTTAACCCACATCACACACAGTTGCTCAGTGAGCTTTGTGCGAGCTGTTACTGCGTAAATAGATAACACGGCGTACGCTAGATCAGTCAATAAAACCTTAAGTCAACAGAAACCAAACACTACTCGGCTTATAAGACATATTCAAGCTGTGTTGTTTGCAATATATTATTCAAGAAATAACCCATTGGAGGAAGTATTTTTGCGTTTCAATTTTTGTCAAGTGTTTAACATTTCGCTACCGAAGTGAGGTTCTAGTTCTGGTTTGATAGACACCTCTTTGACCATACAATTTACGTAAACCTAAACGAGTAAACGTGAATTGCATTCTTTCAATGAAAGCATCTTGTTACGCGCTGTGTTGATGCATGCAAGAAACAGTATTCTCGTAAAATACCAACAGTTCTGGAGAGACAGAAACTTGACTAAGTAATCAACTAATGATAAATTTCATATGAAACAAAAGAAAGCAAAGATAATTGTTCACTTGATATTCAATAAACAACTGGCAATAATTATGCAAGTATCCAATTAAAAAAGATGGCCACTGGTTTTATTATGGAAACTGCAAAACAGTTGCGATTTCAATATGATACACATCCTTCTTTAGTTTTGATGACTTATCACTGTCTTTGATATTTCATGACCATTTATGATGACGCCTTTTAACTTAAGGGTCTAATCTTTAAAACAGTTCAACCTCAATAAAAACATTAATTGCATATCAGGGGTGGCAAATTGGTTCACGCTTCTATCCCATATCTGAACGAGTATCATTTATTAAAATGGACACGTTAGATTTAACAGTTGCTAGGCAAAAAAAATAAGTTTAAAGCGAGAACCTATTTCTTAAAGGCGAATATTAAACATTAAATATTAAATATTAAACGTGGCCAAAAAACAATATTTTAAAAATCACTTTATTCCTTCGAGTGGAATTTTAAAAACCTTTCTCCCTGACTATGGTTTGCATTTCCTTTACAGACAAGCCAATCTTTTTTCGATTACGAAACCTATCAAGAACTTTTGGACCAGTTCGAAACGTTTCTATAAACAGCTTTGCTATTTACTCTCTCCTGCCCTCGCCCCTCCTCCCACCAAGAGTTGGTAATTTATATGAACATTCAGTGTACGCAAAATGACCAGCTAAGATTTCGCATCCAGGCATCGTTCTTATAAAGCCAACAAAACATGTCACTATGCTCAGGATATTTAGCGGAAGCAAACACAGTACACATTATTTATGTAATGAATAGTGTGGCTGTTAGGACATGCGAGATGCTTCTGCAAATGCTGGTGCAGCCCTTTCGCGTTGCTTTTGGTACTAAAATTCCCTTTTGGGGCTTAATGTTTGATCATGAAAATGAAAACAAAGGTAAAAACCAAAAGCGAATTGAACAATTTCAGATCAAGTACTACATATGTGTGAAATTTCTTGATCCTAAGGCCAGTATGGCCAGAGGAGTAGTAAAGACAAAGTGACGGACCCGAAAAGAGAGACAAAAAGGTTCGAAACACCCACAGTGTCTTCGACTCGAAAGGTGTTAAATATAGAACTTCCAAACCATCATAACAATATGATTTATTTTACATAAATGGACTACATTCTTTTTAACGTTGAAAATACATGCATTTCTTGTTAGTGAACACCAATACGGTATAAATGCTTGAGAGAACTAGACTCGATAAATTACTTGTGTATAACATACATGCAAAATATGCTAAGAAGTTGTACTAAACTTTTGGAACGAAATTTGATATTTTGATTGTGATATTTTCTAGATCAAAAATTCCAATTTGAATTGATCTCTTTAATAAGTGTTATTATTGATATAAACACATGAATAACTGTATAAGGAACATTTATTTTGTAGATACGCGATGTGGTGATTCAGGAAAGCTCACATTTGTCAAGTGAAGACGAGGCCGCTTACTCAGCCATAAAACAAGACCTAGAGAAGAAATCCACACGATTTGCTTTTCAGGTGGGGGAAATAATGCTTGCACGATAAGAGCGCCGTTAACAATGCTCTTATAACCAAACATTGGTCCTGATAATTGCTTGTTTTGTTGTTTAAAGCAGTCCTTTGTCCTTATCAAATTAAAATTTACCATTATTAGCAGCAAGTGGTTTTTTTGTCTTTCACCATATATTTCTGACACTTCACTTCTAGAACCTTCTGCATTTAAAAATTTCAGTGTTTTGTAAATTGTGAAAACATTAAAAACTTAATTATGAAAAGGCTTTTCACAGGATGGAAAAATCGAAGCAATGTGTACTGCAAGAAGTGACCCGCCATGGGTTGTCAACTTCAAAAGGGGCGTGTTAGCCTCGCTTCAAAATTCAATGGATTCTTTCTCTGAGGATATGACAGTCATTGAGGTATACAATACTAGCAAGTCTTTAAGTAATCATGTTTCAATGTAATGACACGGAAATAAAGAAAAAAGGAAAAAGAAAATATGCATATAGGTTTTAGCGAGTCGCATGACTTTGGCATGAGAAAGCTAGTAGATTAGTGATATATGGTTCGCATGAAATAAGTAGCTAAATAAAAACTAAATTTATGGAAATTTTGATCGTTTCTTGTGATAGCCACTTGTCTAATTTGTAAGACGATGGTTACGCTGAGAACAAAGGCAAAGTTATATTCGTATAATTGTGAAATGCGATATCACTGCCGGAAAACACCTGAGCTAAGTTAACATTAACCCCTGAGCAAATGCACAGACACGATCCTAATCACTTGTATTTGATTTTTTTTAAACCATAAAAATAATAGAGATTTTGATGCCTCCATGCCATTTTGATAAAGTCCCCACGCCCCCCCCCCCTCCCGCGTAGATGAAATATATATAAATCTACACATGGTGCATTCACATTAGAAAATATCAGTGCTCATTCCAAACCATTTTGATCGTTTTCCAGCTTCGACAGGATTCAAGCTGATTTTCACGACCGCATTTTAGCAAACGATAGCATCCACACTGGCTTTTTTCTCAATGCGATCTGAGATGCAGATAAAAACAATAGTCTAAAATGACTGTTTATTTTATTCAATATTAAAATTAGCTAAGAGAGACAAGTTTATTAGGTAAAAAAAACCTGTAGCTAGAATGCAGAAAAGAAATTCGTTCAGCGTTCGTTCACATTACATTTTTACAGCGCTGTGAGCTCACAGCATTGTAGAATTCGCATCCGCATGCGTTGTGGTGACAGCGGTGACAGCACAACAGAAACCGCTTTGAGCGTTAGTAATGTGATTCGAAAATCTGGTTGCCTGTTGTCAGGATCCAGAATGTAGAAAGCTAATGCGCATTTGAACGCTGATGTGAATCCACTGTGTGATCACATTGACATCCCTATATTTAAAATATTTTGGAATTTTCCATTGAAAGTTATATATATTTTTTGTACTATTTGTTTTTTTATTAGCTATTATAGAATCAAAGCCAACCACTATACTATCATCATGATGATGATGAACTAGTGTCCTGGATCATGGACATTATCCAGATAACAATATCTTTCTTCGATTTCAGACTGATGTTTCTGGCGTCTGTGAGACAGAATACAAAACTGAGAGCGTATTGTCTGACAACATAGTTGTATCAAAACAGAAGAATCTGAAGGAGTGTACAAAAAGAGCGGATATTCTGTCGTCCATACGCACGGAGTCGTACACACCCATGTCAGTAAGTTATTATCCCCGGGCTCTCCATTACTTCTGGGACCTGATTTTTAAATCACCTTTATAATGCGCCATTGTTGAATAACTAGACCGAATTTCGCTAGATAGCCAAATGGTCCACGTGTAATAACCACAAGAGAAAATGTATGTTTAACGTGGTGATTGAGGTCAGCAGACACTGAGGTAACTCTTAAGTTAGGTCTTTTAGACCCAAACGGTCGAAAATCTCTGACCGTTTTCAAATATGATGAACTTTTCTCTAACGGTTTTAGAGATTCAAAGGTCAGGTGACCTTTGATCTGGACCCTTAATATCAAGATTTAGATCGCGAGGTTACTCCTTACTGAAACCGTATACGCGTTCAAACAAGGAATTAAAAAAAGGTTTGTTTCACGACGTCTCACCATCCTCTATCTGTGTGCCAAATTTGATCTTCTGACGTCAAACAGCCAGGAGAATTTTTCTGGAAGGCGAGAAAAAAATTAAGAAAAAAAAAAGAATAAACTTGCAGAATATCTAGCAAAGCATACTCATTTGCAAACAGTGCTTTCAAAATTGAGAACGATGTTGCATGCGCAAAGTTAACATTAATTGAACTTGAAAAATGCCATAACAATCAGCACGCGAAAGTTTTAAAATCCTAAAATAAAACAAATCCCCAAAAATGAAAATGAAAAATGCCCATAAGAATGACAACAGTCTTTCAAAAACTTGCAGCTTAACCATATAACATGGTTAAACAATGTGAACATGTGTAAAACATGTTTATCACGTGGTTTGACACGACTGGTGAAGATATATCCGCATTAGGTTCCAAATATGAAAGCTTATTGGCACAGCTGACATCCTTGATGTGGTGAATGGATTCCCCGGTATCTCAGTTCAACCATGAGCTTTATATTGTGCCCTTTTCTGTTGGCTTGTTTGATTTCCGAATTAGATATATAATTATTCGCAATATTATTATAAGACTATACCACAAATCTTCACCACATGAGGTAACATATGTTAAACATGTTTTTTTTTTCAAATTATCAACGTATGTTAAACTTATGTTGTTCATGTGAACATACTATAACAACTATGTTATTGCATGTATGGTTATAGCTTATACCATATGGTGACGATATATGGTGGCCACATGTTTGACATTTTGTTAAGCACTTGTTATCTATGACAAACAAAGACAGTTCAGCATAAAAAGATATACGTTCACCACAAAGCCGACATTTACCTAACCAACACTCACACATCTAAGCAAGTTGTTCCATATGATATTCAAAAACGAATGAACCACTCGAATTTCATATTCAAAGTAAAGTAGGGCCGGTGGATTTTGGCCATCCAATGGGGCCATCAAAAGTGATCTTACTCAGACGTGGTCTCATTTCAGAAGTGGTCTTTTCCACGTTCTACTCTATATTGCTTTTAAATGTGTTGATTTGTTTCAAAACAGGACGAGAACTTACTGCAGTCATCACTGACCTGCCAACAAACCATTCGGGCAGGTCTGATCATGCGCACTGAGTGCGAAGAAAGTCACATGTTCTCTCCGTTCTCCGAAGGTGCCGGCGGTGTTGAATCTAAAATCAAGCAGACTCTGGAATTCCAAAATACTTTACGGATACCAGCCCCATCTATAGGTAACCAGTACTTCAGAATGGCCAAATACATATTTCTTATTTGTAGTGAAAGAACAAAAGATGTAAACGTAAGACGTAATCCATAAACACGTACACAAATTTTTCAGGTGTTTTTTACGTCTTTCCCATGGACATAAAATTTGTGACGTCACTCATTGAGTATAACCTCAACAATTAACACATATCAATGAAGTATGCGTGCTGCGGTTCTACATACCTTTATCAAAATGACGTTTTTACATATATTTATTGTTATTTTGACGTTCTCCACAGGGAAGACGTTTCGCACTGATATGACGTACGACCACACTGGCAGAAGTAGGTCCGACTACCGTGCGATAGAGAACGAAGCGCTGACAAACCTCCTGAAACTGGCATGTGATACTAAACCCGTCGATAAAGTATCAAGCGAAGACTTCACTGCCCTGGTGAGGATATTAAAGCAAGCGGATACCAGTACTTTGCTTCGCTTGTTTGGTACTCTTCAGACCGGAAGTGCTTGCCAGAAGGAACAGTACGTTTAAGTTTTCCACTCGGTGTTATTTTGACTGTCTGTTGAGAGCCCAGCCTTTATTTTGTGAACCTCTGTAACAGCATCCAACAGCTCATATTTTATACCTCGTGATTAACGCAATACTTTATGTAACTTTACTTCAGGCATATGGTGCACCGGAAAATTGCAAAATAAAACATAATGACGTAATTTTTCGGGGAATTTAGGGTTAGTTTTCTTACAATGAAAAACAAGAATATTTTGCTATAACTAGTAAGCAATGTTTTACCTCATTTGAAGTGTTGTGTTATTGTTTTATGATTGCTTATTGTAATACAGGCACAAACCTAGGAAAATTTGGGTTTACATTTTGCCTGCTCGGCAATTATTAAAGATGATCATGTTTTGCTGTCTCCAGGGAAGTGTTTTATGACGTCATCACTGCAGTCGGTACAAGCGCCTCTCTGAATTTCATCCGTGAAACAATAGCAAGTCAGGAGATTTCAGATGACGTCAAACGACAGTGGATGACGTCATTGCCGTTCATCCAATCACCTTCTGAAAGCATGATCGAAGACGCCCTGGTAAGTGAACTTATTTGTGTTAAAAAGACTTGTGTTACAACAACACAAATGTCAGTTTGTATCGAAACATCTCTAAGCTTGTCCCATTAGTGTGACCCGAAAAGAGAGGTTTTATACTGAGCTAACACGGCACCATCGCTACAAAATATTTAGTAGATGCTGGAGTCATATCCGCCATCTGTTCTCTTTTCGCCGTAATCCGCTTATTATTTCGAAACAAAACAAGCCATCATCGAGGGCACCGCACCCCACCCGAATCGGGTTGCGGCTAGTGTGACCTTGAAAATGGGTCATGGTCAAAACAAAACTAGCGTTGTCATTGGCGTTGTCATCCGATGTCATGGGCTACCTGTATATGTAATATGAGAGGGAACGGATTATCAGTGTTGGAGTAACAACCGGTCAGAGACGGGTGGACAACGTCCAAACCCTAAACTCTCCTTCAAAGGACTAAAACTCCGGTTCAGGGCTCATTGCGTGAACGAGATCGTGGATTGATGTTAGTTACTGTACGCGCTGGCATTAACATTAATATTCCAAATATCGATGGCAGCGAAGAGAACCAGCGCGGCAGAAAACTGGTCGCTTTCTTAACGTTAAAACAACGACCTTCTGTGTCGTAACTTTGTGTGGACTTTGTAGCAGAATGCGCACTCGTTCTGTACAGCAGAAAACTTTTCTTTACAATAGAACGTGCGTTGGGTCTTTACAGGCATTACTTGAAGAAGACGATACCACACAGTCATATCTACCGGTATCAGCTCTAGTGTCTAACTTCTGCAAGAAAGAAACAGAGTGTATTAATAACCGAGATGTCCAGACCATCCTAGACACCTTCGTCGATAACTTAGGCTACAACTGCAAGGCCAAGAGTGAGCACGATGTCAATAAGGTAGTCAGATAATTAACGCTTATCTGTTGATTGGAATTTAATAAATAAATGCCCAATTAGTGATGTTCCTTTTTTGTTTGATATTTTGCTGCAGTGCATCCGAATACTATACGACATGTGTGTTGGGTCAGGGGTGCGTAAGAGAACGAGAGAGAAAGAGAGAGAAAGAGAGAGAGAGAGAGAGAGGGAGAGAGAGAGAGAGAGAGAGAGAGAGGGAGAGAGAGAGAGAGAGAGTTTATGTGTGTGTGTGTGTTACCGTTAATTGAAGCTGTCATCTTCACAAGAACTTGTTATTTCAGATGCTGATCAGTCTCAAAGCAATTGGCAACGTCGGTGTGGATTTTTACGTTTCCCAATACCTGGGTCGGTGTTTGAAGAACAAACAAACACCCGTCACCATCCGTCTGGCCGCAGCTGAGGCACTGAGCCTTCTGCCATGTGATACCAGTGTAAGTGTAGCACTTCACTTAGTTATCTTAATTCAGAACGGCACTTCGTTCCATGACGGCATCGTTTCTCTATTGTGTAAATTTAATAATATGTCTACTATTTTAAAAGAAATGTTGTTCATTACCAAAGCAGCTCGTACCCATTGCAAATAGTATGATGTTACCACACACCACCGTCAAGATATGGATGATTATAAGAGTCGCAACAGCTTCTATTTCCATAAATCGAACAAACGTCGGGAAGTGACGTTTTATAACCGTCTGAAAAACTTTCTATTAATGGCGTGTGAACAATAAGGCAGGGTAATATTTTTCATTTATTTATGCTTGTTGAAAGGCCTGTTATGACTTTTTATTGAGCAAAAACGATGGTTGCTTTTGTGTAGCGAACCCAGTGCAGTGTAGTGTATATGCATAGCCGTGTTCCCCCTATAGCTATAAGGCCTAACAACGTTCCATAGACGTTGGAATTTGGTCGCCAAATTTACTGTCATATATAGAAAGATTTGTATTTAATCGAGGTTAAGGGGTCAAATAGATGGCGATTAGGCGTGTTTGTGCTGCAAACAAGATCTTGCCTAAGTTTGTAACAGCTTGTTAAAGACTTAACAATTTCCTAGTGTTTTCAAAGTAGAATTGCGTGACTATAAACTAAAAAATAGTTATTTTTGTAATAGTAATGGTAGCTATAGTATTAATAACGTTAACAGATTGTGTCGCATCACTTATGGTGCTTTGCCAAACAATTCAACTGATGGTAATAGAAGCAGCGGTTGTAATGGGGGCACAGTGTAACCTCGGAAACAGGGCTGCCGCTGGGACAGACTTAAAGCAACGCCTAAACAATGTTGCTTATGTGACGTCTATTCAATGTTCCGTCACAGACGCTAATTAGGCGTTCGGAAGAATTATATTTGGTCGCGACTAACATACAACGTTAAATAGACATCTTTTTGGTAGCGACCAATTAATTACAACCAGAGCCAAGGTTGCGATCAGTTTGGGTCAACGTTACAATCTAAGCTGGGGTTGCATCGACATCGCAGAGCCTATTTTATAAGGGTACTAAAATGCCTTTTGCAAAATTATGAGTATTATTAGACGTTGTTTATATCTGTTGAAATATAGCGAGCGGTTGCGTTGGATGTGACGAAGGAAACGACAGAAGATGTAGAAGTAAGGCTAGCCGCTTACCTGGCATCCATGAAATGTCCCACCGCATCCACGATCGACAACATCCTGCAAACTCTTGAACAAGAACCAGTGAAACAGGTCGCCAGTTTCATTCTGAGCCACTTGAATAATCTCAAAGAAACTGATGACCCTTTCAAGTTGGATATCAAAAACTTGTTAAAAGGCAAACAATGGAGGAACAAGTTTGATATGGACAATGAGCGATTTTCAAAAAATTATGAAGGCAGTTTTAATATAGGCGTGGAATCAATTTATGAGAGCAATTTGATATTTTCCCCAAGCAGTTTCGTCCCTCGCGCTGGCATGGTGAATTTAACCATGAACATGCTGGGACAGTCTGTGAATATATTCCAGTTTGGAGCTCGAACAGAAGGCTTTGAATCATATCTCGAGCATTTATTTGGACCCAATACCAGTCCAGACAAGAACACACAAGATCCCTTATATCCGAAACTCTCCGATTTACGGGACAATTTCAAAATTCCAACAGAGCCACGGGCGTCAGCTTACATCAAAATATTCGGGAACGAACTTCAATATTTTGATATCGGTAGCCCCCAGTGGGATGACGTCAGCATGCTGGATATACTTAACAGCCTTGCGGAGCGGCGTGAATACAACGTTCGCCGTTCGCTGTTGCTAGTTGACAGTACCGTCAGTATCCCGACAATACTGGGTCTTCCGCTGCAAGTGAGTGTAGACGCGAGTGCTGTGCTTGATTTGGCTGTGGGCGGGAGGCTTGACTTGCGCAAACTTTCCGCATCGCCACGCAGTTTGGATGTCAACGGATATTTCAAACCAAGGTATTGCGTAAAATACATTTTTAGCTATTTTCTTTTCTTTTACATTAGCTAGTTATGCGTGCCTTTATTGAAAAACAAAGAGTTTTGCGTAAAAAAATAAGATTCTCTAAATGAGATAATTTGTGTATTTCCTTTTCGAAAGAAAATATATATATATATTTTTTTTTGTAAAATTAAAACAATATTCTTCCAATCTGTGATTACTTTTTAAAAAATAAAGCACGATTTTGTTAGCCTTCTCCGAAGCAGATTATAAACCGCATGGCAGTGGAACTTCTTCTCTTGTAATACTACTACTATATATTAAAAATTAAACCAATACCGTCAAACTGAAATATTCTGCTTTCATTTTTCTAACTTGCTAGATTCTTATAATTGACCATTTAACCGTTAAATTTTAATATATTAACTTACTCTGAGTCAACATGACGTTTTATTGACCAGTAAGCAAATGTTGACTACAATCAGATTACAACATTTACCCAAGCCACGCAGCTAGTGATTATTGTATTGCATTTTTTTTGTTCAAATACGCCTTTTCTGCTTTCCTTAACAGCGCTGCTGTTACAGTGAATGCCAAGCTTGGAGTAGCTCTGTCCACCTCCGAAACGGGGCTTCGCTTTGCGGGGACCCTGCAGACATCCACCAGTGTCGGGGCAAAGTTGCAGATACAGGAGGGGCAGGTGCTCAAAGCCTCTTTTGACATTCCTGATGACAAACTGGAATTCATTAAGATCGAGTAAGTTTTACGCTTGTGAAGGATGAGAAATGTTTTTCTTAAAAAAAAATAGAATACAAAATTAAATGGTACTTTTTTCACTTGGACTTTTTCGATGACTTAAGTTCTTTTGAGATCAAGGTTTCATGCAGTTTTACATGCTATAACTGTATAACATGTTGCAACTGTATAACATGCTACAACTGTACAACATGATTTCTGTATAGCCCAAATAACTCGGATGTTTTATTGCGGCAAACTCGAAAATGTAAAACGTCGTATGACTATCAAATAAATACCCTCTAAAAACTCAGCTGTTCCAACAGAAAGTAGATAATGAAAATGTAGCGATGCTGTCACCATGCAGGTAGTAACCACACCTGCGTCACAGAGGCAAACATTCTGAACCATGGCTTAAAGCTCGAGGTCATAACGAGGGGCCGACGCGGTATTTAAGTCATGGATATCCCTAAAACAAGGACTTGCTATTAGTTAACACTTGCCAGGCCTTTGGCTTGCAGGGGTTATATGAATTTGTGCGAGCAGCCGTTTGTCCTTTTTTCTTCTTGACAGTTTCCTGATTTTTTGTGTCTTCTTCTTGTTTGATACTATGTTCCCTAGGACCAGGAAACTTGGGACTTATGAAGAGCTTGATCTGACCATATGCATGTCACTTTTTATTTTCGTTTTCTTTGTTAAAACGCCATGTGAAAAGAGTGTATTTTTTGCAAGTAAATACGTAGCATTTAACCCACATCACAGAACACACAGTTGCTCAGCTCTCACTGCACAAATAGATAACACGGCGTATGCCTGATCAGTCAATAAAACCTTAAGTCAACAAAAACCAAACACTACTCGGCTTATAACACGTATTCAAGCTGTATTGTTTGCAATATATTATTAAAGAAATAACCCATTGAAGGAAATATTTTTGCGTTTTAATTTTTATCAAGTGTTTAGCATTTAGCTAGCGAAATGTGGTTCTAGTTTTATTCTTGTTGTTGTGTTATATTTTATAGAGGCGATGTTCTGAAGATACGACATGGGAAGGAGGAAAGATTTTATCAAGATGATAAAGGCGAGGAAGCATTCAAAACCTGCACCAGTGCCGCCTCATCTAAAGTGACAGGTCTAATGATCTGCTATGGCTCGCGAGGCGACATGCCCATAAGTATGTTATTAGAGGTGGAGAAGGCAGACAGCCATTCTGGTTACGAGTTCGAAGCGCGGATGGAGACGAGGAGAGATATTAGCCACAATAATCTCGCGATTAGGGATGTAGCTCGCCTCAAATTTAACACCCCGGGTTCCGCGGTTAATCGCGAGTTCATTGCGGAGATAATTCTGGACAGGTCGAATCTGAACGTGGATGCACAGTTGAAATCACCATGGAAACATTTGTCTGGATCAGCATCACTTATCAATACAGCACACCAGAAGAAAGCTGAGCTCCGCATGGCAATGGACGGGAAGAACTACGTAGTTGTATTGGCGGATTTAGCCATAGAAGGAAATGTTCGCCGGACTAAGTACACCGCAGATGTGCGCCTGAGCGTGCCATGGATCAGGGAAATTACTGCGCGTGGTGAGATGACTCATTCTCCAGGGCGCGGTATCCAGGCGGAGTGCTCCTTTCCCGATTTAGGGGCGCAAGCTCTTCTGCGAAGTACGTTTATCCTGATCATGGTTGTATTCGGGAACACTACAAATATAACCCGGAATTAAGATCACTGTAATTCAATCAAAATGATTAAAAAACTCCTTTTTTCAGGGTTTCCATTTGTACAAAATATACATAACCATTTAGATTTGGGATGTGTTTGAGGCATCCGTTTGCGTCTTAGTGCCCAGTAAACATTTCAACGTCGATCCAACGGCGACGTCGATCTGACCAAACCACAACATTTCTCTGGTTGGAATTTGGTTATGATTGGTCTCGACCTTAGTTCAACGTTTTACCAATGTGTTTTTACAACGTTGAACAGACGCTGGATAAGCAACGCTGTTTAGCCGTTGCTTTTGGTGGCAACCAAAACACCACTTTCAAGGTCTTTGGATCAACGTTGAATAGACGGAAGACCGAAGTTGGATAGACGTCGTAAGATCGACGATGTATAGGTGTCAAACTCACAAACACAAACAACCTGCACGTGTTATCATTCACCGGAAGTGGTAGCCATGGCAGGCCACTTCAAAAATAGACCAACACAAGCACTTGTGACAAATATTCATAGAAACCAAGTTCACACATCCTGCGCCACCGGATGACCCCAGGCGTACTGTGACAGAGGGGTAGACCACATTATGACTGTCACTATCTTGACATCAATTCTAGATTAATATTCCCCGACGTCTATACAACGTCGCTTTCTCAACGCCTGTCCAACGTCGCAATGTAGACGTTGTTTCGTTGATCCGAAGTCAGGTGCGGCGTCTGTCCAACATTGATCGAACGTCACAATGTTTGCTGGGTAGTAAAATCGGAAATGGATTTAAGACTAACTTTTAAAAGGCGATAGATGCTGCGTACTCACAAACTCATCTGTAGTTCGGCATACTCCAGATACATTCTGTTAGAAGCTATCCGCTTCATGCCTTGTATTTTCTGTATTTGTATTTTTTTTTATTTATTCCTTCGAACTCTCGCAAAGATACCTCTCTATATGGACGGCATGGGCTATGGATTTAGCAGGGAGGGGTGAAGGTTTAAAAATGCTAAACAATTGAACACAAAAATTTTTGATTTGTTTGAGAATTTATTCCCTGCGCGCCAATTTGCCATCTCTTGTGCTGATATGATTTTCAGAACTTTGTTCAAAAGTAAATATAAACGTGAAAATTTTGTTATAGCTTTTTAAGTCAAGAAGATGAAATAAACTACATAAACAACTGGCCCCGATTATTGCCAAGAATATTTTAAATTGTGCCAAGTCGATGGTTTCGTTTCTCTTTCAGGAACTATCCAACTGAACGACGGTCGCTACGCCACAGACATAGAGATGACGTCACCAATGCTGAATCTTAAATTACATAGCATTACAGTCAAACGCGAGAACTTGCTTAGCATACGAAACGGCCTCACGTACGCGTATAATAACCAACAGCAACAGGAAGTGAATCTACGCTTCAAGGCGAAAAAGGAAGTAAACGGAGAGTCGAGCCGATATGAAGTTGACGGGTATGTGCACTGTGTATTAAAACAATAACTGAACGTTTGAACGTTCTGGAGACGTCACATGTTCATCAGGTGTTAGTCCCATTCCTGTAGGTTCCGCTGTATTACACAATAATACTTGAATGTGCAACCCTTATCCATCTCGGTTTTTGACCTACTTACTGAAATATTCCAACATTAAGTACCTGGTACTTAATGGTATTTTCCATCTGCAAGTCTGCTTGTCTAATTTTACAGGATTCTTGAATCTTCCCAGTTCCCGTACCTCACCACTGGCTTTGTGAGTTTATTCTCTAAGAGCAGGCAGAACATCGATGTGGCGATATCCATTGACTATGATGCAGCTTCCGGAAGTACAAGCAGGAAAATTGAGTTTATGACGTCAGGGAGAATCAACGGCAATTTCATGGCCTTACAACTTCAACAAAATATGCAGCTAAAATGGCTGCCTATGGTGGGTATTACTTACTAAGTTCCAACCCGGGTTTTGGGATTATAGCTTTTGGTGTTGTCCATTCGTCCAACCATCGCTAGTTGTTACTGCTATGCGGATAGTCCGTTTCTTGTGATGCTGCGGACACAGTTGACTTGCCATCGTGTGTGGATGCTCGTCATTTTAATCTATCAAGGTCACTGGCAGAAATATTGAATTTTGGGGTCCGGTTGAGGGCTGTGCCCTCGATGACAGCTCGTAATTGTACAGTTGGAAAGCCTTTTTTTCAAACGAGTTGTGATCAAGTCGTTAAAATAGCGCCTTATGTTGAATTCCGTTGATCTCTTCCACGAATCCCGTATTTTATTACTCCAGCCGAAGATAGAAGATGGTTCTCTTCTAGAATACACTTGGAACTGTATATTAAAGCAGTCTTGTTTACAATAGCCATAAACTATTCATATTTTCTTCATTTTTTATTTTATTTTCTGACTTGGCCGCATTCGTCCTCTTTCTCATGAACTTTCTATTTTGCTGCTCCAGGGGCGACTCAGGTACCAACTGGTTGCAAAACATGTCCATGACATTTTAAAATGACCCTAAATACGGAGTGCTAAATTTGAAATAATACCTCTTTGGAATAATAACCAAATGCGGAGTGCAGTTCCCACTCTTTGTGGGGGTGGCAACGCGGAGTACTAAATGGAAATGACCCCTATTTTAAACGAAACTCTTAATCCGCGTTTGGCCCCAAAATTGACCCCTGTCTCCGTTTTTTTACATGCATGGTAGCACATATGATACCAAGTGCAACCCCGCAGCTTCCACGGGTTTCCTGCCCCATCGTAAAGGTTTGTGCTCGTCTTAAGCTTTACTGTTGTGCCAAAAATTGAAGTCATGTTATACATTTAATTTTATGGTGACAGAATATTGACGTTGGGGCTCTGGTGAAGTACGCGCACAGCCTTGCTGCCGGTAGTCGTTTTCTGGACGCCCAAGGCTCCCTTTCACCCTTTTCAGGTGATGTGTCTCCTATGTATCTATCATGACCTTAAAATTGCACTTCACTTAGCGGCGTTTGGCCAAAACTGAAATAAGTATTTGCGAAAGCTTTAGTGCACGGTTTTAGGGCTGCCCACCAACCGGTAAATACTAGGACACATCGAGTCATCCGATCTGGAAATCTTTTTTTTTCTGATGTCAAGTTCTGGATAAGAATATATTTTTATACTTTAAATTAATTTTGATTATAATATCATGCATCGCATTTTTATTGATTTTACTGAACCCCTGATTTTACTTTGTATCATTTCGAAGCGGATTTTTAGTGTTTATTTTTGTGCTTAATTTTCAGGCCATAATGTGACAATGGGGATAAATCTGAAAGAAGAATACGTGAATAACGATGACGGCTCCACATCGTACAAGCTTATCTATTTGGCAAAGTATGAGCCACAAGATGGAAACAGCCACAGGTATTAAATTAGTGATAAACACAGGTCCGGTTTACAAAAACAATGCACTATTTTTGTATGCGAAAGTTCAACACACAAACTTAACAAGTAACCAAATGTCTACAGCCTTGTCAACCTGTCCTTACAAATTCTTTCTTTAAGACATCATTCTTGCTTGAATCATATTGGGTTAAAATAAAAAAAATAATAAACAAATAAATAAATAAATAAATAAATAAATAAATAAATAAATAATAATAATAATAATAATAATAATAATAATAATAATAATAATAACTCGCTGAGCCGCATAATTACATTCTAAAGTATTTTCTTTCAATCCACTGTCAGCAATTTGCCCACTTATCTGACGAGAAATTAGGAAAAAGGGATCTGAAGGAAAGACAGACTGGCCCTTAAATTATACGTTTATCTGTGTCGGACACGGGTTTCTTGGATTTCAGATACCATGGTCATTATCTAAACCACAATGGTCTTCGCAAATTACTCTTGGATGTTACACGAGCTGATGAGAAATCCGCATTGGAATTAAGCCTTCGCCCAGTCTTGAGCAATTTACATGCAAAAGCAAAACTTCTACATAACAAAGAAGAATATATGATTGGTGCAGCCTTCAACTACGCCGCGAGTGTGGATAAACATTTATTGACTGGGATAGTGAACGCCGAATTTCCGCAATTAAATGCAACGTCAAAAATAAACTTACAGTTGCAACCAAACACTTATGTAGTCCTGACAGAATTTCATCTCAATGGGAGAAAACACTTACTGAATGCCAAACTAAAATTTGAGGAATCTCTAGAATTGTTGTTTAAGATAATTTATCCTGGTAGAAAAATACTACTGAAATCGGACACTACGTTTCATCGAGGCAAACTTCAACACACTTCTCAGCTGTCGTGGGAACGCGGTGAAGCATTAACATTAAGCATTAACGGTATTCTGTTATTCGATGGTAACTCGGTTGTTTTCTTCCCTCATGTGACTTTGGAAGCTCCATATTTTCAAAAGGTTGACGTACATTTGAAAGTAGAATCAAAGGACGATAAGATTCAAAGTCGCCTATTGGCAAAGTACGGTGATGCTTACAATGTTTCGCTTGATGCTGATTGGTCAACAGATATGACGCAAGTAAGCACTGAAGCCAGCATTTTGACTCCTCATGAAAATTATGAAAACACTATGTTTGTCGCCGGCTACGCTGTAGATAAAACTGGCAACAACTTAGACCTAAGTGCGCATGCGCAACTTCTCATGGCTGGAAATGAAAAGGGGGTATTGATAAGCATCAATACTGATACACCGATTAGCTCTAACGTCGAAGTGCGAATTAACAACAACGGGGACGCGATGAACGCACATGCGCAGTACAGTCTTTCCACGGGGAACAGAGGCGAAAACTTTGAAGCTGAATTTTCCATCGAAAGCCCTTTTCAGGCAATGCGGGAGATCAAATCCAGCTGCAGTTATGTCCGAAACAAAAAGGATATCGAAACTGAAATAAATTTTGTGTATAACAAAGCTAAAATAATCAGTCACCAAGCAAAGTTAAGAAACGAAAATGGAGATGCTAACCTGATCATCAAAAGCATAATCACCGGTGAGAGCATCGTGTTTGTGGAAACTTCGTTCAAGAAGAACCGCTTTCCGTATGTCGCAACGGTCCAGATTGGAGTGAACGCGAAAAACTCTATCACTCTTGAAGTTCAAGTTCCACATTTTAATTCATCTCTTGGGCAAGCCAATATAAGACTAACTAGCCCGATGAAAGATTTAGAACGGATCTTGTTTTCATTTCAATACACAAACGATGTCAACGTCAAAAAGATCGAGGCTGAAACAGAGTATGGACCGGGGAAGCGCATTAACTTTGCAGCTTCTTTGTACAATTCCACACCAAATCAACATGCATTGGAATTTGAAATAAACACACCATGCCCCGTTTTCAAACATTTCAAAAGTCATACTGAATATGCTTCACTCTTAGACTTCAAGTCGACGGCTGTATTCATTCAAGAAGCACGTGAAGATTCATCAAAACTAGAGCACCACACGTGTATGGTGAGACATTTGTACGACACGGAGACATTACTCACGCAAATACGTCACCAAATGTACCAGGTCAAGCCGGGCGAACGAGAATTAGAGACTCTGATTGGACGATTCAAAATGTTAGCTGAAAAACTAGCAGTCAACCGGGCTCCGAAAAATGGAATGGACAGGCATATTTCTTTGAGGGATGCATTTCCTGATCGCTTGATTCTTAGCGGAGACTCTTCCATGTCTGATTTAATTGAGTTATCTGTGAAATTTGACAGTGGGCCTGCTGATGCGAAAATCCCAACTATTTGGGCTTCGTTTCAAGCGAAGACTAACTCAGACCTCCTCGCTAACATCGACGCAAATATATACAGTAATATAAGCAGTCATGGCATGGATATGGGTCTGTCAGTGAAGGCTGACGAGGCGCAAATAGCCATGGCAAAAGTGGACATTTGTGACACGTTCGAAAATCGATCAGTCGACATCGTAATTAATACTCAATATAACGGTGGCTATCAAGTTAACCTCGATGTAAAAGGGTCACAGGACTACCAAGGGGAAAAACTAACGGCTAGCTTGGAAACACCGATAGCTCATTTAAAGCATGTTATCTTTGAAGGGAGAACAAATTGCACGTCCGCTCTCGGTAAATGCGACGCCAGAATGAGTCTTCAGTATGCGCCCAACCAAGTCATTGAAATCTCCTCTCATATCATTGCTCGACGACCACTCAGCGGAAGTCTTGTAATCACTACACCCTTTCACGACTTCTCCAGAATGGCATTTGAGTTTGAATTCGTTGGATCTTTATTGAGCTTTGACAGCAACTTCCAACTTGAAATTGGTCTGGCAAATGGCGATAAACACATCAAGGGTGGCACAGAATTGTTACTGAATGTCTACCAGAGAGAAGTCAAAGTCGTCATGAATTTGGAAACGAATTTTGAAGGCTACGAGGATATAGAAATAACAGTCAGTAATAGACGATTAGGTGCAGGGCGCATGCGTACTCGTGTCGTCATCGTCGCTAATAACCAACAGATTTCTGTCGATAATCAAGCATTCTTCAAGGATTGGTCGCATTTTAATGACATCTTTTCCTTAAGTGGTCCAACAAATATAGACATTCGAATAAACCAAAATGGCGATACGCAGGGATTTGTTCACAGCTTTGAACTTGAGATTAACGACGCTAAGACAGCCTACAGTGGTGTCTTTCAAACCACTGGTCCTACAAGCGGTACATTTGTACTGCAAACCCCATATGACGTGCTAAAGGAAGCCCAGCTTATTTTCACTCTCGAGAAAAATGTAATGGCTTTTGAATCTCGGGCTGAAGTTACATATTTCGGCGATAAGAAAATATTCACGGAAAATTTTATCCGATTTTCAAGAGGGTTTGAGTGCCAAATTATTCTAACTTCTCCTTACTGCGAGGATTTCAAGGCAGCGGTATCGCACATCGGAGGATATAATTTCCGGCATAAATCGGAAGTGTCGTATGGGAAATCGGAGGTCCTTCTCTCAAGCGAATTCGCCTTGAGACCGTTCAAAGGATTTGCTAAACTGGAGACGCCTTTTGAAAATGTTCAGTCTTTAGAAGCCTCAGTAGAAGCTGCCATAACTTCGACAGGTTTTGAAGGAAATTTCAGAGCTTCACATAATGACCTCAATTTCGTTGAGATGTCGTCTCTCTTTAGTAGGACAAATTCTGTGAAAGGACAATTGCAATTCGGGACAAACATGCCAATGGTTGGCCACCTTAATGTGAATTTTACTCATGAAATAGCATGGCCTACAAGTGCCGTCACAGTTGTTATTGAATATCGTGAAAAATATTTCAGTCTCAACACTGGATTTAACACACTCCCCATAGATGTTTTCTTCGAGCTGATCTCACCATATGAATACAGCAAAATAATTGAAATTCGGGGTGGTGTGGATGGAAATTTAAAAGCGTGCGAATGTCGAGCAAATGTAAATATAAACAAAAATAAATTAGATGTGTTGACTAAGTGGAATATGACCGACACTTTTGAAGTAGGTTACAAGGTCTTAAGTGACCTTGCCTTTGTCCGCAGAACATTCTCGAGCCATGGTTCTTTTGAATACGTATGTGATTCAGACCGCCTGCATTCATCCCTGGAGTGTGCTGTCAATAACCAGGAGGTTACATTTTCTTCCGATATTACTAGGCAACCGATATACGGACGTATCGACTTAAACACACCGTTTCAGAACGTGCGTCGATTGTTAGTGGCGTGGAATCAAAATGGTGACGTCAATAACTTCAGCGAGGAGGAGCCCTTCAACCACAATCTCATGGGAGAAATCATATACGAAGGCAAGCTCCAACCGTGGACTTCTTTCCGGCCCACCAGGCCCGCTGGTAGACGAGATCCGGATAATGCCAGCGGCGATCCAGGAGATATTTTTAAGTTTCAATGTACTGGTGACTTAGGTTATGAAGAGGTCATGGACAACGGAAGGCGGAAGAGCGGCAGCATACCGATCAATATGAACGTTGCTTTTAACAATGGCCACGCAGAACACGACAACGAAAGGACGCGTGGTACACAGGAAGAAGGCAGCATCAGCAGTATCGGTTTAATTACTGTAAACGAGGAGCCATTACTCAACGTGCAATTGGGGATAGGATTTTATGATGATTCGCGAGGGAAATTTCATTTGAAGACCGAGTATATTGACAATTTAAAAGTCTTACTTCGCCACATCCGCTATATGAAAGAATTGCAATTGACAACGAATCTACTTAAGAAAGATGAACAACTGTTGGCTGGAAGCATGAACTATTCTGTCGAACCGTTAAAAATTAACGTAGAAATAAAAAGGAGCTCGCCCGATATCACAGTAACAAGTGTTCATTTCGATCATGAAGGAAAATCCAGCTTCGAAACGTCATTTGAGCTTAAATATGGCCGAGGGCGAATTTATACAGTGGAAGTTTCCAGGAAAAACAATCCCCTGGTGTTAAGGGGAAAAATATCTACGACACACCCGAACCGTAGAGAGATTGAGTTATATTACAGGCATGCAAGCTCTAATAAGGAAATTTCGTACGAAGGGAACATTCTTATAAATAAGGATTTAAAACATTTATTTAACTTTCATAGGACGGAGTTTCAGACGAATGGTAAACTCCAGTTAACTTTACAACCGTTCCTCCAAGACTTCAAAACATCATTCAACCATGTTGGAGGAATTATGGAATTCACAAATTTTGTAGAAACGCACTATGGAAGCGACATGTATCGTTTATCCAACGAATTTGAACTCCGACCTCTGAGGCTGCAGTCAGTACTGGTAACACCCATTGCTAAATATGAAAACATAGGTTTCAAAGTCACACAAAGAGGCAATCTGAGAAGGTCATATGAAGGTCATCTTGAGCTTACATATAAAACTGACAAAACAGTGATTATTGATGCAGAGATTAAACAATTAGGCCGTTTCCTTGGATCTTTGGCAGTCTCCACACCGATCGGGGACGTCGGGGCGAGATTGAGACACCAGCTGGAAGACAGCAAGATGAAAAGTTCAATGCTTTTTCAGTACGGTACAAACAGCATTGACGGGGAACTGGTTGTGCATTTGTTAAGTAGGCCCAGAGGGTGGTTCGAGATCAAAACACCTTTTGATGGGTTCCGCACTGTGAAGGGCGAATTCAAGTACGATATCTCTGATATTATGGTTGCAACCTTTGGAACAATTGACGTCGACGCCAAAATAACAGCCGTGAGGATGTACGCATTGTATCAAGGCTGGGAAGATATGGAGGGGTCCTTTACCATAGAAACACCGTTTGAGGGGGCTGAATACATAGAAATATCAGCAGAAAATCACCAACAGCCGTCGGGTGTAGAAAGCGCTTTTAAAATCATCTTACCTGAGGATGTTGTTTTGCATGGAAATATGAACTACCAAGCAACACCCTTACAGATATTCTTTAATTCTTCCTGCGATGTGGGACAAGAAAGAAAAGCCGAAATTATTTTATCGCATAGTGGCCATCTACAAAATTTTAAAACCAATACCTCCGTGAATTATGGAGAAAACTCATTTGAAAATTCTGTAGTGTTTAAAAACGACTTTGACAGTGGATTATTCGTCGCATTGGAATTTGAGACTCCTTACGCTTATCTACAACGCATTCAGTCGGCTTCTGCCCTAAACACCCGCTTCAATACTCCACAGAAAATAGAAATCTATGTCAATGAAAACCACGAATTTCTACTTATGTTTAACTTTCCTAAATCATTAGCACAACTGAGGTTTTTCGACTTCGACGTGATGACGAAGAGCCCTCTCATTGGCGGTTCGTATTCACTGGATATGGAAAACACGGATACTGGTACGGATATTGTTATTGATGTGGAGATCGCATCACGTGACAATAACAATATTGCCGTTCTTGCTGCTATGGAAACTCGAAGAACTTTGCGAAAAACAAGTTTTGATTGCCAATTATGGTTAAGAACACCTTTTGAAGTTTGTGAAAAAGCATCGGTATTGGTAAGCTATGACAAGGCAGGAAGATTACTAAACCAATTGACTACTATAGAATTTAATAACAAAAAATTGACGGTAAAAACTGGAGTTGATGACGGTAGGGGTAACTCATTTCTTCAGGAAGCATACCTGAGCATAAACAAAAATGAAAATGAAGTAGAGAAGGAATTAAACAATAACAGAATTGGTTATAAGATATACACAAAGAAGCAGAACATTCCTTGTTTGTGGTGCCTTGGCTACAACGAAATGGAGCTCCAACTTGTTTCACCTGTCCGCGTAATCGAGTCCTATCTAAATGGTACACTAGAAGAAACTAGGCTCGTCCTCAAGTGGGATGGATCACGTGACAATAAGAGACAGATTTCATTGGCTGTTAGGGAGGAGAGGTCGAATAAAGGCCATGGTTATGACGTCACCATCAGCAGCCCCCTTCTACAGCACGTGAGTTCTTCAGCACAATTTATATGCATGGACCACCACGTACATTGGACCACCTCACAAATAAGGCCACTTTTCAGTAGTTCCATTCTGGGTGCCTTCTGTTATGAAGAAATAGCATATCCCTGGAAGCTTGGCCACCTTTGTTCCGCTCCACTGGGGGTTCTGTTTCCGTGATTCCATTATATATATAGCCGTACAGTCTGGATAACAGATGCAGCAGAACGTTACTGTATCGCGTAGTCCTCTTTCCGTGGAGGTTTTATCCGTAGTGTTTTTTTCGGTGGAGGGAGGCACCTCACATCACGCATGTTACAATGTATGTCCAACTTTAAAAAATGCAGAGAAAGAGGCTGGGATAATTTTTAGGTGGGACGCGGTCCGCGCGGAGTGCCAATTTCCTTGAAAAAAGAGGGAGGGGTGATTTTCATTCTGTATTCCGCGTTACCCACAAAAAGGGGTTCTTTAAGTAATGCGCTCAGTGCATGCGGTTGGAACTCTGTAAAAAGTTCAGTTAAGGAAAGTGGTCCCATTTCCGAAGTAGTTCATTTGCGTGTGGTACCCTCGCAAGGATTCACTGCACATAAACAAATAATAGTAAATTTTTCATTTTCTCGAATTTACTTTCGCTGCTTGTTGTAGAGAATTATTCCCCGGGGAGAGGGGGCACTCAAGTACCAATTGGTAACCCCCGGGGAGAGGGGGCACTCATGTACCAATTGGTTACCCCCGGAGAGAGGGGGCACTCATGTACCAATTGGTTACCCCCGGGGAGAGGGGGCACTCATGTACCAATTGGTTACCCCCGGGGAGAGAGGGCACTCATGTACCAATTGGTTACCCCCGGGGAGAGGGGGCACTCATGTACCAATTGGTTACCATGCGTGCTCATGAGTTTTTGAAATGCTGAATGCCAATTATGATAACCCTTTAATTAAAAACTGTGAATTTCGTTCCTAAATAGAGAGTGTTATATTTAATGTAACACCTCTTTTTACCAAATCATATTCATGAGTGCAAGTCCAGGTATGGTGGGGGATGCGGGGGGGGGGGGGGGTGTTGACGCATGTTACTGCTATCATTTAATGACAAACCGACACTTGCATTGGGCAGTGTATGTGTAGTTTTTGCCCGCCCCCCCCCCCCCACCCTTTTTTGCTGGACGCAGAATGAAGTTCCGAAAGAATATTCTTTTTGTATGAATCAAGGTGTGCTGGAAGAAAAAAACTGCTCCCCTTTTAACGAAATTGGCACTCTGTGTGGATCCCAAAATTACTCCACTTTCTCCACATATTTTTGGGCACGCATGGTAGAACATATGATGCCATGCCCTCTGTCCTTAGAACTTTTTTCAAAAAAAAAAAAAAAAAAAAAATGAATTTCGTTTGTAAGTTGATTCGTCATGACTGTGTGTACTTTTTCCGGAAAAAATAAAAAAAAAAACATGAAAAGGCCAATGCGTTTGAAACAATTAGAATGTACAACGTTGGATATTCGCTTTGTTTCAATCCGGCTTCGAAGGACATTACCCTGCGCAATGATATCCTCGTCAATTCCAACGGCGTGCTATTCATGGCACGACACCAGCTTCGCTATTCTAACGATCTGAAGAAACACGTGTATCTTTTCTGCAAGATCGCCATGCCACAGACTGCAAACCTCCACATGACTGGTAAGTGAGAACATTGGTCTATAGGTTAGTAGCCGCTACTTCTCTTCAACCGATTTTCACATTTTGTCAGAAATACAGTAAAAATCGAACCGACTATGGGACTGAATAGAAAGCAATTCCATTCTTTTTTCTTGCGATATATGTGTGCATTACTCGCCATTAAACTGTAGTGAATTGCATATTTTTAAGCAAAATGCACCCGAATGTTCAATGTACAGTACATTTCATTTTGCCTTGAATTCTCTTCATATAAATTAAGTCACGAGAGATTTAAGAGATTGTTAACATTCTGCCTGTTGGGATCAAGCATATCCAGGTGACACTTTTCAAAGAGTATGAAAGTATACTTTTTGTATGAAGCATATTTGCAATTTATAAATGAACATTAATATAATTAAATGAAATCATTAAATATGGTTTGTCTTGCTTGGAAATCCTGAGAAATCCCATGTTTCACAACAAAAATGCAATCGAGAAACGAGACAGGTTTCCATTAAACGTGTGTCGTATATCCCTGTTCACTGATGTATTGTGTGCATTGGCCGCTCTAGGTTTTGTTTTACAGTTGAGGCGCAGCACTTGACCAGTATGATAGATGTAAGGCTGACCGCTCAGACCAAGGCAGACAATGACGTGCATAACGCAAGCGTGGATATGCACTATCTGGCGAGGGATGATAAGGTGAAATCCTGGCAGTTCTCATCCGGATTGAGTCAATCTGCACAGTCGCTCGATCTGACGGTAATATTTTTTTTAGCCAATGTGCGTTCGTCACACTCAGAAAGTTTACTTGTCGCATGGTTTTTGAAGCCCCATCGAAATGTGTATGTTTTTGTTTACGTTTTCATTATCATATACACTTCTAAATTGATTGAAAGTGAGCCACATGCTTTATATTTTCATCACATAATGTATTTTACTGTAGTGGTTAGTAAACAATACTTAAGCACGAAGCCATCTTGAAGGGGTTGCGGGGCAGGGGAAGGAGGATGGGAGATGCAAAGGGGCTTTATATTAATATTCTTTAATTTCAGATAAATACACCACTGCTAGAAAGTTTGATAAACTATCGCATGGATAAAACATTCCAAATACCAGTGGTAGAAATGAGCCTAAAACACTCTGATGATATTTACATGATAACTGGAGACATCTTAGAGGCATCTTATAAATGCACCTTTTTGACAAGCTCTGCCAATATCAACGCCGAAATTCCATTTAGTAATAAAGAACAGGGTGTGAAAATATCATATGCCTACGAAATACAAGTGAGTAAAAGTAACTTTTTAGACGAACCTGAATCATGTGTTCACTAATTCATGTATTCATTCGTTTGTTCAGTCACTGGCCCACCCCACTGATCCACGCGTTCGCTCGCTCAATCACTCACTCACTCACTCACTCACTCACTCACTCACTCACTCACTCACTCACTCACTCACTCAGTGACTCATATATGTGTATATTTTATTTGATACAGTCAGGCATTTTTAAGTATGCTTGCGTTGAATGACACAGGAGATGACACAATATGACACATGGAAATGACACAATATGACACATGGAAATGACACAATATGATACATGGGAATGACACAATATGACACATGGAAATGACATAATATGACACATGGAAATGACACATTATAACACATGGAGAATGACACAAAATGACCATAAAAATGTTGTTTCAGAAATCCAAAGACGATTACAAATCCTTGTTAATATCTGACGAGCAGCCGTGCGACTTAGGATTTACTATAACCAAGGAATACAGTGGCTACGTCACAAGTAATATCCACTGGCAGGAAAACACACTTGATGACGTCAGAGTATGCTATCAGTTCTCCACTGCCTATTTTTGTGCTCCATTAAGTCACATTTATTGATAATTGAATTCAATTTTATGCAAAGTTTAAAAACCTATTTTTTTAAACACCATCACCTTCGGTATATCGGTCGCAGGCCTTCGACTCCATCTTTAAGCTATTTATAGTGCTATTTTGCCTGAACTCCCAACCCTTCAGGAAATCGCTACGGAGCACTACCGGTAAAAGAATGCTGATTGAATGGGGGCTGTAATTTTCAACCAACCTTTTTAAAAATGTTCTCTGGATTTGCTCACGATTGGCATAACTTTTGATGTTGATGGCACTTAAGTAAAAAAGCTAATTTTTTTTGTACTTCGACTTAGCTTTTCCTGGCTAGTCTAAAATCGGTGCCTTTTCATTCGGCAGAATTTCTTAGCATTAGCTTATGCGCTTGCCTTGTTTGAAAACCCAGCAACATACGGCATTCTTTAGTCCAACGGACGTTTCGAGGTCCCTTCCAATTAACGTTAGGATTGATAATTGGAATCAGATCTTCTTCCCGTTGATATTGGACACACTGCAAACTTGCGAAGGGGGTCGGGGGGCGTGGCGATTAATAAATGCTGAGGTTGGGCATTTTATAAGCGTGATCTACTATGCTCGCTCCTCAAACTTCTCAAGTTAATATCCTTATATAAGACATTTCTTTTCTATATTATATGTATTTTCCATTATATCTTAGCTTCATTTCCTCTGAGCAACGATTCGAACGCGTTGTTTAGTTTTGAATACTGTACGTCGTATATCTCGATCCTACACAACGCTTCCAACGCCTATTAAATTGAGATCTGGGTGACCAGTGTCAAGAATTTGAATAGATGTTGGATCAATGTTGCGTTGTTTAATTTGAAAACTGCCCGCTGCCATTTTCTATTAAAACTGCGTTTGCACTCTTTGTTATGTATAAGATAATTTTTTCATGGACTCAGATAATATTCAAGAAGATCAGAGATGATGTAGCGGGAGTTGGTGACGTAACTAAGGAGATAGGAGACGCCTTCATGGAGGAGTACCGATCTAAATATAGCAACATTGTACAGCAATTACCCGACGCAGTAACGACTGGTCGCCTCATTGACGGGGAAGTCACGAGCTTTACGCGCCAATTTAACAAAGCTCGTAAAACATTTGGCAGACTGTACGCGAATGATGAGTTCTTCTTGCACACCTTGCATGACTGGCTGGACACTTCCTTCACTTACTTCAGGTGTTACTTGGTATTCTCGTCGGTACGACAGCTACGGGGGTGGGAGTGGGATTGTGGAATTAGCCCTTGGTAAACTCGAACCTTAACAAGCTGAAGGAGTCTAGATGCTGTTTTGTCTATATATCTGTTTTCAATATATTGTTTGTTACGTGATTTAACTGGCATTTTGATTATACATAACTGCAATATCTATCAGCTTTTGTAAATGACTGACTTGAATAACGAATGAATAACGATTAGAGATGATAAATAATTTCTTGAACACGTTTTCAAATTTCAGCCCTATCTTTGATTCTGCCAGAACTGTTGGGGACAATTTGTTCGAGTCGGCAAACACAATGGGCGACCTTTTGGTCAGTGAGTTTTGGACGCTGTGGAGACGTTGTGGAGATCGCGTACTTGCTGCGGGGGCGTTGTTTGTTGACATGGTGTCCAAGACAACACATACTGTAATGGCGGACCTGAGGGCTGCGTGTGGGCATCTGTATACCATGTCGGCCAAACAGGTGGAAATATTTAATGCAATTTAAAATATGTCGAGTTAAAACTTGGACAATTTGGGTGTAAAGTTTCAGAAATTTCTATCTTTGCTTCTGTAAATGCCAATCGGTTTTAGTCCAGCCGACTATGGTCGTTGAGTAATACTCATCACTTGTGGGGAATTTGTTGTCTCTGTGTGTAAACTATTTTTCAAAAAGCTATTCTTCCTACATTTCTGGACCGATTCTTTTAAATTTTAGCGGGAATGTTCCCCGGCTAATTCTCCATACAGGTTGTATTTTTTTGTGGCGATTTGGCCAAAATTGCCTAAAATATTGGCCAAATAAAAAAAGCTACTTTTCCTGCCAGTCTGGTCCAATTTCGTTGCAACTTGACAGGAATGTCCCCCTTAAGCTCAGGCTTATATTTTGTATTTTGTTTGGCGATTTGACCAAAATTGTCCAAAACTAACTGTAAGAAACAGAAAAAAATGCAGTTCGTCCCATAGACCCAGTCCGATCACTGTTGACAGCAGTGTTGCCTATGAGGCCTTCTACCAAATCTAAATTTGGTCAAACTTTGTCGGTCTCTCATTTCACCTTTGTTATGTTTTCGCTTATATGGCTGGGCACAATGTCCACGGAAAGTCTTGTTAGTAGCAATAATGTTGTTACATTTTTCCAGATCCAAAGTGCGAGCCAGTGTGCGGCGGAGTTGGCCGCATCATTGATGTCAAATCCACAGATAGAAAAGCTACGAAAGGCTTGGGAAGGAATTTCGTGGTCACTACCCCCAGAGCTAGCTAGAGATTTAGGAGGTGCTAAAACTAAGCAGCTAGAAAGAAATCAAAAGCTAAATCCAAATGCAAAAAAAAAACAAAAACAAAAAAAAAAAGAAAAAAAAAACAAGTAAAGAAAAAAAAAAGGAAAAAAAAAAAAAAAAAAGAAAAAAGGCAGAAAATGCTTCCAGGGGAAAACATGCTGTGCTGTTGGTTTATATTTGGTTTTGTTTTCGCTCGGGGCCGAACCCGGGAGAGGATATGGTATGATTGCCAAATGAGCGTTTTTAAGAAGTCATGGACAAACAATGTAACCAGTTAGTACGTGAGTGGCCCGCCGGGGAAGGGGGGGGGGGGGTCAAGCAATCATTTGCCTTTATGAACGGATTTAGCATTTGGATGCCAAGGAAGGTGTTTCGAAATGGTATCAATGTGCAGTAAGCTCATTCAGTTTTGTAAAGGTAAAAAAAAAGAAGAAAGAAAAAGATCACGGGATTTAAGGTTGAGAAACGAAATTATTTTTCTCTCCCCTCACTGCGTTTCAGTTATATTTATCTTCTCAGTTACTTACGGGTTACTGTAAAATATCGGCAAAGAGATGTAGGATGTAGAAAATATACATCCGCGTTTTTTTAGTGTTCTTTAGTCGTTACGCCATACGCTGGTAACAGTAAAACCTGAATCCGGATTTGCGTTCAACTGTTTGTTTTTTGTTGTTGTTGCAGTGATCAGAGCGTATGGTTCGGCCGCGTTGAGCACAGTTGGTGATATTGTAGAACGCGGTGTAGACAGTTTACACAACATAGCGGGTTTGTTGCCGACCAAGTCGATAACTGGAGGTAGATCTATTAGAGGCTTTCCCACCACAACAACAGTAGATTCTGTGTAACAACTCACTAAAATTTATTTAAAGATGGGACAGATGGTTTTCCATTAGTTCCACAGTAAAGTTAAGATTACATGAGCACATGGAAGAACTGCCTTTTATATGAATATTGTACCTAAGGGGTACTGCAATAGTTATTGAAAACGTCGTGCCTTGTGCATACAAAATGACGTCAAAGCAGAAAGAATAAACAATGAAGTCCAGGAAGTTCTTGTATTCTAGACAAATATTAAGAAATCATAAATATAATTTTTACAGTCTTACAGAAGGCAGGCCTGTACAGGAACCTCCAGAATATCTACGGAACATGGAACAAAAACTCCGTGTTATCAGTGTATGAGGATTCTGCTCGCGCTTATGATACAATATCCCGGAGAATAAACGATAGACTGGTTCCGCGTGCAAAGGATTTGATTGGCGGTGATCTGCCGCGGGAACCATGGAACGCCCCGCATTTGAAAGCATTCGCACGTGACGTCATATCTGAGGTAACAAGCTAAGTCATTCTAGTTGCGCCTACAACTGCGCTGTTCTTTTTGGATTGCTCTTCATATGACCCTGCCTCCCACTCCCAGATGGGAGAAGAATTTGTAGTATTCTCTGCCCATCAACGGTTGCTAATGTTAGGCCATACCACATAAACCCAATGTTAAGTAAAGTAAATGTCCCACAACAGCACAAAAAAAAACAAAAAAAAAAAAACAAAAAAAAAAACAGACAAACAAAAAACGTATGGGAAAATGAGGGATGGGGTTATTTATCTATTTTTTAGATTGTCACTTGTTCCTTTACAAAATATTGAACTTACTGTGAAACAGATTTAAGCAAGGTAGCTTTAATTTCAGTAATATCGGTTGATATTTTGAAATGATACTATTTGAAGATTTTTGTGTTAGTACGTATCTGTTGTGGCGTCAGATCAAATGGACATACCTCTATCTTGACGATGTGGTGAGATCAAACCACCTGCTGAATGTTACCATTGGTAACGCTGGCGTCATTGGCGAAGGACTGCTGGAGCTGCATACCTATAACGACACCGAGCGGGGTCGTGTTTCCCGTCAGCTTCAGCTGTGGTTGCCATCGTCAGTGCCTGATCTGAGACTGGAGAGATATTTGATGAGCTTAGTGAATGAGTCGTTTCACCTGTTACCATCGTTTGGTATGCCTCAATGGCTCTCACCTTTAGATAGTAAGTTCTGAATTTGTTTAATTTACTGGCTTATCCACTTTGCGGTTGCTTCTGTTCCTGAAATAGTCTGTTGATCTTGCGGTAAGGGCGCTATTTCAAAAAAGTAAGTGAAAAAAGGTACTTCAGAGACTTCGAATTTGAACGACGGGTAGAAATTGTGAAGTGTGTGTGTGGGGGGTGTGGGGGGGGGGGTTTGGGGGGGGGGGGGGAGTGGCGAGGGGCAAGTGGCTATAAAATGTTCATACATCCATGTCGGCAGGCAAAACGTCTTTTACATTGGGTGAAAAGATAAAAAAATAAAGCTTGAACAGTTTGAACAAAATTCAAGTTAAACTTAAAAAGATTATCCCCTTCTAAGTGATCTCAAGTATTCGAGTGAGACTGGGAAGAATGTTTGAAAATTTTATCATATTTATTTTAAACATTTGAACATTTTATATTTTGTGCTTAAACGGAATGGCCATGTGATTTTAGTTTTCTGCTTATATAGGCACCGCGGTGATATCAATATCAAGTCGTCATATCGTCACATTCGAGAACAAGATGATACCATTCGACGACGCGTGCTGGTCCCTTCTCGCCTATGACGTCATTGGTGAATCATTCACGCTAACTTACAACTCAAGCTCTAAAGCACTCGAGCTCTTCACGGGCGGACAGAGGGTGGAAGTGATTGGTGCTAGCGTCACTATTGACACCACGCCCGTGGGGCTTCCATACGTAAGTGACACCGTGACGATAGCGCTTGAGGACGATGACGTCGTAATTAAGTCGACTACAGGAGTCAGTTTGCAGTACGATACGAAGCAGGACCGGTATGTGTTTGGAGTATCAGGCTGGCTACAAGGGAAAGTCGTCGGCCTCTTGGGGACACACACGCATGAACATTTCGACGATTTTACGACATCAACCGGTGCCATTACAAAGGACACCGCGGTAAGTGATTTTCTCCTGCTTAACAGATCACATTCACAAATTCTGAGTTTTATTTAAACCAAGCGCAACTGTTGAAGTGAGTCTGTCTGCATGCCAAGGGGTGAAAAATTCGGTATGCTTAGTTTAGTTCCACCAATAAATTGCTTGGGTTATAGATGTCTGTTATATTTATATCATGAGTAATGTTGGGCTACATCTGATAAGTTTCCGTCTCTGCCAGTAAAAAGACCCAGAACATGTGATCTCCAATATATTTATTACGTGAATGGAATAATTTTTGAATGAATTCATTTTAAGTTCGATCGTTTATTTCCCAGGAGTTGGTGAAAAGTTGGAATATTCTTGGACACTGCAACAAACAACCCACGGACCCACCTGTGAATGTAAGAGAAAAATAAGGTATGTATAACGAAAACTTTGTTCAGCTGGAGTCATCCACAGATGCCACGTCGATCCTATAGCTTTTATATAAGCCTGTCGCCTGGTTGATGACACAGCACCGAACGGCGGGCAGAAATCTGGCGAAGAAACTAGAGTGATTTCTGTTCGTATGGAGCAGCGTACATTAGCAAGTGCCGCACATTCATGCACATGTCAGAATGCCTGCAGTTTATGGTGTGCACGTGTGTCATAAATGAAATATCATTTTCAAGTGCTTGAATATTTTTTCTTAAGAAATGAAAACTACAACTCTACCAATTATTTTTGCTTATATAGCTTTGTCTAAATATGGAATATTAAAGTAAACACCTGTACTCAATTAATATTACATTAGTTGCATCACGAAAGTGAATGTTCTCTAAAAAGCAAATAGATGAAGTTCTGTATGTTGATGATATTTACAGATATATAATTTCCTGACCAGAAACGAATGTCATTGCACCGCCCATCCTGTATTAACGCCCACACAGGCAGCATTACACACCGAACCATGGAGATTGCCCGAAACAAAATCGGATTTTAGTATTTAGGTGCTGACCCAAAAAATGTATCAAAACAATGAAACTCACAAGAGAACAGTTATAAAATAAAATTACCGGAGAACAAATTAGTTTTAGATCAGGATGGTTGTAAATATGTTAAGACAAATCAGGGGCACCTGAACGTAGTGGCTCAGTAGCAGCTATAAAAAAATTTAGCATTGATTTTAATCCCCAACTCATTAAGGTCAGATGGAATAATATCACATGTGACCATATTTCAGGCTGACTAAAAATGAGTCAATATCAGCTAAATGTTCATACTCGGTCCATGGAAGTTCATTGAAATCTGTGTTTTTGGTTTGTATTCTGGCCACATATGTGTCTTGAAGAACTGCGTTATTTGAACCCAAAAATTTTCCTTTTAAAAATATAAACGATTTAAATTTTGCAAAAATTTTGTTTGTATTCAAGTATTTTTTTGAAAATCTGTCTTTGAACTATTTCTTTGGTAAATGTAAAATTCCCAGGTGCCCCTTTTGTAATGCATTTATTTTTTAATTGTGATTTAAAAGTTTTAAATATTTTATGTTCTCTTATATATTTTATGGGATTTTGTCAGTAGAATAGAATATTAATTAACTATTTATTGCCTTAATTTTTATGGTAAATGTTTAGTCAACAACTGTATTGAATGTGTTAAATTATATTAACTAACTGAGACTCTAGAGAAGGGTTATTTGAGTAAGTGAATAACCCCTTTCAGTTTTAAATAGTATCGCGCAACATTTCAGCCAATCAAGTGGTTTGTTTATGGAGGAAGATTCCAGATAAACAGATGTAAATCCGAATGATTTATTCTAGCACGAACGAATACAGGTCAAATAAAAAAAGACGTATAAAGTTGTTCCACGAGAACTGTGCTGAGCTCTCCTTTGGGTGTTATCACTTTGCCGAATATTTCAACAATAATTTGGCTAATACGCATTTCTAATACAGTGAAACCCCTAAAATGGGACTGAACTAAAACGACCTGATAGCTGGGGTGGTCTTATTTTTTAGGGTTCGTCTTATTAGCCTACTTAGAACTTAGAAATTGTAATTGAAAAGTGGTTCTATTTCTGAGGGGGTAAATCAGCAAGGTGGTTCCATCCCGGAATTCCGGGAGTCTCGGAATTCGAGAAAGAAAAAAAAATCGATTTCCGTGAAAGTTCAGATAAGGCTGAAGTGTTATCTGAAGTGATTACCAATACATCTGTCCGTAACCATGGTAACAAAGTGCGATGGTAACAATTAAGCAAGACGCTTTGATGCTATGCTATATCAATAATATTCTTATTGCAAGTAGTTACCTACCATTTGTAATTGGTTGGTAAAATTAGTCTATAAATAATTCGATGTTTTTGTACAAGCGTTAAGTTGCTTGAGAGTATAAAAGGAAAAGTCAAAGGTATGGAAAAGTCAGACTCAAATTAAATGTAAAATTCTGACAAAATCATATTCACGGTTGAGGGCTGATGTCAAATATTCAGAGATTCAGTTGCTGTCAAAATGAGTTTTAGTTTAATTTTACAGCGAATCACACGAGTCCCGGCTCCGGCCTAGGCCCCAGCCTTTTGTCTGTTTAGTTTGTTTTATTAATTAGGGGAATTTAGTAATGAACTGGTTACACGTCATTTTCCACACGCCCATACTCACCCCATTGTGACGTGTGCAAAAAAAACAAAAAAACAAAAAAAAACAAGCCAAGCTGATTTATGCACAACCATAACAACAAAATTTTAGTGTTTCAGTTAAAACATTATCATGTGCTGCTTTCAACGCATTGCTGAATGTTTTTGCAGACGACATGCCACGTTCTTTTAAATCTAACCCTTTTCCGAAAAAAATGTAACTAGCCCGCATCGAAAATTGTAATTTCTTGAACGGAACGGAAAGAGAAATGTAATTAAAATGGATTATATAGATTTGAAAGTGTTATTTCATTTTGGTTTAAGCTGAACATTAAATCCTTGTAAAAATACAGTCAAGGATGTAACTGCCGGCAGGTTTTTGATAAGGTTTTACAAATTTTAAATTGGCTGTTATGAGCGAGAAATGCTTTGAGTTGATCCAGCAGCAGATGTAAGTCATTTGTATATTTACGAAAAGTATGCCTCAATTGACTTGCAAGCGCATCCACATGAAACAACGCAACTGGTTTCGTTAGTGGAAGACTGCGTAGAGATAATGCAACAAGTCAGTCTACAGTGCACAGCAGATAAACCCGACCTTGTGACAACCAGTTAAAACAGCGCATTGATTCTCACGCTCCAACGGCCCTTTCATATGGAATACCCTTTTAACATTTAATGCTTATTTTTGATATAAAATTTTTGATATCAAGAACTTAATGTGGATCTCATTAATATGTATCTTTTGCTACCAATAATTAAATTTTGGATGGCAAAAATTTATTTTTCAGATAAAAAATTAAATTTTACAAACTTAAAGATTCTTAAGGGAGACACATTTGTATAAAATTTAACAAATCAATTAAATTTTGGAGATGAAAACTTGAATTATTGATATCAATAATAACAACGCAGTTTTTGAGCTAAAGATTTGCTTCTTTTTTGCCAAAGTAAACAAAAATTAAAAGAAAGATACCGTGTACAAGGACCAATTGTTATTTTAGTCACAGATGCGTGCTTTTGAATTTTTATATAAAATATAGACTAATATTTTGATATCAAAAATGTATTTTTGAGATAAAAATCATTTGCAGATTTCAAAATAAATATAAAAAAGTCTCATTCTTAAATAATGATATCTAAAATAAATTCTTGATATCAAAAATACGAAAACAAATTACTGAGCTCAAAATTGAGATTCTGCTATCAGCTATTTCATTTTTGCCATCAAGAGTTGAATTTTTGATATCTAAAACTCAATTTTAGAGATCACTAAATTATATTTAATATCGATAAATATTTCTTGATATCTCTGAATGTTTATTGATATCAAGAATCATTTTTTAAAGATCAAGAACACATTTAGCGATATCAGAGATATAATGACAGATAGCAAGAATTAATTCTTGATATCATAACTGAATTTTTTTAGATCAAAATGTAAGTTTTGATATCAAAAAATCCAAAATTAAAAGTTTATCTTGATATCAATAATTCCTTAATAAATGTCAAAAGGGCATTCCATACTTTAAGGCCAATCGCAAAATATTTCTTGGTCAAGGCAAGCAACACTTCTTAAATACTCCACGTGGCTTCTGCTGCAACAAAGTAAACATTCTAAAGTTCAGCAGCGTTGATTTGAGGTTGGGACAACGTCCTGACGAGTCTAGAATTTTATCCGCGGGTATTCTACCTGTGCGGACTTTACCTAAGGGGACTTTACTCCGGGAGGAATTTACCCGAGGCAGGAATTTATCCGCGGGGACTTTAACCGACCTGGGAATTTACCCACGGTAGGACATTACCCGCGCATGAAATAAACGAAACAAAAACACAGATGCTCATAGAGCTGAAAGCGGATCCTCGTGTACACGGTACCGTTTAGTGTCTGGCCATTACACGGATCCAACACCCATTACACGATACACGAACTGCTTCGTGAGCTCTGAGCGAAACGAAACCAATGTGATGCTCTGTGGCTGTGGCGCTGTTCATACAGCACGCCCCTCCCCGTGTACTTATTGATCCGAGGCACTTCCTTTCACATCGTGCATTGTAACTACACGGCGCACGCTATGGACACGGTATCTTCAGTGTACTCGTGTATTTAGCATTGCATCAAATTTCAAAAAGTAACATGGCAAAAAAAAAAAAACAAACAAACAAAAAAAAAGTTCTTGGGTTTGGGAATTCTTTGAAAAGACAACTGACAAAAACAGCCATTAATGATTCAGCATAAACAATTTACTGCATACGCTGCCTTTGTGGTGTCCGGAAAAAATGGCACCGAAAAAATGGCACTTTTGAAACAATGAAAAAAATGGCACCTTTGTTTCTAACATTTTCTAATATTTTATTTACTTCACTTCATACTTTAACAATAGAAAGGTCTTGCCTATTACATATTTTACATAAAATTATAATTAAATTTCTATTAATTTTCATTTATCATTAATTTATTGCAAGGTCCATAGTTTAGATAAAAATGTTCTCTTCAAGGATACTGCGTACGATATATATAATTTAAATTTTCACTGAATTATTTCCATTTTAACTGTTCACCATAAAATTTTAGTATTTCTGAGTAAAACACTGCGATATCCATACGTTTATATAAGTAGTATATCAAAGAAATGCCCAGAGTTAAGGGGAAAGGAACCCTGCAGATACGTCCGGGATACGTTCGGGGTAAGGCTAAAGGACCATAAAGGAACCCCAGTGAGTAATACTCTTACACATTTCCTAATACTATTACACATTTACTTAAAAATTCATCACGTAACGTAAATGTGTATCGAGTTGTTTGTATAACTTTCAAAAATTTGTCATTGATATATGAAATGATTCTTTTTTTAACTGAAATTCCATTTTTTTATTCAGGATTTAATCTACATGTGACGGAAAATAAAAGTGCCATTTTTTCCGGTGCAATTTTTTTCAAGTTCCATTTTTGCCGGTGCCATTTTTTTCGGGGCAATTTTTCCCTATACCTGCCTTTGTTTAGTAACCGTAGTTTTATGTGTTATATTGTCCGTGTAGTTCCGTGTACACGGATCCTAAGCCTTCGTGTACACGTGTACTGTTCTCAGGATCCGTTTCAGCTCTAGATGCTCAACAATGCCTTTTTTTTTAAATTCAAAACTTACAACATGCAACCAATGCAGCAACCTCCGAACTCAATTTTATCTCCTTTGGCTTATAATCCATCACACACAGGGGCTGCATATTAATTACAGTAGAATAGCGTAAATGTTGATCCACCACTCCCTGCAAATCGCACCCATAAATCCATCATAGGCAGAAGTCACCGAATTCAATTTTCTGCCCTTTGCTCTATAATCCATCACACTTTTAATGATTATGCTTTAATTACAGTTAGACTACATGACAACAAATAAACTTCGTCAGTCAGATTGCACCATTATGACCCGGAAATATTAAAAAATATCACAAACTGGAGAGAACACAATTGAGAATACCACTTAATTAGCCAGTAAGTTTTATTAAACTCTTGATATTTTGCAAGCGTCTCTAGCTACTTAAAAATAAAACGACTGCGATTGGGATCATGATTTATCTCGTGTTAAATCAACTGGTACATGCACACAATTTTTGACACAATTCAAATTTACTGTCACTACACACAACTACAATATATATATATTGGTGTAAGGGGAGGGGTGGTGGGTGTTAAAAGCAGTCCGATTTTTGCGTTCTAATGCATTCGCCGCCAGCAAGCTAGTTGGTGTGATCTGTCACACCGGAGATGAGACGGGGTTTAAATAGACAGAGGGGGGCGTGTGAGGGGCTCGGTGCCTGCTGCTAGGGGATTACTCAGGAGTGAGCATGCAAGCAAGAACATCTGTAAAATAAACATAGAGGCCATAATTCGGCCTGCTATCGCGTTCGCCGGCAGTGTGCCCCCACTCCCGCAGACAGGGAGGCGGGAACAAAAAACATGTTTAAACACAATTAACAAATAAACACTTAATTGTCCATTAAACTCTTGATATTTTGCAAGCGTCTCTAGCTACTTAAAAATAAAACGACTGCGATTGGGATCATGATTTATCTCGTGTTAAATCAACTGGTACATGCACACAATTTTTGACACAATTCAAATTTACTGTCCAAAGGATCCCAATCGTTATTGAGGGAAGTAGTGGTCGGACAGATTTTGGTAAGGTTTAATGTGAACCCATTTTTAACGCGATGATTCTAGAACAAGTCTTACGCGTGGCCAATGGAACCGACAGGTACTGTTGGTACGCGTCCGATTTCCAGTCCCCTTGCGTTTTAATAATATAGGTTGGTAAGCCACACGAAAAGGCAAATGATGCACCACCCCGTCGAAACGAATGCCCACTGTAGTCCTCTGCTTTGAGACCGACTTGGGTGAGTAGGGTACGCAGTGTGTTGACAAAAAGACTGTGTGTCAAGGGGACAGTGCTGGCGCCTTTGCGGAAGGAGAATAGGGGGGCGTTGCTGTCAAGATGGACCATGTCCAGGTGTTTCGACATGGCCGTTACTGGACATAGGACGGATCCAGGGATAAATGGAATGGGAACTTCTAATCTCCTGTCGAAATTCTGCAACGTTTTTGTATGCTTCACGGAGATGACACCTCCCTCGGTACTCGTGGTATAGTCCTCTCTGCAGAGGTCTTTCCTGCAGTCGTGGCTGCACGACGTCCTTGTGAGGAGGGTTGATTTTCGAAAGTAACAGAAGAAAGCCACTAGGCATGCAGCCCAAAAACAACACTGAAACGAGTCTTGAAGTGTTAGGACGTTGTGCAGACGTTGTAGAATAGCAATTGTGATGGGCAGTTTCTGCTTGGGTTGCGTACCTTTGGTGTGGACAATGCCTTTTAGCGTCGTTGATAGGACGAAATTATCGTCCGTAGGGCTTGGATATCCAAGCTCCAGGTGGAGCACGCGTATTCCTGCTAAATAACACCGTATGGACTGTGGTCTCAGCGTTCTTGCCAAAAAAGCACTAAAACGGGCGACAGTTATTTTGCTCGCGGGCACGGGTGTATATCTGTAGTAAGCGCAAAACCGCAAGAACGTATCTCTGTGGGTCCTGTAGGCAGACTTGGTCGCTTCTGAGAACGCAGCACGACGATAAGCTCTTAATTCGCCATCCAGTATGGCCTCTTGCTGAACCACTCCTGTATAATGAAATTAAACGACGCTTGTGACATATTATTCGACATTTTTTCCATGTGCACTCGGTGTGCCACGTACGTTGCGTGGGGTAGCAAATGTAAACGGCTAATTGAGTCGGCAAGTTTATTGTTATTTGTAGAAATATACTTTGCTCGTATCCGAATATTGAAAATGGCACAAGTCATTAGCATGTCCCTCAGAATGTCACTGCCTTGCTTATTCCGAATGGCGAATCTATTTAGTGCATGGAGAGTTGTTGTGTTATCCGTATATAGCAGAACAACCGAGTTACACAGGGTGGGGCCCCATCTATGGATTGCTAGCGCAGCCGCAGCCAGTTCCTTTATGTTAATATGTGCAGTATTGAGTTCCTTAAAATCGCTCGCCCAGCGTGTATATAGCCAATCGGTAACGCGTGATTCCTTAACTAGGGCCGCTGCCCCAGCAACGCCGCTGGAATCTGTCACAATGTATGCAGCTTCGGGCCTCGCCTTGCGGAGAAAACAGGACGTGCCATTGAAGTAAATGCATAAATCGAGAATAGCCTGTAGCGACAGCTTTAAATCACGGGAGACGCGAGCGCGATGATTCTGCTTTCTAAGTTTGCTCATCTGGTCAATGAGCCGGCGGAGGGCGGGTCTCACTGAATGGATAACCGACGCAACCCAGTTTAGGCGACCTATAAGCACCTGAAATTCACGCTTTGTAGCGGTTCTGTTTTTGCTTCCCCACTCCCTAAGGGTACGAACGACGTCCGTGAGCTTCTGATTGGGGATGGAAAGTATTCCGGATTCCGAGTCAATGTTAATACCTAGAAAAGTGATGTTTTTGGAGGGGGAGACACACTTATCCCAACTTATTGTAAAGCCCAGGTTCTGTAGGAGTTGGAGCAATATGTCCATCGCTTGTCTACATTCTTGTTCTGTTGCTGCGCATATGAAGAAGTCGTCTAGGAAACAAATTATGGCCTGTAATCCCCGGCGATTCATCATTCGAACGACTGACTGGGTAATTTTATGAAAAGCTCCAACGCTCAGGGACGCACCGAAGGGTAAACGAGTGTCTACTAAGTACGTATAATCTTTATCTTCCCTGAAGCGCCATTTTAGCCCCGTAGCTCGCCTCGAGTCTATGCTAATCGCAGCGTGCCGATAAGCATTTTTAAGGTCCACTTTCGCCATGTACCAGCCTTTATCGATCATATTAACAGCAGAGTCTACCGTAACAAAAGTGTGTTTTTCAGGATTCGTATGACTGTTTAAACTTAGGCCGTCGGGTTGGGAGCAGTCGTGAATAAGGCGAATGGAACCATCTTCTTTTACAACGCATGAAATGGGGCTAACTATTTCTGGTTCATAATCAACTTTTACATATCTTCCCATGTCGATTTCCTTCTGGATTTGTTCTTCAACTTTTGTACGATACACTGTCTCAGCTTTTTTGCTATTCGGGAGGTTAACTTTCGTAAGAGGTACACCGGGTGTTATAATGTCAAAACCTTCTGAAATTCCGTTAGCCAGGTAGACGAGATCGGGGTCGTTTTGCAGTTCTGTAAGCCATGTGTCCATGTTATCTTTAAGCGGGCTAGAGACGCTTCCAACTCAGTGCTTGTGCTCGGGGTGCCGTTTATGGCAACCCTGGATAATGCAGACATGAGCAAATTTACAGTCGCGGTACAGGCACCCCTTAGTTGTTTGGAAGTTTTTGCAAATTTCGGAACCACTAGCGGGGTCGATGGGTGCTTTTGTGCGGGGTGCCGTTGGGGCGTTACGGGTGGGTCGTGTGCGTGGGCCTAGGTCCGACGACAGGTATTTGAGACCGAGGTGAAAACTATCCTCACCCCATGCAATTTGTCCGGCTGCTTGTTGGATGCGATACTCCTGGTCCAGCAACATGACGCGCTCACGAGGGTATGTTTGCAAGTACTCTCCCATTTTTATCAGGTACTTGAGGTGCCCTAATATCGCCGGTAGTGTGCACGGGAGTTGCCCGGAACGTAACAGTTGGGCCAGGATGCGCGAAGCACCAACAAGGTATTGTGAAACGGAGATGTCAGTGGGACTAGGCTTAGGCGCGCGAGGCTGTGTGAGGATGCGAGCGTTACCGAGTTGTATGACGTCCTCCTCGTGTGGGGCTAGGACGAGTCCACAAAAATCTTGCACGAGTAGGGCTTTTACCGTACCTGCAGGGCGGCCATCGAGCCATGGGTCGTGTGTCGTTTCGCCGGCTTGTGCTTGTTGCAGTACATTGTCTGCCTCCTGTACTGACTTAAGGAGATCCTCTATATTCTGGTCTCTAAGCGTTGTGGCTGTTGCTGGGGCAGCGGACGGGAGTGTCCCAGCTTTCTCCGCGGGAATGCTGTCAGACGCTGTTGAATTCCCGTCGTCTGGCGATTTAAGCTGCTGTATAACTTTGGTCAGCGCGATAGTTTGACCCGTGGTTAATTTAAGCTTTGCGATTGAACTAGAGTCTGTTTCCGCGAGCAGCTCGAGGTCATCCAATTCCTCCTTAATAAGCTTATCGATCGTACTTTGGCGTACCTTACGTTCGAGCAAGTAGCTAGTAAACTGCTCAATGTTTGCTTCCATTTTTTTTATGTTTAATTATTTGCCAAAGCACAAAGAAAAGAAAAAGAAATTATCGCTTTCCGACAGTAAATTGTCACCATAGGCACAGTTATTGTTTTCGTCACAATATCCTTTCAACTATCCAATTTTGCTCGTTATTTGATTTCGTCACAATAAAACTCTCAGTCAGGCTTATTATTTCGTCACAGAACCATTTTATCGCAGTATATTTTTACAACTTTATTGTGTTAAAAGCAGTCCGATTTTTGCGTTCTAATGCATTCGCCGCCAGCAAGCTAGTTGGTGTGATCTGTCACACCGCAGATGAGACGGGGTTTAAATAGACAGAGGGGGGCGTGTGAGGGGCTCGGTGCCTGCTGCTAGGGGATTACTCAGGAGTGAGCATGCAAGCAAGAACATCTGTAAAATAAACATAGAGGCCATAATTCGGCCTGCTATCGCGTTCGCCGGCAGTGTGCCCCCACTCCCGCAGACAGGGAGGCGGGAACAAAAAACATGTTTAAACACAATTAACAAATAAACACTTAATTGTCCAATAAAAGTCTCTTTTAACTAAGCTTCGCGACATTAATGTCATTTTTAAGGAACCATTTCACGATTACGACCCTGTCCAAGAGATCCCCAACTGCTACGATCAGTTGGTTAGAACGTTGGTCTGGTAATCATAACGCCCCGACTACGATTGTGGTTCAGGGTGGTAAGAAGGAGCTCTGCTTTCGCCAATTGCATTAGTTAGGCGAATGCCGTGAGTCATATCAGATCACCTGTCAAGAAATTCAAAATCAACGCCCACTGAGGCTTTCCCCCATCACTTAAGACAAATACCGAATGTTCTATTACCTTAATATTCTTAAGAAACGGAAGTAGCATCGGAAATTTCAAATTCGTATGAGTAGGTAGACAGCTTATCGTTCAGTTAATGACATTTTCTATACCATATGTGCCGTGCATATCTGTTGCTTGGTGGTTTTCGAGACAAAAAATCTTACATTTAAATGCTAAGGTGTTAATTCTAACAGCCAGGAAAAATTTTCAAGAACAAAAATTTCAACACAAATGACAGACCGTCTGATTTCAAAAGCTGGATAGAAGCAGTCTTCTGTATAACTATTTAAAGGGAGCTTTTTTAGTTTTATAAAGTGCGGTGTGCCTTTTAAAGATATTGGTAAATGCCCTAAATATATATATCAACAACTAGATGCTACTGCTTGAGTTGTAACTACACGAGTTATGCAACACCTCAAAGGTACTTGAAGGTACCCTCATCCTTGCCGGTGCACAAAGTACCGGTAGACTTTTTTGCGTTGTTCTGCTTCAGCTAAAAGATTTTAAAAGCATTTGGATAGTCAGTTTGGCGTTGTGTTGGTGAGTTGACTGGTTGTCAATATCAGTGATCAGATGTCCAGTGGTTACTTGGTCTGCACCCCGCCCATGGGACAATGTAGTAAAACGCTCTCCCAATGATTGAGATAGCCTCTGGTTGCTCAGATATTCTTATTCAACTGTTGAATGAACTGGAGAGAAAGGTAAGATCAAGTATCGGTTCGATCCAACGGCACTTACAAGTCACTCGTGCTCATAAAAACGTACTTTCACAAAGAAAGTTAATTAACATAACTATGTAGGTGGGAGGGAAATGAACGAGACGACTGAGTCACTTCCTGTGAGTTTACTAATGTATCCAGCCATGATTTCAAATCTCACATTTCCTCTTTTTCCACACATTATATATTTACATCATCCACAAAGACATCTAACACAGAAACACATTACAGAGGGTGCCAACTCCCACCTGTCTAACTAAAGTGCTTATTGTAATTACATCTTATGAAACGAAGCTCTTATTATTTATAGCAACCAAACAAATGAAAATTATGTTATGCTAGAAAGAAAGAAAGGCCAAAGCATATATTTGTCTGATAATCAATGAAAAGGGGGCTTACCATCATTATTGTAATTAGACCTGTTTACAACAGGCATTAAATAGCAGATAGATGAGTCGACAGGTAGCTGACTCAACAGGTAGATGAGTGCATAGTTGAGTCGGTTTTGTAAAATTCAATTCGGCATTTAATAAATTCACTGCGAATGAGTTGAAAATTAATTTTTTTAACCATAGTAATTTATATTAAATATAATTAAATCTAAATAATTAATTAGTAACTGAGTATTATGTAGCCAATCTTTTAAGATGCAAGCTGGCTCTGCAGAAAACATTTTAAATGTTTTTTTTTAAAAGTTATGTCATAGAATGTTCGTTTTATTTCATATATTATAGTAAATATGATGTACAGCAATGTTTTAAAGTATTAAATCAGCCCACATGGTATTTCGCAACACGGAAAACAGCCTTAGTTAAAGTTTTTTACAATACACATTGACTTGGATGCTCTCTATCTCTGCGATATAAGTCTCATTGCGGCATTCGAGACAATTAATTTTAAGATACTTCTACGTCGACTGCACCAAATAATTAAAAAAGGTACTTACCGAGGTGGTTGGAGTACTATATCCTTTGTTATCTACACAGTGTCTGTGTGTATGGAGAATACTTATTGGAAGAGGAAGTCGATAACGCTGTGGTATCTCGGTATCTGTTCGAGTTACATTTCGTCGGGTGACATATTAATCTGAGCCATGAAACAGGAAAATTACAGGATAATTACAGAATGGGAGATCCTCCAAGAAAGCGCATTCGACAGCATTGTATAGACTTACAGCAGCGTCTTGCCACATTGTGCAGAGATCGAGTCTAGAACAGAAAGACCGCCGATGAATGCCTGTGTAGTATAGGCTACAACATCCGCTGGAGACCAGTGAGCCGAGAAAACCAGGAGTTGACAGAGAAATAGCGTGAATAATAAAGTGGCTGTCAGATTAGTTAGAATACGTATTGTATTATATTTATTGAGTACGAGCCATGTTAAGTTTGTAAGTTTTCTGTTCTTTTTATTTATAATGAAACCTCTGTGTAATGCAGAAAAATGTGTGTGAAATGTAGCACCTGAAAACACTGATTGTAGTCTCATTTCAAGAGAGTTTATTTCCCAACAAAATTTCACCATAAAAATATCCGGCCAAATCTCGCTCAAATCAAATGTCGATGTAATCTGCCCTGTACCTTAAGGTTTCATTCTTGGGCTACGTGAATGTTGTTCCCGTTACAACATCACTGGGAGGTCTTTGTCAGTTAGCTTCACTGTCCCATGCCTTTGCAGATTACTTACATCTGTGGCAGAAAGTGAATCCAATCTCGTTAGCAGATCAACTGTATGCCATAAAATACATTAAACATATAATTAGGAGATCACCTGTATGTCGTAAAAGGAATGAAACACATAATTAGCACAGTAGCAAGGTGGAGGTTTTACAATAAACTTCAAGTATATAGAAATAAGATGGAGTTATGGTTTAAGCTAGAGTGTACAATCGAAACTACTTATCTGCTGATTATCACGACTATCAAATGGGACACAACTCTAGGCTCCAAGATTGCATGGAACTTAGGCAGGATAATGGGCTGAACCCTATCAATGATCGGTCATATCAGTCATGTTCGAAACACAGGGTTATATTACCTGACTCTGAAGTGCATAACTGACTCAATGGAGAGGCGGCTGAGACTATTGCCCATGCTCTTATTATAAACGAGATGAACTACTGTAAGGTGGCTTGATGAATCTACAAGACATAATGAATACAGTCGCGCGTATCATCGTCCTAACTCTTTGCTCTGGTACTGGAAGAGAACACCTTTTGCAACTCTGTACCTTAAGAATGAAGTATCTGAATATCTCCGTTAAAGTTTTGATGGATTACTGGTAAATAATAAATCTGAGCAAGTTTCTTTTTTTAACATGAACGCCTTTTTCATTTGTCTGCTGGAGTAAGGAATTAAAAGGTGCTGGTTAAGATGTTTTGTTTTGGATAATACTAATGCAGTTGATTTTTCTAATATTAAACAGGCTACAGGCATAATCAATGTTCTTAAAAAATTTCAAATTAATTTAAAAGTAGCAAGTGAAGACATTTGTTATTAAATCAGATTTAACACTGACATATCAGAGTCATTTTTTAAATGTTTACATGAAAACTCTAGTGTACACTTCGCCTCCCTTGTTACTAAGAAGTGCTAAGTAAGTTTATTTTCAATGAGTTGATACATTTTGCGGCACTTTTAGTAACATTTTGCTCTCTTTTCTGACCTCACCAATGGCGTACTGACTAAGATCACTGTGCAGCATGCCAGATAAAAGATAATGTTATCTCTGCTTGGTTAAGTGCTTTACTTCGTGGCGGTATAGAGCCAATATTAAATTGGAATCGTTTCCCGGTTTGCTACAAAACTGTCTAACAAAACCAGACAGCAACCCAGAGATGACGCGCGTGGCAAATAATCTCTTAAAACAGCTTCATAAAAGATTATTTTAAAAAGGCAATTTCCGACAATAACACACATAATAGAATAGAGTGAATAACATTTCTCTATAGTTGTGACTTTACTGCATTAGGATTCGTATAATAACAATTTATACACTGGATGTAAGAGTTGTTCAACATACTTCGCTAAATTATACGATTTAAGTTTTTGTTTACCATATTTTGAACGATATTGCTAGCATGAGGTATATTGCACTTAAGTTACGGTAAACATATGTTGACCATATGTTGCACATGTTTTCTATGCCTGACCGTCTTTGTGTGCATATGTCAATATATCTTAAGCATGTGGTAACCACATATATTCATCATTTGGTGAACTCTAACGAAATATTGAGCAACCTGTTGCAGAAGTAGGATAAATGTATTTTTATATACTCAACGTGTTGAAAATGTGATAAACAGATGTGAAACATGTTTCATCACATTGTAAGCATATGTTTAGCGGGGATTGCCATTACATTGACAGTGACCATACATAAGACCGTGGTTACCATATGGTCAATGAATAGCTATGTATACTTCTCGAAAATGCCTGAATAGTTCACTGAGTAGGATTAAGAATCGATGATTAAAACGTATGGTATACTTTTAAACAGAAGTGTAGCAACAACTGACAAATCGACGTTAAAAGGACGTTTACTACAGGCTAATGGCTGTGATATTTACCATATTATGGATACATTAATAACGCACAGCAAGTTTTGATACACAGAGTAACCATATGGTAACAATGTGGCGAACCACTTGACAAAATTTATAGGTACATAGCCTTACATATATCGCCAATTGTAACGTAAAGATATTCTTCACAGCAGGGTAGTAAACAACGGCTGGATTTACTAGTTTTACGTGTTTTTTATACAGGTATATTTTTTTTATAAAACTGTTATATTACTTATACAGTAACTGTAAGTATAACTTAATATGACCACCTGATGACATGGCCCAGATCAACCAGTCATTTCCAGATACTTCGTTTTAATCAGTTATTCGCCATGTATACTTGGCTACATAAGTCTGTGCTCAATGCACCAGCTTGGTGACATTTAATATGTTGTCAGGTGGAATTTGGTCTGCAAGCAAAAGCTAAACCGGTTATTGTCCCGCAAATTGAATTGTTAGGGTCGACGCTGGAGCCTGCGTCATTGTGAAGTGATATTCTGCCGATTCATAAAACATTGATAAAGACACATTTGTGTGAAACCCAAAGCTGTTATGCTGCCATCACGAGCTGCAGTTATTTGGGGAACTGAAGAAACTTCTCTCTCTCTCTCTCTCTTTTTTTTTTTGGTCCTAAAATTACGACGCTGATACAGAGATTCCACGTTTCCACCTTTTACGTTGTTTATTGATTGTGAAACTAATGCCCTCAATGCTCCACAAACCCATTAATCGGGTTGGCTGTTTTGATCCTGCACATTAATACCATCACAATGAATTTACTGTCGCGCATATCCCCTGTATTCTTGATTACATTGCTAACTTTGTTATGTTGTTATTACATTAGGGGCTAGCAATATCAATTCGAATAACGCCTGTGGAGAAATGGGGTGGGGGTGGTGGGGGGGAGGGGTTGGCGGTGTGATGGATGTCCCTTCAGAATACGATTAAAAATTTTTAACAATCACTCTTCAAAACCCTGTAATCAATAACACGTATGTATTTATAATGACTAAATTTCAGAAGTAGTTTCCTGGAAATGATAAAGTCCCTGGCCCAAACGGAACACTGCCCCACCCCCCACCCACCCAACATCTCCGGATGTAGCGCAAACTATTCTATTTGCAAGCACTGTATTGTTTACTTACTGGCGGGGAGTTGCTTGAGGAAATTTACATCTGTTTTTAATGATTCAAAACATTGCCCAGTAAATATTAATTATTCTAGGCAAATAAGTTCAATCTGCCGTGAAAATGTCGTAAAGAGGTGACATCCGCTGATGTAGACGTGGGCGCAGGGGTGGAACAAAATTCAGTTCTACTTCCGGGGAGGGAGGAAGGGGGGGGGGTTGGTGGTGGTAGGCCACTGGCGTACCAACTGGTGAAGTTGAAGTCATGTTCCCTTTTTTAACAAAGCACCGAGTGCAGTTCCAAATGCCCGCCCAACCCCCCCCCCCCCATGGTTGGAAACGCGGAGTGCGGATGAACATTACCACCTTTTAATGGAAATTTGCATTCCACTGGAACCGCGTCTGGCCTCAGAATTATCGTCTTTTTTTTGGGGGGGGCACCATGGTAACAGATATCATGCCAATGACTTAAAATGGCCATTAACACCCTGCATACACTATGCACACTTTGCTGAGCAAATGAGCGGTAAGCACATGGCCGGTGAGCACAGGATCGGTAAATACACGACCAGTGAGAAGATGACTGGTAAACACATGACCGGTCAGCAAATGACCAGTAAACGCATGGCCGGTGAGCAAATGGCCGGTAAGCACATGAGGGGTGAGCAAATGACCGGCAAGCACATGAGCGGTGAGTAAATGACCGGTAAACACATGACCGGTGAGCAAACGATTGATGAGAAATGGCGGGAAATCAAATGACCGATCAGTACATGGCGGTGAGCAATTCACTGATGAACAAATATCCGGTCAGTATATTGTCAATGGGTAAATGACCAGTGAGTAAACGGCCCATAAGAGACCATTGTGACGTCAGTCCGGCGTCCATGTGAATTCGCAACGTGATCAAGGAAATTTTTAACCTTTCTTGAAACTGAGATTTTTGGTGGGTTTTCCCACAGCAATATCGCGACGTCTATAAATTACGTCAAACAGGCGATCTAGAGCTGTAGTGGAAGTACAGGCGATCTACAGCTGTAGCGGAATTACAGGCGATCTAGAGCTGTAGCAGAAGTGCAGAAAAATGTAGTATAAAACATAGCCTCCGACCAACCATTGGTTCGCCTTGTACAGTGATATTATCCTCTTTCGTTTAGAAAGATTGCCAGATACTGCGAAACGGTTCTGAAGCTGAGGTAATAAATACACCATAACATTATGGTATTATCGCTCGCCGGAACTGAAAACATTGTTTAGTTATGATCTGTCTGCTTGGTGGACTGTTAATGATATCCACTCCAAAGCGTAGCGGCTCGGGTTCGATCCCCGACCAAGGTATTGTCACTTTCAGTACACCCAGCCAAACAAATAATGGATAACACCAGGGTGTGCGAGCGTGGCTTGTCGGTGGCATACCGTGACTGGATGCCGGGCACTCACTCTCAATGTTCTCGCAATGCGCATTTGACCCGATTACCGCCCCAGTCTGTGAGGCGTTGGGACTGATGATAGGTTTTACGTTCTGAACAGATGGCCAAGATATCTATAGAACTGGGTGAACAAACCACGTGTTTACCCAACAATTCAGTCAAATATTTGCATGTAAATACAATATGATTGAACATGCCATACATTCGCCATGTGGTAACATATGGTAACATATGGTAACATATGGGAATCTACAGTTGTCGAAACCTTTCTAATGTTACTGTCATTTTATTATTAAAGATTAGTAATGGTCTTTGTTTAAAAACAACAGTAAGAATCGCTTCGTAATAAATAAAGGCAAGACTTTGGCCTTATGTGGAGAAACTTCTGGATAATTATCCCACGAAATGTAAGCAGTAATAGCTTCTTCTTCGTGATGGTTTTACAAATGGGTCTGTGATAGTTGCCAGTGCTCCTTGAGGCTATAAAAGACGGCTAGCTATATATACATGCGCTCATGAAAGAAACAAGCAATTACACAGGCTGCCTGCGTCCATAAAGGCATCACAAGTATTAATACAAAAGTGTTTATTTTTTATATAACGACTGGGACAAAATGGCACATAGTGAATAATTCAGCAAAAAAAAAAAAATTCAATGATAAAACGAAACAAAATAGGTGACTCTTTGATGCAAATGACTATTTGAGGAACAAATGGTGTAGGTAATAGAGCTGACTACCTAGAGTTTGTATTTTTACAGGATATTAGCTGATTTCCACTGTCTTTGACTGTCAGGGCAGTATCACCCTTCTATTTCGCATGTGCGAAACATTGATGGGATGAAATGAGCCGTGCTTCAGTCTTGCTTTAAATGCTTGTGGGTTACTCCAACGCTACAAAAGGATAAAAGGTGCAGAATGCGATAAAAATACGATATTGATATTACCTTGGCGTAATCTAATTTCATTTGTTCATGGCACTTCTACTTATGGCATTTAATTAACAGAGTCTCGATAAAAAGGAATAATGCTGAGATGAAAGTAAACACAGAATCTTCATATAGTCACAATTCGCCCTTCATTACGTGATCAAAATGAACAAAAAAATGCGAATGTAAGTGATTGAATTTATTGGATTTTCACTTTGAACATGAATTTACTTGGAGCAACTAAGGAGGATTTATTTTCTATTTCAGCGCCTGGATGGCAATGGTTATTTTAAGCCTGTTGTCATAAGCAATGAAAAGTGCAAATATATAATATCAAATTCTATTGGATAAATGATCTTGTGGCAAACTACTGTGGAGAGGATTTAAAAAATGGTCCTATTCGTGCCTGCGTTCTGACTCATCTTTTCGTTCTAAATATAGAGCCTGGAATAAATCACAAACTGAACAAAATCAGCTAACAAATTAAGAGTGAGAACTGCAATATTTTATCATTAGATGTGCCTCGCGGCATTCTGCTCAGTTACCAAACATGACTGGGCCATTGTATAAGGATGAAATTCGCGTAAAAATCACGCGATTGGTCAATGGCACGTATCACGCTCACGTGATCGATATTGGTGGGAATGACACGATAAGAGTTACGGAAGCTCCGTATGATCACGATGACAAAGGCGCCCTCCTTTACGTATGCGCTGTTATTTTTATATACGGATTTTCCATAATTCTAATGATAGCTTCTTTAGCAAATAAAGACAGAAAATCAGATAAAGGAGTAAGCAAATATGTCAAGGATATCGATCGATTAAGGCGTCTGGAAAGACGGCAAGAGAAATTTAAGATGAGGTTAGCAATGCAGAAGAAACGTGTACGGCATATTCTCGGTGCGGATACAGCAGTTTTGGGGAAACCCCAAGATTCGAAGCGTCCTAGTTTAACATCGGAGGAACAAGCTTCAATGTGTGGCATCAAACTGACGTCACTTTGGGCTAACGAAACAATGAATACTGACGATGACGATGTTGCCCAGGTTACTGGAGAGTCACGTGTTGCTGACGTCACAATAGATTTTTGTAAGAGTGCTGAGGACATAACAGATCAAGGAGACACCAGCGTAGTATCAGCGTTCATATTACCTGTACCTCCGAAATCGCCCCGATCTCCTTGCTTTAGCCACGACAGCAGCAACGCGGAAATGACTTTGCACCCTGTATTTGAACTTGATGAGGAAGCAATATTTGTTTAAGTAAATCATTAAAATGAAGACACCCGCTATCCATGACGAGTGGATGTACCCCGTTTTTCATATCGTGTCGTAATTGATTGGCAGTTTTACAGCTTGCAGTATTACGTACTATTTCTGGATATATATATATATATATATATATATATATATATATATATATATATATATATATATATATATATATATATATATATATATATATATAAAATTATTATTATTATTATTATTATTATTATTATTAAATTTTATTTCTACCTTTCGTCATAATGGCAACATCGCCCTGCCTTTTTAATCACCACATGACTGCGTAAAATGCAATTTTGCGTCGCAATAAAATTTACAAAGTTATAAGCGTTCAAACAGGTCCCTCAGTTTATTTTAAAGGCAAGAGTGAAATAGCAGCTTCCATGTGAATATTAGTGGTCTAGACACCAAACGGCTTCCTCTGTCATTAATTATTAGCAAGCGCTGCATAATGTAGCGGTTAACTGGTCAGATCCCCAGCAGATATCGGCCCTTTCATATGTCGTTCCAACCTCATGTGGGCGTCGCTCAGCGGAAATTTATTCCGGCTTAACTGTTACATTGCTCAACAGTTATGCCCATTAATACTAAAGCCGCTTAACGGTACTTTGCTGAATAGTTTCGTCGATTTACATTTTCGTCGCTCAACGGTTACATCGTTTTTGTGACTGCGGACCGTAAATTGACATTGAACAGGGGATTGCAGGCGATGTGCGTGAGCGATAATGCCAGTTATGTTGGTTGGTCGATTTCCGATGTTTGCTTGCGTTGACTCCAGCGCCGCCAAATACAAACATAAACATAAGATGTCACACCTTCCAGTGCTAACTTGGACAATCTTTGCCAAATGTGCCATTGAAGCATTGCGTTCTACTCTATCAGATAAAAACGTTCGAACAGCAGTAAAGGTTAATTTTGTTCTACTAACGTAGACATCAGGAATCTTAACCGAACATATTGTTACCCTATGGTGAATATATTTTAAACGACAAATTTGGACATATCCTTGTTGCTTTATACAGGTTCAAATGAGTATGTGGTTGTCATATGTTTACCATATACATGGTAGACATATTGTTGACCATACATTGCTAAAAGCCATCGCAATATGCTTGGTAATATGTTAATGATATACGGTAATCGCAGTTTCAAACATATGGTGACCAAATAAACTGTCAACGTGTTAATCACATGTTTGGCACATATCTCTTTTATTGATTTAACTCTTTCTATTAACATGTGTTAACTATATGGTAACAATGATGACCATGTGTGATTCGACCATAAAAACTACTTTAAAATATAGTCAGAATGTGTTAGAATATAGTAACTATATGTTGAAATACCCAGTTTAAATCCCTAAGGTGTCCAGACACTTTCCAACGGAAATTTTTCAATCGGACACTTTTCAACAGAACTGGACACTTTGAAAAATGGGGCCGGATATGATATCTTTAAATAATCAATATATCTGTATGCTGAGAGGTATATCTTTCTCACGAGTATATCTCTGAGTAAGTGTCAAACTGCATCCAGTAGGTTTACATGCAAGGGAAAAGAAGAACTAGAACGTTTTCGTTACCGCGTAACGACAATTGCACTTGTAGCCGCAAAACTATCGTTGTGAAGACTTAAAAATCAAGAATTCTCTAAAAAAAATCTTTAATAAAAGTCATGTCAAGTTATCAATTGAATCAAAACTGAACGTAACACAGCTTTTGACATGGTCGATAAAGGGTAGATTTATTGTGGTTTTCGTCAGTAATAGGCCAAATCGCAACATTGAACCTGGTTGTAATTTGGTTTTGATTGGTTCCAACCATAGATCATGAGAAAAGCGCTCTTTATACATGACGTTGATTTTTACTGTAAAAAAACCATCTTTTTTTCGAACCTCAGTTAACATCATCTCCGACTCAATGTTGAATACATTTGAATACATTTGGAAAAACCTGCGATTATGAAGACGTCTAAAATGTTTCGGTCACAAGCAAAAAAAAAAAAAAAAAAAAAAAAAAGAAAAAAAGAAAAAGAAAAATATTGTCGTGAAAATTAAGCCTGGTTGCTTCGAGAATTGACGAAAATTACCTGTTGGTCAAATTGTCGATTTTTAATTCGTAAGTGGTCTTATGACCGGTAGTGATTTGGTATGGACACAATTTTTACCATACCCGGATTTCTGCTATATGGATGTCCATAATCATCGAAAACCCGAAGCTGATGAAGCAATAAATGTTTACTGAGGGAAAAAGTATAATAACATCATAAATATTTATGTGACTTATATCGTAACAATCTTGTAACCAACGGACGGATTTTCTTCGATTGTTGTTTTTTTTATCGAGTTAAGGAAATCCAAAATGGCATTTATAATGTGAAAATAACTTAATAGAAAGTGTGGAGGTGAGTATGTTCTACAAACGGGAGAGAAGCATTCCTAGTGAAATATCTGCTGTTCAGCCGAACGGCAAAGATACAGGACATAGTACATATTTGCTGGGAACAGGACAATTCCCCCCCCCCCCCCGACAATTCCCCCCCCCCCCAGTCGAGCCACCACGTCGCAATTGCAATTTACATGCCTTATTCAAACCAATGAACTTTAAGTTGGCCACCCCAGTGCAGCAAAAACGGTTTTTTACATGTACATGTACATGTACTGCCCACGAATCAGGTTTTAAATGACAGAAAAACCTTTCGTTCAAGACAGAAGAATTTTGCATTTTTTGATTTTAAGGTATTTAAAAATAAAGACTTTGGCATTCAAAGTAAAATAAAATTAAAAATTAAGTGTGTGTAGGGGGGGGGGGATAGTCCTCGGGGGGAATTGTCCTACGGGGGGAATTGTTCAGGGGGATTGTCGGGGGGGGGGGTTGTCTGGGGGTGAATTGTCCTAGACCTGTCCAGCCATAACCGTATAGGAGGAAATCGTGTAACAAGGCTATAGAAAAAGAAAGGAATCGTACGAACTCAATAAATTATAGGAATTGAACACCCCAAAGTGTAACTAGAAGCTCATTCCGCTAGCGAAATGTTAAACACTTGACAAAAAATTAAAACGCAAAAATACTTCCTTCAGTGGGTTATTTCTTGAATAATATATTGCAATCAACACAGCTTGAATACGTCTTATATAAAGGCCGAATAGCGTTTGGTTGTTGTTGACTTAAAGTTTTATTGACTGATCAGATATACGCCTTGTTAACACTTGACAAGCCTTTGGCAAGAGGGGTCTAGGACAATTCCCCCCCCAGACAACTCCCCCCCCCGACAATCCCCCCCCCCCTTGAACAATTCCCCCCGTAGGACAATTCCCCCCGTAGGACAATTCCCCCCGAGGACTATTCCCCCCTCCCACTTAACTTTTATTTTTATTTTATTCTGAATGCCAAAGTCTTTATTTTTAAAATACCTTAAAATCAAAAATGCAAAATTCTTCTTTCGCTCTTTCGCTAGCGGAATGAGCTTCTAGTTATTTATTTACGCAGCGAGAGCTCGCACAAAGCTCAATGAGCAAATGTGTATTCTGTGCTGTCGTTAAATGCTACGCATTAACTTGCAAAAAATACACTCTTTTTCACATAGCGTTTTAACAAAGAAAACGAAATGAAAGGCGAAAATAAAAAGTGACATGCACATGTTCAGATCAAGCTCTTCATAAGTCCCAAGTTTCATGGTCGTAGGGCCCATAGTGTCAGAGAAGAAGAAGACACAAAAAATCGGAAAAACTGTCAAGAGGAAAAAAAAGGACGAATTTTGCTCGCACAAATTCATATAACCCTTGCAAGCCAAAGGCTTGTCAAGTGTTAATTACAGAGCTACTCTAACTGCAGTTCTTAGTGCGATACATATTGCGATAGGCAGTGTCATTTGATTAAACATTGTGTTATTCCAACAACAATTTGTATTTACTTTTATTTAAACAGTAGATCCGTTCAAGAGGCATCGACCAATTAAACATCCGTTGTTTGTAAGGTATTGAATAAATATCACGGCATGAAGTTTTGAGGGCGTTTATATAAACACAGGTGCTGAAAGGACGACGAAGAAGAACGTTGTGTAAACGCTGATGGTCATTTTATGGATATGCGAAAGATATCGTTGCCAACTTCCCAGTAAAACATTTTTTCCTGGTTTTTATCCAATGAAATAAATAGCCGACAAAGAATCTAAGCCTCAAAGAAAATATCTAAACCTCATAGAAAATACATGGCCGATGAGTGGACGATATGTGTCGTGCAAAAGCAAAACCGAACATGCCAAAATAGAAGGATTGAAAACCCTTAGTTTTATTGAAACGTGTGAACAGCTGCGCCCTGTTCATGAATGGGAGGTCGCGGTAGTGTCTGCAATACAGAGGTAGATATGTGACAGCCAAACTGTCAAATCAGCCACATCTCAACGGGGCGGGTAATTTCAGGCGGATTGCAAAATGCCGTGTTCTACGAGGCAATGTGCCTAATATACTTGGTCACAGTGTACCAAACCCCTTTTCTTCATAGAGCCCCATAGTTAAGGAGAGTCCATTTACATCACGGTCCAGTTACACCACCCAACAATGTTACAGTGTGCCAGATCTTAGAACAGGAAAGTTTGGCAATTTGCCTGAAATGAAACATTGTGCTTGATGACCAGACTCCACACAACTGGAGTACCCGGTGTAACAGCCCAGATTACCCCCCCCCCCCCCTCTAGAGTATATCCGGTGTTGGGTGTAAATATGGACGTCCAGTTTGGTCGCACACCTTACGCGATTTGGAAATGGATCCGTGCACTAAATTGACCCTAATCCTTTGTTTGTTTAACCCAAAGATAAATACTGGGGCGTCGAAAGACAAACACGGTGGGTTTTTAAATGCTTTCTTTATTTATCAAAAACATATTTCTTTCTCTAACATTAATAAGCAATATTTATTACAATAAATTTCGTATTTTTTTTAGAAAATCAATCACATCCACTTTGAGTTCTCTTGCATATTTCTTTTTCTAACATTAATAACATTAATACTCCAAAAAGGAAAGAATAAATAATTATGTTTTTGTTAAAAACACTATTGCGTAGCAGATATATTCATAGCCAATTACATTGTCCAAATAATCAGCCAATTACACATTTTCAACTTATCTCAACCGCAAATACATGTCCGATTTAATTGTCTCATAAGTCTCTGAGAAAATTATTGTTTTATTTTTTTTAAATTTTTTTTTAATGTTTTATCTCCGAGGAGATTTACCAACAGATTAGTATTCGATATGAGTCTCTGGTATTGTCTTATTTTTATGTGCAGTTATGTTAGGATTGATATATTCTTTAATTAGAAACTCGAAAAGAAATTCTAGGTCAGTGACAAAAGTTTTTAACCTTGGAGAAGAAATTGAACAAAATTGAAATTATTTATTTATTATTTAACAAAAAATATCATAGAAAATTAGAGTAATTCGGTATTTGTAAATAAAAAAGTGATATATGCTCATAGGATTATAGGATTGTCCACCCTGTTTCCCCTTTTCCACCCCTTTCTGAAAACAGTCTTCGGAAAAAGTCGTGATGAAAATGGTCTACACCCCCCTTTTTTGTACCAAACCCCTTTTCTTCATAGAGCCCCATAGTTAAGGAGAGTCCATTTACATCACGGTCCAGTTACACCCCCCAACACCTGGCATAATCTGGGCTAGCCCACATTATACTCCAGGGTATACTTTGGGCTAGGTTATTTTACACCCCGGGTTATAATACAGCCTAGCCTATAGTATACCCCACACCCAGAATATACCCCCCTTCCCCACCCCGGCTGATTTTTTCTTTGAACTGAAATAAAGTTCAGTGTATTTCCACAAAGCAGTGATTGGTAATACTGGGATAACACATGAAATATACTTGAATATTCGTGGATGTGTTAATTGCAATGCAGTGCAATTTCCAAAATGTATTGATGGATAATTCCATCACAGAGTAGAAACAGAGGACAGTACTCTTTAAGTTTCAAGTACAGATAATCTCATAAAAGATAAGGCATTGGATGGAAATTGCAATTACACATTGATGTTATAACAATGTAAATCTACCACTTTACCGTGAATAATCCCATCACACACCGACTTATAAATCCATAAAAGAAACGATCTTGGAGCCTCGTTGAAATTGATTTAATCGGCCCATTACAGGAATCAACATTCTGAAATAAATACATTGTCGCTGTCACTGACTATTTTTCCAAATGGACAGAAGCGAGTGGAATTCCAGACAAAAGTGCCAAAATCAGTGGCACAATGTTTGTACACCGTCGTGTGTCGCATGGCATGTATGGATTCTCTAATCAGTGACAGGGGAAGAGAGTTTGTAAGTCATGTTGTGGACAACCTTTTGGTTCATCTCGACTGGGATCAGCTTATTCCCGGAGTATTGTTTGCGTATCACACGTCCGTTCATTCTTCCACAAAGTGCACACCATTTTGAGGTTAAGTATGGACGCAAAGCTAAACTTCCTTTGGATATAACGTACTCAAATATTAACTAGAACCGCGCTAGACTGGACCGTGCCGAATCGTTGAAAACCTTGGCCAACGTTTATCACGTCACAAACCTTAAGGTGTACTCAACTGAATCAGCGCCATTTGATTCTGTGTCGCCTGAATCAGCGCCATGTGATTCTGTGTCGCCTGAATCAGCGCCATGTGATTCCTCAGCCCTTGAATCCGATCCATGTGTTTACGCGTCTCCTGAATGCATTTCATGTGACCCACCGCCAGCAAAGCGGCAGCTAAGCCTGTATACTCTGGAAAGAGTAGGCCCCTATCGCAGCCACAGCGTTTGTAAAGAACCAAGGGCGACAGAAACTGTTACTTTCATGCGATCATTTCTATTGTGACGGGAAGAGAAAATGCCACCTTTCAATTCGTGATAAAGTTGTTGAACATATGACGGACCCATTAACGCTTCACTAAAGAAATACCTTAGTTCCAATGTTCATGACTACATCAATAGTAGCGGAATGAATAGCAGTGGAACCTTGGCTACAGATGGGGAGAATCTGGCGACGGCCAGTCTTCTCGTCATCTACTGGAAAGTCGGAGACCAGCTGGACTGGATAACTTATCCTGCGTCTTTCTACAACGATTGTACGAAAAAATGGGACTATATTTGCAAAACGTCTCCGAGCATTTTAATGTAGTTATTGGTGTTGAACAGTGTTGAACATTTGAGAACATTCGGCGTGCACTGGTAGACGTCGTTAGTGGCGGTGGATATTAGTACATAAAGTCAGTTTTACAGATCCAGGATAGCCCAGATTATACCCGTAGTATATTCTAGGCTACTCCAGATTATACCCGGGTATAAAGTGGTCAGGGGGTATATTCTGGGCTGTTACATTGGAGTATTTACTTACAAATTCCATGGTCTCGTTAATTGCCCTCTGTGATCATACAGATAAAATGGGATACCTGTTGTCAAATACAATCAAAATGGAGTGAACAATTGTGTCTGGTGCCACGTCTTATGCAATTTCTTTGGCGTTCGCTTTATTGTGTGATCGCACCAGTGCAAGTCTTTATGTACTCAAATCAATTAATAACAACAATTTCCTGATCAAGTAATTGCAATGCCAAACAAGCTAAGCGAGTGCAATATGTAACAAATTAAATATCAAGATTAACAAACCAATTAACCTGCTAACTGTCCTAAAATATTCAAAAAAGGAAAGAATTCAAATGATGAAGTTTTGTGTAAAAAAAGCTATATGACCGTTTCACGTTTGATGAACATTTGTAGTCTTACGTGTTTATTTATATTACTTTATTTTCATTTCTACAATTTGCGGGATAAATAATGAAAAACGAAGTGTGCAATTGCTTGTAGACATGTTTAAGGACGCCAGTGCCAGTCAGATCCCAAGAATTAGATGTAAGAAATAAAATCCAACCAAAAATTGCAGTTATTTTTTGCTTTTTAACCACACCAGTCTCCTTTTATTTATACCACAAACAAGTATACACAGGAGAACACAGGAGAATAGATAACAACCAAAGTGCATGAAACGCGTGAACAGATTCTCAGGAATCTGCACCTAGGAGGAGCGGGGGTAGCGATGGGGCTGGTTAGATAAAGTATTTCGGGATGCATCCGAATATCTTCAGCCACAGTGCACTGTGGCTGATTTTGAGTCTGACCGCAACATATTTATTGACTCGATCCCTAGCCCGATTCGATGCAGCGTTGAGAATAGTATGACGGAAGGTGGGGTTAGGTTTCATTTCATGGAGAAGAGAATAGGGTAAATGATGAGTAATTTTAGCCAAAAAATCATAAGCTCAGGAAGTTTTGAAAGCCTGCCCCTTCCTGTCACTCTGGAGGTCACTCTATAGCTCTCATAATATTATTTTAAGGCGTCAGCTATTTGTTTTACTTTAACTATTTGTTCAGCCCTAATACGGATCGAATCTGGAACGAACTGTAAAACCTATTAGAAGGCTATCGTAAAATGTAAGCATACAGTCAAATTGTAACGAATGCAAATTTAGTTTTGTAATGTTTGCCACTGTATCAAAAAAAAATCCAACGGCATAATGGGAGTTTTCTTGAAAATATCAGATTAAGCCGTGCGACATAAACAGCACCAGTATTCATTTCATCTAATTTAATAACTTGCGACATGACACCCTCTCGAGTCTACATCCTACACCTTATTTAAGTTGCTAGGGATCTCAACCTTTGGCGATGTCATTGACAACAAGCTGTCTGATGTGTTATTTCCTCAGAGCGCCAAAACTTTTCGGTACATCATATTCCGATTACTTTTCAATGCCATAGTGAATTTAATTCTTTCTTATTTTTAGCTTTTGATTACGCAAAAACTATCTATTTTGCAAATTCTTTCTTTTCGTGTATGGCAAAATATTTTGGTGATGATTAAGTAATCGATATTCATTTATAAAATTGGGACAGGTGCTATGCAGATGGAAAACACAGCCAGTTACACACATTCAAAACCATGACTGAATCTGACATCATATGGACAATTTGAAGTCGTTGTATAAATAAATGTGAATCTCACTTCATTGATACTGTGCAGATAAATGCAAAGCTTGAGTGGGTACGAGGAACTCGGTGGGACGGTATAAGGAGGGAGTCTAAAAGAATTACTTTATTCCACACTTTGTTTAATTGGTTTTATTGTCTGATAAGGGAGATAAAGAAGATGATTATAATGTGTTTTACTTTATTTTAAAAGTACACATCTTGTCTGTTTTAATTTTGATAGCTAGGAATTAAACCTAAATAGTTTAATTGACGATATTTTAAAAGATTTTTATTTATATGCTGGCTGGGTAGGGATGAAAAAGGAATTATGATGACAATAAAATATGACGTGGACAAGTATTCGTAATAAGGTTTTGCAACACAATATTAGTTCGCAAATTGTTTTGTGATTAAGCTTTATTTCTGATCTTTATAGTAAATGAAATCTCAAAGGAGTTTGAAAGTCGTAGAAACTAGTAGAGTGCACTAGCGTTAAAGTCAAAATAATAAATATTACAAAAAATGGTTAAAGTTAAAAACTAATGCTTAATTTGATGAATTTATATAAAGATAGAGCACGTCAGAGGCTGTATCTGTCACTGATCTGTTCTGATAAACTCTGTCGTTGTAGGATGAAAGCTGGCTAATGATAAATCCTAGCTGGAGGCTTAAGTAAGAATATTTCCGGATGGCATTTAGGTTCAAAATTATGGGGTGTTTTTGTCATGAAGTTGTTTGTGCAAGGTCATTTGTCAATGGCTGTTCATATAGCGATGCCTTATTTTGATAACAAAGAATGAGGGCAAATTAAGGTTATTGAAGCAGTGCAGTCACCCCCATTTTAATTACCCAAACGCTTATGGAGACTTGCCTCACATACATTGTTCGTTCAGTATGAAATAAAAGGCGCTTATATTGTTTTAGTACAGTGGACTAGAAGGCCATATATTGAATTCGTAATATTTAATGACTAGTAGATTCCCAAAAGAGGTTCAGCTTCAACCTATAGTGACAAGTTACCAATATTCCTATTGCTAATTACAGCTTTTTTTAACGCGATTACCACATGTTTATCTTACACTGGTCATAAGCTTGTCTCTTAGTGTTTACAGTAACTTAACAACGAAAAGCATCAGAAAGAAGTTAATCCAGCTTCAGCTGGAGATGAAGTATTCGACAAGTACTTGAAAATTGCAGTTGTATTATTTACCTTTGATGAATTCGAGTTGTTGGCCAACTGAATTAGATTGTTTCTTTTGGGCTTTAGTTAGGATATTTGACATTTATGTAAAAGTTTGAAGATCACTTCAATCAACCCCGCTGCACTTACCTTAAGGTGCAGCATGCCAAAGGACCAAGAAGCTTCAATGAGTTGCTCCTGATTGCAAGATTTTAGCAATTTAATCAGGAACAAATGCTCACAGTTAAGCACACCAAAGGTCCTTATGAACTGTTCAAGCTCAATTGTTATTGTCAAGGTTGCAGTTGTATTTTAGCCATACAAACATAAGGAACACAGGATTTTATTATTTTGAGAACATTATTAGTTCACGCAACCTAATTGACCTTCTAGAGAAATACCTAGTACACTCTTTATACTCAGAATAGAGGCAAGCGTAAGAAAGGGATTTGTTAAATTGAATAAAAGATGTCTAATGTGTTTGAAAGATTATATCTTATTTATTGGTGGGGCCAGACAATGCATCCAGTTCATGTACTCGTGCTTAAAAGATACCAGGATTAGCTCAGAAAGGACACCAGTGTTTAGTTCTGGGCACAGCTTGAGTGTATGATCCTCGAGGCAACATATGATAGTAAAAAGGCAGAAAGGATGCCCACACTTGATGAATAATTAAAACAACTGCTGTGTAATATATGATGTCAAAGGCAAAGTCACATAAAACGCAAACGTCAACTCCGTCAACGGCAATGTATCTTTTGTTTCTGGGATTTATACTGCAAAGTCTTTCGTGTTCCAAAAGTAAAACATTTTTCAACATAAGCTATAATCAAACAGTTATGGATATAAAGAAAAGGCTTGCCCTGTTAGGTGTTTGTTATATAGCTGCGTAGCTATCATGTTCATGACTCACAGTAAATGATTAATACAGATAAGCTGGGTATTAAATTTAAGCAAGTATCTCATTTTGTTTTATCAAAGCACAAAAGTTGCTTGTAATTTTTACCTGAGAACATATTAATACTAAAGCCTTGCTCAGTTTAGGAGCTCACTGTAAGCTGCCTTCTTGTAAAAAGATATGCTTGAACATAAATATTAGTCTACTCTTTGCTTGATGCATAAGACAAAATCTTTGACAATAATTAATGAAACACCCACATAACAGAGATATGAAGCAACAGAAAAACCAGACACGTTTTGGTAAAAAATCAGACATGGGTGTATATAAATCAAAGTTGCATATTAAATTTCACAAACGTGATGCGTTATTTTGTCTTAATACAAAGCTGAAGTTAGCTTTACTCACATTGAAAAATACATACATTAAAATGACAGTTAATCTATTTTCACATATTGCACTTACACTTTACCCGAACAGATTTACTTGATTATATTTATTAGAAAGAAAACTCTAGCTCATCAAAACAGCGGAAGAACATCAAGAATAAAACTATAAAATGCTTCCATTGCTACGGCAACAATCAAGTAACACAGTCAGTGCTTGAATTGCGGAAAGGTTCATCATAATAATGTGACAGAGTGAAAAAATCTTAAAAACAATGTTGCAACACAGCAGCACGCAAACCGCTGCTTCCTTAATAAGCATGCTAACACAACTTCACATTCATTTGAACACATCTATGTTTCCAATGCATGAATGAGCATCTATTTTAAGAGCTGTTTGAGGAATGGTAATTGCTCAGCTTCAAATGTAAGTTCTGCAAGTAAGTACTAAGCAATGTGATAATAAAACTGCGAAATGGGTAATATTTCCAACTACCACGCTCTATTTTTAAAACAGTTCATTTCACAACAAGGGCTTTGAATAAGATTAAAGCAATATGTTGGAGATTATACAAGTGTTAATCATTTGATTTGTATTTTGCATATATTACTAACACAGTACTCTGTTGAAAAAATAATTGGTTGACCCTAATTTTGACCTTACATACATTGCATAACTTAATATTCCTTGCATGACCTTACATTTCTTGCATTACTTTAGTTGTGTAAATGACTTTAATTCCTCGAGTGACCCCATATTACTGAAATAACCTCATATTGATTGATTTTTCGTGATTTGTGAGGTATTGATTTCAAAGTAAACACTTTCTAAAGAGGCTCAGTGACTGGCATCCCGCAATGAAAAACAGTGCTTTCCCAGTCACCACAGAAGCAAAACTCCTTTATTTGATTGCGGCTAATAAGTTTCCTTGTATTTAAAATATGAGTTGAGCAATTGTATGCTTAACGTACGCCTAATGTGATTGATGTGGCTGTATATTGATAAAATCGGGCAGTTTAAAAATCAATGTCTTTTGTTACGGGTCAAACATATGTACGGGGAACATAGCCAAATACGGTAACTAATAATTCAATTGAAACCAATATGCGTGTTTGGAATGAACACTGTCTTTATTTTCTTTATTGCATCTTTTTGTATTTTTCGGTGCAGTTCTAAAAGAAACTTAATGAAGAAGTTATTGAGATTGTTGCACGTCGTTGGTGTAACTTTGAAGTTTCCCCCTTTGAAAATTCCAGTAACTCCCTGAAGACGTATTATAGCCAATTATGGCAAAGGTTCCATATATTTGTTTTGCCAAATACTTGTTGGGAAACATACTTATTGTGGGCTCCCTAAATTCTCATTTTCACTCGAGAGATAATGTGGGATAAAAACGTTCAAACAATTAGAGAATATCAAAAGCTACGAGCTTTAGGCTAAGTTTGTCTTTCATTATGGAACTGACGTATAGACGTATAGTACATGGTAAAACGCACCCATATCACACAACAGTAAAATAACAAAAGCATTAAAAATGAAGAAACCATTTTGGCGTGAAGCATATGTTACGAATATTTATACACTTTGTTGATAATCTAAGGTTCATTTTCATGAATTAAATAAAACACTTGCATTTGAACGAATATAAAGTGACTTGCTTTCATGCGATTTATCTATTCCATTCCAGACAAGAGTCACACTAAATTGAATTTAACGCAGAGAAAGGCTACAATGTACAAAGTGACATATCACCTCAGCAGTTTCCTCAGTAAACAAAACTCAACATACTTCTGCAATAAAAATAAAAAGTGCTTTTATGAGTACTAATGTCCTAAATCGACAATAAATCCTCAACTTTTTTTCGCAGCTTATAACTATAACAGGCCAAACTGATCAAGAAAGCTGTGAATGTTTCAGAATACATGTCAATGTTGCGAATGAGAAAGTGCTACATTGCAGGGTGCAACAAAACAACAAGATCCAGTGAAACTATTTAAATATAAATAAATTATAATACGCACCATTGCGATAATGCACTCCCGTATAAAGAAATGGGAAAGGTCTTAAGGCTTACAAAACTCGAACGTCATATGTATAAGCATAAGTTACGCTGCCAAAGGTTTTGTGACAAAACCGTTTTTGCTTTGCGTAACGAACGTTGCCACGCAACACATGGGGTGTCACAGTATAAGAAAGTATCTGACAGACAACAGAAGTTTATTTTTGCTCTACTTGGCTATGAAAGCATGATTGTGTATGTTTGTGTTATAAAAGCGATAGACATGGGGCTGGTGTGCTTTATATTAGACGCAGATACTTGTGAAAGGCCAGTGACCTCAACGCTACTCGGTTCGTTCATGCACCTTCCACTGGTCACCGAATCCAATAAAAAGCACATAGACCATGAGCTCTCCCTAATACAGCACAAAGATACATAGAAGACGTTTGCTTATAAATCTGTTTCGCTTGGAAGAAGTGAATATATTCCAAATGAATTGCAAATTAAGGCCCACTGGATCGTGCAACAACTTTTTCAGAAACTTCAACATAAAACGTATATAAAATGACAAATAAAATGATAAAATCACTGTGACATCACGCATTTCATTTGGTTTCGATACATAATCTTAGTTTTCTGAAGCTATATATATATATATACACACACACACACACACACACACATATATATATATATATATATATATATATATATATATATATATATATATATATATAATATATATATATATATATATATATATATATATATATATATATATATATATATATATATATATATATATATATATATATATAAAGCTTTGGCATCGAAAAAGGTACACAATATTTGAACACATGAAATTAATACCGTAAATGCTATTGTACTTCATGAGGATAAATATTGCCTGTGTTTTATAAAGAAATAGGATTTAATCAGTTAAAAGCATTTTCGCCTGTCTTGTCAATACGTATTTCTCGCTGACAAACTAATTTACAGTTGAGGATCTTTTATTACGGCAATTTCTTATCTATCTAGCACTTTCACTGCCTTAGCGTTCGCAAAAAGTAGCTATGTGATAATTATGTAACCTTCAGTTAAAACTATTTAATGGTCACAGCGAATATTAGAATATATTTCACTTGTATAAGTTTGTAGTTGGCAGCTTTTAAAGCACTTTGTTAAGACTGTATAATAGAGGACTCTTCTCAGTTTGTTATTTCAGTCACACTAGTTAAGTTCAGATATTATTGATATGTATTGATATTTTGTCATACCCAAACAGGATGCTATCTTTGTTTTAATTACAAACAAAGAACAGGAGTCACATCCCTACCGGCTATGCTATATGAACTATGTTCTTGGGTTTCACAGACCAAATACTTGGTGTTGCCACCTTTCACCCCTTAGTCCAAAGTTTATTCAACGTCACTGTGTGACAGTGTGATTTCTCTGGATATTAAGAAAATTCGTCGTTTGAAAATATAAAACCTATTGAGATTTTTAACTAATGCTATGATTTGATTCAAAATAAATAAAAGAATTGTCGAAGAATATGAACACTCACCTTTTTTAAATCTGTTTTAGCTATTTCATCGAGAACGTGATTGGACAATTGGACAATTCAAAAGTGGTCTTACCTAGAATTGGCCTTAATTAACAAGTGTGTAACTGAGAGGTCGTACTGTACCAAGTTGGCATATAATTGCGTTTTGAACCTGTGGAACTTATGTCAATAGAAGGAACCGGATAGAAAATATCCCTACGACTTTTCATTGAGCTCTAATGTACAGTGAAACCCCGCTATTAGGGACACAAAGTGACTGAATAATTTTGTCCCTAATGGCGGGGTGTCCCTAATTTCGAGGTTCTGTTTTGTCTGACAACTACAACTAAAATCTTTGGCTATTTTTCTTACACTTTTTCCATCACTAGCTTTGATTATTTTAACTTTATCAGATAGCGAAAGTTCGTTCCGTTTTCTTTTCACACCACCGATATTCAGACTTAACACCTTGTATAACATCTTAACTGAGTATAAAGACAATGAATTACTTGTTCCTTTATACGCATTTTAAAAGACGGAGCACATGTCAATAGGGTTTAGTAGTATAAAGCTTCTCTCTTAAGTACACAACTTTTGTAATAAGCCCTATTGCCTTTACATGCACTATGTTCAATATAATGTACTCAATACCCACAGATAACAATAGCGAAAAAACAAACACTGCCGAGTAACAAGCTGGTAGGGGTTGTTTGCATAACGTACAAAATATGGGCAGCAACTTGACTGTCCACAATAGAGGGGTTGTTTTAAATGTGTAACCGTACTTACGGGATAAAAAGAGTGTCCCTAATTCTGAATAGAGGGGTGTCCACAATAGAGGGGTCTAGATATAACAGAACTCTATGGTCTTTTAAAAACAGACTGACAAATGCTGTCCATAATTCAGGAGTGTCCATAATAGAGGGGTGTCCATATCCGGGGTTATACTGTATGTCAGGTAGCGATTGCTTTCCTGTGAAGTGATCAGATTTGAGGCCTATAAAGTGGTGCGCCAACATCATAAAATATTTCATATAGCGTTTATTCGGAGTTCAAAAGTTTACAAAGTTTTTAATGGTTTAAATAACAAGGACAATGAAGAACGAGATACGTAAGATATCGAGACAGACGCAGCTTGAGTTTTGTTATTCATATTGTTTCCTATTTTTTTGTCCCCAGTCCACTACAGGACCATATTTGTTTTGTGGATTTTTGCTCTCACTTTCGACAATCCAATATTCGAAATTGTTGTGCAGTAGTTTAAATCAAAAATAGTAGTAAAGGCCACCAAATACCATTAATGGATTAATATATTAGGTTTAAATGAATCTGTAATCAACGCTGAGAAATTTTTAAGAAAACATCTGTTTAAGATGTTTGAAAATTTAAAATCTGCATTCCTAAAGTCCTTTAGAATAAATACTGTGTTAGAAGGATAAACCATAGTGAAATGTATTATCTAAAATAGACCCCACCAGAAAGAGAAAACGCCGGCGACTTTAGACCGCATGGCACTGGCTAGTGAGGAGCATGCTGGGTGACATGAGACTGCCCTGGGGTGAAGCCCAATATACCTTAAGAGGGGAGAGATCGTTGTGACCTAATGTGTGATAGAGAAGTAGCGGACAAAGATTAAGTAAGTGAGTAAAAAGTAAGTAAGAAAGCAAGTAGGTACGTTAGTAAGTCGCCGCCAAAATACAAAATACAAAAGCCTTACAGTGCACGGGTTTGTTTGCAGGCTGCAACACTTGAGACATTTAAAAACTTACTTTTTTATTCATTATTTATAAATAGATTTGTCAAGTTATATTTTACGAGATAGAATTAAGAATAAGGTACTTTTATTCCTAACTTCTTTAAAAAGTATATACAATACAATTTTCCTATCTGGATGAACCCCCACAACTGATATAGCGACAACTGATCTAGTCTAACTCAGTTTTAAATAGCCCAGTTGTCGTTAAATTAGTTGTCGTGGATTCATTATTTACTGAATTACACTATTTAGACCAGAGATGTGGATTGTTTTCACTGTCTCGAATGGGCAATTTGTCACAAGCAAACAGCAGCCTCATTATGCTAGTACAGGTCACTAAAGGTCACTTCTAAAAAGGCCAAAATGAGCTCACAAAATATAGAAATATCAGAAAGGCGCAAGTTTTTCACACATCCTCTGGAAAATTAATATATAAAATGACAAAAAGGTAAAAATCATCAGAGTGGCAACCAGTAAAGTGGAAGAATTAATCGTATATAGAAAATAAAATTAATATTTAGCTATGTATCTTTCTTCTTTATATAAATTAAGCTAATTGTTTTTAGTTTTATTACCTTACCACTATCGTAAAACATTAAAACACAGAATTGTGCCTTATTGAGAACAACATACCAGTTTCAAACTGGTATACAACAACATGCAAACTTGGTGTCAGTAGAATTATTCAAGCCAGGGATTGGAACAATCACAGCATACACTAGTACAAATGTATTCACTTTGATTTATACTTTCGTTCACATTAATCATTCAGCCATGTTCATGAGTTGCTCGTCTTTTCAGGAGTTTTCGGTATTTTCTGCCTCTGTGATACGCCTTCTCACGTGGCTCTTGAATTTAGCCGATGGTGATATACATGCTTGTAATTTCTGAAGACAAAAACAAAGAAAGACCATTATTATCTTACCTAATCTGTGAAGACATAAAACGAGGCGAGTGTTTCAATTTATTTTCTTAGAAGTAATGTCCATACTTGCGGACTTGATGGTATATGTAATGACACAAAATATGTGCCTGCACTACTAAAAAATATCAACTTGTAGTTCCACAAAATATCAACTTGTACTGCCACAAAATATGTCCTTGCAGTAATTTTACTCGCGGCACCGCATAGCATTGTTTTCTTTCAAAAGTAGTAAATAGAAGGAATTTACCTCCCAACAGCTATCCGCTGGTGCTTGAATAAAACGATACAAGGCCAATGTAGGCAAGGGAATGAGTGAGGCGCAAATCAGTACCCAGCCTCCGGTCTTAGCGCCCCATGGGTACTGGTAGTCCCCGAAACCCACGGATGTCCACGTGACTATACTGAACAGGAGGATATTGAACAATATTGAAAAGGAATAAAAAATGAGTAAATAGCAGTAAAACATTCGTTAAAATAACGCCGGAACAAGTTTAGACAAAAGTGCAGTTCGAGGTTTTTTTTGATTATTGTGACGTTTTATTCCTTAAAATGAGCTTTTACGAGTAAAAGCGTAATTCGCTTTCTCCCCATTTAGATGGTGTTTCCTTTTATTTAAATTAGAATCAAGCAAAATAGAAATAGAAATAGTTCCGGCCTAGCCCTAATTAATCAGGGAAGTGGAAACTAAGTCAATACCACATTCACTTTCTGTCAGCCAAAGATTTCGAAGCCCTCCCAAACGGTAGGGGTAGAAGGATGCGAGCAACAACCCTGTGGATTAGAGAAGGCAATTACGCTGTTGCAAGTAAAAGCTTATTTTATTGAGTAAAACTACAGCTTTACTTCGCAATAGCTTCGGATTCAAATTTTGTAATTTCTGTTTTCAGAAAAGACTGAAAAGGACAAGGTAAGCATGCCATTCTGCATGAGGAAAATCTCTTAGAATTATCTTGTAGAAGCGAGCAAACTAAGTGATGATCAAAGAGCTTCAGTTAAGGGAAGGCAATAAAGATCCTCAAAATTGAAGTCCACTTCTTTGAACTTCCCAAAGAGTAATACGGATGAACATTCCGCGGGAGTATAGATAACCCACTCTAACTGAAATTGGCCAATGTTTACCCACTTTGACCAATGTGAACTAAGGGACTAGACATTATTGAACCAAGAGTGTCATTTCGTTCAGATCACTTGTCCCTGTCGGTTTACAAACGTCAGATCGGTCCAAGTGTTAACACTCAGTGTCGTGCCAAGATCAGAATCTAATTCTCCCGCGCCCATAGCAAGACTTAAAAATTGGCTTGGGAAACCTGGCAGACATTGTCCTTTAAACGGTGTAGCTAGTTTGTGAACCGCTATTCAGACAACACTCAACTCCAACCAGATTATGTGCGAGCGATTGAAGAAAGGGTGAGGGCCCAACCACATCTTCCTAAAATGAACAATCAACCCGTTAGTGAGACGTCCGACCACATTTCCACCTTCGGATTTTCAACGACGACATGCCCTTTCATACCCCCCGTATGAAAGGACATGCCTTCGTTGAAAATCAAGCACGAATTTTTAATCCTTTCTTACCTATCTTATTGCTGACCAAAGCTGCTTTTAAAACTGTCTGTAATGTAGTTGCAACTAAAATTACAGGCAATTTTAAAGACAGATTATAAGTCTAGTCCAGGCTTTTGACACCCTCATTGACTTGGAGAAAACGAACGGAGCAGTTGAGAGGCTGTAGGAGGCAACTAAAAAAGTAACGGTTTTGACCCACTTGGAAGCACCTCCCAAGCCTTCATAGAGACGTTGCAAGCTATAATTTTTTCTAAGCTTTCTGATTTTGCAAAAGTGTCGTTCTTGAGACAAGAACCTCTTCTCTAGACCCTGCTCTGATCTTCTTCTACCTCAACAGTTGCGAGGCCTCCCTAGTCTGTTTCCGCTTGATACGCTTGGCTGACAGTTGAGCGTACCTGCTCGACCTCGAGCTGACCAAATGCGCTGCATTTTTGGCTCTTTACCCTTTGCTGCTACTGCTGGAAGAATGATCGAGGCGTCCGAAATACCACAGCTAAATCCTGGGATAGGCCCCTGCTTTCGTGGCTGAACTTTTCAATATTCCTTGGTGGGAATAACTGTCTGACATAAGGCGGGGCCCGGGGGAAGTTTTTCAGTTCCACGCTTGCACAGCAGCGCTGGTAAAAAGCCTTGAGCTCCGGGATTTGATATCCTCCTAAGCTTACGAGTCACTGTTCACAGAAAGAATCCAGACGGTACGCCTGTTGTGCTGTTCCAACGGCTCTTGGACAAGTCATCTGATGCCCGATATTGGTCAGGGCGAACCGTACCGTAATTGACAAACTGAAAGTTGCATAGTGTCCGGAGTTCACAGCAGTCTATTTTTTAAACGCATTGGACGGAACCCTCGTTTACGATACCCTATTCAACACGTTCCTCGATGGCAAGATGCCTGCGGGTTTCCTCCTAGTTGTTTTTGGGGCTGTGCTTGTAAGGTCAGAATGCCGTCAAGTTGACCCATTCTGTCTCTATTGACCGGAGCTAAGAAGTATGCAAAGGCGATGAAAGTCTTCATGTGTCTTGTAATAGCTGCCTCTCCCTCCTTGCTCAGTTATTGCCACTTGCTCTGGTGGCTGTGCACTGACTACTAACACTTTAGACTTAGCGGTATCGCTTTGAAGAGTCGAGATTGCTTTCCTGTTTGACCCTTAAAATTTTTTCTTAGTCATTTCAAAGCCTCGTATCCAGGGGTATCGGACCAGTTCGTGTTGAGACTGTAACTCCACCGAGGGCAAGCAAATATGTCTAACATTATTTGATGAGATAGACGCCGAAGTGTCTGCTGATGCCAGCTCCTCTTTGGGGTTTTGCTACGGCATCGACACAGTCCTCCATGGCGGGATTATCGTACGTATCCTAATTTGTTGGTGTTTCACGTTAACAATTTGTTGTAGCTCTTTTATTTGTTTTAGAGTTGGGGCTGTGCTTGTATAGTCGGAAAGGCCGCCAAGTGGATAGATTCTGGCGCCATGGACAGGAAGTGGGAAGTATCCAAGGCGGATACAGTTCTGTCTGTGTGGGATGTCCAGTCGTCGGGATGGCTGCCACTTACCCTGTGTGCATTATTGAAACCTGCCTGGTCGGGCTTTGGCTATCGAGAATGCCATAGACCGTTTTGTATTTCTTTGAAGGGCTGCTCAAGCTTCGCCCAAAATCGAGTGTTCTTCACCAGTTTAATGTATAGCTCTCGTATGTACAGTCTCTATGAATGGCTTGCTCTTTGCCCTTTTATGCTTTTCTTAGTTATTTCGCCAGGTGGAGTCTGTAAATGATGCAGGGAATCAGACAGATATTATTATTAAAGCTTTAAACATAAACTTTAGTTTTTGACAATTTCCACATGAGAGGTATGTTTTGTGGCTTTTTCCTCTTATGGTCTGCTGTGTGGGAAGGGCTGCACGAAACGTAGCACATGGGAATGCAGTACGAGAACTAACATACTAACGGGTGTTGCCATGCGTGTCTAATAGCAACATGGCTGCCATGACCAAGATCTCAAGGCAGATGGGACATAGCGGCCAAGTGCCTCGAAAACGCCAAAAAAGCATCTCTCTACGCTCCAACAATCACCAGTACTAAAGAACAGTGTCTTAAAACATCTCAGTAACAAAATGGACTAACCACACTCATCGAAACTGTCCGGTAGCGAGGGAAACATAATGCTAGACACAGCTGGTGCTCAAGACAGATTTAATGGTACTGAATTGACTAAAAACTATTATGACGGCGTGTGCAATCAGCAGCTGAAGCATGTACTGTCGTAAATCCGGTGGAGAATGCGAGAAACGCTTCTCGGGCAGATTTAATGGTATCACCACTCTACAACTGCTAGGTTTATAAAGTGCTAAAATCCAAGCCTCCATGGAATCAAATTTATTCAAATTATATGAAGTGATAAATCATCACATTTTTAATTCAATAACCTAAAATTGAAACCATATCGCTCCTTTTCAACTGGCTCTCTCGATACAGAAGGACGTGTGTGTGAAAAATCAAGCAAAAAGATGATGTCATATTGACCTATTTTTCCGTTATTGGTCAGAGCTAGGCCTGAGCTACTTGCAATGCAGTGAATAAACTATTTCTATTTTACATGATTCAAATTAATTCTAAAGGGAAACCCATCTAAAAGTAGGATTGGGAGAACTAGAAGCTTTTGTAAAATAAAATTGTTGTCACACTTATTAACATACATACAGTTCGGTACATAACTAATGAAACCACAAGAGGCCCACTAGTCCGAAACTCGAGTTCTCCGAAAGTCTAGGGATTGGAAGGCTTAGAAGTACGATGACCTAGTACTCCGAAAGGGTCTTCTCAAAAGGCCCAGTAGTCTGGAGCTTCAATATACTTAAGAAGTTGGAAGACTCATTAGTCCGAAATACCATTATACGGAAGACTAAGTTTTCCGAAAACGCGCTTTTCATCTAGCGGTAAAGAAAATTAATTTCGGCACTCCGTTTTTTCCGCATTACATCATCCTATTTATTAATAGGATCTCGATCGGTTATAGGGGTATTTCGTATTCTCTACCTTCTCACCTCACACGAGAAAGCAAAACTGAAATAATTTCTACAGTAGAAAACAACTGTTCTCACTCGGAAATAATCAACTACATTTGAGACGACTCACTTTCCATTTTACTAAATATTTATGCTCGTATTAATGTTTGCCCTAACATTTTAAAAGTGTTGACGGTTTAAAAGGCAAGTGCAGTGAAGTGCTGAAAATAAAACAAAACCTTAATCTTGATGTAACAGTCTGGCTTACCCCGTGTACAGTATCGCTGGTAGTTAAGTCTAGCTTTCCTCTCTCTTATAACGAATAATATATTGTTGACAATCCATTTATTATCTTAATCTTCCAAAAGTTAACAAAACCCTACAATCATTTATTATCTTCATTTTTTAATCAATTGCTTTGCTTCACAAGACTGATTCTACACAATGACAATAATATCGAGATAAAATTTAAAAAATCTGCCTCTATAAGCAGTTTCAAATATTCAGGACGCTTCTTGGAGCAAATCCTTTTAGATTAAAATTGAAATGAATATCAAACTAGAGCCGATAATTGGGCAGAAAATTCAAGGCAGGAGAACCAGAACTAACCATGCATTGGACAGAAAGGTCATGGACATAACGACCTCAAATGTCAAACTGAAGAAGTGTTTATTGTGGCAAATTATACTCAATTTTTTTTAGACCTTAGGGGCGATGAGTCCGTTCCTCTATCTCTCTGTCCCTCTCTCAGCCTGTATGTCCGTCCCAACCCGACTGAGTTAATTTTTGTTCTAAAAAGTCTCCTTTTCGTCTGTACAACACTCCAACCAAACATTGAAAAAAAATACACGCTCTAGTTATGTCTTCAAACACAAACACTATCGCCAGTTTTTTTTAGTGTTTAAGCTACATGCTTTAACGTTAAAAGGCTATCGAGTCCTTTCCTTTATGTTGAAGTTTTAAGAAATTCTAAATATATATATTTAGCATTAGTGCAAAAATTGTTTTTTTTTCAGCATTTTGGAGATGTTTTTTCTGACTAAAATTGGTCATCGTTGTAAGTTTTACCACATGTAAGCATGTATCCTTTTTGTCATTTCTATGCTAAAAGCCTGTTGTTTATTTTTATTGTCTAATTAAGCGATACACTCACCGTTACGAAACACGGCGAAATGTATAACCAAGACGCTTGGAAATAAATGTTGGGACCATGACCAAACATTTCTTTGTAGTTTCGCTGCAAGTTCTTCATGCCTAAAATATTCAATGTGTGATTAAGTCCTCACAACACTCAGCGGTTCATTTATTTTGTGCATTAGTGGTTTTTTTGGGTCAAGGGAATCGGAAAGCATTCCGATTGTCGTGGATAATATTTTAAACAAGCACTTAAACTAAAAAACAATGCACTACATGTTATTATTTTTTTTTGTTACAGCTGATCTCTAGAATCAGCGTATCTGCAGCTTCGCTCAAAATTTTCAGACGATCTTACAGAAATATCGTGTAAATACCATAGTCTATCGCTCCTAAACATTTCAGCGGATCTGTAGAATTTTCTTAGCCCAAAACCAGAGGATCTGTAAGATGCGCTGATTCTAGAGATCCGCTGTTTCAAATTATCGAAATAAATTAAAGCTGAGAATAATATACATCTCGGAGTTCGAAAAAACCTAACTTCCTTTGCTAAAAGAACATAAAGGCTCACACTGAAGGAAATGTATATTATATTTTCATAAGTATTAGTTTCAGACAAAGCATTCCATGAACTGCTATTGCCTGCTTAAATCATCAAATATTGGCGGTGATAACATCGTATCTATATAATCAATACTATCCCCAGGATTTGTATTTGATTGATTTTATTCTTTTGTTTCCCTCGTGCTGCGGTGAGGGTTGGAAAAACATAAGGTAACAAGCTATCGTCGACGTGCAAGCCAAACGGACAGGATTTCGATTCCAGAGGATCACAAGGACTTGTAATGACATGACTTGGATGTTATATGTTGTTTCACAAACAAATTACAACTAGATTCAATGTTGCGATCGACGTCGCAACTTGAAATCGGCGTTTGGTCGACGTAGGAATGTTTACTTCGTAAAGTTGTTTATGAGTTCTCCTACCCCTCAAGAAATTGCGGAAAAAAGTCAAGACGGTCGGTGACGGCCATTTACTGGTTTGCCGAATTTACTGATCGATCCCAAAATCAACTCCGAGTGTACTTTGTAGTGGTAAAGTCATGTCTAAACTTCGTGATGATGAGTAGTTGTCATGTTATCTTGATGATGTGGAATTGCGGGTCAAAATCCAAGATGAAGCTCAGTTTGATCTTGGAATGGGATGAAGGCCAAAAAAAAAAGGTTCCACTTCCTACTGTTATAGGTCATATATATACTAAATGTCGAAGGTAACAGATTATCGCTTTGGGAGTAACATCCGGTGGTGGACACACAGAATGACGGACTGACGAGACAGACAGATTGGCAACACCCAAAAGTCTAGTCCCCCAGGGACAACGGCGAATGAATTTGTCCTACCAGGGGTATGAAGTCATTATATCATCGCAAACTCATGCTTTAACACCGTCTGTGAAAAATATTTTATTGTAAGGATGTCTCTGTTTGTAGCATTTCCTTTCATCCTACTTAGGTAAAGAAGAAAAAAATAGTCTTGTTTCTCACTGAATTTCGTCATTGCCCAAGCTTTTGTCTTTCCCGGAAAAAATGGTTCAGGAGTTTAATAAACGTTTATATAACAGAACACTTACATTTGTTTCTTATGGGTATTTCTTGTATGAAAATACGAGTGCGTAAGGCGCGAGTAGTGTGGACTACAGAACTTTTCTACATTCCGCGGGTAAAATGTTTTACCCGGAGGTGAGTGGGGTTTTAGGATAGGGTGGGGGGGGGGGGGGGTGGTTGAGAAACATGGATATTTTTTCCTCGCCTTATTCTAGCTTTATCCAACCTTACCATAAATCCACACTAACACCACTGACTCTAGGATTCCAATGACGAAGAGTGCGAAAGCGGTGCCATACCAGTCCACCAGCGTGAATATATAAAAACCGCCCTGCAATGATGGTAGCAACAACAATAACAGATCTCCGAAGCCCACAGAATTTAAACATTGACATTTTTTTTCGCTATTGTGAAGCTTTATCAAATTGTGTAGCCGCCAGTGTACGCCGAGGGTTATCACGTACAGATGGGGTGGGGAGAGGGGCGGGGATGGCTTGGTTGTTCGGTTGTTTGGTTCATCCCAAGACAAAGTTGTTTGGTTCATCCCAAGACAAAGTTCAGCCCAAGACAAAGTTGTTTGGTTCATCCCAAGACAAAGTTCATCCCAAGACAAAGTTGTTTGGTTCATCCCAAGACAAAGTTGTTTGGTTCATCCCAAGACCAAGTTGTTTGGCTCATCCCAAGACAAAGTTGTTTGGTTCATCCCAAGACAAAGTTCATCCCAAGACAAATTTGTCTCTTTTTATAACAGTACAATTATATTTCTGAAAAATGTATTTCATAAGAGAATTCATTGCCCCGACATTAGAAACTATGTGGGTAGAAAATTGCAACTGTGTAAAAAAAAGAATGCAGACATGAAACTTGCTGAACCTGCTGAAACATTAATCCCAAGAAAATCTTTTGATAACAAAGTCCCCCGCCAACCCCCTCCCACCCCCTCCATAAACAAGATATCACATATCCCAGCATATTTTTCCCTAGACGTGTGAATGAAGGCGTTTTTTTTTAGATACTTGAACAGTTCTTATGCTGACGTGCTGACACTGATCCTGGTTGCAGCCAGCGTCCAATGAGACGTATGCATGACTCTTACCCCTCGTGCTACAGGCTCACAGAAAGCTGTTCTAAATACTCCCACTGCACGTGACGATTTAAACTCCATAAGTCTAAGATTTTACGCAAATTGTCGAATTTTCTGAGTACCCATATTTCTGAGAACGAACATTTTTCCATTTTATGCTGAATCATTAAATTAAAAAAAAAATCGATCTAAATTGGGTGAAAAAACAGCATATCGGGTTCTTGTGGCTCTTTATACATAAAGATACGATATCTGGTACGATGTTTATGACACCATACAGCTTGCTGAGAAACATACATCGTTATTTACCTGAGTTGCGAAGACGATGCCAACACAAAACATGGAACCGCATATCACCACACTGAATGCGTACCGCCATTTGCCGCGCCTCAACACCGGAAATTCATCCATTATCATAGTAGTTAGCGTCTCCACATGAACAAGCTAAAACAGTCGGAAACATACTTGAAACAAGTCGGTCGTCCATAAAGGCGCAAAAAACATGCAGTTTATAGGGAATACAAAGAAAGACATCCAATGAGTTTCGGAAAAGTTTATTTTACTCTTTGTGGTAGAGGTGAGATTAATTTGTTCCGTTGCTTCGAAAGCTTGTAATATCTCCACTTAGGATGTGGTATCCCTTTAAATTATTAAAAATCAACAGAAATCAAATTTGCCCGTTGCAGTTCGAATAGTCCCTTCCTTTGGCCAGGCAATCAAGAGGCGACGAAATGTGTGCAGTGACATCAGTTCATTTCTGCGTTGCATGCCAAGCACACGCCATTCTGTGTTCCAGTGTTTTACAGGGGGCCTTGTACGGACCTTTCTTGGCACCTCCGTGATCCCCGCCATGGTTGCAATGGTCTGAGGTGGGATTGTCCATGGTTACCATAGTCAGTCGCCATTACTTTCCGTTCCAGTCCCGTAATAACGGTCCGGAAATGGGGAGAGACTGGAATTCAAGCATAAATTCTAACTCTTAGCTCATTCAAGAGAAAAAAGGCTAAACCCAGGGTTTTCTCAGGGATACTGGCTAGGCTAAATTAGACATTTCCATGGTTGACGACTGCTCGGCCTTGGACAAGGATTGTGTGGAGCTTCAAGTGTATATCCTCAAATTGATTTCGGAGGCAGGATGCAAGCGTCAATCGCCTAGTGATCTTGTGTGTCTGTCTTCCACAAGGTTACCAGTCTGGTGGTATCGCTGTTTTCAAATTGGGCAAAAACGCTTTTGGTTTCTGGTACTCCCTTTTCCATGGCACCTACCCTCAAACGTCAAGAGAAGATCAGAAGATGTGCCAAGCAATACAACCCATCCGATCCGACAGGAAGGTAATTATCCAGGCGACGGATTCATCTTCATGACAGATTCTTTCAAATACTGATAAGATTCGCCTTAAAACAAGGTTGATCATTGGTGCCTACGATGGGAGTCCCCCAGAGACCCTTAAAATCACTTCAGTGGTGGTGCGACCAACAGTTCCTTCTTTCTCCCCTGGTTAGAATCTAGATCAATGACTCTTGGGGCTCGAGGACCCATGGCAGGCATTCATGGCCCCAATTCTTACGTGATCGTTTCATCAACTGGTTAGAGCCCAGCACAGTCTGGATGACCGTAAACAAACTATCCACTCACACCAAAGGCAAGCAAATGCTGGTGTTCCAGGACAACTCCACCGTGGTGGCCTGCCTCAACACGCAGAGGGAGCATAAGGTCACCGAAGCGGACTACTATACAACCCAGATCCTACTACTTGCCCGACGGTTTGTCTTAGCCGAACTGGTCACATGCCAATTAGACAGACTTGTATCCAGCTTCGTCTTCCTTTCAGTTGCCAATTCACAAATCTCCGTTGGATCCCCACCAGCTCCCTCGGGTCATATTACTGTGTCAGGACCAAGAGCAAACCAAAACATTACTTCTGGTTGTACTTTGGTCGTGATTGGTTGCGACCACAGATCAACGGCTAATCAATGTCTCTGGTCTAACGCTGAGTAGTTGTCGGAAAATCGCCGTTGGATAAACGTAAGAAAATCCACATTGCATAGACGTCGGACTTGTAACCTAAAGATAAATTCCTTGTGTTATCGCTCACCGGAAATTGTAGCCATGGCAGATCACTTTGAAAGTAGGGAAGTAGACCGAAACGATATTTACTTCCTTGTCGTTGTGGTAATACGGTCACAGGTACCAAAAGACCATTCTGGGAAAACGGGACGTTTTGCCCGTTATGGTCCGATGGTCTGAGGGTACCATCCGAGGCGAGCCGGCACCATGCCCGAAACGGGAAGGCCCATTACGGTCCAGCCCGTTACGGTCCTGGGACGTTTTTCCGTTCCAGGAAGCATCTCTTTTCGTCGTGAATCTCCCCATCGAGTCATTGCAGTGATTGGGCGATTGTACACACAGTCTGGAATGGTAAAGCTTGCAGTCGAAGTAGAGCACCGAGAAATGCAGTATTTTATGCACGTTTGCTACATGTTCTTACGGCTGTTTCTCCTCTGCTTGCATTTCAGATATGACAGAGGCCAGTCTGCGGTCTCCACCGTTGCTGACTCAGTGTATTCATCCTCCAAATTCCTGTAACCCTCACTCCGTCTGTGATCGCTGCAGAACAACGGAATACCTCTGTGCAAGCAAGACAGCCCGTGCGTGGAGTGTCTACATCTCACCCAGAGGATTGGAAAGCCCTGTTACAGAATAGGGCCAAGAACGAACGCAGGAGGGATAAGCGCAAATTTCTGTCTTCAGCCTCGTTTGTTACTCGTGAAGTCATTCAGGATACCATGAAAAAGGCTAGCTCCGTTATTCTCAGCCAGGTCTCCACTCCCGTGCACGTTGACACTGGAGCAGAATCGGATGCCACTTCATCATCTAAGAGACATAAAAAATCCAAGAGTAAGGGACGTGCTTTTCTGAGACTGTAGCAGAATTGGATATCCCGGAAGGGAAAAAACAGGATCTTCTCTGTGGAGCATGGGCATCATCTCCCAGAGTGAAACCCATTGGCAGTCCGGAGGGGGGCATTCAAGTCTCCGTCTGTGGAACAAGTGACTGTTACACATATGGATACGGGAACTGTTCTTTCGGCGGTGTCAGGCCAGTTAGGCATTCCCCCGCGAGAGCATTTATCCCACTCCCCAGCTACAGCGTCTCCCGAGTGATTTTTCAGCGTTCTTGCCCATGCAGTCGCAACTGCAAAAGCAACTTTTGGATTTACAACATCAAGTACAGAAGCAGGAGAATCTGCTTAGTCAGAAACAGAAGCCCAGACCATCAGCTACGGTTTCTCGTCCTCCTCCGGAAGATCAGTCAGTGGCAGCGATGTCGGACTCGCCCCCACCTCACTTCCTACTGGATTCCAACTTCGAAATTCCCGAGACGGTCACCATCAGTGAAGAGGATTCCGTGGCCGTGCCCCCCTCGGGCCAAGTCTCTGCGTTGCTAGAGGAGAACGAGGAAATAGGGCCAATGGAAACTTCCCCTCTCGCCACAGTTTCAAGCAATAGAAAGAGGGAAATTTACACCCCATCAGGGGAACCCCAAACATCACAGCTACTAGAATCTCAGCTCCCAGAAGCAGCATCTAATGAACAGGAGTCGGAGGTTGAGGACGTAGAAGGAGGATCCGAGGGCACACCGGTGCATTCCCGTTTCCAGCTACCATTAAGGGCAATGGATCAGGTACTGTCCCCAGGCCGGGGGCCAAGACTTTGGAGAGACCCAACGGCAGCGGGCAGACGCCCTATCCGGACTCCCTCTCCACCAGACCTTACCCCGTCGGTCGAAGATGCAACCTCCTCCAGTTCCGCTTCCACGATCGCACCGGAAGACGTACCGTTCAGGGATGCCATTCAAGAGATAGCCCGCTTAGCAGAGGTCTCCTGTGGCTCCCCACATTAAGATAAAGAGGATCCACCCATTCGTATGACATCTCAGGCCGCGCCACCACAACAGGACTCCTTCATTGCACTAGCCACCAGCGAGGGCGTTGCTCATGCTGTCACGGTCCGCGCGAAGGAATTCAAGAAGATGGATGCCGGTGAGGGTCGCACACTGTCACGGTTCCACTTATCTAAACACTGCCTAGTACGACCAGGTCCATATCGGTCAGCGGATGAGCAAATTCCCCTGGAGGCACTGGAACAGCCCGTGAAGCGTAGTCTGGATGCCTACAGTGCGTAATGACTCGGGCATTCCATTAGTGCAGAAAGACGCCAAGACTATTGAGGCGTCTTCTCGTCACATCCTGAACATTATGTCGTTTAAAGATCACACACTCAAGGCATTGAAGTCCCGTTGGGAAGAGCCTCGGTGATCCTGTGTCTTCTAAACTGATGGAATGCCTGGTTACCTTAGCTACCTAGACGTGGTCAAACTTTCCACCTTTTTGATGACGCCAATGGTCTGCCTACGTCGAGACGCCTTTCTCCAGCACTGCTGGTCCAGTGTCAAAGGTTTACGGGATCTGCCCCACGCTCCTATTCTGGGGGAGCGGGAACTATTTTCTCCCGCCGAGATAGAGAGGGTGAACCAGGAAAGTCGCTCACTTTCTCAGGATTATGCCTTCATGCCCAGGATGTCTCGCTCCTCCTTCAAGCGTCCGCTGAAGAGGAAGCGACCGCAGCAGTCCTCGCAGACACAGGCCAAACCGAGTGCGCAACCACAACAACCCTCTGTTAAGAGACCGAAGCCCAACTCCGGAAGCAAAACAGAGGGTCCGTCTCCACAGTCGTTTAGGTAGCAACCAATCAAAGTACCGTCACGAGATTCTCTCGTCTCCTGGCGAAACTTAAGTGAATTGGAAAAGTTACTTTCCTTAAACGCCTTCTTGCCCATAGAAGGGAGACTAGCAAAGTTTTGGCAGCAATGGGTAGAAATGGGGGAGTCACGAAGGGTAGTGCGTTGGCTGAAGAGGGGTTACTCTCTACCTTTCAAACGAGACCAAAATGGGCTCAGGTGCCCTATTCCCTAACCACCCATGCGCCAAAGCAGCTGGTCACCTCTTACCCTAAGGAGTCGGAAAAGAATCTAGCTCTCCAAGAAATGTTGTTGAGCTTGACACAAAAACAGGCCATGCCAGAAAATCAGATGGGCTTTTTCAGCAGGGTTTTTCTGGTCCCCAAGAAATCCGGGGGGGGGGGAGGTGGAGGTTAGTAATCGACCTCTCCCCCAGAAATCGTTTTCTCCGAGTGGTCACCTTTCAGATGGACACGGCCCAGGTGATAAAAGAGTCATTACGGGAAGGGATGTGGGGTACCTCCATAGATCTCTCCGATGCTTACCTCCATATCCCTCTCCACCACTCGGCAAGAAAGTTCCTAGCCTTTCAAGTAGGGAAAAGATGTTTTTGGTTTCTGGCACTTCCCTTCGGTCTGGCTACGGCCCCGTACGTTTTCTCCAAGGTCATGAAGGTGTATCTAGACGATTGGTTCCTGGCAAATCAAGATAGGCAGGGAACCGAGAACCAAACGATGACGTTAGTTCGCAAAGCACTGGAGGTAGGTCTAGTAGTAAACCTGGCCAAATCCGAACTAATCCCCAAACAGTAAATTACTTTTCTAGGGGAATTTTGGGACCGGGCAATAGCAAGGGCGTTCCCTACGCCAGAACGCTACCAGAGAATTGCGAAAGCCATAAGAGATATCCCCCCGGGAAAAAGATAAGACTACAAGCCATGGAATCCCTTTTAGGCCTGTTAGTGGCAACAGAAAAGACAGTCCCTCTGGGCCGTCTCCATTACAGGCCATTCCAAAGCCAAGTGAGATGGGCACTGCATCAGGGTCGTTCAGCCACAGCAAAGATGCAAGTTTCACAGGTAACCTTACAAGCCCTACAGTGGTGGTGCGATGTGCAAATCATGTCCGAAGGAATGCCGTTTCAGCCCCCCACCCCAGAGATAGAGATTCAGACCGATGCATCCCACTCGGTGTGGGGAATTTATTGGCACGGTCAGGTATGGAAAGGCAGGTGGCCACCCTCACTTCAGACGTAGCACATAAATTGGCTGGAACTACGGGTAGTCTGGATTGCCCTGATCAAACTGTCCACCCAACTCAGAAACAAGGCAGTCCTCCAACTCCACAGCCATAGCGTATCTCAACAAGCAGGGAGGTACCAAATCACGGTCCCTTTCCAAACTAGCATTTCAGATTCTCACAAGGGCCCGGGAGGAACAGGTGAAAGTTTCAGCTCGTCACCTGGCCGGGAAACTAGACGTCCTAGCGGACTTCCAGACAGGGTCAATTTATCAACACCGAATGGTGCCTATCCCGTCGGTCGTTTCAATGGGTAACACACCAGTCTCCATGGGGTCTCCCGACTCTGGATCTGTTTGCATACGCTATGACCGCCCAACTTCCCCGGTACGTGTCCCCCTGCCCGGACCCAGCAGCCTGGGCAATGGACGCCCTCAATTGTCAGTGGCCACGGGACGAAGTGCTGTATGCTTTTCCCCAGCAAGCAATCTTAGGGCAAGTCCTACAGAGGGTAACCGAGTTAAAACCACCGTAACTATTGCTCATTGCCCAGTGGGCACCGGAAGCTCCATGGTTCGCCCTCCTACTCCATTGCAAGATAGTGAGGGTGATACAGATCCCATGCCACAACGAGTTGCTATCACAACCCCACTGGCAACACTTCCACCCCTCCCCTCACTTACTGAACCTGCACCTTTGGTGTCTGATCAGTCCTTCTTGATCAACAAAGGCTTCTCCAAACAGGTGAGGGAGAAAATAGTAAACAGTCATAAGGGCTCTACAGCCAAGGTTTACGGGTCTCAGTGGAACAAGTTTCTCACCTGGTGTGGCAGCTCTAAGCTGGACCCGTTTCAGGCTAGCCCAGCAGTGGTAGCGGACTTCCTCGATCACCTATTCACAGATGAGAAGTTCAAGGTAGGTTCCACCGAGTATTATAGGGCCGCTATAGGGTCAAGACTCAAAGCATCAATAGGCTACGACCCGGGCGAAGCCCTCTCACAGCTAGTTAGACATTTTAAAGTAAATTCCCCACCCTGCCCATCCAACATAGCGCAGTGGGATTTATCTTTAGTCTTGCGGTATCTCCAACGCCCAGACATTTTTAGTAAAGACGTGATTTCAGTGATAAATGCAACACTAAGGTTCACGTTGTTATTGGCTTTAGCGTCGGGCAAAAGAAGAAGTGAGATTCATGCCCTGGGCAGAAAGGTAAATAAAGATAAGGGCACTTGGGAGAATGTCACCAGTTGAAGGTCACTAGTCCCAGAGCAGGATTCATGGGGAAAACCCATATTATGACCCAAGAAATGGGAACGTTCGATCACATTACCCTTCCATCCCTACCAGATGACCCCGATGCCGACGGCTTGGTCTCTGTGTGTCCCGTCAAGGCTTTACGTCAGTATTTGGAAATGTCAGAGGCCTACAGATCAAAGAATTAAAAGGCACTCATCATTTCTTTTATACCGAAATTTAACAAAGATCTTTCGAAACAGTCTATCTCGAACTATATTAAAAAGATCATTTTGGCAGCCTATGACGAGGCACAAATTGACCCGAACCCGTCAGGGGAACTTAACGTCAAATGCCAGGTAAGGCAAGTAGCTAATTCCCTGAGGGCCGTACGTAATGTGTCTCTTTCAGGTATATTAAAAACAGGTTGTTGGTCTTCCCCCAACTCTTTTGTTAAATACTATCTGAAAGATTCACAGGATGAATTGTCTGGTCCATATTCATTAGGACCGTCCCCCAAGTTCAAGAACAAGGGCAAGCAGAAGGACAACTTTTCCAAGGGCCGTAACGGGAACAGCAACAACAACACGCCAGGAAAGTAGCAACCCGCAAGGATTTCCCCTTCTTACTCTGGACATTTCGTCTTCGCTAAAGTCCTTTCGGACCGTTTCGATCCCGTGCTTATATTAAGCTACGGGCAAGCGCTGGACGAATATTTTAATGAAGCATTCTATATATTCCGAAGTGTTTATGATAGTATGTGTAATTGGTGCAGCCAAGTCTTCGGTCTTACGGCTACTCGGGTCTTACATTTTGAACTCCTTTCTTCAAGTCTTTCAGAAAGAAAGGGGGGACCGCTTCGGTCCCAAACGTACCGCAGTGACCGTATACCCGTTTGTGTCCGGAAGACCGAAAGACCGGTTTCTTGATCCATGGTATATGGTACCTTAGTGTCATAATGGGCTCATGGGATCATAACAGCCCCATGTAGGGAAACAGTCACAAATTAGCTGAAATTTGTCTGTATTTCATTTTATGCCTATTCTCAGTAGTTTTAGAGCTATCTAGTCAATCTTTACAGGTTTATTTCAAATAAACGTGGTAAATTAATAGAAAGTTTGGGAAACGAAAGTTAGACAACGGAGTTTCTCTTTTCCAAGTATGAATAGCATGTCTTGTTAAGGCACTCCAGTCTCGTTACTTGAAGTGTCAAAGAGTTAAGTTGCTTTAATCCTATGGATTAACGATCTTATTGTAGTATTGCTAATAAACTTAATTGTTCAAGAATACATAGCAAGTGAATAGTGAGAACTTGAGGTAGGGATCCATCCGGCGGGCGGTTGGGTGGGGGGGATGGTGATAGTTCTCAAAGATTAAGGCATGGCTGGAAGCCTTTCTCATCTCAACTGACAGTTGCTGTGATATTTTACTATTTCTGATTTTACCTTATGTTACAAGACCGGAATGGTACTCTTCCGGACTTTATTTAGGAAACCATTAAAAGAATTGAAACTTAGCTGACAAGTTTTATTTCTTCTTCTGCTTCGAGTGCCCAGCACTCCTTTATTTAAATAACGAGCTTTTGCAGGCCATAGTGTAAATCGCGACCTTTTTGGGCAGTTCAAGAATGGCAGGCTCCCTGCTCCGGACTCAAGTCCCATTAAAAGTGGAGATAAGCGAATTCAAAGCTTTTGCGAAGTAAAACTAACGTTTTATTTCGTTAAACGAGCTTTTACGAGTAAAAGCGCAATTCGCGTTCTCCACTTTTAAGTTGATTATCCCCTCCCATCCTTCCCCAACTAGCCTGGGCATGTTGTACCGCCGTTTAGAGCTAAAAAGAGAATATCGTTTCTACGAGACTAGCAGACGACGTCTCGGGCATTCTGATTGGTCGAAAGATGGATGGAAGGATAAGTGATCTCGAACTGCAACACAAAAAGTTCTTTTTTATTTTTGCGTGGTAAATATTACTGGAAGGGAACCCATTAAAAGTGGAGATAAACGAATTCAAAGCTTTTGCGAGGTAGAAGGCTCTTTTTTGACCGCGATCGATTTGATCGGTTTATCATGCTAGCTGGGTTGACTAACAGGGACTACTTGAACTTCAATGAGAAAATTTTATTTCTATTTGGCGCGTGAATGGGTCATGGTAGAAGAGTGGTTAGCAAGTAACGGCACTCATGGCTTGCAAGTGGGCGTTATGTACAACAACCCCACCCCTGCCTGTAAATTCCCAGTAGTGTATACATGCATGTGGGCACTTGGCTTTATTTGATAACGTATGTCACAAGCTGACACGTTAAACGGGTGTACTGAGGGGGCCAACGATAATAATTCGGGAACCGGTTTGAGCAATAGGTCGAAAAAAGATACAGAAATGATCTAATTATAATAATTATTATTATTATTATCTTTACTATTATTGTTTCTAGTGATTTGATGGAATAACCTGTCTAAACGTAGAGAACGAATTTCGCTTGAACCCATAAAACTTATCTTCGAAATAAAACAAAAAATTTAACATCAGTGTTATTATATAAAGAAGTGCGAATGTACGCACCCTCCCCTGTACACATGTGTCGTCTGTGTTGGAGTTGATACCTGCCCTCTTTTAGTGTGCATAGTTTATACACGCCCGCTTACCTCACTGTCGATACCGAGCAAGAGCAGCATGAAGAAGAACAGCATTGACCATAAAGGGGCAAACGGCATTGTGGCCAGGGCAGCCGGATATGTTACAAATACCAGGCCAGGACCTGCGATTATATATATATTTGATTTATTGATGTGCAATGGTATGAACGGAAATTGTATAGTTTTAGAGGAAAATCCACATAAAGAAATGTATTTTTCTTCGTTAGGTTGAGAAACCTATTATCATTGTATATGAGGTGAACAAGTTTCGGTTACTTGACCTCACAACATCTGCTAAAATTGGGCATACTTTCCTCACCTGGCTGTACAACATATGCTGCATTTAAATATGTTGTTCTTACCTGACTGGAAGCATCTAACACCTGTAAACATTTTGTTCTCACTTCCACAACGTCTAGTTGATTAGTTCATCTAACAAAACTAGTGCATTTCAGCAAACCGTTCTCACCTTATTTCACAGCATCTGATACATTTAAGCATGTTGCTCTTACCTGTCTGTAGAACATCAAGAACATACAAACGTGTGGCTTTCCACACTGCGCAACATCAGGTACACAGAAGCATGTTCTTTTCACCTGATTGTACAACATCTGGCACATAAAACATGCTGTTCTCACATTAATGTACCACATCTGATTTCTAAAACATGCTGCTTTCACAACATCGGGTACTGAAATATGCTGTTCGTGCCTGTCTCACAACATCTTGTACACATAAATGTATGGTTTTATCCTGTTTTCCAATATACTGTTCTTAGAAACACGATGCTCTCACCTGCCTGCACAACATCTGGCATATCGACGCCGATTTCCTGTGACATGTAGCCCATGACGCTGAAAACGGCAAAACCGGCATAGAAACTGGTGCAGCAATTTACAATGGCAGTAATTAAAGCATCTCTGAAATTGTCAATGAACTTGTAAAGTCTACATGAAGTGTTCCAAATGTTGGGGTTCTATATACGAGAGTAAGTCATTCCATCCAGTAAACATTTCTACGTCCTTGCAACGTTGATTTAATGTGTTGACGTCAACATGACGACGTCAGCATCTGTGATGCAACATTCAATAGAAGCTGGAAAATTAACATTGAACAGATGTTGAAAAATCGACGTTGTATAGGCGTCCAAACTTATAAAACAACCTACTCCTGTGATTGCTTACCGGAAGTGGTAGAAACTAGACCAAAACGATGAGGTAAAATTTATGAATTTCAAGTTCTTCGGATCCTTCTTTTGAAAACATTCATGGAAATCGACTTCATGCATATACTGCTTAAGCGGATGCCCAAGGGTGGGGGTACTGTGGCTGAGGGATATCCACACTATGATTGTCGATGGCTAGGCGGTGATTCTATATTAACAGTTTCCTTACGTCTATATTATGTCGCTTTTTCGATGTCTCTAAATGTCGCTTTCCCAACCTCTATGCCACGTCGGTAGATAGACGTTATTTCCACTTCCATTTGGAAACCTTTCCGCCATGTTGATTATACAACGGGTAATCAGCGTCAATCGAACGTCGGAAGGTAGACACTTTTTAGACTTCCATAATAAACCAAACATTGGATACGACGTCTGTCCAGTATTGATGCAATGTTTACTAGGTAGGGTGCAAAGATGGTGAGGCTGTTGCAGAAGCAACACTCATTGTAGAAAAATACAGCCAAAATATCAGGTTCAGGGATAAGCATTTGTTACCACCGAGAGGATGGATTTAAATCATCTGCAAAACGAGAAGGCAGATCAGCCGCATTAAACTTTTGTTTCCGTACTATATTTATCTCTTATATCTATAGGTAAGATATCTATAGGTAAAATATGTTGATAACAAAGATGCAATGTGAGACTGAAACTGAAACTGTTACCGTATGCAGCGATTGTGGAACAGGTTGTATGAGGACATAGTGATGAAGCACCCTTGACCAGGACCGACAGAAAAGAAGACTTGTACAGCCGCAGCGTACCAGACCTGTTATAAACAAAAGCACGATGAGGAAAATTTTCACGAGAACGTGTTTATTAGAAACGCAAAATTACGATATTACGCGACATGCAAACATTATTGGAAGATAAAATTGAAATAGACCTATTTTGGCGAAGTGTTTTTAAACTTAGAAGCGGATTTGATATATTGATAGATGGTCGTGACACATTTATAAGTTATGTTTGTTTGTTTTCCTCATAATCGTTTTTTTATAAGTTATTGTTAGAAAACGCCGCGTTTGTGAAAGATGCACATACAGTGGAACCTCTGAAATCGGACCACCCTTGGGACCGGATAAAATGTGCCCTATTTCAGAGGTGGTCCCATTTGGAAGACTTGGTCCTACTTGGGTAAAATTTTGCGGGTTGATGTCCAGACACATTAATTATCTCAATTTTATCTTTGAGACTAATGTCTTTTCTTTTTCTGTTGACTTTTTCTCTGTTTTCCATTTTGAGAAAGTTTTAACAATTTTTTTCTTATTTAAATTACCTTTGTGTGCTTAAATTGACATTGAATCGTCATTATGAATTCGGTGGCATTGGGGTCGGCTTAAATACTAAAAGAATAGGCACCACATAAATTAAGATGTCTCTCGGGTGTGTATATTGTCAGCCGATATTGTTTAAACAAGGTACAAAAGTATAGATAATAAAACTAAGCCCCTGTCTGGTTACACACTTGCTACCAGAATCCTTAGCAACAATATCCAAGACGGCAACATGCTCAGTGTTGTAAGTAATGTGCCGCAAAATACAGTGGATTCTCCACTGACTGACAGTGGTCCGATCTCAGGCATTTTGAGGGCTCGGGACCGAATAAAGCGGCCCGAAGTGGGCCGATCTGAGGAGGTGCTAATTGGGAGTTTTCTTAACCATTTAAGTCTATGGAGCGCATTCGGGACCGAAAAGAATGTGCCCTAATTCAGAGGTGGTCCCAAGAGGGAGGTGGTCCGATGCCGAGGTTCCACTGTATATATATATTGTATTGTAAGTGCTCCTTATAGTTTATGCCCACGCAGCGCATACTCGAATATGGCTGTGCACAATAAAATTCCCTAAAAACAAAAAAACAAAAAAACAAGAAAAAAAAAGAAAAAGAACAAAAGGACGATTAGTCGAGGAAAAAATTGGTCTTGCTTCTCATTCCCCGGCCGGGTCACTAAAATTATAAAGTAATGCCCTGCAACAGTATGAGAAATTTCCAGTAAAAATTGACAAGCAGGCCTTATGTATAAATTTCAAGCAGAAAATTTACCAGGTAGCCAGAAAAAATACTGGCAACCTTTGACTCTGCAAGTTTCATCTTCCACTTTTATGTAGGTTTCCCGTGAGGTACATTAAATCGCGAAACCTATAGACAAAATTTTCTTACTACAGAACCTGTAGTCCAGACTAGTTCTCGTCCAACCAGAATCGTTGGCAATCAACGTCAGCGCCTCATTCCCCCAGTGCCCCAAGGGGCAAGGGGGTACGGACAAAATGGCAACAGACATAATGGCAGTGGACATAATTGCAACGGCCAAAATGGCAAGCGGACATAATGGCAATCGGGCATAATGGCAAGCGGACATAATGACAAAGTGGCAAAGCGGATAAAATGGCAACTTAAGAAAAAATGAAAAAATGAAAATAAATGAAAAAAATGTTCGATTAACCGCATTATAAAACAACTAGTTTACGGTGCATCCACCTCATGTATAAGCGGGGGGCGGCTCGAATCTTGCCTACCTTCTAACTGTGTGGTTACTTGGAATAAAACAAACAAAGTGGGGCCAAAAATTGATGAACGGATGACTGCCCCACCAATAGCCTTCCTAATTATTTTTCATCTGTCTGGATAGCCTTACTTTTCTTGGCTAAATCTTCCCTTTCGAACCCCCATGCTTCTTACCCGACCCCGCCCCATTTTTGTATTCAGTCGACAAGTTGATTGATCAGAGGACTGATTGATAAGTTAATGGGTTTGTTTCAAGTCTCATAAAAGTAAAACTATCCAGATAGATGAAAAATAATAGTGAAGGTTCCCGGTGGGGCAGCGCGCCGGTGGGGCAGTCATCCTAGGCTGCACAAATAGTGGCCCGGGGGCAGTCATCCAGCTGGGCAGTCATCCTGCGTTCCTTGTGTTTCTACTTGAGCAGGCCACAACATTCAGGGAAAATCTCGGGGAAATGTTCCATAGCAGTAAATGAGAACTGTGAACTGATTGGTAAAGTGACTATCTAAATAGATGCATTACACATGAATTCAATTATGTTTATTTATGAAGTCATTAAATGCCATTGCGTTGAATAAAAATTCAGTTGAAATATCGTCTTTTTTATTTCAGTTGCCATTTTGTCCGCCCTGGCACTTTGCCATTATGTCCGCTTGCCATTATGCCCGCTTGCTATTATGTCCGTTGCCATTATATCCGCTTGCCCTTATGTCCGTTGCCATTATTTCCCTTGCCATTTTGTCCGTTGCCATTTTGTCCTACAACCAGGGGCAAGAGACGGCCGGGCAGAAGACAACGCTAGAGTGGAGAACTCTTTACTCTTTCATTAGTAAAAGAGTTTTACCAAATAAGACGGTAATTTTACCTTATGAAAGCTTTTAATTCGTTGACCTCTATTTTAGACAGGCCTGTAAACGGGGCAGTAAAACCCGCCTTTCTGAAGTGCATTGAGAAAATATAACATTCATAGCAATCTCGAAACCACGGAGATGTACCAAGGTCTTGGTTGGTAATTGCTTATACCATCTCCTCCGTCCACCCACAGGATGATAACCCATCTTGCAAGTTAGGGTAACAAATAAACAGTAATCTAAATCTTTATTTATAATTTAACTTATAAGAAAGAGACGCGGGTGAGGACTGAAAGCCTCTGCGACCCACTAAAAGCCTCTGCCATGAGACTGCTTTATAATTCAACTAGAACCTTATTTCGGTGGTGAAATGTTAAACACTTGACAAAAATTAAAACGCAAAAATATTTCCTTTAATGGGCTATTTCTTGAATAATACATTGCAAACAACACAGCTTGAACACGTCTTATAAGTGGAGTAGTGTTTGGTTTTTGTTGGCTTAAGGTTTTATTGAATGAGCAGGCATACGCCGTTATTAACAAATCAAAATGTAATACTAACTGATCCACGTGATTGTATAAAAAGGCATGGATCTACACGCTCAACTAAACAAAACCTGAGCAGAAAACACTGAATAAACCGAAACGTTACTGACATGAACACAGAGTGAAACTGGGCTGAACCTACGGGTCGTCCGGGTAACAGTACCCACACACCACACCGTTTGCAAGTGAGAACCAATATATATCTATCTATCTATCTATCTATCTATCTATCTATCTATCTATCTATCTATCTATCTATCTATCTATCTATCTATCTATCTATCTATCTATCTATCTATCTATCTATCTATCTATCTATCTATCTATCTATCTATCTATCTATCTATCTATCTATCTATCTATCTATCTATCTATCTATATATATATATATATATATATATATATATACATATATATATATATATATATATATATATATATATATATATATATATATATATGTTTGTTTGATAAAAAGTTTAACATGTTCAATTTTTATACATACACTAATATGTACACACATGCATACACACATATGCACACACACACACACACACACACACACACACATATATATATATATATATATATATATATATATATATATATATATATATATATATATATATATATATATATATATATATATATATATAATAATAATAATAATAATAAGACATTCCAGATGAGCGATGAAAGGAGTTCTTTATCATTGTGACGTACGGTGTCCAGATCCCCTGTTATACCAATACTGACACTTTGGGACAATTTCCGTAGACACAAATATTTCCAGGATATTTTGAAACAGTGGACATTTTTGAACAACTCAAGCTTTGCAATGTTTGTTGGCTCTCTTGTTTTGTTAACCTGCGCATCGAGTAATCTCTGCCAGCTAGGTACCAGGTAGTACTTAATGCCCTGCAGCGCTCCGGGAAGCAGGCAGCCACGGATGACCAGTGTCGTCAGCATGATGTACGGAAACGTTGCCGTGAAATAGACCACTTTTCCAGACGATGTTTATGCCATAGAAGGCACTGTGATGGATGCACCAGGTCCACTAGAGCATATGTTATGACAACGCATGTTTACAAGAATGGGAAGTTGCGATTCGTGATCAAAACAAAGCGAACTGTACAGGCAGTTGAAGGCCCTCAATACCGCGCCGCTATACCCTTTGCTGGAAGAGGATTCTGTCGACAATAGCATGACCATGATGAAGACCGGATGCACCCGGTCCACTATAGCATATGAGTTACAGCAACGCATATTTCCAAGAATGGGAAACGTTGACGATTGTTGTGTTGTTTACAAGAATGGGAAGCGTTGGCGATTCATTGAGGTCGTCTTATTAAAACGCCGAATAAAACAAAAACAAACAAACAATAAAAACGGACCACATTAAAGGCCATTGTATGGGAAGGATGACCCTGGGTTAATATTCGAGTTTTGAAGGGATGTGAAAGCCCATTCGTTGGTGTAAAATGTATCACAGCACCACTTTAAATCAATCGAAACTCTCCACTAGTCCAAAGGGAAATTTCGGATCCATACATGCACATACCTTTAATGGTTGCCAAGTAAACCATGAGCCAAGCTACTAGCAGGCACAGAACTAACTCCCAACTTATCATCCCCAGATCATCTATACCACTGCCCATATTCAGCACTCTTTTCCTGTAAACAGACAGGTCAAAACATGCAATTTAAAGAACATAATGGAAGAAAATGTCAGTGTTTGCATTAATGTAGAAACATTTCAGAAAGACAGGAAATAACGTTTTGTTTTGGGAATTTAAAGTACTTTTTCCAAGATAAATATAAAATTCCACATTCTTACGTCTATTTTAATTATATAACAATGTTCTTAACAAAGATATTCGGATGATAAATACTCGTGGAACACCAAACAAAAGAAACAAACAAACAAAAACAAAAAACAACAAACAAACAGCTAAGTATATATATCCCGACGTTGATCCAAACGTGGATTGGAGTTGCGACGTCGACCCGATCGTTAAATGTACATATATTGTTTTCCACTGACCACACAATTAGAGAAAAATGTTACATAACTGGAAGGCATATAGACACCATTTCTGCATTTCACATAAGAAAAGGGAAATTGGTAGTGCATACCGGGCCCATTTAAATGTGCCCTTAGTTTAAAAATTCATTACATGTTTCTTAATGTCCACTTCTTTTATGTTCTCCGATGACTAATTTTGAAGAACGAGGCAAACAAAGTCGCACCTCTTTTGTGAGGCAGGGCATTCTCAAAAATAACGACCCGGTACACAGGTCATTCTTTCTGAGAATGCCCTGCAAGGTGTGACTTTGTTTTCATTGTTGTTTAAATTGAATCATTGAAAACAAAAGACATAGTCATTGATCAAATGGAATTTTAACAGGAATCAAACATCAAGAATCTTTGCCTTGAAAAAAATGATTTATTTAAACTTAAAAACATACATCCCTTAACAAATATTCTAATGCCTAAATACCTGACGAATTGTTTAGTTTTTATTGGAGTGGGGGGGGGGGGGGGGCTGATGAAAGAGATATATCGACACAAGCGTTCGACAGCCGTCGTGATTTAGTCGCGACAAAAAAGACAAAACGCATCTCATTTTCCATGTTAAATATTCGTCGACAGACGTCGTGATCTCAAAAGGACGTTTGATAGACGTCAGAATGATCACTTAATCGATTTTTTTCTCTCGATTTCGAATCTCTAGCACAACGCTAGAATTTTAGGACGATTAACATTAACTTAAACAGAAGAAAGTAGAAGCTCAAATAAATTACCTTGTAGCTAATGTCGGAATTCATTTTCAAAAATTATGTAAGGTCCATCCTGTTTTAACATGCTTGTGGTATCGATAGATCCGGCAGGCTTGTTAACATTATATACTTGAATAAATCCATCAATGTCCAATGCAATGTCAAAATTCCCAGACTCCCTCTGCAATGCAGAAGGAGTCTGGGTAAAAAACATCATTTTCTGAATCGTCCTCCACTTAGAATTGCAATTAGTTTACGGATCAGTCTCTCCTAAGATCAGTATTGGTGAATAGATCAATGAAGATCAATTGTTTCAGAGACGAAGTAGACGGGGACATCACAATTGCTTAATTTTTAAAGAATTTTTTTCCACTAAAAAAGGAGGGGGGGGGGCAGATGACGACCCCGTCAAATTGCAAGGGGGAGCAGTCGACCGGGTTGCAAAAAGGGGGGGGCAGTTGACTGGGAGGGCAGTTGACCGGGGGGGCAGATGACCGCTTACCTAATAAATGTATTGTTGTGATGGCACCCGAACATCCATAGGATTAGCAATACTGTATACGGGAACCGGACATAATACCACCGGACATAATACCACCAAGGAAATGAAAACTAGGACAAAATACCACCAACAATATCTTTTTATTATACAGCGTAACAACGCAGACTCGGTGGCGTCCAGTCATGCAAGAAGCTCAAATAAGACGCGAAACGGGGACGGCTTAGTGATTATAAAAATCAGATGCAGTAAGTCGCAGAGAATCAGAGCAAATACTCCGTTATGTCATTATTGATAAGGGATTGCCACAGCGCGAGACTTTCCGCATATAAATAGGGCACTAAAATGAGCAGAATTTAAACCAATATCAACAGCAATAAACAACGACAATAAACAAACTAGGATCTACAAAAAAGAACAGTTTCAGTAAAGTAGAATGTTCTCAGTGAATGTAATTTTACGTTTGTTTTAGTTACATTCAGTTATAAATAGCTCCGGTGATCAAAGAAAGCAATACAAGATGGTGGTGGTATTTTGTCCTAGTTTTCATTTCCTTGGTGGTATTATGTCCGGTGGTATTTTGCCCGATGGTATTATGTCCGGAGGTATTTTAACCTACACCCACTGCATACACAGGGTTTAAGTTTTGCCTGATGCAGCCCAAATAAATGTTTTGTACGTTGACACCCGAGTATCCAAAAGATTAACCGCATTGGACACATAGCGAATAAGTTTCACCTGATGTACTCCAAATAGATGTATTGTTACGTTGGCACCCGAGCATCCAAAGGATTAACGGTGCCGCACACAGGGATTACGTTTTGCCATGTTTGCTTGCACCCCAAATACCCTGATATTAAGTGGCATTAATGAGTTTTGATTGGACTTTCTTTGATCCTGAGTAGTCAGGGTAGGCGATTTCTTTGTTTCGACTGAACTTCAGTAAACCTGCAAAATTTGCCATTTTTTCTTCTTTTTTTCACTATACCATATTTTCCGTTGTTATTATTTCCGTTGCCATTTTTCCGCACCACATACTTCAGGAGGTATAACAACACATCTTTCAAGGTAAACAAAATAAAGGCCCGCGGCCAGACCTGCTGGCGACAGCTACATAATTTACCTAAAATATTCTTCAGATGGAGTGAAATATATAGCTGACGAGTAGTTATTCTCAGACTGATTCACTGAGCTGCTATGTTCCTCAACTGCACACATAATGAAAACAGCATATTATTGGATATACTCAAGCGAACACACAAACAGGTTTTGAGAAGTAACGTTATTTTTTAATGCTCTTCACCTGTTCGCTCACCATTTGGCCTACTTTGCTATTATGAAATGTCAAAACTACACATTCAAGCAGTAAATCTAGCGATAAGTTGAAGTCTTAAAGTTTGTTTACACGCTATCGCTCACGCATGATCTTTGCTACTATTTGTTTGGTAAAGAACAGCATATGTTTTGTTGAGTAAAACTAATCCCAGGGGACTCCGGAATCTTTTCAACTTTTCAATAGTCCCCTTCTAAGTGTATTCCATTGTGAACAATACAAAAAAAGGTGACCAGCATGAAATCGGACCATTTTAGTTCAGATAAACTTGAGTTGCTATTCCCAGGGTTAAACTTCAATGAATGCATATTGTAGGATTTTTGAGAAAAAGATTCAGTTCTGCAAATCGTTCCAGTGCAGAATTGATATGGAAACGACAAAACAACCCGAATTTATTTAGACGTACCTGACAAGGTCCCATTGCTAGTGGTAACTCCCTCATTTTTTGAGAACTCTCTGCAGTACTGTGTATTCCATTTGTTGTCACAATGTTTCCATGGCAACGTACAGGTGAATGAGGCTGCTAGGTAACGCAGCGCCAGAGCTAATACAAAGATGTAGTACGTGGCAATAATGGTGTTTACAATGAGAATCCCATAACCAACACCTGAAAACAACAGGTAAAACAAATTCCATTTTACTTCGCAAACGCTTTGAATTTTTAGTATTCCCAGTTTCAGATCAGGTTCCCTTGATTATCCCATGATTATAATTAAGCAAAATAAGAACAGATTTTACGACAGTGGTGTGAATAGTCAAGGCCAAGCTCTGACCGATCAGGGTACAGTGGAAAGCTCAAATCTACATCTCCTTTCTGAGTTGGTTTTCAAACACACTCCATCCTAAGGGATTTCGCGAAATCTCAAGAGAATCAGTTCAGCATCTGTTGTAATATATTTAACTAATTATACAATGATTCATCACTGAATTCCAATTGAATTAAATCGATTCCGTGAAATGGAGATTTTAAAACAGAAACAATTTCGCATTTGTAGATTTTGCATTTACATGGTTTTCGTCGTTTTGGGATGATGATAAAGCCTTTTCCTAGCATTCTGTTTGTACGGGCAGTTTCATAAAGTTTGTTTACTCTATTTTGACAATAGAGTACTTGTAGACAATGTTCTAGAGTGCTTGTAGACACTGCTCTAGTGTACTTGTAGGCTCTGTTCTAGTGTACTTGTAGACACTGTTCTAGAGTACTTGTAGAGACTGTTCTGGTGTACTTGTAGGCACTGTTCTAGAGTCCTTGTAGACATTGTTCTAGTGTCCTTGTAGGCACTGTTCTAGAGTACTTGTAGATACTGTTCTAGAGTACTCGTATCTGTCAGGATGAAGAAAGGTAGCTTCTCTAGTTCGCTTAGACTGTCATGGCCCATTCACATTGGTGCTTTGGTAACGATCACCGCGTTCCCTTGGGACGTCAAATACCGGCACCCGTTGCTATAACCTCGCGTACGACCCGTCCATATGTAGTCCATCCCATACGGTGTTCTGCACAGCACGGACCATAAGGGATAGTCCAGGGAAAAGTCACAATATATACCTCTCTTGGCTGGAAATTGCCAAAATTTACATTTGTGGGCAGTTATCCGAAACTGTTGCTGGGAGGCAACGAGGACCGTGACTACGACGAGTGCACACATACATCGCCATGGGATTGGAATCAAAATACACCAAGTCCGTTTAAAGAATGACGGGCGTATAGATACGTACAATGCCCAGATGTCATCATCAGACATCGGTTTTGAAGAAACTAGGAAAACTGGGGTCATACCGGGTCAGATTTTTTTCCTCATAAGCTTGGATACAGGGATGGAATCGGTCGCATTTACTCGCACCTGGAGGGACTGAAAAACCAAACACTACCCGGTCCGGAGTGCTGTTCGTCAGATGAAACGCGCAGAAAGACAGGTGGAGAATCGCACCCGAAGTAGTCTCTCGTCCCTTCCCCGATTCATCTACCGCTGCTGTAATTCGACTGTATTTGCTTCTTGTTGTCAGAGAAAAATGCCTTTTGAGGGACTCGTCAGCTCTGAATCGTTGCTCATTCCGTAACCCTTCTTCTTCAGATGCAATGCCGGATGAGATCACAACCTCAGTCAATCATTTCGTCCTCCGTGGCCCAACAAGCTGATTTTCTGTTTTCTTCTGAAGAAATATGGGGTTGAGTGTTGAGATGAATCTAGCTAGCCGCGTCCTCAGTGGCCAACAATTCACTGCTCTGACCATCGTCACAGTTTGAGTGAATATCTGAATTTTTGTTACATCAATACACCAGAAGCCACATCTCAGTTATTTCCATGCTGATATTTATTCTGGAGTTCAGTATTGATTTTTAAAAGCGTTTTTTTCGTTTGTGTGCCAGAATATATAGCATTTATTTTTCTGATCTCGGGTTCGACTCTCCTCAAGGTCCGCCGGCCTGTCGTCTGGTTATTTTGCATTTTGCTATGTGTCCTACGCAGTGGTAGCCTCCGCGTTCTGAGAACACGATCTGTTTTGTTGGGGCGTTAAGCAAAAAAATAGATTATATGTTTCTGTTATGATACGAATTACTTGCCCTACGAACAGCTCTCATACAGTGGAAGGCTGAAGTTTGATGGGTTAGGCAGGTTATGTGTAATACACTGGTATTTGGGATACGTTCAATCCTTAGGTAACGTCTGTCATTTGGCTAGATTGGTTAACCTTGCTGTCATCACTGGTTCGCTTGGTTGATGTTGATCGTCATCGGTTAGCTTGGAAAACGTTGATCGTTGTTGGGTAGCTTAGTAAACAATTGTTTTTGCTGGAGTGGTTAATTAACATTGGCCGTTGTTGGAAGCTTGGTTAAAGTGGTTCGTCGTTGGTCATCTTGCTTGGTTAACATCAGTCATGGGTGGTTGTTAGGAAAGTGAGTCAGTGTCAGAAAACCAGACCAGCATTTCTTACTGTTACCTAAGTTGGGTTCCATCTCGTGTAAATTTTAAAATTCTAAATTTTGGACTTCCATTAGGAATGTCCGGTTTTATTAGTCTAATCGTAATTTGCAGAAATTTTCCAAATTGTAGAGCCACTAAAGGTGGAGAAGTGAAAATGACGTTTCATTTCGTAAAACAGTTTGTTTTCTCGACTTAAGAAATTTTCTGCCACTAGCGCCTTCCGCTACTACCGCCTGCGTGTGTGTGAAAACTTTAAACAGAAAGGCCCCTAACTGAAAGGCAAATGCAGATTTGACCTACTTTCCGCTTTTTTTTCTACTTGGTCAGAGCTAGACGGGTAGATTTGTAGAGCATTGAGAAATATCTGTTTATATTTTGCGTGAATTCAAATAACAATAAAGGTGAAACGCAAATTATTGCATGTTTGCGTAGATTAGTATTCAAGTAACCGCAATATGACAGTGAGCAAAAGAATACATTAGAAGTTTGTTAAAGGAAAAGCGAGGTTTGGTCTGGGTTTTAAGTTTAAAAACGAATTATTCTGAACTGAACTTAGAATTTCTTAGAAAGGACTTAGAAGTTTAATTGGTAACCGCGACTTTACATTGAATTAAAAACCCAAATATCCAAATATAATTGATACTGAAATACCTTTTAAAAGTGGGCATATCTCCCAAAGAGGCAGCGCTCCCATTCCAGAGTACTGACCAAAGAAGAACTCGAGACATAACAACGGTATCCCGCAGCAGACGAGAGTCAGGGTATATGGAATCAAGAACGCTCCTGCAAAATGCACATGTTTCAGAAAGGGTATGAACATTGAAAATTACAAACACGTATAAGTAAGTAAGTAAGTACATTTTAATTATCTTGATGACACGACTTGGATAATAAGAAAGTAATCAGTGTGGGATGGTTTGTCTTGGAAGTGGTAGAGGTGTGCGACTGCACGCTAGAGGAAACTTTAAAAAACTGTGAAAAAAATCGCTGAAATCCTGCTAACAGTCTTTTGAGAATTTGAAAAGGTGGCTGACTGTGAAGGACGTTCCGAGGCTTGGGTGATGGCTAAGGTAAAAGACGAGTTGGCACTTTCTATAGCTTGAAGAATGTATGTATTACCAGGCCAAAAACTCGATTTCCATAAATGAATTTTGACCCACAAATGAGTTACGGCTGCCGTTGAATCTCACCGATGCTGGAAAAGTATTGCCATTATATTTTCTTGCCCATAACTTTATAGATTTGTACGTTCCAAAACTTCAGTGATAGAGCTCGGATTCTTGACAAATTTCCTTAACTGTTTTGTGCTTCCCCTCTCCGCCTTGTACTTTGTACTGTAATTTATGGGTCATTTTGTTTTTAAGAACTAAATTCTCTCTGTATGATGTGATTGTCGTACAGTAAGTACCAATCAAGGAAAGGAAACATGAAGATGATTTAGCTCTAATTTTCCACCCGAAATCATCTGTGATATTTGTCACAGTTGAGAGTCGAAGTCTGAGCACGGATAGTAAACTCACTGTTGTTGCATTGACAGTTTCGCCTTCTAGTAATTATCATGGACGGAAATTCTTATGAACGCGGAATACATGGTGGTATCTGTTGCAGACATGCATTGTGAAAAAGATCAGGCATGGGCACACGGGACTGGTGGAAGTCCACATGGGTATTGTGAGGACTGCTTAATGTTCTTACTTAGTCAAGACTTGGAATGAACTGCAGACATGTATAGTGTGTGCAAATTGTCCCAAAATGGTAGAAAGATCTCCTGTTGCGGGACACCGTTTACTGGAACATTGGTATTAAAACTCCATCCAGGAAAAAAGTAAATGTGAGAAAAGACTGCATAGTCACCAACAAAGAAATCACTGTTATCATTTGCAAGAGCATTCCAACAGTAATGCCACCATTACACTAATCAGGAATGCAGAATTTCTGTCTCCAAACGCCAGCAATGCGCAACCAATAGCTGAAGCGAGAAAGGACGCTGTCCCTACAGCTCCATGATCCAGGTTTAGGCTACATACCCCCTCCCGATTATGAAGCCATTGTAGCATTGCAACAACATTGCATCATATTTCAAAACCAGCCAGCCGCACATGCTTTATGGCAGTTCCTTCGAGCAACAGTATTCAGCACACAGTGGCGCTGGACAGTGCGACTGTTCATTCCCCGACCACTGATGTTTTTGCACCGCCCCCAATCACTGCGTCGGGCAAGCAGCGGAGCCATCATCCTATTGTGTGGAGGCCACAGCAGGTGGTGGTGTGGACTACACGGCACCGCTGGTACTACAACTCTCAATACTCCAGAACGTCACTATAAAAGCCACTGTCCAGGGTTTTTTGAATATAAATCATGCTATCTCTTACAGCCAATCTGCTACAACATCGTATGTACAGTTCGTCTTGTGCACTGCAAAGAGAGGGTCGTACGGCAGTGTAGTTCCAGCAGACCGCATTCCCGGATGGTGGAAGAAAGAGACGGCACAAGGCAAGCAAACAATCGAAGCTCATATTCGAATATGGAAGTCATGGCGTACGTACCATAGCGGCCCGACCAAACGATCGCATAAGAAGACAAGTTAAATTGGATAATAATTACAAGACGCTCCATTCAAACATCCAGAATGAAGTGATCTGGTCTGCACTCTTGGAAGGGACCGTACTCCAGACTTCACCAGCAGTTAATATCCAAGCATTACTGTTGTTCGACCGACGAGGGAACGGGGTGAGGGATAGCAATCCTCCACCATTAACTCCAACGAAATCCCACTCTGTGAAGTGATACAGTAATCCTTGTCCGCACGCGTTGGCAAGCCGGCACAAGACGTAACATAGAATTTCCTCTCAGGTCAGAACGGTCTCGGGATCAAGGATCCACTTTAGGTCCTCAGCACTGCGTCGGGACTTGTTTGTACAGTCAACGTAAAGGAGACCCATTTACAGTCCAGAGCATCCGTTTAATTCACTGTCATTTCCGACGTATGTGGTGGCGCAGCTACCGCAACTGAGTCCAATATTAGCGTTTATAAAAAAGACCTTGCGAATGTAGAACGATCCGCTCGTACAAGCCTGCAATTCTGTCATTTATCCCCAACAAACACAATACAGCAGATAGATCAGCAAGGACAGTGGTTTTGAAAATTGCATGAGCAAAAGCCTTATTCCTTGACGGTCTATTGTCGGAGCTAACTTATCGGCAAGTACAAAAACTTCACACAGATCAATGAATCAACGCTACACCTGAGGACCAACGCGTTTGCATAGATAGGACAGGCAGGCAGGGGACCGAGTCAGCGCCGTCGGAGACTGTGGCGAAATCTGGAGAAAACTTAGCCAAAGAATTCTACAGGTGTCTGCCGTACTCACATTAATTGCAATCAGTAATCAGAAAGCATAGGTTCCAAGATTCATAGAAGGCAGGTTCAAAGCTTTTGGAACAAGACAGAAACACCGACCACTGGCTGTACACACACTGGTTAAGTTGCAGGTACTAATTTTATTTTTCTGAAACAGACGAAAAGATTCCAGCTGTTGCACTGACAAAAACCGAGCTCAAGCCTAATAACCACTTCCAGGGAATTGTCGCAGAAGCAGTTAACCCTGGTAGATATGCTAAAATCTCTGCTAGTAAGGAAAATGATCGAAGTAATGCCGCCTGATCAAGTGGACATCTCAGTCGGGTGTATCTAAATCTCAAGCTCCCGAACTGCAGGTTACAAACACCGTCTTTCTTGGGTGTTTAGTATAGCGATGTGATCGCTGCAGTCTTTGGGCCGACGACTACTCGTGCTGTTGTTACATTGCTTAGACACTCTCATCTCAACGCAGGCCGAGACAGAAAGCGAGTTACCATCCAAATATTATTGCTTATATAGAAATGGGGTTACGTGTAATCTGAAAAAATTGGAAATCGAGCAAAAGCAGGTGATCGTTCATTTTGGAAATCAGTCTGAGTTGACAAAGGAATTGGTTCAGCCGATAATAAAACGATTTGGGGACTGAAAGCTGCAAGGTTGAAGAACGCACACCTGGGTAGACACTATCGCAGCAAACCAGGGAGGAATTAGAGTGGTGGAACGACAGGCGGAAAATGCTCAGAAACGATACCTTGCTGTTTGCATGACACCATATCCAGAAAAAGATCAATTAACAAGGGGACGTTTTCCAACAATAGAATTTCATTTGACATACAGAAGCAATCGGGTGTAGGCTATCTGTTTGTGATACGATTTGTGCATGTGGATCCGACGGCCATAGGAAATGACACATTCAGATCACCATGACCAGAAAAGACGTTCTATGCCTTCCCGCCAGCAGTGATTCTAGATCACCTGTTAGAGTGACGAGAGAATCGATAATTTCCATGGAGCTGGTGGCCCTATACAACTCAAGGGCAACATCGTAAGCACAATGGTATATACAGTGATCAGTGGGACCATTCCCACTGTAGGTTCGTGGCGAATTAAACCAGTGTACGGTGCATAGGCAGTTCATGTGTTAGGTGTATCGCTATTTGGACATAAACGGACGATTAGCGAAGTCGCCCTCTCTGAAGCGAACGGAAGACTTGTAATATTATTAACTATAAATTCACAGATTCGGTAGAAATTAGAGTAGTATTTCGAGTTAGGGTAATGATAGTCTAATCACTTCAATTGTATTGGCCGTCTGCGGATATCTGCAGTATGTTTCAGCTGGTAGAAAGTCATAAGGCCTGTAGCGGCCACAGTCACAGCTGATGAGGGATGAGCCACAGCAGCCGCGGTGGCCACAGTCGCCGTGAGCGAAACAGTCCCACAGCATTAACACCGCACAGGCGATAGCCGAAGTTGATCAGGTGTTGTTTAAATAGTCAGGTAAACAGTAGTTTAGGTATTTCAAGATCTAGATAGGTTTTTTTATAACTGCTCAAGAAATTAATTTACACGATTTGTGATTTTAATTTTATACACTTTGCCTTGTTGTAGCCGCTTTGAAGCGTCCATGTCTTACTGTTTTTGATTGGTTTTGATGCTGTTATGGAGAATAAAAAGGGAAACTGAGCTGGGTATTTCCTTGGACAACAATATCTGGTCAGTGGGTCGCATCAAGCTTTTTCATCCCAGAGAAATTGATTCAAGGCAGCTATAACTCTTTTGTTGGAAAGCATAGAGGTAGTATCCGTTCAATCCAACTATATAACTAACACAACTAACACAATTAAGATAGAAAAACTTGCCTCCACCGTTCTTATAACACAGATAAGGGAATTTCCAAACATTTGACAGACCAACACACCATCCAATACAGGTAAGGATGAAATCGGCTTTAGACCCCCATGTAGCGCGCTTCTGATTTTCGTCCGTCATGGTAAATTTCCTTAAAAATAAAAAAAAATGTTTCATTTGATTGTAACCAACCATTAACCGTCAAAAACGATTTATGTAGCAATAATATTCAGGCAATCATCTCTAAACTCTGTCTCCCATTATGTTGAGGCCAGTTTAGGCATGGCTTGAAACACTCAAACGTACTGATATCGTAAAATAAACTTCCGCTATTTCAGGAATAACTTCGAATGTGTGATAGTGTTGAATATAATTGAAACTGAAAGTAAAGATTCAGCGGTGAACAAACTTCTATAATTAATCAGAAAAGACAGTTAATAAAAAGAAGATTTTTAGATCTTGTTTTTACTAACAAATTTACTCTTTTACAATTACGTTTGTAATCTTTAAGCTTCTATTTTCAAGGTTCGGGTGGTGGCCAAAACCATAAAAACCGGGATGGTTTCAGAATGCTCAGTTGGTCTTGAACGTGCGAGCTGCATATACACAGCAAACGTTTAGTTTCAAACCTGAACATAAAACTCTCCGAAAAACAGATGGCAGTCCAGAAATTGTGACAATTGTACATACATTAGAGAAGCTGCACGACTACTTAAATACAGCCAAAGTGATATTTGACAGCTTCAGAAAAGGGGAAGGAAGATTTGAAGGAAGGAGAAGTATTTGGTCTCGAAGCGATCGACTTTGTGTGCTCCTCCTCGCGACTGCTAGATTGAAGTACCAGTGGATAGATACCTGCTCTAACATATATCCAGATAAGCAAAGAAACAGGATAGAAAACTTGTGGAATATGGTCCATAGGCTCGCCGTCTGGATGTCCTCATGGTTCTCAAGAATGCAAGACAATTGATATAAATGGACAGGTTACGACACCTGATCTAAATTTTCACAACCTCATACTTTATTTTCCGCCAAGAATTACAAGAATTACAGTAACTAATTACAAAAAAGAACAAAAATGATTTTGAGAAAATGGATCAGTTGCCGTACCCTTTCACTTAGATCAATTTGTTGCTGGATCAATAGTCGGGATACTGATCCGTAATGCGCAAAATCACAAAGGCGCCATCTTTATGAACAATGAGTTCACATGTATCAAAACCGCTCAGAATGACTCAAGACAAAATAATGTTCACTAAATGGATTGGCTACAATATTTGATGGTGAGGTGTTCCGCACCGGAGAATTGTCTGCAACAGAGGAACGCTTTTGCAATGAATCTCCCCAAAAACAAAATTTGCTTTGCAAAATTATAAATCAATGTGTTCGACCTTCCCGATAACATTCCCTCAAGGTAGTGGCGCCCCTTTACATTTTTTCGAACGCAAGAATATAAAAATTTTGAGGAACGTTTTTATATTGTTTCTCTTACATGATATTGCCTTTTCACCTTTCACCCGTAGCCGGGGATTGAAGCTCATTTTGTGTCTGGTTCTAAAATTGCAATTATTTTTGGATTGATTGCCGAAACATGTAAATGAGGATTATTAGTGAACTTCAGAAAGGTTCTGGTGAAGATCCCATTTTCACATTTTATCTTCAGATCCGGTGAAAAGGATCATCATGCACTTAAAATTTCTTGATGAACATGCCCGAGAAAAAAGCTTAAAATGTTAACTCACTATTTTAAGTAATACTGTTTTAGAATTCTTGAAACATTATTTAGGCGAAGTTAACTTTCGCCATGGGGACATAGTCTGCCCTATCAAGGGGATATTCTCTGCCATTTTAGTTATTTGATCATTCTGCGAGTAACATTTATAACACGATATTTTGGACATCCACATTTGGGACATCGATACTATGATCACGTTGTCAATTGTGATATTTAAGCCAGGCTTTAACACTTTATTTTTGCAAGTCCATGGTAAGCAGATGCATAATTAGAAGACAAATTCTAAAAGTGAATTTCTTACTTTTTATTGCAGCTACACGTTTGTAACGGTATCGGTTTTGATCAATCACGGATCAATTTTATATTTTATAATTTGGTTTGCAATTGGATTGTTCTTATAGTGAATATTTGCTGTTTGACTGATTTCTTGTCTCACATACGTTTTGTTGAATACCGCTCGTTCGGAGACTTCTATTATTGTTGATATTTTCTTTATTTCAAAATGTAGATTCGCATTACAGTGCTCTTTAGCTCTATAAATGGCACTCTTTCTTTTGCCAGTATAAGCTACTGAAAGCTACGTTCGCTTTTTACGTATGGAAGCTGCTTTTACAGGTGCTCAGCGGCGAAATAGATTTGGTGTTCTCTCTTTCAACGATTGTAATTTTAGCTAGATTGAAATCAATAGAATATAGCGAAGCGTAGCGTGAAAAACACACTTAATATTCGTAAAACGGATAGCTACTGTGCCTCTGCTATCCATGAACAGACCCTCTTCAGCGCCTAAAGAAACAAGAACCCCTGTTTCGTTTATATTTGGTTCTGCTATAATATGTCCTGTGTACCCAACCATACGACAACGATACACCTTCTATCTATATTTGAAACAATATCTTTAAGATTTTCTTGGCATTTAAATTAAACTAATTCTAAGCATTTCTCGATTTCCTGATGTAATATTCGGCATAAATTTCGTTACCGTTTTAAAAAAACAGTATTTGACAAATTCACCTGAGCACATACTAGTGGTTTTGTAGTGGCATATCAAAATGCCTTAGAATTATACCAGTGCGCTGCACGACTGCATGTTTAAATCTGTTATTGATTGATGGTGGTTTGAGTCCTCACTACAACATGTTTCTAATTCTGTTTCAAACATATTAAATTTAAGAACAGTCTTTGAACTTGTTAATGCTCTATTGCTTTTATCTGGCTCTTCCTAATTCACTATTGAAATGTGCTTTGATTATAATCTTTTTGCCCTTTTCAAGCCTGTTTTTTAATGTTTTAAAGCAAATAAAACCATGTGAAAAGGTTTCAAATTGGTTTGTTTAACAATGGATTAATAGAAATAATTTAAATAGTTTATCGTAAGTTTGAATACTATAGTTCAGAAAATTCTTATATTTGTTTCAAAAGACATTGATTTCTATAAGCTTTTGGAATATTATTTTGGTTGATTATTAATCTGATACAGCAAAACCATGTTTGACTAATGCAGTGTTTTTATGTTACATTCAGGTGTGCTGAAGAACTCATTTCGGTACTAACATCTTACAGGACTTAGTTTTATAAAAGTTTGTTCTGACATGAAAATGCAAAACTTAAAGTGGTATATCGCTCAGAACTATATCCCCTAGCAAGATCTGGTGATAAGGGGTAATGCCCCCTAAGATAATTTAAAAAAAATGGTTGATATTAAGGACTGCAGGAACACCATAGGCCTTTATAAGTGGTAACCTTACACCGTGTTTCGCAGATTTTGTCAAAAATTAGCTAAAATAACTGCTATCAAAATTGGATTTCGTCCCTGTGATTTCGAATAGAGATATTGGTGCGAAGCATTTCTTTTGAGATTGCGGAGGGCTCTTATCAAAATAATATTTTGCTAGAGAACAATTCTTTCACTCTTTGAAGCCTTTGGCCTAGACTTTTAGAAAGAATGATATTTTGAAAACTGGTCAAATACTGGCCATAAATTACTAAGTCATTAGCCGCACACCAACTGTGTCTATAAAGTGTTAATTGCCTGACAACCTCCCCGTATTTCAAGTGGAAAATCAAATTCGGGGGAATCTTTTGCACTTGACATATGCGTAAAATTTTGTAATGGTTCATAACATTTGCGGATAATGTGGCAGTTCAATAATACAAAAAGTCACTTTGCAAGCACATTTATTTTTATGCTTTCCCTAAAATGATTGAGAAAATGAAAAGGTCTGTACAGTGAATACCCACAAGAAATTCAAACCTAACCTGAGTCTCATCATGTTTATATAAGTCTCACTATTTCCGAAACACAGCACTTCACATTTCGTCTTTCCTCACAATTTTGAAAGATGGCTGCCAACAAATTAAAAATGTCACCTTTTGCATAGATTTTGTATAATCGCGTAAAACATATTTACATAGGAAAGAGTGAGTGTGTCTAAGGAAGTATTTTAACCTCAGGCACGATTTAGCAAATTGTAATTAAGTTATTTTAGGAGAAGAATAGTCATAGAAAATTCAAAGCAATCGGATCAAAAATATGTCGAAAGAGACAATTTCAAAACAGAGTTACCTTGGAAATATTCGAGAAAAAATTGAAAGCGATCCTGTGTTTTTGAAATTTGGCTTCAAAATGGTGTTTAAATGCCTTTATTTTAACCAATTTTTAAGGATCGTCAAAATCTGTAATTCATACAACATTTAATTAGACAAAGCTGATTAAAATGGCTTCTAAATACAATTTGAAATTAACCTATCAGAACTGTAAGAGAACAAGTATTCCTTGTGCAGTAAGCCTGGAAAACATTCGCGCAAAATTTCAAAGCAATCGTTTCAAAGACTGTGAGTGAAAAAGGCATTTTATATTAGACCAATGTGTCCCAACATAAAAGGTGAGTAACAGTGAAGCTATAACATTTTATCTTTTACTTAAGTTTCATCAGCACACACTGACGGTAACCTAAATTTCACTTTTGAAGGAGTCTGACAGCGATATCTCTTCAAGGAACTGGTGGGGTCTTAAAACGAAGTAAACATGATCTCTAGCAGTTTATAAGCTAAGACATGACTTTTCCTTGACCATCTAATGAAAAGATCAGGAAGTAACCCTTGTATATGCCAAAAACAGGGCATGAAGTCCTAAAATGGTTCGTAATGCCGCTATCTGTCTCTAAAGATTTCCAAGATAACTCCGGTCACTGATCTTTGACCTTAAAATGTAGGTGAAGGTTAAGATCACGAAGATGTAGGTAGAAGTTCTCATTACAACGCAATAACTTAAGTGATTCTTTGTTGCAGACGGAGTTCGAAATCGCTCTAGAAACTTGCCTTTCACTGTAAACACCTGAGTCCAAATTCAGATCTCGATGTTAGGCTTTATATAACTCTGTGGAGGAGGTAGAATCCGTAGAAGCATTTGAGATCAGAAATAACACAGTACACGTAGCCTTTGGACTTGAACATCAAGGTCAAAGTTCAGATAACGAAGATAACCGTTATGTAGCAAGGTAAACTTTGACCTTGAAAATATTGGCTATTGGAGGAGATGGCGTCCATAAATAAGTTCAAAATCACTGTCTGAAAAGGTTTTCGAGAAAACACATGTCAAGTGATCTTTGACTTTTAAGATCTAGGTCTAACTTTAAAAAGTTCTAGAAGTCAGTACTTGACCTTTTAAAGGTCACACTTCGGGTCATTTTATTTAATTCCTTATTGGAGGTGTCGTCCGAAAATGATTTCGAAATCTCTGATGGTTTCTGACTTAACAAGGTCAAGTACCTTTCACTGCACGTCTAGTTTATAGTTCAAATCAAGGAGTTTCCTCCAGTGTTCCACGAATCCAAGAATAAGATCGATATCGCTTTTCCGAGATAATAAGACGACCTGATCTTTGACTTTGAACTTCTAGCTTCAAGCTTACGTCACGAAGGCATCTCTTGTGTAATGCCTTAGAGGGAGACGAAGTTCGAAAGCGAAGTCAAAATTACTTGATTACCAATAGTTTTTGAGATAACGCAGGTCAAGTCACCTAATTTCGTCTAGGACGTGGGGCCCTAATATGATCCTGAATAACACAGATCACATGACCTGAGACCTTGAACATCGAATTCAAAGTTCACATCACATTTGCATATGCACAATAAATTCGAAGTATACAAGCATTTATGCGTCACATTTATGGAATTTAAGCCAGCTGGTGTAACACTTACCTTGTTGTATCTGTTTGACCATTACATGTTTTCCGAAATAATAGTCGTCAAGCTTTTACTTACCGTTTTTAGAATAATGACCAAGCTCACGAAGGTTTGTATGTGGTGACTGCTACTTCTCAAAATTTTACTTCGTAATAATAACAACCGAAAAATTTTTTATTCCTACTTTTTGCGCAGAAGATGATGACTAAAACTTGTTGCTTTACCTAGCCTTTACTACTGAAATGAAGAAAGATCAAGCTCTTTGGTAGAGAATTGGCCAGGAGCATCTTAGTCAACGCATAGCAAAATATGCTCAAAATATACTGCAAACATTACGCCAGTGCACCGCTACTGAACCGGTAAAGAATAACATGACCAGAAAGGAACTGTAACAAAGTTTTCCTCTGCAGTTTGTTTCAGCAACGACAGCTGCAAAGGACTGGCTCTGCAGCACTTTCATACTACTCACAAAATCACTGCATAGACCGCAAAAGTACCCATAATGAACGTAATACTGAATGTATGCCGAGAACTGAGGGCATTTTGGAGAATCTACAAAGCAAAACTACGTTTGTATCTAATTATATTCAAGTCGTTTCGTCTAAGTTGCAAACCTAAATGCATACCGAAAAACACTACATTGTTTGAAGTAATTTAATGACGTAAGATGTTAGGTCATCGATGATGGTTATAAATGCATTTCGCACCAGAAAATGTTTTGTTAAAACAAGTCGGGGTGGAGGCAAACTGATTCAATAAATAAATTCAGTTATTTGAAATTATTTATACGTCAACACAGAATAGAAGTCAACGAACTAAAAGAAAAATCAGCAACAATTCAAAATGTTCAACAATTAATTAGGGGGATCAAAATGTTGAAAATATGAATTTTGTTTATTTAGCCAAGATTGCTATGTGTTTAGAATCAAAACGAACTGAGAGTAAAACAGTAAATCTGTTAGTAAATCTGATTTTTATGATTACGCATCTTTTTAAATTCAAGAGATTTACATGCTATTTGCAACTGAAATACAAGATCTTTATGCAAAAAGTGTTCTGTGAAAAATGACTGTTTTTGGCAAGCAATGAGACTTTGAGATTACAAAAAGTAATCCTGGGATGTACATATCTTCTGGTACATCACTTATTATTGCTGGGCACTTGTATTTTCAGTTAATTCTTAAATCGGTTGTATCCGCTATAGTGCACAGCCGCTTATACTGATTTAATACTGAAGATTCCTATGCAGTATGGTTTTTAATCGATTCGAATTCGGTATATTTGAACTGCAGTATTCCCGTTCAATACCGGTCTGTCGAATTTGGTATACCACGGGATGCCAGCAACAAAAATGGGAACGTTCCCTTTTTTAAACATTAAATAGGTACTTTTGTAATATTTTTAGGCACACTGGAATTGCATGCGTAAACGTATCAACAGATGGTTAATTCACAAATGAATTACTTTTTTGGCATGTTGTTCCATCTGGGCCTTCAGTTTTACTGAAAAAATGTTTACTTAAAAATAGGAACTATATTTTTTCTTGTCCACAAGTGAAAGGAAATCATCACTGATGGATGTTAACTTGAGTAAAATAGTATATTTTTTAAACCTGGCATACCGAGTTTAGTGGATATGTTCATGTGAGCCTTGCCAAGGTTATACGAAATCATACGAAAATGTGCCCCGAAATTTGCCACTCAGTGATGTATTTATAATTGTTGATCCAAAACATAAAGTCTTGAGGGTTGTATTATATATTAAAAATGAAAGAAAATTATTAACTCTTGCAACTCCTCAATAAACAATCCATTCACAGATTAGTTAATTTCATTAAGGTTATAAGTTGCTTAACTAAAATCATGAGAACTGACTGACCTATTTTAAAAAATAGATCGCGCGATTTACTCGTCATGCCAGTTTACTGAACACAAACACGATGGCTTCAAAATATTATGACATAGTATGACAAACAAAATGATGTTAAATGCAAATTATGTGGTAAACACTACATAAAGCCAAACAGTATAGATAAGCAGTTTTTCCTTAGGAGAACACAATGGTATTTCAGATTTGTATCACTTATCGAACAATTCAGTTAAATGAAGCCATTAACTGTTTCTGCATGCGTATGAGATGAAATATTTTCTTTTTATGAGCTTCATAATCGAAATCTTTTCTAAGTGACAGTGAAAACATTAAATTTCTGACAATTAGCCGGTTTGGCATCTATGAAAGTTAGCCGACATTTACAATTTACATTGTGGGTGGTACCTTTTTAATTGATTAGTCTAATAGAAAAAAATGCAACAGTCCATTTTGTGCGACCATAGAAGTAATCGATTGTTTTAACATCTCTTGTCACACAAAATATCACTCAACTAAGAGATGACTATTTCTAATGCACAGCTTTTCAGGGCCATTTCAATTGACTACTTTATGGATGCCAGAACATGGCTTCACAAATTCGATGGTTATGTAGCCCTTAAGAACTTAAATCCGGAACAAGAGCACAGTATTTTCGGATGGGTCTGAATGGCGCTGCATTCCAATGGGTTCAGGGATTGGACGCAAACACAACACTGCACAGTCTAAGAGTACAGTTTACACAGAAATATGTCACAGCTCCTACACTTCAATATAGATTGCGACAGGAATTTGATGCGAGAGTCCAACTGCCAGACTGCAAAAGACAGACATTGAGATCAGAGACGCGATTGTAAGAGGTTTGAATGGACCCTTGAAAGCATTTGTAGTTGACTCTGAGCCTCAAACAGCTGATCAAGCAGAAGAAAAAGCGAAACTAGGTGAAGTAGTCGAAAGCGCTAAAACTTCTGGATCCAGCTCTGTGAGTGCCCTAAAGAAGTACGATGAAAATGGGGTGAAACAACTTACTGCCACTATCAAACAACAACAGGAGAAAGATGAAAAGCTGCAAACCACGCTTAACACGCTCACCAACATTCTCCAAACGATGAATATTTCTCAACAGCACCCCAGAAGCCAGACACCGCCAAGACGATCGAATGCCGTCATGCGTAGATTCGCGCAACCGTCAGTTGCAGTTAATAGCGTTGATTTTTGTTGTCGTTACTGCAATAAAATTGCCAATAAATGATGACAAAAACAATGATGACAAAGGCATGAAAGAGGAATCCAGGGCGGGACCTTCGATAAAGGCCGTGGGCGAAACAATATGAGAAAGAACTTTTCGCCTACGAAACCCAGATTTAGAAGGCAACAGTGGAAAAAATAAGCTGCCCTGTCGTTATTCAGGCAAACGATGGGGCTATGATATGTGAATTCAGAAAGATAACTTTGAATTTGATTAACAGAAACTGTATCAAGGTGACAATCAATGGTAAAGAGCTACATGCTCTAATCGATACTGGTTCTGATTTTTCTTTGGTTGGTGAGTCCTTTTTTCCAAAAATTTCCATAGCTAATTAAACAGGTTAAGCCTTGTAAGCAGTATGCGTCGACTGTCAGAGCAAATACGTTTAAGCTTGTTGGTCGTTTGGAATTGCCTGTGAACATTACAAGTTCATTCTATAAAGCAAGCGTATATGTTTCGCCGTATACGCCATGGAATTTGTTACTTGGAGTAGATTTTCGTAGGAAATACGATATCAAAATTGATTTTCAAAGCGATATTATTAAAATACCACAGCCCATGAATGTTTTCTGCGCTGACAGAGTGACGATACCGCCATTTAGTAAAAAAATGTTATATATTGTAATGTAAAAGTGTTATATGTCAACACGAGCAAAAGCTGATATTTCTGGTAGCGTTAGCGGCAAAGCAGTGTTACGCAAAACAGAATTGGTTAGTGCAAATAGTTATGTTACCATCAAGAAGGGTCATAAGTTTTTGCCTGTTAGAATAGCAAATTTAACCAGTAAGCCCCAAACCTTATTTCCAAAATTCAGACTTGCGTATTTTGTACTGGCAGACAGTACGGAAGTACTTAAAGAATTCTCTAGTTCCCCCACAAACAACAAATACGAGCAGGCAAGTGGTGTGACTAAAAGATATTTCGTAGACGTCAGCAAGCTCAATCCGCCTAACCGACAACAAAAAACGAAATTATTTCAACTTTTAGCGGAATATGATGACTTGTTTCAAAAACCAGGGGAACCACTCGGGTGTACAAACAAAATTAAACATGACATTCAGCTGGAAAAGGGAGCAAGACCTTTTAAGTCAGTGCCATACTGTATGTCTCCAAACCAAAGGAAAGAGGTAACAAGACAATTGCAAGAAATGCTAGAACAAGGTATCTGTAGGGAATCTGTTAGTCCGTTAACATCACCCGTTTTACTTGTACGTCAAACTGATAGTTCCCAACGTTTTGTTGTAGATATGAGAAAGCTTAACGCTCTAACAGTTAAAGATTCCAGTCCTCTGCCCAGAGTTGGCGATGCTTTGGGCAGTCTTTTTGGGTCAAAATTTTTCGCGAGTTTAGATTTGCAATCAGGATATTGGCAGGTCGAGATCACCCAGAGGTCAAAACCCTTGACTGCTTTTATAACCTATGACGGACTCAACCGCATGCCATTTGACTTGACGAATGCACCAAGTAGGTTCAGCCGTTTGATGATGGAAGTGCTACTTGGCTTGACATGGGAAATATGCTTGGTGTACTTGGATGATGTCATATTTGCACCCACTTATGACGAATACTTAAGGCAAATACGTATGGTTCTAGACAGATTCCGAGATGCAAATCTCAAGCTTAAAGCAAAGAAATGCACTTTCGGCCAACCTCGGGTCAAATTTTTAGGGCATATCGTTTCGTCACAGGGAATTAGCACTGATCCACAAAAGTGCCAAGCTGTTCAAGATTTCCCAGTTCCAAAGAAAATGAAAGATGTTCGTTCATTCCTTGGGCTCGCGACTTATTTTTCACGCTTTGTTCAAAATTACCGCATCATGGCGCGACCGTTGTACAGGTTAGCGAAGAAAAACATTCAATTTGTTTGGAATTCAGAATGTCAGAAGGCTTTTGATTACCTAAAAGCCTCGCTACAAAAATCTCCAGTACTTTCTTTTCCTAATTTTGCAGAAAAATTCATCTTAGAAACGGATGCAAGCGATCATGCGATTACTCAAGAATATGGTGATATACAGGAAGAAATCTGTCAAATTCTGAAAGACGATATACGACGACAGAACGAGAGGCTCTTGCAATTGTGCACGGAATCAAACATTTCAGACATTATCTGAGAGATACCCAGTTCACTGTTAGAACTGACCACAATCCCTGAAGCTATGTATTCAAGAGAGGTTATGGACAGACAGAATTGCGCGATGGGCAATGCATTTTCAGCAATATAATTTCACCTTAGAATACAAAAAAGGTGTGACTCTTCAGGGACCTGACGCATGCAATAAGCCGTAGGGAATATCCTCCGTCAAATCAAGGACCACCAGATCCGCTTCCTGGTTTTGATGATGAGATATTCCCACCGAATATACGTACAAAGGCTGTAGCCTCTGCACGCACGGTAGCTAAAAGACAAAAGGCAAAGAGAGATCCAGAGGAAGTGCATGAAAAGGCAAGGCTTAGAATTTTAGGTGAGCGACTTAAAAACCCTTCTAGCAGTAGAACACCATCTACTGTGGAGCTGCCAAGACCTACCACAACCAAAAAATTGGGACAATGGCAACTAAGAGAAGAGTGGATGTTGCGAATCATCAAATTCTTGGAGGAGGAACATTTACCAGGTGATGCGAGACTGGCAAGAGCTGTTGCAGCAGAATCCCCGGATTACTTTATGCATGAAGGGGTCTTGTACAGATTATATGTACCCCCGCATTCTAGTGAGAATGACCCACGAATTCGAATTCAACTATGTGTTCCACAGGAATTAAAATTCGACGTGTTTACCCACAACACGGCGACCTGGCTGGAGCACACTATGATGCGGCAAGAACATATGCAACTCTGCGTCTTAATTTCTTTTGGAAAGATATGCAGAGTGAATGTAGGAAATGGGTAGCCTCCTGTGAAGATTGTCCACAAAGGAAGAAACCTCCAGTACCATATAAAGCCCCCCTACAGAGTCTACCGATTGCAAGAATTGGTCAAAGATGGGCAAATATTGTTGGTCCGCTGAAACCACCTAATGACGGGATGACACATATTCTGGATTTTGCGGAATATGCAACTCGAATGGTGGAAGCTTTTCCAATACGCATACAAACGCACCCCTCATCGCCCGATTGTTTATAGATGAAATCTGTATGCGTTGTTCGCCACCAGAGTATTTGCTGTCTGATCGCGAAGCAAACTTTCTCTCGGAAGTAGTGAAAACTGCTTACAAGTTAATCGGAACCAAAAGATTAATGACGAGCAGTTACAACCCAAAATGCGACGGATTGGTTGAGAAATTTTACCAGACCCTCGTAAAGAATCTATCTATGTTTGTACACAAGAATGGTCGGAACTGGTCAAACTTCATAAGACCTATTGTGTACAGCTACAATACCAGTGTATGCATCAAAAGCACATACTATTCCCCTTTCTAACTCATGTATGGCAGAGATCCATACATATATCTCACAGTTTACCGCAGGTAGATGATAGTGGTTTGACACCGGATGTCCGTGCTCAAATAGCAGAAGTAGTCCAAAGGCTGGAATTTGCCCATGACGACGCCAAATCACACTTAGAGAGGCACCGAGAACGTATGAAGCAGTACTATGATCGCGATGCAAAATGTCACAAATTTTCTGTCGGCGACCGTGTATGGTGTTATTTCTCCTATGTACAACACAATGGAGTGAAGAAATTTTACAAAGGATTTTCAGGCCCATATGTTATCATAGAAAAGACAGGTCCAGTGAATTTCAGACTGCTGCGCTCATATGACTACAAACTACTGTCAAGTGTTGTGCATGTGAACCGTCTGAAACCATATATACATCGAGAACCCCCAAACCCCGACGAGCTCATTGAAAATGTAGACGTTACACCGTGTGAAGAGCTTCACCAGCTTGACTAAGAAGAGTTGGAGACAAAAACAGATGGTGAGTTAACAAACTCACAAAAAGAAAGTCAAGAAAATGTTATAAACATAAAAGCAACCGGGAAAATTTTTCCCAGTAACACATCTGGACAAGCTGTGGGAAAACTAAAAGATTGTGAAAGAAATGACCATGAATCAGATCCATGTAGAGATCCGAGAACAAAAACTTTACAAAGCGAGCAGTTAAATAACCCAGAAGTAATTCACGATGGGAAGACAAGGATCACAAGCAAAGAACCCGCTGATAACACCACTCGAAAAATTATTCGCAATTCTAAAGAGCCACGTTCCTCACGCCGTCCTCAGCGACGCAGGAAACAAGTGCACATCCCAGGAGATATTATCGGACCAGAGTTAGAAAGCGAATCTCTAAGCCATGAGCCCCTCTTTAATATAGATAAGGTAATACGAGGTAGGTATAAGAATAACAACCGGGAATATCTGGGTAAATGGGAAGGATTTCCCTGCACAGACTTATCATGGGTCTCGCACGATGATCTTTTCTCTCTCTCACTCATATAACATCAGCATATATTCATATGAAGAAAGGTGCTAAGTTCAATTGAGGGTGCAAGCTTATTAGTCATATTGTAAGAGTTTATGTTGTTCTGAATTTAGAGGATTCATTTTACTTTTGTTGCCGGAACATAGGAAAGTGCGCTATGGTGGTGGCGGAACTGATCACCCCGAAACCTCCAGAGTTAAGCACTAAAATAGAAAGAATGCTAATTCGCCTCCTCTCTACAACTCAAAATAAGGACAAACAAATTACGCTTGCCTCGCCCTCTCTTTACCGCCAAACTTCACCACCAACATCCCCCTCCTCCCCCTCCCTTCTCCCCCTCCAACTATCAGTAGCTACGTTTCCCCTACTTCATCTCACACACCTCTATATCACTTCATTAATATTCAACTTCACCACTACCCTCTTCTCCCTCCCTTCACCCCGAAACATACATCACTATTTTTTGCTACGTCTGAGTAAAAGGGGCATTATCAACTTAGAACTTGTGCCATAGGCAGCTGCATAAAAACTATTAAGTTGGCACGAACTAAGTTCAAGAACTATTTTACAAGGAATTATCTTTGAGCAAATGGTAAATCACTAAGGATAGGCGCGTGTCATTGCTTGAACTCGTTTAACTTGGACCTCTGTAGACCAGTGCAGTCTGAAATAAGGAGAGTTGCTCCACGTGTTATTACCTAAAGCTACTAGAATGAACTCTACTCGCAGGATAGGAGCAGTCGTTTTCATAGGCCTTTGGGCTGTATTCACAATTCACTTTACAAAGGGAATCAAAGTTATACATAGAATCAGAGACAACGTTATCATACGCCCGAATTACGGCGTTGCTTTTGAGAAGTTTCTACCCTTTGACATGACAACCAACTACTGGTATCATAGTATTGCTGTACGTTTGCCACAGACATTGAATATACCGAACAAAAACTTATATTCATGTAATATTCATGTAATGAAACGGCGATGGATGGGACTGCAGACGATTTTTCCAGTATTCAATTTCCTTGCAAGGCACGTAACCATACGCTTCAAATGTATTACGAACTCCAAAATCGTCTAGAACAGGTAGCTTTTACTCAAAATGCTACTCTTCAACAACTTTTGTGGCTTGATACTAGAAACCGCAAGAAGAGGGGATTGTTTGACTTATTGGCGAAATTTTGAAGGGTGTAGCTGGCACTTCCAATGTCAACGATGTTAACATTTTAGCCGAGCACATTGAGGCAATTGAACAAAAGATGAATGAAGCGACTAACGTTATGCATCACCAAACGCACACTCTCGAATCGTATCAAACATTCATGAACCTCCGATAGACCAACCTCTGGAGAGCAATAAATGCCACGATGGACTTAGAACAGGCTCAGAGCAACGCATACTTCGAACTTCACAGAGGATTTAACGTCTTGAATGCCGCCTTGAAACGTCTGGTAGTGACTTTTCAACGTTCGCAGTTATTCAATGCATATTTTCATGGTTTGAATGTGCGCTGTCACATGCTTTCTATTCTTTTGGTTGATGCTAAAAGTTTTAATCTAGTCCTCGAATGTCTGCGTGACGGATACATATCTCCCTATCTTGTAGATACTCGTGATATTAAAAACACACTGAGTTTTATTTCAAAAACCTTCGCAGCGCGATTATCCCATGTTTCGGTTAGTGCATACAAGTCTAGATCATTATTACCAATCCGTCAATATCATTTCAGTCAGGTCCGACTCATTTCTATATCTACAGCTAAGAATCCCCCTCGAAGAAATAAGTGTAAAATTTAAAGTGTTTTCGGTTCATGCAATACCAGTGTCCCTTCATTCAAACACCACGGCAAAAACTTTAGCCCAGGTTGTTCCTTATTTTGGAATTTCGGCTGACGGTCAATATTTTATTGAACCAAACATTAAAGAGATTGAGGCATGCTATGGAAGCTCGTATAAAATATGTCCGACCATATTTTTAGCAAAGAAATGAAACATGTGGACGTGCACAGCTGCAATATTCTTTGATGAAACCCCAGTCATAAAGAGTCTTTGCCAATTTACATTGATGCCACCTACACAGGAACTGTATTCTTACATTCTAGATCTGAAAAATTCTTCTCTCTTTGTTTCTACAAATGATTTAATATGGACCGAGGATTGTCATAGAAAGGCCCCAGTTCAGACTCCATCCTGCACCTTATGTGTTGTTAAGCGTAAGTGCGAATGTAGTTTGAGCGGTAAAACATTTTGTTTGCCCCCCCCCCCCGACATATCGGTCTGTGCAATTAACAGTACCCATTCTGAAACTTTTCGTTTTCCCTTTAATATCGGTGTGATGCTCGCATTACTTGAAAGCCACTTTGACAAAGACCTAGAATTATCAAGTCATAAATTAAAAGATGAAACTATTTCTTTAAACTTAAATGAGTCTCTTCAAAGCCTTACGGAAGAAGATGAGATTCTCGCAAAGTTTTTAACGAAAGACAGTCTCCCATATGGTATGCCCAGCACAGTAATAGTTACTATATACAGAGTGTGAGTGGAATTGTTTTTGTTCTTTCTGTCGGTAGCATAATTCTAAATATTTATAATTATTATCACATCCGAAGATTACACTGAATTACCCTTACGACCATGGCTCAAATTTCAAAAGTCAAATCAATTAATTTACGAGACATTTTAATTCCGGGGACTACAACAAAAAGTCCTAATGTCACTTCTGAAGCATCTGTAGGACCTGAATATACTTGGATGGCCCCTGTGGTAATAATCTTTTGTGTATGCTTTCTTTTGGAGTAAAAGGGTTGGTTAAATGATGTCAATGGTACCTGGAACAATCTAAGCACAAGCCTATTGAGGCCTACTCTGTGGTTATTTCGCCAGACAATAATGCTTGCCGTTTTCCACTGGTTAACGTCTCAACAAAAGTCTATAACTTGGCCGTACAAGATCTGGAACAGCCTCTCCGACCTAAAATTACATGGAAACTTTTATTTTTTACTTGGAACTCTGACTCAGTAGTGGTAACTTTAAGTGGTTGGCCAACTCAAAGTACCTTCCTCCTACCTTCAAGAAAAACTGTACCTCTGCATGTGGCTTGGACGGTTCAAAAATTGCACTCAGTGCAGATTAATCTAGAGTATGATAACGGTACTTTTTGTATAGCCACGCGCATCGAAAACTCTGTCTCCATCCGACCGGATATACCATCCCCTTGGAAGCGGTAGGGAACACTTCCCCCACGGCTCCTGCAAGGCCTATATATCCCCGCATCAGCCATCTTCCGACACCAGTTGACAAAATTTCAGAAAAGAAATGGCGTTTATTATAATAACTTGCAAGTTTCTGATCGACAGGAGGAAAAATGGCAAAAGTTTACGAAATTTTTATTGTACAATATGCAATACTTTAGTATGCACTTAGATAAAGAAAGTAACAAATATGTTGTGCGGATAAAAACGGACAATCCTTCTGAAACATTGGACTTGTTAAACAATTATGTTTCGTAACTCAACGGTTTGAAACCTTTATGTTTTCCTTGTTTAAGTGAGACTGTTAGAAATGTACTACATACACTTTAAGCATTTAATTCCTTCAAATTTGAAACTGTAAAAAATGTCTGCTGTTAACAGCACGTTGTGCGAATTATTTCTGAAACAAGTGCATGAAAAAACAGGACTTGATTTTGCCGAGTTCGTTGCCAAAAATTCGGGACAAGTGATATCTGACAGTCAACCCATTTTGATTGAGGAGACAGAAAGAAAATCCGTTTCATAGTCTTCTGCTTTTGCCATCGCGCATGGTAATGAAATAGTAATGAATGGGTCTCCGTTCCAAACTATATGTTTGGACACACTTAATTGGTCCACTACGCACTTCGCCAAACCTATTTCACCCACAAATCCACCGTATTTACTGAAAAGACCAACGCCAACAAGTTGTCGATCAATTTAAGAAGAGCCTTCCGCTAAACGGCAGGCAAGAAATCCAGACAAGATCACTGTGCGTCCTTTCGCAAAACTACATTGTAACAGTCCATCAGCATGTGTTAGTGAATACAAAATTCATTTTCCCCATGTTGTGGAGGTAATGAGGGCATTCCAACCGACCTTACCGAACAGCGAAATCATCAAAATTCTTTCCAGATTTTTTTCGCAGTGGAAATCACTTCGACCAAATGTACCAAAATTCTAAGTTAAATTTTATTTTAATTATATGTCATATTTTCGTTAATCTGCTAGGGTATAACGTAACATAAATCTCTAAAAATTCAAACCTGATGTCTTGCTACCAGATAATACATAAGTACAATTTTTACTAGGGTTTCAATTAAGATTTTCGCCGTATGAAATACACGTCTCATGTCACTGTATAGCTTGGTCCGTTTAAGAAGTGTTAAAAAAACTTAGACGATGGATTGCATACTGTCATAAAATTTATTATAAACGATATTTCTATTTGTAGATTAATTGTGGCAATACATTTTATATATATTACTATTGATGTTAAAAGAAAACATACTTGCATTTCTACGAGTCAACTGCGGGAAGCCTTGTGCCACAGTTTCAAAATGTATATTTTGTAATATTTAGCTATTGTGTAATCTTCGAATTCATGCGTGTTTAGAACATTACATGGTACGTATATAAAAACAGCGTGCTTACCTCATATTGCAGTAGAAGTCATTTTTGTAATGTCAATGTGCCTAGTGCGGTAGATGTATTGATGTTTTGAAAATTTGTAACTGCAGCCGAAAGGAAATACATTGGCGCATACTGAGACTATCCTTAGAGGTGCTTTTTGGTATTGAAATAGAATGATATAAATTGTTTTATGTGGCGTTATGACGATGATTCTGCCTATCTTATTATTTTACTACAGTTTTAATATCACTTTTATTTCTTTAATATGTTGCATCAGTTAATTATTAATTATACTTTGTTTGGAGTAAAAATATTTATTGCAATATTACGAACATTTTTACTCACATTCAACAATGAATATTGTGACTCTTAGTTATTTGCGAAAAGTATCAACATGTGGATTGAGCACAAACCTCGCGGTACAAAAAAGTACGTTAATAGATACAGATGTTTTCGCATTTGTGCTTCCTAAGCTAAATGTAGCCCGCTTTCTTTGTGATTGTAAGCTTTTATCATAAGTCTTTTAGACCGGTGCCTTGTTATATAAATATTTTATGATAGTTTGTTGTATTATATACATCTGACACAGAACAAATTTGTTTGGTGTATAAAAAATTGTTCAGTAATTTTTTCTTGCAAACTTGCAAGTCAAAGTAGTGCAACGGGTCTGTTAAATCTACACTTAAGATGTTTGAGAGAAACAGCTATTCACTGTTTGAAATCTGTTACTCTGGGTTTGAACAGTTGCCGTGCCAAAGAACATCGGCAGCCAAATGCGATACACAAATACCAGGACTGATTTATTAAGCTGTTGCTAGGCCTGTTTTATGAAGAGTAACGACATTCAATTAATTTTAGACACAATCATGGTTTCTAGAAAGCTTTTCTTCTTTTACAACATAAACCAAAATACTATACATATATATGCATGCATATTTATTATTTTATATTTTATTTGATGTATTGATATGAAAACTGCATTATCAATGATGCAGTTTTCATTTTGGCAAGGGAAGAGTTGTTGGCTTGATATTTTGGGAATTAATTTGTCAGTAATTTAATTGCCAATGCTTGTATGCACACGTCCCCACGTCTCTGCATGGTTGGTGAAGTAAAGCAGTTCGCCCCCACCTTGTTTGTGGTGGCGAGGTGTGGCTGCTTTCCCCCACTTTTCGGTGTGGTGGCGATGCTGGTACACGCCCCCACCTTGCACTTTGGTGGCGAGGCGTGGCAGCTCTCTCCCACTTTGCTGTATGGTGGTGAGGTGATGTGAGTGTACGCCCCACCTAGCACTGGTGGCGAGGCACAGCTTCGCTTCCCCACTTTGCTGTGTGCTGGAGAGATGAAGCTCCACGCTCCCACCTTGCTGTTTGGTGGCGAGTGAATGTGTAACTCTCCCCTAGCATGGTCAGACGGTTTGCTCCCCCCTCCTCCCCCATGGTGTGTTGGTAAACAAAGAGCACGTGCTTGTGTGTTCACCCCCACCTGGTGAGACGGTTTGCTCTCTCCCTCATGATTCCGCCTCCCGATGTTAAACTGGGTGGTGGTGGTATTGCGCTCCCACCCATGTGAATGAAAGGGCGAAACAATATCACGCCACCCTAGAATGAGAATCCGAGTAAGAAAAAGAAAGTTCTGAGAGAAAAGAATTGACTTTGGTTTTGGGTTTGGAGTCGTTGCGTTTTGATGTGTGCTAGTCTGGAAAACAGTGGAGTGTAAATAAAGTAGTATAGAAATTAGACACTGCTCTTGCGTTATCATTCGTCTTCTTATTCGAGCGACTCACACATAAAAATATCAAAATACGATCCCAACAGTTGTAATATGTCATGACATAACATATTTAAATATGTTAATATGCCATTTTGTTCATGCAAATGACTTATAGCTGCCGTTGGATAGACCCGACGCTTGTATCATCCATATGTTTTCTCGCCCGTAAACTCATAGAATTGGATAACTCAAACTAAGCGAGGGTCTCCTATTCTTGAAATTTACTTAACTGCCTGGTGCTTTCCTCTGTAAGTAACCCCCAGGTTTCGCCACTAACGCCACTTTTCATCCTTACGCCCAAAACAAACAGTCTAGGTGTGGAAACTTCTGACTTTTAGGACCTAAACCCAGATCTTCTGAGGGTGACGGGGAAAGGATTCCAGTAGAAGTTTCCGGGGAACACCAACGACGTGTAGCTGTTATCAGGGCCCGATCGGTTCAATGGCTTGACGGATCTGGACCTTTATCGGAGCGATAACTGGTGATCGGTAAGTCTTGTTTTTAATGCAGTTGCGTCTCTATCACCTTCTAGCATTTCACACGAACCAAAGACTCTGTAACGATCATTAAAATTGAATAACGAGTTACGGCATGGTCGGATCTAGGGTCAATTTTGAACGCAGTGCCCAGAACTACGCTCTCACTGCAGAGGTGTACACACTAATGCTGGTTTCGAGAGCAGAACTCCTCCGAGCTATAGTTACGTAGATTCCGTGGACAGCCACCTCTCGCAGCCAGAACCTCACAGTTGCTAAAATCAGTGTAGTTACTGGCAGTTGGTTTTTGAGCGGGAATGCGCCCGCAGCCTGCCTAGATTTTCTGTCGTTTGTTTCGTTGCTGCGATCTCCTGTTGAGCTCAGCGTAGGTAGTTACCTCTCTACGTACTTTACAGCCGTAGCTGGCGGCTCTCAGGTCGGTAACTTTAGAGAATTTAGGAAGTTGGTTGCGGGCGCCTTCCCGCGCTTGAAAGTAGCAGGTGCTTGGGACCCACGTTCTAGCGCGAAAGGGCCAACAGTGCTTCGGTGGCCCCACTTTTGGGCGCCACGAAATTAATGCCAGGGGTCCCAACCTGGTGGTGTGGGCGCCGCCTAGCAGACCTACAAAAAAGCAATTTCCTCGTGTGTTACATCGATGAGTGGCCTGCGTGGTGAGGAAAGAACGCTGCGGACACCAGGGCTTGAAAGACGATTCCCATAGCTACTGTCAGGATTGTGTTGTCAGGTTCGGCAAGCCAGAATGTGATGCCGTTGTGACGTGTCATACCTGCGCACATCTAAAGAAACAGTGGAAGAATAGTAATAGACAACGACTTAGGAAATTGCAGAACATGTCAACAGGTACCCCGGCCCAGGAATCAACAACCGGAGGCAGGCACACCGCTACGTGATGAGATATCGTCTCCACAGGCGATAGACATGTCAGATTTTGAAAGCAAGAAGTCCCCGTCACGTAAGCATTCGCACAGGAGCTGGGACAGTTCCACCAAACGGGGCTCCCTCATCTCCATCGAGGAGTCGGCGGAAAGCAAGGCTACCATCACGCCCCTCAGCCTCCAGGACCCGGGTCAAGTTGACGTGCCTACCCAGGATATTCCTACATCTCAAACGCCGAGGGGAACACAGGCCCCAAGCCTGGCACCCCGCCTAGCACATTTGTCATCGCGCCGAGGGCCCACGGGGGACAGTTTGTATTGACCCCGCATCTGGATATAGAGGCAGTCGTTAAGAGAGCGCTGCAAGAACAAGCTTAACTGTTCCAACAACAGCTCGAGGCCGTGCACACACGCTCAGCGGCGCCATGCGCTATTTCTAGACCACCGGACGCGGAGGAAGGTGTGGAGGCACCACAAGTCACGATAGTCCCGAAGAGCTCCACACACAGCGCGACTATGGGGGCCCATCATGGCCGGAGGCCTCGGATCGGCTGATGATCCCACAACCATCATCGACCCCGCAGCGCGCCATGCCCCCACAGCAGCACCCGACACAAAAGAGGGGCCCGCAGTCCGTGAGGATCCAATCAGAGCAGAGCGGCAGAGAGAGAGAGAGAGAGAGAGAGAGAGAGAGAGAGAGAGAGAGAGAGAGAGAGAGAGAGAGAGAGAGAGAGAGAGCAGGGACCGAGAGAGAAAACGTGATGACAGCCACTAGCCCAAGAAGTCGCGCCGGCAACCATCTTGTTCCTCCAGGGACAGCTCAGAATCGCGGGGTCTTAGAAAGTGCACACCCCCACCACTGCAAAAGCTGTACAGTCACATGAAACGAAGACAGGGCTACAGCTCATCCAATTACGACACGGACAGCAGCTCCACCTCCTCCCGACCACACCCACACTCTCCGGGCCCGGGACTAAAGTCATCGATGTGATAGGGACAGCAGGAGCAGTCAGGCAAGGGGACAGGTGTAAGCGTCATCTTTTAAATATCCTGAGTGTGGGGACCTACTGCGCACGCCCAGGAAGTGGAACCACCCACGCGACTGGGAGAGACGTGAGGTATCCAAGCGCTTACACTTATCCGATACGGACGTCAGCCCATCACGAGAGAGCGACGGCATCACTGCGTCATCTTCGGAGGAATTCCAGGAAAAGGACTCTAACTACGGTCGGGCCCTGGACTTTGGGAAAATGCACCTATCTTCCAAGCTGAGGGTTACCAAAGTTTCCCGAAACAGGACCCTCCGTGGTTGCCACAAGTCAGAACGGATGACAAGGACAAGACATGGCACATTTTGAGTGTGTATCCAGGGCCAGCCTGCGAATCTTGTCGTTCATCGAGTACGTGAACCAGACGCTGGTCAATAGCTTATCGGGCCCAGACACTGGAGTAGTCAGCAAACTGGTGGCTTGCCTGGTTAAGTGCACCAAAGACCTAGTGAAGCTAGACTTCTGCCTCCTGTCAAACAAGGCACGTGTCTAGCTTCGCTAGCTTCTGGCTTGTCATACAACTACGCAGGGACAACATTTTGCAGCGATACCGCCTTGCCCAAGACAAACTGTTTTAATTACGCCAAGCCACGTATCTGCAAGAAACACAGCTGTTGGCAGAACTGAAAGGCAGACATGGTCAGGACCTGCAAAACAGGGCGCTCCAAGACGGATACACGGCAGGCACACCGCGCCTACACAGGTCATACCGGGGATGTTCCAGGGGACCCGCGGTACTGCGCACCCAATCGGCACCACCTCAGACGTCTAGCTACGGGCCAACCCAGAGACACCCGATCACTGGTGTTTTTCCTGGGAGAGGCCACAGCAAACACAGTTGACAATCAGTTGGGGAGAAAAATGCAATAGAAGAGGTGCCGGAGAACCACAAGGGCTTTTTCAGGGCTGTTTCTTCGGCCCAAAACGACTCGCGGTTGGGGCATGATAAGAGACCTAAGTCCCTGAACGAAATGCTAGTCACGCCAACGTTCAAAATGGACACATGTCAATACATAAGGAAGGCGGTGGAGACGGGCATGTGAGTCACTTCAATAGACCTATCAGATGCCTATCTCCACCTACCCATGAGACCCCAGCACCGCAAATACCTCTGCTTCCAGGTGGGAGAGAAGAAGTGGTACAGGGCCCTGCCGTTCGGCCTCTCACCGGCCCCGTAGATTTTCGACAAGACGATGCGTCCGCTAAAGGCATGGGGTCGACGACGGCAGATGGTACTTTTCCAATACCTAAACGATTGGCTCATCGCAGGTATTGAGGAAAAGGTTGCACAACAGACGCTTGATCTCATCAAGAAATGCATAGATCTGGGCTCGGTGGCCAACCTGGAAAAATCGGAGGTAGAACCCGAGCAAATGATGGTGTTCTTAGGAGACCAATTCGATTTGGTAAGAGGCCTGATCTTGCCCGCGACCGCTCGGCTGGAAAAACTGGAGGCGCTGACGCAAAGGGTCCTAGTCAAAGTAGCAGTATCGCTACAGCTAGCAGAAACCATACTGGGGTTACTGGTGGCCACAGAGAAGACAGTGTCCCTAGGTCGGTTGAATTTCCGACACTTTCAAAGAGCGGTACGGATAGCAGTGCGGCGAGGACCCGGATCTCAAAGTTTGGTCACACTGTCAGAGCAAGCGAGGGCAGGCTTAATGTGGTGGGAAACCGGTCAAACACACAGCGGGCGATCGGTTTGTGGCCCCGCAGCCAGAGACACAGATGCAGACCGACGCCTCCCACAGCGGGTGGAGAGTGCACTTCGAAGGCATGTTATTGCAAGGCAACTGGCCTTCAGAGTTGCAAAACACGCACATAAATGTGATGGATATGCTCGCGGTCAAACAAGCTCTCCAGTTGCTGGCGCGTAAATTCCAGAAGTGGAGCGTACTGTGTCTCATAGACAACTCCACCACGGTATGCTACATAAAGAAACAAGAGGGAACGAGGACGCCGGAGTTGATGGAAGCAACACACCAAGTGTGGAGTCACGTTGTTGTCACATCACATCCCGGGCCACCTCAATGTGCTGGCAGATACGGCGTTCAGACAAGGGCAGGTTCTGCCGAGAGAATGGATGCTAAGTCGGCGCTGTTTTCGGCGGTTGGTGGAGCATTCGGTCCTGGATCCACCACAAGTGGACCTATTTGTGACCAGGCTTTCAAAACAGCTGATACGGTTCGTGTCTCCGTGTCCGGATCCGGAAGCGGTAGACAACGACGCCCTCAGCTGCACATGGTCACAGGAAGTGCTATATGCATTTACACCGAACGCAATAATCCCCTACTTGATGGACAGACTAGCCAGGGAAAAATGTTTCCAAATTCTACTGCTGACCCCAGATAACCCCTCGGCACCGTGGTAGCCGCTACTCAACAGATTAGCGCTGGAGCAACGACAACGGCTGCCTAGCACTCATGTGTTTCTGTTTGCAGATATCGAGGGGGAGCAAAAAGAGCCACAAGCAAGGAGAGAAGCCTCTCAAACACAAGAAGAGATCACTGTAGTTTAGTAGTGACATGGGGCATCGCCACTCCATGTGGGGAACGCTCTCACAACAGCTCCAGGAAGAGACTACTCCCGGGACATTGTTATCTCACTAGTTACGAAGTTAGTTTCGTTCTCCTTACGGTCACTAGGCCAGGACTACGGCATCACGACAGTTGGGGCCAGCACGGGGACCTGCACCTGCGCACCAGACACACGGGGCCCCCCACAGCCTCGCGGTGGCCCCACCATCTCTCGGTGCACCAGATGGGGCCCACAACAAAGAGTGTGGGGCACGAAACCAGCCGGCGGCCACACAGCACAGATGGGCCCGGGCCCATCAAGAATTTGGGGCACGCAGCGGGGCCACCAGCCACAGCGGGTGGCTGCAAAAAGGGGGGACATGGCCCCCTCTGGGTGCTCACCATGTTAGTGGCGCCCCAGCTTGTTGCGCCATGGACTATGGCGCCCGTAGGGGCACCAGTGATACTTATTCACTTGTTGCACTTCGCTTAGTTGCGAGATTAAATCTTCAATCAACTTATCTGTGTTTGTTTTCTGCGTTGGCTAATGTAGTAAGGGTGACGCCCGCAGTTCGTGCGCCCCAGATGTAGCCATCCTCTTTGTAAATCTGATTTTCAAGCGTCAGGTCGATTTAACGGCAGCTATAAGTCATTTGTATGAACAAAATTCGCGTTTTTATCCAATTAAAACGGATCGAACGGACGCTAACATTAACCAGCCCTCTCCTCCCCCTACATCGGGGCCCACTTCTTCGGAGCGTGAGGATTCAAAGTGACGTTATGGCGCCACCTGAGGGTTACATACAGAGGAGAGCACCAGGCAGTTAAGGAAATTTCAAGAATAGGAGACCCTTCACTTAGTTTGGGTCATCCAATTCTATGAGTTTACTGGCGAGAAAAGATTTTGATGATACTTTTCAAGCGTCGATTCGATCCAACTAAACTGCTACAACATTTGTACAAACAAAAATCCGTTTTAATTTGATAAAACACGAATTATATAGTTGTTAATATGTGTGTCAATTTTGAGCATATATCGTTCAGTGACAATACCGGGCACTGAATTAATAAGAAGATGTCAAAGTGTTGGTTTGACCCTGGGATGGGTTTGTATTTTGCAAAATCGACAGATTTCATTTAAAATTTTCCGATTTTAATATTGCACGAGCTCAATTGAGATGAAATGTTCACGGTAAGTAATAAAGTTTCGTACAAAGTAATAAAGTTTGCACACAAAATTAGAGCAATTCGATCATTTAATTAATGAAAAACATAACGTATCAAGAGAGACACAACTTTGAGTTGTGTCATTCTGTTTGTTTCCTAATTTTAGATTTTAGCCTCATACGAACAGTGGTTAGGCAAGTGTTATGTTTGTAATGGATAAGGTTCAGTGAGCAAAGAAAATTCTGATTATCCCATCAAACATAAAACATTATTCCACATACGATTTTGCCCTTTTGCCATGAGAGTTGAAATTTGAATGTGTTGTGTAAAAAGGTATCCAGACAAAAGGGCCTTCTACAAAAGGACCTTGGATATAAGGGCCTTTCCCAAAACGGCCTTTCCCAAAAAGGCCTTTCCCAAAACGGCCCTAAATGAAAAGTTGGAAAAAAGGGCCTTGGGAATTTTTTCTGGGATTTTGAGTTTTAATCATTTAATAAAATATGTAATAAAAAAAAACAAAAAAAAAACAGGCTTCATTGTGTTTTTTAAGATAACTGCCCTGATGTTTTGTTTCAATTACTCCCCATAACTCTCTTGAAATTTCCGAAGCACAGTGCCACACGTTAATCCCTGTTTGTACCAATCACTGCCTTGATATTTTACTCATTGTAAAGACTCTTTCAATTATTTCCCATCACTGTCTTATTAATAAGATGCCAGATTTCGGAGTCATTGTGCCACAAAATATAATCTCTGTCCTTTGTTTCGTTCCTCTGCACTGTGCTGTGTAAACACACGCGCTAAGCCAGATGATGTTGGCGCGTCAGTGTCTTGCCGATATATGAGTTCTGAATTTGAGGTCTTTATTTGAACTGTGACCAACAGAAATGGACACAAGACAAAGTAATGAATGACAGCCCAAAATTTGTCTGAATCAGGCAAAAAATCAATGAACTTTGTTTTTGGAGTTATTTTATCACACAAAAAAATAAAAATAATTTTGAGAACCATATCCAAAGAAATTCTCAAGGCCCTTTAGTCCAACTTTTCATTTAGGGCCGTTTTGGGAAAGGTCCTTTTGGAAAAGGCCGTTTTTGGGAAAGGCCCTTATGTCCAAGGCCCTTTTGTCCAGGGCCTTTCTGTCCCGGATTCGTGTAAAAATCACTTTGTAAAATCAGCAGCGGTTCAATGCAAATATATGGTCTGTTTTTTTTAAATTTTTTTTATATTTGCATTGTATTATTATACAGTATAATTGTCCCCGTGTGTGCTGTAGATTCTTATTGATTTAAATTAAACGCTATTTTAACGGCTAGTTATTCCTTCAACTTTCACAATGTTGAAAATGCACATAATCTGAAATAGTTAAAATACAAGAACCGCAATGTGATACATAATTTTGAATTAATAAATTTTAGTTAGAAAATCTGCTAAAATATAAAATGCAAAATCAGAACAAGATTACTTATGATACACCATGCTGCGTAGTTTTGTTGGCAGTGTGCAAGACCTAACAACTGCAAGCGGTAGGCTGCAAGGGGTAAGACTCTAACTGGTAAGACTGCATGGGATAAGGATGTAATTGGTGAGAGTGCAAGGGGTAAGGCTGTAATTGGTAAAGCTGCAAGACAAAGCAAATAGAATGTTTACATATATTTGACTTTGTGTAGTGCCTACTTATCTTATTTACAGTAAAAGCTGCCTACAGATAACTAGACAATTTAGACAACTCACAAATTAAAATAAAATAATACTTCAAATTTCCCATTGCTGGTGTAATGGGAACCGTGATAATTCGACCACCTCAAAATTTCGGACACTGATCACATTTTTTCACACCCAGTTCTAGGTTTTACCCTAGAAACATCACATGTAATTCGGACAAGCAATGGTGCTATTTTTTGGTGTTGTCTGCGTGTCTGCCAAGCAAATGTTAATAAGAATATGCTGCTACAAATATGAGTGCTTCTGTTTGCGAAACGTATAATCCTACAACGCTTGCCATGTGCCAAGTGAGTCGTGTGTAAGTCTGTGATAATGTTTATTTACATCTTCAGATAAATTAACTGAATGATATTGCTAATCGAACTTTAAAATGGAACAGAAAGGGAGGGGTTACTAAATCCTGCAGATTCTACTGAATTTTCAGTTCAAAGAATGTCTTGATAGTGGCATAATTTTCTACTTTTAATTCATGTTGACCAGCTTCTCTCAATTGATCATTCAGTTCAATTAAACTTAAAACTATTCTGCGATGAGAGTAAATGCTGGGGAAATGTAAATTGTTACCACCTGTGTCTCCGAGGAGTGATTATGGTCGAGGTTGGTAAACACTGCAAACGATGGTTTCATTAACTGCAAAATCAAGTTATTATTTTGCTAATCCGGTCAAAATGAGTCAGGGTATAAGGCACTTTTAATTCCAGCTTCCATAAAATAAAGTACATACAGTGTAATTTTCCTTACAAGATGTATTATTGGCAGTATCCCGACAGCTGATCTAGCAGAAACTGATCTAGCAACAACTCATCCAGTCTAGCTCAGCTGTCATTTGCCCAGTTACTGTTAGATCAACTGTCGTGAATCCTAGAAAACCTGGAGAGAGGAGGAGGGTTATTTTGAGGCCATGTTTCCATATAATAAATGGGGGTTCTCTCAGAACTGTACTCGACGTTTGGTTAAAAAATGGGTTTTATTTTAAACTTAGCACTCCACGTTTAGGGGTCGTTTTTAAAAAGTCAAAACTCAGGTTAGCGTACTAAAATTTGACTTCTGAGAACACATTTATTACCAAACACAGAAATTAAGAACAATTACATGAAGCATGACGTCATATGATATGCATTTAAGTATTTCTTACCTTACGCTAGACTTGGCAGAAAACAAGTACACAAAGTTTGGCAGCCAAGGAAGACAAACTACCAGTTAGACACGGGAGGGGGTTGGGGTGGGGGTTGGGGGGGGGGGCCACTTGGTATGATATGTCTTCCCATGCTTGTTAAAAAAAAAGTCGAGGAGAAATGGATAATTTTGAGTTGGTTTGGATAATTTTCACTCAGTACTCAGTGTTTCCCACAAAACGGGGTTCTTTCGGAACTACAATCAGCGTTTGGTTACAAAGGGAGGTATTATTTCAAACTCATCGCTACGCGTTTGCAAAAGGTCATGGGCACGCACGCATGGGAACCGGTTGCCACTGGGTTCTTCCCTCCCCCTCCTTGGGCGGCTGGGTAAATCATCTTTCTTAATTAAGAATAAGATTATTGTTCAATCTGGTCTAAAATAAACTGCTCTCAAAATACGTGGGTTGAAAAAAAAAACACCTTTCTACATTCTATGGAAAGTAAAGGATTAAAAACTAAAACTACTTAAAACAAATTTTTAAAGATTTTGCACTGCAATTTTAAAAATTGCATTGCAACTGAGCAGTTGTCGGGTACTTTTAAGAATTTTGTATACAAAAAAGGATCTTCGACGAAGGATAACAGTTCAGCAAAAATCAACGAAAATATTTCGGTGCATCAACACAGCACAAAGAATAGATTTATTTATTAAAAAATGTTAAGAGAAATTTAATATAAATATAACAATAAACACATTGCGGATTTAACTCTTCTGCTGCTATGGTTCCAGATGGGAGGGGGGGGGGGGGCACTTTCATAAGGCACCTAAGCCATAATCATAAATACTACTAGCGCTAGTAGCAATACCAGCCATTGTGTGTTAAACGTGTTATGCTTTTAGAATACGGCTCCAGGGGTCTCATTCATTAACACTACTATCTGGATGGTGCTGCTACTTTAGTGACATTGCTGTTCTGTTAGCGGCAGCAGTATTTTATGAATACCGGCCGAGGTGACATATAACCGTGTGTTTTCTTCGTAAACTGCACTGGAATAGGAAAAGTTAATGTGACAGAAAGTAGCTTGATACTAAAACATATTAAAATAAATCTATCCAAAGAAAACACTTTAATAATTAGAATATCAAAGGCCAAATATTCAAATTTAAAAAATGAGAATAGTAGCCTACAACGTAATAACCTTCCTGCTGCATGTCATATGACAAAAGATTTACCGAAGCAGGACCATATGGCGGTATATTTGTACAAAAATTTCATGGCGTTCGCGCTTCAACATTTATTTTTGATCGCAATGGTATTTATGTGCAATTAATAGATGAGAAAATACTTAATTGTTTCGCGAACCACAAAATTATGACGAAATTAAAGAGTGAGAAATAAATAGTCAAATAACATATGAAATGTAAATGTTGCGGGGCTAAGAAAATTGCCGCGACGCCATTCAAATGAACGCGAGAAAAAATTAAATATACGACATGTACGTTGTGATTTTTTGTACAAATATACGGCCATAGGACCATGCCGAACTAGAAAACATCCGACCAACAGGGCGCGGTTGCGTCCCTACAGCGGTATATTTGAACAAAAAATCAAAACGTACATGCTGTATATTTTTTTTTTCTCGCGTTCATATGAATGGCCTCGTGGCAATTTTCTTAGCCGCGCAACATTTACATTTCATATGTTATTTGACTACTTATTTCGCACTCTTTAATTTCGCCATAATTTTATCCCGCACCATAATTAAACGTCTTGTGTTTTAAAGAACGTTTGTCTGACCATGCGTTTTATCACGTAATTTAATTTCTCAATTTTGGAACGCAAAAAGTTAATTATAGGACGCGATAAATTGAATTCATTCTATCATTTATTTTTTAAATAATAAAAACCACGTGCAGAAATTAATAGCGACTTGGATAACATAAAAACTGGTTTGCGAAAGAATTAAATATTTTCTCATCCATTAATTGCACATAAATACCATTGCGATCAAAAATAAATGTTGGAGCGCGAACGCCATGAAATTTTTGTACAAATATACCGCGCGTCCCAGCCTCCCAAGGCATTACGCACTGCCAACAATCGGCCATGATTAGGGTGATACTGTACTCTAATATCGAGTAAAATTATTGAAGTCTCCGTAAGAAATTGATTTGGTTTTCTGGATAACTTGATCCATTCTCGATCTGAGGATTTAAATTTTATCTCGGATATATTTTCAAATACTTGAAGGCTATTCAAGGAGACTTTCAAAGAAGAGTCTAAAAAGATGTTGCTTAAAACGTGAAAATGTGAAAATTAAATTCACAAGTTGGGAAAGAGATATTTCCACAGTCGACAGAAAGTCTTGGAATTGAGATTTGGCTAGCAGGGAACGTTGCATGGGATGTTAAGTATATAAAGTAAAGCCCTGGAAAAAAGATCAGCGATGGAACTCAGTTACAGTTGTTAAGTATCAACGGTTTTATTGTATGTGGGGTCTCCATAAGTACATAGAAAAGTTGTCTAATTTTTGAGTTTGTCCGATTTCCGGTGCAGCTGTTTCCTGTAGTTTCGCCTGTTCCAAACATGAAGCCTTCAGTTAATTTTTCGGGGACTCATTGCACTCGTTTTCAGCCCACAGATAAAAAATACTGTACATAACATACAAAATTACACTTAATTTATCCTACGTTTTAAATTAGTTTCTTTCCAAACATTCCACTCCGCGTTCTTTGTTTTGAAATGACAGTTAGCAAAAGTCACACAATTCTGCCCCCCCCCCCCGCCCCCCCCCCTTCTGCCTGTGATGTATGCATGTTTATATTGCACACGTCACCTGATATGACGTTTCGACATTCAACACAAATTAGCATCACTGAATATGCGACCAATACAGGCTTGCATATCGTCGCAAAAATACATTTACACTCGAGGCTTAAAATTTCATTTTCCTAGATTAAGTAATCCCATATAGATAGGAACCTATATAAAATATATCAAATACCTAGATAAATATTACGGACCAATTACCAATCCAGCCCATTTGGTAATGGGCCAGATCCAATAATTTGTAACTGAGTTGAGTATTTGCAACACGGTTTGGCAATTGGTCCGTAACCTAATATTTATTTATTAAGTCATGGCCATGAGCTGCTTGTCTGTTCGGAAGTCATCGGAGCCATCATTCGACTCGCAATTCTCCGCCTCCGCCATTCGCCGCCTCACGTGACTCGTGAATTTATCCGTCGGTGACGTACATACTTGCAATTTCTGAAAAAAAACAAGGGCAAGTGTTATTCTACAAGAGAATTTGTAGTTGGCAGTTTATTAACGTTTAATTTGTAGAATAACGTTTTACTATGCAAAAGCTTTGAATTCGCCTATCTCCACTTTTAATGGGTTCCCTTCCAGTAACATTTACCACGCAATATATAATAGAGCTTTTTGAGTTACAGTTCGAGATCACTTATCCTTCCATCCATTCTTCGACCAATCAGAATGCCCGAGACGTCGTCTGCTAGTCTCGTAGAAACGACATTCCCTTTTTGCGTTGCGTCTATACAACACGTCATTCTGTGTGCTGCCTTTTTTTTTTGCAGCAAGGGAACTCGGTTAAGGTGCGAATTGCTTCATATTTTTTACTTAATTCACTACCTAATGGATTATTTTATCTTTTACTGTGCGTTGGGATAAATTTATGGAGCCTCAGTGATATAAATTCGACACTTTGTTCTTCGGTCAAGTTAAGTTGTGCTTGCACGATCGCGGAGACGTTTTTTGGTCCCGGGAAGTGCGCCTCTTTCTCCACTTTCTTTCAGATAGAGGAACCTACCAGTTCCACCTCATTTCGTCTAGGAGTAGGATCTTTTCAAGTTGCTGTGCCTGCTTAGACTCCAAGCTTGTACCAGCCAGCTGTGTCATCGCGGAAATGGCCAGTTTTTGCTTCAGCTTTACTCCATGGAACGCTTCTCAGTCTTCGTAGAGCAGGTTCTGCAAGGCTGACAGCGTTTTCCGACGAAAAGAGACGTTTTCTGTGACATCTGAGGGTCTTTTTCCTTGTCAGGACCGTTTACCCGTTTTGGTAATACTTTCACAGGTACGAAAAGACCATTCTGGGCCAACGGGACTTTTTGCCCGTTATGGTCCGATGGTCTGAGGGTACCATCCGAGGCAAGACGGACTCATGCCCGAAACGGGAAGGCCCATTACGGTCCAGCCCGCTACGGTCCTGGAATGCTTTCCGTTTCGTCGTGAATCTCCCCATCGAGTCATTGCAGTGATTGGGCGATTGTACACACAGTCTGGAGGAGTAAAGCTTGCAGTCGAAGTACAGCACCGAGAAATGTAGTATTTTATGTACGTCTGCTACATGTTCTTACGGTTGTTTCTCCTCTGCTTGCATTTCAGATATGACAGAGGTCAGTCTGCAGTCTCCACCGTTGCTGCCTCAGTGTATTCATCCTCCAACCTCGTGTAACATTCACTCCATCCGCGACCGCTGCAGACAGAACAACGGAATACCTCTGTGCGAGCAAGACAACCCGTGTGTGGAGTGTCTACATCTCACCCCAGAGGATTGCAAAGCCATGTTACGAAATAGGGCCAAGAACGAGCACAGAGGGATAAGCGCAAATTTCTTTCTTCAGCCTCGTTTGTTAATCGTGAATTCATTCAAGATACCATGAAAAAGACAGCTCCGTTATTCTGAGGTACGTCTTCACTCCCGTGCCCGTTGACACTGGAGCAGAATCGGATGCCACTTCATCATCTAAGAGACATAAAACATCCAAGAGTAAGGGACGTGCTTTTTCTGGGACTGTAGCAGAAGTAGATATCCCGGAAGGGAAAGAACGGGATCTTCTCCGTGACGCATGGGCGTCATCTCAAGTCTCCGTCGGTGGAACAAGTGACTGTTACACATAGGAATACGGGAACAGTTCTTTCGGCGGTGTCAGGCCAGTTAGGCATACCCCCGCGAGAGGATTTATCCCCCCTCCCCAGCTACAGCGTCTCCCGAGTGATTTTTCAGTCCATGCAGTCGCAACTGCAAAAGCAACTTTTGGATTTACAACATCATCTACAGAAGCAGGAGAATCTGCTTAGTCAGAAACAGAAGCCTAGACCATCAGCTACGGCTTCTCGTCCTCCTCCGGAGGATCAGTGAGTGGTAGCAATGTCGGGCTCGCCCCAATCTCACCTCCCACTGGATTCCAACTTGGAAATTCCCGAGACGGTCACTATCAGTGAAGAGGATTCCGTGGGCGTGCCCCCCCCCCCTCGGGCCAAGTCTCTGCGTTGCTAGAGGAGAACGAGAAATCGGGCCAATGGAAACTTCCCCTCTCGCCACAGTTCCAAGCAATTGAGAGAGGGAAATTTACACCCCATCAGGGGAACCCCAAACGTCACAGCTATTACAATCTCAGCTCCCAGAAGCAGCATCTGATGAACAGGAATCGGAGGTTAAGGACGTAGAAGGAGAATCCGAGGGCACACCAGTGCATTCCCGTTTCCATCTACCATTACGGGCAATTGATCAGGTACGGTCCCCAGGCCGGAGGCAAAGACTTTGGAGAGACCCAGCGGCAGCGGGCAGACGCCCTATCCGAACTCCCTCTCCACCAGACCTTACCCCGTAAGGCGATGATGCAACCCCCTCGAGTTCCGCTTCCACGATCGCACCCGAAGACGTGTCGTGACGTGCCATTCAAGAGACAACTTAGCAGAGGTCTCCTGTGGCTCCCCACATTTAGATGAAGAGGATCCACCCATTCGTATGACATCTCAGGCCGGTCCACCACATCAGGACTCCTTCATTGCATTAGCCACCAGCCAGGGCGTTGCTCATGCTGTCAAGGTCCGCGCGAAGGAATTCAAGAAGATGGATGCCGGTGAGGGTCGCACACTGTCACGGTTTCACTTATCTAAACACTGCCTGGTACGACCAGGGCCATATCGGTCAGGGGATGAGTAAATTCCCCTGGAGGCACTTGAACAACCCGTGAAGCGTACAGTCCGGATGCCTACAGTGCGTAGTGACTCGGACATTCCATTAGTGGAGAAGGACGCCAAGACCATTGAGGCGTCTTCTCGTCACATCCTGAACATTATGTCATTTCAAGATCACACACTCAAGTCCCGTTGGGAAGAGCTTCGCCTCAGTGATCCTGTGTCTTCTAAACTGATGGAATGTCTGGCCTTAGCTACTCCAGACGTGGTCAAACTTTCCACCTTTTTGATGACGTCAATGGTCTACCTACGTCTAGACCCCTTTCTCCAGCACTGCTAGTCCAGTGTCAAAAATTTACGGGATCTGCGCCACGCCTCTGTTCTAGGGTAGCGGGAACTATTTCCTCCCGCCGAGATAGACAGGGTGAACCAGGAAAGTCGCTCACTTTCTCCGGATTATGCCCTCATGTCCAGGATGTCTCGCTCCTCCTTCAAGCGTCCACTGAAGAGGAAGCGACCTCAGCAGTCCTCGCCGACACAGGCCAAACCGAGTGCTCAACCACAACAGTCCCCTGTTAAGAGACCGAAACCCAACTCCGGCAGCAAAACAGAGGGCCCGTCTCCACAGTCGTTCAGGTAGCAACCAATCAAAGTACCGTCAAACGAGAACGAAAGGGACTCAGGTGCCCTATTCCCCTAACCAACCATGCGCCAAACCAACTGGTCACCTCTTACCCCAAGGGGTTGGAAAAGAACCTAGCTCTCCGAGAAATGTTGTTGAGCTTGACACAAAAACAGGCGATCGAGGAAATGCTAGAAAATCAAATGGACTTTTTCAGCAGGGTTTTTCTGGTCCCCAAGAAATCCGGGGGGGGGGGGGGTGGAGGTTAGTACTCGACCTCTCCCCCATAAACTGTTTTCTCCGAGTGGTCACCTTTCAGATGGACACGGCCCAGGTGATAAAAGGGTCATTACGGGAAGGGATGTGGGGTACCTGCATAGATCTCTCCGATGCTTATTTCCATATCCCTCTGCACCGCTCGGCAAGAATGTTCCTAGCCTTTCAAGTAGGGAAAAGACGTGTTTGGTTTCTGGCACTTCCCTTGGGTCTAGCTACGGCCCCGTACGTTTTCTCAAAGGTCATGAAGGTGTTGTAAACATGGGCACGTAAAGAAGGGATGTTCGTCTTTCAGTATCTAGACGATTGGTTCCTGGCAAATCAAGACAGGCAGGTAACCGAGAACCAAACGATGACGTTAGTTCGCAAGGCACTGGAGGTAGGTCTAGTAGTAAACCTGGCCAAATCCGAGCTAACCCCCAAACAGTCAATTACTTTTCTAGGGGAATTTTTGGACCTGGCAATAGTAAGGGCGTTCCTTACGCCAGAACGCTACCAGAGAATTGCAAAAGCCGTAAGAGATATCCAGGGAGGTACCAAAGACTACAAGCCATGGAATCCCTTTTAGGCCTGTTAGTGGCAACAGAAAAGACAGTCCCTCTGGGCCGACTCCATTACAGGTCATTCCAAAGCCAAGTGAGATGGGCACTGTATCAGGGTCGTTCAGCCAAAGCAAAGATGCAAGTTTCACAGGTAACCTTACAAGCCCTACAGTGGTGGTGCGATGAGCAAATCATGTCCGACGGAATGCCGTTTCAGCCACCCCACCCAGAGATTCAGACCGATGCATCCCACTCGGCGTGGGAAATTTATTGGCACAGTCAGGTATGGAAGGGCAGGTGGCCACCCTCACTTCAGACCTAGCACATATATTGGCTGGAACTACGGGTAGTCTGGATTGCCCTGACCAAACTGTCCACCCAACTCAGAAACAAGGCAGTCTTATTTCGCAACCATAGCGTATCTCAACAAGCAGGAAGGTACCAAATCACGGCCCCTTTCCAAACTAGCATTTCAGATTCTCACAAGGGCCCGGGAGGAACAAGTGACCGTTCAACCCGTCACCTGGCCGGGAAACTAAACGTTCTGGCGGACATAGCGTCCAGACAGGGTCAAGTTATCAACACCGAATTGTGCCTATCCCGTCGGTCGTTTCAATGGGTAACACACCAGTCTCCATGGGGTCTCACGACCCTGGATCTATTTGCAAACGCTATGACCGCCCAACTTCCCCGGTATGTGTCCCCCTGCCCGGACCCAGCAGCCTGGGCAGTGGACGTCCTCAACTGTCAGTGGCCACGGGGCGAAGTGCTGTATGTCTTTCCCCCACAGGCAAGTCCTACAAAAGGTAATCGAGCTAAAACCACCGTATCTATTGCTCATTGCCCCGTGGGCACCGACAGCTCCATGGTTCGCCCTCCTACCCCATTGCAAAATAGTGAGGTCGATACAGATCCCATGCCACAACGAGTTGCTATCACAAGCCCAGTGGCAATACTTCCACCCCTCCCCTCACTTACTGAATCTGCACCTTTGGTGTCTGACCAGTCCTTCTTAAAGAACAAAGGCTTCTCCAAACAGGTGAGGGAGAAAGTAGTAAACAGTCACAAGGGCTCTACAGCCAAGGTTTACAGGTCTCAGTGGAACAAGTTTGCCACCTGGTGTAGCAGCTCTAAGCTAGCCCAGCAGTGGTAGCGGACTTCCTCGATCACCTATGCACAGATAAGTTAAAGGTAGGTTCCATCGAGGGCTATAGGGGCGCTATAGGGTCAAGACTCAAACCGTCAACAGGCTACGACCCGGGCGAAGATGCAGTCCTCTCACAGCTAGTAAGACATTTTAAAGTAAATTTCTCACCCTGCCCTTCCAACATAGCGCAGTGGGATTTATCTTTAGTCTTGCGGTATCTCCAACGCCCAGACATTTTTAGTAAAGACGTGATTTCAGCGAAAAATGCGACACTAAGGTTCACGTTTTTATTGGCTTTAGCGTCGGGCAAAAGAAGAAGTGAGTTTCATGCCCTGGAGAAAAAGGTAAATAAAGATAAGGGAACTTGGGAGAAGGTCACCCTAGTCCCCAGAGCAGGATTCATGGGAAAAAACCCCATATTATGACCCAAGGGATGTGAACGTTCGATCACACTACCCTTCCATCCCTACCAGATGACTCCGATGCCGACGGCTTGATCTCTTTGTGTCCCGTCAAGGCTTTGCGTCAGTATTTGGGAATGTCAGAGGCCTACAGAACAGAAAATCAAAAGGCACTCATCATTTCTTTTATGCCGAAATTTAACAAAGATCTTTCGAAACAGTCTATCTCGAATTATATTAAAAAGATCATTTTGGCAGTCTATGACGAGGCACAAAATGACCCGAGCCCGTCCGGAAAACTTAACGTCAAAGCCCATCAGGTAAGGCAAGTAGCTAATTCCCTGAGGGCCGTACGTAATGTGTCTTTTTCAGATATATTGAAAACTGGTTGTTGGTCTTCCCCCAACTCTTTTGTTAAATACTATCTGAAAGATTTTTCACAGGATGAATTGTCTGGTCTATATTCATTGGGACTGTTAGCACGACCATTACAGGCTGATGGTTTCTGTTGTAGATCTGCGTCCCACAAGTTCAAGAACAAGGGCAAGCAGAAGGGCAACTTTTCCAAGGGCCGTAACGGGAACAGCAACAACAACAACAACAAGCCACGAAAGTAACAACCCACAAGAAGGATTCCCCTTCTTACTCTGGACATTTTGTCTTTCGCTAAGGTCCTTTCGGACCGTTTCGGTCCCGTGCTTATATTAAGCTACGGGCAAACGCTGGACGAATATTTTTTAACTTAAGCATTCTATATATTCCGAAGTGTTTATGATAGTATGTATAATTGGTGCAGACCAGTCTTCGATCTTACGGCTACTCGGGTCTTAAATGTGAACTCCTTTCTTCAAGTGTTTCAGAAAGAAAGGGGGACCGTTTCGGTCCCAAAAGTACCGCAGTGACCGTATACCCGTTTGTGTCAGGAAGACCAAAAGACCGGTCTCTTGGTCCATGATATAGGGTACCATATTGTCATTATGGTCTCGTGGGACCATAACGGCTTCATGTAGGGAAACAGTCACAAATTAGCTGAAATTTTGTCTGTATTTCATTTTATGCTGACTCTCGGTAGTTTTAGAGCAATCTAGTCAATCTTTACAGGTTTATTTCAAATAAACGTGGTAAATTAAGAGAAAATTTGGGGAAAGAAAGTTAGACAACGGAGTCTCAATTTTTTCCAAGTATGAATAGCATGTCTTGAGTCTCGTTACTCGAAGTGACAAAGAGTTTAGTTGGGTAAATCCTATGGATTTACGATCTTATTGTAGCATTGCTGATAAACTTAATTGTTCAAGAATACATAGCAAGTGAGTAGTGAGAACTTGAGGTAGGAATCCATCCGGTGAGCGGTTGGAGGAGGATGGTGATAGTTCTCAAAGATTAAGGCATGGTTGGAAGCCTTTCTCATCTCAATTGACAGTTGCTGTGATATCTTACTTTATTTCTGATTTTACCTTATGTTACAAGACTAGAATGGTACTCTTCCGGACTTTATTTAGGAAATCATTAAAAGAATTGAAATTTAGCTGGCAAGTTTTATTTCTTCTTCTGCAAACGCTATGACCGCCCAACTTCCCCGGTATGTGTCCCCCTGCCCGGACCCAGCAGCCTGGGCAGTGGACGTCCTCAACTGTCAGTGGCCACGGGACGAAGTGCTGTATGTCTTTCCCCCACAGGCAAGTCCTACAAAAGGTAATCGAGCTAAAACCACCGTATCTATTGCTCATTGCCCCGTGGGCACCGACAGCTCCATGGTTCGCCCTCCTACCCCATTGCAAAATAGTGAGGTCGATACAGATCCCATGCCACAACGAGTTGCTATCACAAGCCCAGTGGCAATACTTCCACCCCTCCCCTCACTTACTGAATCTGCACCTTTGGTGTCTGACCAGTCCTTCTTAAAGAACAAAGGCTTCTCCAAACAGGTGAGGGAGAAAGTAGTAAACAGTCACAAGGGCTCTACAGCCAAGGTTTACAGGTCTCAGTGGAACAAGTTTGCCACCTGGTGTAGCAGCTCTAAGCTAGCCCAGCAGTGGTAGCGGACTTCCTCGATCACCTATGCACAGATAAGTTAAAGGTAGGTTCCATCGAGGGCTATAGGGGCGCTATAGGGTCAAGACTCAAACCGTCAACAGGCTACGACCCGGGCGAAGATGCAGTCCTCTCACAGCTAGTAAGACATTTTAAAGTAAATTTCTCACCCTGCCCTTCCAACATAGCGCAGTGGGATTTATCTTAAGTCTTGCGGTATCTCCAACGCCCAGACATTTTTAGTAAAGACGTGATTTCAGCGAAAAATGCGACACTAAGGTTCACGTTTTTATTGGCTTTAGCGTCGGGCAAAAGAAGAAGTGAGTTTCATGCCCTGGAGAAAAAGGTAAATAAAGATAAGAGCACTTGGGAGAAAGTCACCCTAGTCCCCAGAGCAGGATTCATGGGAAAAAACCCCATATTATGACCCAAGGGATGTGAACGTTCGATCACATTACCCTTCCATCCCTACCAGATGACTCCGATGCCGACGGCTTGATCTCTTTGTGTCCCGTCAAGGCTTTGCGTCAGTATTTGGGAATGTCAGAGGCCTACAGAACAGAAAATCAAAAGGCACTCATCATTTCTTTTATGCCGAAATTTAACAAAGATCTTTCGAAACAGTCTATCTCGAATTATATTAAAAAGATCATTTTGGCAGTCTATGACGAGGCACAAAATGACCCGAGCCCGTCCGGAAAACTTAACGTCAAAGCCCATCAGGTAAGGCAAGTAGCTAATTCCCTGAGGGCCGTACGTAATGTGTCTTTTTCAGATATATTGAAAACTGGTTGTTGGTCTTCCCCCAACTCTTTTGTTAAATACTATCTGAAAGATTTTTCACAGGATGAATTGTCTGGTCTATATTCATTGGGACTGTTAGCACGACCATTACAGGCTGATGGTTTCTGTTGTAGATCTGCGTCCCACAAGTTCAAGAACAAGGGGAAGCAGAAGGGCAACTTTTCCAAGGGCCGTAACGGGAACAGCAACAACAACAACAAGCCACGAAAGTAACAACCCGCAAGAAGGTTTCCCCTTCTTACTCTGGACATTTTGTCTTTCGCTAAGGTCCTTTCGGACCGTTTCGGTCCCGTGCTTATATTAAGCTACGGGCAAACGCTGGACGAATATTTTTTAAATTAAGCATTCTATATATTCCGAAGTGTTTATGATAGTATGTATAATTGGTGCAGACCAGTCTTCGATCTTACGGCTACTCGGGTCTTAAATGTGAACTCCTTTCTTCAAGTGTTTCAGAAAGAAAGGGGGACCGTTTCGGTCCCAAAAGTACCGCAGTGACCGTATACCCGTTTGTGTCAGGAAGACCAAAAGACCGGTCTCTTGGTCCATGATATAGGGTACCGTATTGTCATTATGGGCTCGTGGGACCATAACGGCCTCATGTAGGGAAACAGTCACAAATTAGCTGAAATTTTGTCTGTATTTCATTTTATGCTGACTCTCGGTAGTTTTAGAGCAATCTAGTCAATCTTTACAGGTTTATTTCAAATAAACGTGGTAAATTAAGAGAAAATTTGGGGAAAGAAAGTTAGACAACGGAGTCTCAATTTTTTTCCAAGTATGAATAGCATGTCTTGAGTCTCGTTACTCGAAGTGACAAAGAGTTTAGTTGGGTAAATCCTATGGATTTACGATCTTATTGTAGAGTTTCTGATAAACTTAATTGTTCAAGAATACATAGCAAGTGAGTAGTGAGAACTTGAGGTAGGAATCCATCGGGTGAGCGGTTGGAGGAGGATGGCGATAGTTCTCAAAGATTAAGGCATGGTTGGAAGCCTTTCTCATCTCAATTGACAGTTGCTGTGATATCTTACTTTATTTCTGATTTTACCTTATGTTACAAGACTAGAATGGTACTCTTCCGGACTTTATTTAGGAAATCATTAAAAGAATTGAAATTTAGCTGGCAAGTTTTATTTCTTCTTCTGCTTCGAGTGCCCAGCACTCCTTTATTTAAACAACGAGCTTTTACCAGCCATAGTGTAATTCGCGACCTTTATGGGCAGTTCAAGAATGGCAGGCTCCTCTGCTCCGGACTCCAGTCCCATTATAAGTGGAGATAAGCGAATTCAAAGCTTTTGCGAAGTAAAACTAACGTTTTATTTCGTTAAACGAGCTTTTACGAGTAAAAGCGCAATTCGCGTTCTCCACTTTTAAGTTGATTATCCCCTCCCATCCTTCCCCAACTAGCCTGGGCATGCTGTACCGCCGTATAGGGCTAAAAAGGGAATGTCGTTTCTACGAGACTAGCAGACGACGTCTCGTGCATTCTGATTGGTCGAAGGATAGATGGAAGGATAAGTGATCTCGAACTGTAACTAAAAAAGTTCTTTTTTATATTGCGTTGTAAATATTACTGGAAGGGAACCCATTAAAAGTGGAGAACGCGAATTGCGCTTTTACTCGTAAAAGCTTGTTTTACGAAATAGAACGTTAGAAAAATAATGCCTGCTTGGAACACCACAAAACATCTTTGAGATTACCGCAAAATCTCTCATTGTAGTCTCGCAAAATACCTGCTTGTAGCACAGCAACATATGTACCTTTAGTAAATGTATTACAATATATAACCACCCGCAGTATCACAAAATATTTTCCCCTTTAGGTATTAATGAAATTAAGTGACTTACTTGCAAAAAGCTATCTGCTGGCGCCCGAAAAAAGCGATGCAAGGCCAGTGTGGGCAGGGGGATCAATGAGGCGAAAACAAGCACCCAGCCTCCTATCTTAGCGCTCCACGGGTACTGGTAGTCGCCGAAACTCACGGGCGTCCACGTGACTATGCTGAACAAGAGGATAGCCTTCAAATCAATCAATAATTTGCAAAAGATGAGCCAATAAAGGAGGTCAAATAAGCTGCTGGAACAAATTTTGTAAAGAAGTGTAGTTCGTGAATTCCTAGATTGTTTCCCATAATACACATTTCTTACTTTGGAGTGAAAAGTTTTAAGCAGGAGAAAATTACTGGGTTGACGTAAGACCAGAAAAAAGCGGTCTTGTTTTACATATCAATTTGTAAACAACCGGCCATCTTTATCTATGTTTCCTCGAAACACAATTCAATGACCAGTCCTTGGCCAAAGTTATCCGTTCTTTTTTCTGCAAATATTCTCAAATGTCTATATGGCGTAACACTTACGTTATTATGGTTTGCAAGTTGAAGAGTCTGAAGTTAATTATGAAAATGCGCAAAATGTTAAGACATATTTCTTCTCTGACAAACCATTTTCGGTACACCGGCCGGCTCGCCAATTTATATTTTAAGTTATGTTTTTGACTAGGGGGTGTCGCTACATTTTATATTGCGATGTTAATGAAGGGGCCTGAGGATGCAGAAGAAACAGTATCATTTTTTTCTGATTGTTATGTCTGAATAACAAACTAACAGGACTATACTGCCTGTATTAATTAAAGAAAAGGTTCACATTCTGTTTTTTTTAAATGTTTCTCAAGAAGAGACCGGATTTGGAGTATTTTATGGACTGAGTCTGTCTTTAAAAAATGAAGAGTTTGAATATGTTTAAATATTGGAATTGGATGAATTGCTATACCCCGAGAATCTCCGCCAAACAGAACACAACCATTACAGATATGTTTGACATGAACCTGCTGTTAAAGGAGGACGATAAAATCGCGGTCCAAATGTTGTTATCTCCCCCCTCCCCCCCTCCCCCCCCCCACCCCGAAAAAACGGCACGCTTAAAGTTTCTGGGAAAACATCCGTTTTTACAGTTTCGAGCTTTGTTTAACTTAGAGAAGTCAAAACACTTTCTTATATAGACTTCAAGTGCTCCTGTAGCGACATATACTTCTCCCATATACCCACTTGTTAATCATATGTTGTTTTTTAATATATGTTTTAGTTGCCATTTTGAAGTACTCACCGTGACGAAAATTGGTGAAATGTATGACCAAGATGCTTGGAAATAAATGTTGAGGCCATGCCCAAACATTTCTTTGTAGTTTCGCTGCAAGTTCTTCATGCCTGGATATATATATATATAATCCAATAATTAAAATTACTACTATAATCATAACTTTTTTGACCGATTTCATTCTTTTGTTTCACTTAAGGAAAACTTAAGGCATTGACTCTCTCACACACACTGTGGTCCATTCTCTTCAACTGTCTTTCTCTCTGTTTCTATCACATATCCATATCTGTTTCTGTTACCCTTTCCAGTAAATATTCAAACGTCAATCAAGCGTCGATTTGAGGTTGCGACGTCGACTCGACCATAACCACAACATTAACTGTGGTTGTACTCTGGCTGTGATTAGCCACGAAACCATATCAATGTCCCAACAATGTCAACAACAGGCGTCGGAAAAAAAGACGTATGTAAACGTCGAAAAATTAGACTTTATATGGACTTCGGATTCATAACAAAAAATCATATTTGTGTTATCGAAAATAATAGCCGTGACAGTCATGGTAGTCACTTTTAAACTAAAAATATAAGAATTTTCAGAGCGCGCAAGTTTTTTTTTCCACCTGCAGTTGAATAGTGTTTATGGAACTCCACTTCATAGTGACCCACGTGTAGAGGTAATGTGATGACGGGGTGACGACGCTATGATTTTGACTCTCAAGATAGCCATTCTAGATTATGTCCCGGCGTCCATATGTTTTTCCGACGTCTGTACAGCGTCGAGAGATAGACATTGTTTCGATTTCCATTTGCAACTTTTACGCAGAGTCGATTAGACGTTGGATAACGACGTCTATACAACGTCGGAATTGGGCGTTTCGACTTCAATAAATAACCGAAAGCCGACGCTGATCTGTCGCGGATACGACGTCTGTCTAACATTGTTCAATGCCGCAATGTTTACTGGATTTATCTGATCCTGTGACGTCATCTTCTCCGACTCTTTCTCCCTTTCCCTCTGTTTCCCAGGAAAAGAAACATACTTACCATAAATCCACACAAACACGACCGACTCTAGGATGCCGATGATGAAGAGTGTGAATGCTGTCCCATACCAGTCCAACAACGTGAATATATAAAAACCGCCCTGCAAAGATAACCTCCCCCTGCTACGAACTTTTGAATAATATATATCAACAACAACAACAACAACAACAACAACAACAACAACAACAACAACAACAACAACAACAACAACAACAACAACAAAAGAAAATTAGAAAATGAGCTCTGCCTGTTTTTTTCTTAGTTACAAATAAATAGCTAACTAAGGAACTAAAATATCGTCCACCGGCACGTATTATTGGAACGGATTGGAGGGTGTGGTCAAGCCAACGTTTGATTGCTCAAGCCAGTACAGAAAGCAAATTTCGTATCGGGCTATTATGAATCTCTAAGCATAAAGATAAGTTAAGACGCCATATTGCTTGATTATTTCTATTGTTCGTTATTTACCTGAGTTGCGAAGAGGATCCCAAAACAAAACATGGAACCGCATATTACCACACTGAGTGCGTACCGCCATTTGCCACGCCTCAACACCGGAAATTCATCCATTATCATAGTAGTTAGCGTCTCGACATGAACAAGCTAAAACAGTCAAAGATCTTTTTTAAGCGAGTAAGCGTAAACATGCAATTTAAAGGCAGCACAAATAGAGACATCAAATGAGGTTCGTGGTAATGGCGAGATGAAGTCGTCCATTTGCAGTAAGTATCATTATATAATGTGTGAGCGTACGCCTGTTCGCGTCCCCCCTCCACTATAAACGTCTTTGAGTTGACCCCTCCCCTCTTCGAGCGTTCATAATTTATGGACGGTCCCTTACCTCGCTGTCGATTCCTAGTAGCAGCAGCATGAAGAAAAACAGCACTGACCAAAAAGGCGCAAACGGCATTGTGGCCAGGGCACGCGGGTACGTCACGAACGCCAAGCCAGGACCTATATATATATATATATATATAACTACACAACATCTGGTACATAAAACATTTTCCGTTCATCTGACTGCACAACACCTAATGCATATAACATTTTTCGTTCATCTGACTGCACAACATCTAGTACATAAAGCATTTTTCGCTCACCTGACTGCACAACATCTGGCACATCGACGCCGATTTCCTGCGACATGTAGCCCAGGACGCTGAAAACGGCAAAACCGGCGTAGAAACTTGTACAGCAGTTGACGACGGCAGTGATTAAAGCATCTCTGAAAACGACATTCGAATCTGCAAGTTTCAATCCACATTTAAATAAAAAATTGGGCTCAGTATTTTGGTGATCCCTTCGCTCTAGAGTTCAAAGAGAGTGTGAGGCATATTAAATTAAGGGATGGCACGTTTGTTACCACTGAGTGGCCTCCAACGTGAGTTTTTATGATTCCTCACTTGTTATGATTGGCTGCTTAGTAAGAATGGAGAATCGAACTTCGGAAATGCATTTTTTTCCATATGTTTTTCTTTTAATTTACAAACAGCAAGTGTTCATTTTGGGTGCTTTCTGAACAAAGCTAAGTTCGCAGATTTTTATAATTTGGTTACCTAGCAGTGTTACGTCGAGCTTTGATGCAACTGGCTACATTGCGTGATCTTCAACCAAGATGTTAAAGGATGCTGAATTTTACGTGTTCATGAATCTATT